>CAMRHE010000062.1:7180000-7839438 GCA_947044405.1 Leptodactylus fallax
GTAGTTAGACAAATTGAATCCAGGATAAGGAGAAGTGGCTATAAAGCTGATGGATGCCTCCAATTTGTGACTGTTTAGTCTGAGCTGCTCCAGGATTCCAGGGAGTGAGGCTCCCACTGTAGAGAATTAACATAGTGAATTTTTTGTTGCTGAATTATATCCTTTAGGTCATGGATGGTTATCAAAAAGGAAGAGGCCAGGTTACTGCATCCAAGATGGAAACTGTTAACAAAGAAATTGTTCACAGTTTTTTTTTTTTCATAGAATGTTCATAGAATTTGAAATATGGGACACTTAACAAGACAAAGTGAAAAGATCCTTCTGTTCACAGCTAGTCAGCTTCAGAGGCCCGCCTACATGATTATGTCATCTATAGTACTAATTAGTATAATTATTCATTATTTGTTTACCATGATTTACATACAATAGATCCCACATATTCTGCTGTACAAAGATTAGATGTTTTTATATCAGCCCCTTATCAGTATACAGGTGTAACAGAGTGTAGTTTTGCCAATGTAGTACAGTTGAATTTGTTGTATAAAGAGAACCTCATCCGATTCCAGCTCTTTTGATCCTTCAATACACACCGATCCACTGATTCTGGCACAGCTGGAATTTTTTCTCTAGTCCGCACTGTTCCTGACCAATCAATGCTGTTATGTTCAGCAGGCAATATGCTAGATAGGCTCCCTGCTGTCAGTTGAGACCATCTGATAGAGATATTAGGTGCTGAAAGTAATAGAAATGTTTAGTCGGGAATGGTGGGGACTACAGAAAAAATCCAACTGCACCAGAATCAGTGGATCAGCACCTGTTGGAGAAAGCTAAGAGTTGAAGTTGGTGGAGGTGGTAAATTTTAAGGCAACTCATATCTATGGGTTCCCATAGTAATATAGATAAAAGTGAAGAGATATTTTACATTACAAACCCAAATTCCAACAGTTCAATAACAAATTCAGCTCTCTTTTCATACATAGTATGATAATACTCATAGGAGGTCCCTTTGGCTTGTCAATATGTTTCAGAGTGCTCATGAAAACTGGAGTGCATATCTCCTTAGGGAAGAAGATAGTGCCATAGTTTAGATGGCCATATACCTTCAATAGCTGTTAGCCGACAGTCTTTCCTGCCAACTGCTCCATACTCATACACAATTTGTTACATTATTAGAACCCTTCATCACGACATTCAGCACATAAAGTCTCTGTTGGATTAGTAAGGTTGCTATTTGAGCAAGTTATTAAGCAAATTCTGCATAATGGTATCCAGGATTAAAGGGATTGTCCTTTTCAGGCAGATATTAAGAGACAAATGGTATTGTTTGAATAATGAAAATTTATACAATTTTCCAATATACTCTCTGTATCAATTCCTCA
The DNA here is from genome assembly GCA_947044405.1 of Leptodactylus fallax. Taxonomy (NCBI): domain Eukaryota; kingdom Metazoa; phylum Chordata; class Amphibia; order Anura; family Leptodactylidae; genus Leptodactylus; species Leptodactylus fallax. Next base: position 7,181,380 of record CAMRHE010000062.1, read on the forward strand.
TGGTTCTGTAGATCTCTGCTTGCTGTCATTCATTCTGTTACGCCCAGTGGATAAAAACCAGTCCATGGTCATGTTATATACAGTCCATGGTCATTTTATATACAGTCCATGGTCATGTGATGTACAGTCCATGGTCATGTGATGAGTACACAGGTGCACGACTCATTATAGTCACAGCACAGTAATCAGACATCTGCCTGGTAACGAGCTGTGCACCTGTGTGTCCATACATGACCATGGACTGTATATCACATGACCATGGACTGTATATCACAGGACCATGGACTTATTCTTATTTACTGGAAGTAAGCAGAATGAATGCCAGCAAACAGAGATCTAGAAAACATGAGGAATTAATACAGAAAGTATATAGGAAAATTGTATAACTTTTCGTTACACAAACAATAACATTTGTCTTTTAATCCCTTAACGACCCAGAGCGTAATAGTACGTCCTGAGTCGCATGACGATGTATGGAGAGCGCTCAGGAGCTGAGTGCTCTCCATACACCGCAGGTGCCGGCTGTATAATACAGCCAGGACCCGCAGCTAACAGCAGCGATCGGTGCCTGCACCGATCGCGGCTCTGCACCGATCGCGGCTGTTAACCCTTTAGATGCTGCGGTCAAACGCGACCGCGGCGTCTAAATTGCAGAGCCGCCATGGGCGCCACCATTTTTACCTCATTGCCGCCCTCCAGAACGTCATCGGAGGGCGGCGCTTGGCATCGTCTAATAGCAGTGGAGGCATTTTGCTATTCACTGCGATACAGTAGTATCGCAGTGAATAGTATGATTGATCAGACTCCCTAGGTTTCAAGATCCCTAGGGAGTCTGATCATACAAGTAAAAGTAGAAAAAAAAAAGTTTTTAAAAGTATGTAAAAATAAAAAAAAACACAAAAGTTCAAATCACCCCCCTTTCCCTAGATCAGATATAAAAGTAAATAAACAAAAGTAAGCATAAACACTTTAGGTATCCCCGCGCTCCAAAATGCCCAAACTATTAAAATATTAAAATATTTATCCCATACGGTGAACGGCGTAGCGGGGAAAAAAAATCAAAATGGCCAAATAGCGTTTTTTTCAACACTTTGTCTCCTATAAAAAATTGAATAAAAAGTGATCAAACCATCAGATCTTTCCCCAAGTGGTATCAATAAAAACGTCATGTTGTCCCACATAAAAAGACGCCTTACCCAGCTCCATACATGTAAATATGAAAAAGTTACAGGTGACACAATATGGCGACGCAAAATTTTTTTTTCTATTTAGCAAAGTTTTAAATTTTTTAAAAGGTATCAAAACATTACAAATACTATATAAATTTGGTATCGCCATGTTCGTACTGACCCGCAGAATACGGGTAACATGTCATTTTTACCACACAGTGAATGGTGTAAAAATTAAACCCATATGAATTTGGCGCAAATGCAGTTTTTCTCCAATTGCACCTCATTCTGAATTTTTTTACAGCTTCCCAGTACATTGCACAGCATATTGAATAGTGACATTACAAAGTACAATTTGTTTTGCAAACAATAAGCCATCGTGTGTGTCTGTGAACTGAAAAATGAAAAAGTTATGGCTCTTGGAATGTGGGGAGGGAAAAACGAAAATGCAAAAACGAAAAATGGCCGGGTCCTTAAGGGGTTAATATTGATCTGAAACTGGACAACCCCTTTAACTGATCTCCAGTTTGGTTAAGAAATGCCTAACCAGTTCAATAGTAATACATTATCACAAAATGCTAATGAAAGCCTGGAAAGATTACAATTCACCCCAGCCCTACAGGGTGGACATACATAGAGGCACATAGGTTAGTAAGCATTAATTTTGTGTTAAATTATCACAAAATCATGTTGCTTTTAGAAAAGTTGCTTAATTTATGAGGTCATGTCCATCTAAGTTGTCAAAGTACAACTACTTATTAGCCTCCATTAGATATTGTTTTCTTGTATATTGTAGGGAAGCATGGTGGTTTAGTGGTTAGCACTGTTACTTTACAGCACTGGGCTCCTGGGTTTCCTCAGAATTTCGATTATGAGATAAGGGTACAATCTGAGCAATCACAATCTGTATACAGTGTTGTGGGATGATGCTATATAAAAAAATAAAATAATACTAATAATTCTAACAGTGTGTAGTATTATAATACTGCAAACATGAAGGTAATTTTTGAAAACAGGCCCTGAAGAACAAAAAAAAATAATTGCAGGTAGGAGAATATACATACTTGATCTACTTGGTGCACAGGTTGAACATATGCTGTATATCTGCCATGTTATCTATTTTGCTAAGAAAGCAGTCAGTTCACATGGTAAGAATTTCTGATGACCATACCTATGTATATCCGTATAATATTTTACAATTCCAGAAATGTAATCCACCCCTTCCGTTCAGAAGCATAAACTGTTTCTCTGAAAATATTACAGGTACACTGAATGCCAAAAAGAATCTCAGCAGAATTTGTTGGTAGATTGGATATTAACCCCATATTTCGGTGTACTGGGTATAGAGTTATCTGTGATTATAATTTCCCAGGAGTTTCTGGTAAGTGGTAGTTACAATTTAGACACCTTGAACAGATGGAAAGCTGACTCTGCTTGATTGTAACATAAACAGCAGCGAATCTACGGCTCAACTCCCTGTCCTGTTCATAAATTACATCAAAAGTAACCGGGTTAACATATGAGAGTAAATGACATCACTGACTTGTCTTATGTTTGGACAATCTTACAATGTGTCATGAAACAGAGCTGTGCGCCCGCACAGATTCTCACGAATTGAACAGTTGTGTTGAGATGTGACCCGAGTCAAGTTAAAATATAGTGTTGTAATGTAAAATGTCTTGTTTATTTGTTTTAAATCGGCTGATCTCATCAAAATCCCTTTGTGGACATGACGTGTGGCGGAAAGGTAGTGTCGATTGACATTTGTTTATGTGCATTTTCATTTCAATCATAGTTTCTTTAAGGGAGGTTGGAACGGTTGTCATTATTGTCTACAGGATGGAAATGGATGGATGTGGATTGTTGGCATAGATCATGAAATATAGCTCTGCTTTGGGAACTTTTCAATAAACCCAGTCATCATGCAGAATCTTTTACTTTGGCTTACAATAGTAACAGCAAATAATTAAAAGCCTAAGTTTTTTTTTTAGTATTCAACAGCAAAATGGTTTATTATAAACGTTCATCTATAATCATAATTTTACTATTATACGTGTTTCAACTTTAAAAAAATCAGCTAAATATTTTCAATATTTAAAGGGGTTGTCCCACAATTATAACTTATAATCTAACCATCTCCATTCAAAAAGGGGAAAAGAGTCATTCTCATATTCTGTGACGAGTCCCAGCTTCAGTGCATCTAAATAAAAATATAAACATAGTATCCTTGCTAATAGTCTTCATTCAAATATTCTATTTTGTTAATATAGCACATTGTCTCCATGGTTGCAGACTATAAACAAACCCCGTGTGTAGTCTGATATTGCATTCTGGTGCTACTCTCTTCCATCTTTAAATTTAAAGTTTTCAAAAAGTAGCACTTACTTTTCTTTCTATTTTTTTTTTAAGTTTGTTGTATTTCTTAACATTTTTACAATAAAGTATAATTAAAAATTGCAAAACATTGTAGATCACCAAAGAATGATGTAACTCCTTTGATGTAAATGATCTGTCTTTGATGGCTGGACCATTGTACCAAACAAGCCTCTGACCTCTTGTGTCCCCCTATTTCCGCATAGATTGTAAGCTCTCATGAGCAGGGCCCTCACTCCTATTGGTTGATATGTTAATTTCTTTGTCACATTGTAATGTATCATATTGTCTGTTCATGTGTCCTCTGATTTGTAAAGTGCTGTGGAATATGTTGGCTCTATATACAGTAAATAAAGTTATTATTATTTTACTATTATTTATTTTGGCAGATTAATTGATTCTAGAAGTACACTTGTGCTTCCAATTTTTCTTAAAGCCTTTCTTGAAGCTCCTTTTCTTGGAGCCTTAGTATTCTTAAATTCATGTGCATTATTTTATTTCTTTTTAAACTTTCTATGCTTTAAATTTCATCTATTGAAGTAGAAATATTCAGAATTAGTTCTAGTAACACAAGCATATGTTAGAAATAATAACCCAGTACAGTATGATATTAATTTTACATACTTACCCTATTGTTACTTTGATTGACAGTATCATTTTGTATGGCTTTCTTTTTCCATATAAGTATATAAAATATATGAAAACCATGACATAGGAGACAGACTTGTCTTTGACACTTATGCTTTTAGCATTCTAAAAAAATCTATTTTTCTCTTTTCCAAATCAAATATCTCCTTGTTGGTATTACTTTTTAGTACCTTTTAGAAAAATATTTCAGAAATTCCTCTTCATGCATGGCTGACTATAACTAACATTAAAAGCTGTTTCGTACACATCACAGGCTGAGCTGCCTGGTTCAAAGTACCAGATAAATACATGAATTTAAGATGGAATGATAGGTTTCCTATTAATGGAGAGGTAGATATTAAGTGAGATCAGCTTTATACAAGTAGTACACACAAAGAAGTGGTCACTTGTGCAGATGAGCTAATCGATTCAGCACAAATCAAATTTGTTAGGAATTTCTCAAAAGTTTTGGATTTTGAACATTTATAATCCGCATGGAAATGAAATATACAGCACATCCAGGGCATGGCTGCCTCACACTGGGACCTGCCAATCTTCATGTTATGGGAATAGAACTGGATGGCAACAACAGGTAAAAATAGTTGATCCTGCAGACATAGCCTGCACTAAACAGCTCATTTGCATATAGATTAAAAGTTTATTATCTTAGCAGCAAGATTGACACAAAAAAATATGTCCATTATGTCACCAACTGCTCCGAGGATATGGTCCGAGGAGAGTGATGAGGCTCTGAGGGATTGTTTTGACACAACCGCATGGGAAGTTCTGCAGGATTCTTATGGAGAAGATATAGAAGGACTCACACACTGCATAACGGACTACATTAATTTTTGTGTGGACAACACAGTACCCACAAAAGTGGTGAGGTGCTTCTCCAATAATAAACCATGGATTAACTTTGATATAAAAACACTACTTAAGGAGAAAAAGATGGCATTTAGGACAAGAGATAAGGAGGGGTTGAAGGAAGTACAAAAGGAGCTGAGGCATCAAATCAGGCAGGGAAAAGCCAGTTATAAAGAAAAAATGGAAATGCAAATGGAAAGAAAAGACATAAGGGGGGGTCTGGGAGGGGCTTAAGTCAATTTCGGGTCATAAACAGTCTGTCTGCCAGATTGAGGCAGATGTTAATTGGCTTAATGAACTAAACCTATTCTTCAACAGATTTGATCACACACCAGCTCCTCCCACCCCAGTATGTCCTTCAGCTCCCCCCACCACAATGACTTCTCCCCATGCGGCCACTTCCCAACAGACCAGTAAATCCAGAAATCCGTCTTTATCTGGCCACAGTCTGACCTTCACACGGGCCCAGGTGAGGAAGGAGATGAAAAAGATCAAGGCGAGGAAAGCCGCAGGGCCAGATGACATCAGTGCAAGGCTAATTAAGACTTGCGGGGACCAGCTGTGTGGTATAATTACATATATGTATAATATGAGCCTGAGGGAGGAAATAGTCCCTGAATTATGGAAATCTTCTTGTGTGGTACCAGTTCCAAAGAAACCCCACCCTATGGACCTCAATGACTACAGACCTGTAGCACTGACATCCCACCTGATGAAGATCTTGGAGAGATTGGTTCTCACACATCTCCGCCCTCTAGTGAGCCCTGCTATGGACCCCCTCCAGTTTGCTTATCGGCCGGGCATTGGGGTAGATGATGCCATCATCCATCTTCTGCACAGGGCTCTGTCTCACCTGGAGAAACCAGGGAACACAGTGAGAATAATGTTCTTTGATTTCTCCAGTGCTTTTAACACCATACAGCCCAGGTTATTGAGGGACAAGCTGGGCCTTGCTGGAGTGGACCACCACCTCTCCAACTGGATCCTAGACTACCTCACAAATCGACCTCAATATGTGAGAGCCCAAGACTGTGTGTCAGGTACCGTGATCTGTAATACGGGGGCACCTCAGGGTACGGTTCTCGCCCCTTTTCTCTTCACACTGTACACTGCAGATTTTAGGTGCAACTCATCCAGCTGCTACCTACAGAAGTATTCTGACGACTCTGCAATAGTGGGTCTCATCACAGATGATGATGATAGGGAGTACAGAGAACTGAACCAGGATTTTGTGGACTGGTGCCACCGGAACCACCTGAAGATTAACGCGGGGAAGACCAAGGAGATGGTGGTGGACTTCCGTAAAGGCAGAAGCCCTCCTAAACCAGTGGACATCCTGGGGTCGGGCATCGAGATTGTGAACACCTATAAGTACCTGGGTTTGCTCCTTAATAATAAGCTGGACTGGGCAGATCATATGGAGGCCCTGTACAGGAAGGGCCACAGCAGGCTCTACCTGCTTAGGAAGCTGAGAGCCTTTGGAATCCGGGGGGCACTTCTTAGAACTTTCTTCAACTCGGTAGTGGCATCAGCCATCTTCTTTGGAGTGGCCTGCTGGGGGAGCAGTATATCAACCAGGGACAGAAATAAACTTGACAAGCTGATTAGAAAGGCCAGCTCTGTCCTGGGGAGCCCACTGGACCCAGTGCAGGTGGTGGGTGACAGAAGGATACTGTCCGTGGTGAGCTCCATGCAGAAGAAGAAGTCCCATCCCATGCATGAGACCGTGATCGCGCTGAGCAGTACTGTCAGTGACCGACTGCTCCACCCTAGGTGTGAGAAGGAGCGCTATCGGAAGTCTTTCCTCCCCACCGCGGTTAGGCTGTACAACCAACACCGACCTAAGCGGAGATCATTACACACAGAGAACTGAAATATCTCTCTGCCTGTTAAATCCCCCCCCCCCCCCCGCTACTTCCTATATGTCTGTCGGCTATCAAAGTAATGCCTCTTACCTTGGAACATTCCTGTACATGTTGTATTTGTATTTGTATCTGCTTATCTTTGCTGCTGTAACACACTGAATTTCCCCATTGTGGGACTATTAAAGGACTATTATTATTATTATTATTATTATTATTATTATTATTATTACAAGAACTTCTAAGTGATTTAGTTGGGATTTTGATGCTGGTGGACTACCTTTAAAATTCTTTCCTGATAAATCTTCTCTATCCTCCATGATTTTGGTGTATTCCTGAGTGCTATGTCTCTTCCTGTATCTCCTTGCCCCTCTCACCACTGTCTGAAGTCTCAATTCCAGGTATGTGGTATGGCCATAAACAACTCATAAAGTAATGTGAGTGAGTACTCATCACTTGTACAGATGCATCTCAATAAATTAGAATATGTTTGAACCATTTATTTCAGTAATTAAATTTAAAAAAGTGACCTCCTATATTTTCTAGATTCTTTACACACAGAGTGTTCTATTTCAAGTGTTTTATTTCTGTAAATGTTGATTATGGATTACAGGTAATGAAAACACAAATCTAAGAAAATTTGAATATTGTAAAAGAGTTCAGTATTGTAAATTCAGTGTGTCACCTGCCAAGGTTTCCTAAGCCTTTAAATGGTCCCTCAGTCTGGTTCAGTAGGACACACAATCATGGAAGATGCTGATTATGAATTGTATTACTGACTTACTGAAATGAATGAACGTTTCAAAGATATTCTAATTTATTGAGATGCATCTGTAAGTACCCTGGTTCATTGATTTACTAAGACTGAAGCTGGAAGAGTGTAACTTTGCCAGGTATCACAAGACATTATGGGAAAGGAGCTGGGGAGCTCATGCGCCCTCTGTTGGATGTAACAGATCCTCAATTTGCTTTTGACTCACCGAGCCTTGAGACAGCAAAAGGGATTTTAGCCAAGCCAATTTCACTTATCTGCATACAGCGCTGTTTCCGGATTGTTGTCCTTCATCAGTACAGAGTCACTTTGCCAGGTATACACAAAGTCACCTACTGTTCCTTTCTTTTGGTATCTTTGATAAATTAGTATGTAAAAATTTAAACACATTCTTCTAGAGAGTGGCATACATGGAAATCATAAGGCCTCATTGTAAAAATCTGAATAGCTGACCCTTTACAAAAAAAGGCAGGGTATTTTTTCCTAACATATAATATATAGATAAGAAAAAGAAACCCTTCTCAGACAATTACAACAACGGTGTGCTTATATCTGTCTATAGAGTCCATAAATTCAGTTGACAGGCAGTAACCAGTTACATTCTTCTCCACAGCCTCCCTTATTTGACCATAAATGAACCTAAAGCTACTATTTCATTTAAGGGATAATGATCTCCTGACAGGGTATGGGGGCATGTTGGACAAACTATCATATATCTTGCAGGGGAGGAAGGATTTATGATACCTGGACTGCCAGACATCAAAATAGATCACAGTGTTGTGAGAGGGACCTGAAGGTCCCCTCACTCCATCGGCCCCATAGTAACTGCCTTCTCTAACTCCATGGTAGTTAGGCTATTGCTCCTTGAGTAGCTTGTAATATGGCAGATTGTGGCCATCTTGTTCTCCTTTAATGATAGGATGGAAAACTACACTTCTATATATGATTGGAAATGAAGAGTATAAGTTTAATGATAAGTCCCCACGTTGAGGAAAAGTTGCTTTTTTTGTTGCATATTTTGCTTTTTTGAGCCGAAGCAAGGAGTGGATTGAGCAGAAGGTAGAAGTATAAGAGCTTCCTATATATTTCCCATTCCTTCTGTAGCCACTACTAGGTTTGGCTCCAAAAAAATGCAGCAAAATCTGCAACAAAAAAAGAAGCGTATCCGCAACGTGAGGCCTTAGCCTAAATGGGGAAAACCTGTTGGCCAATGTAACACACAACATCAACTTCTTAAAATATGTAATAATAAACACACAAGGAGTTAGAAAGTAAAGATAAAACAAAGTTAAAAATCTAGAAAAGTAAAAGAAACTTTAAGTTTACATTACAGTTGAAGTTTCATAGAGTAATAAACTTTCACTTGCACATAATGCAATAGTAATCCATCCCTAGGCTGTATGTGTTGAATGCTCCAGTGGACAGCTTACCCCAAGTGCTCATAAAAAGTAAATTTTTATACATTTACTATCAAACGCTCCATAACCCAAAATATACAACATCTCTCATCTTGCTTGTGCTGCCTAATAAAAACCAGCCAGTAGGTATCCCTGCATCAGCCTTGCAGCCTCAGCATTGAGATCATAATTGATTTGTAGCAAGTTTTAGAACATTTTAAAAGCCCAAAGGGAAAGTACAATGTATATGAAATATAGGGGTCAAGTTCTAGGAAGGCAGGGGCAACTTATATTCTTCTTTTTGATGTCAGTTTACAAGAAAGTATCTCTCTAAAGTCTAAGATATGTTTAGCGTGATCGATAGATAGATAGATAGATAGATAGATAGATAGATAGATAGAGCCACCAGCAGTCACATGGGCACACCAAGCATCATGACGTCAGGACGCTCGATGTGCCTAAGTCACCACTGAGACCCAATCACAGGTCTCAGTGCTGAGCCCGATGATGATGATGTCACAGAAGAGCACTGGGGATCACTTGGAGAGCACAGGACACAGCGAGGAGGCCTAAAACAGATAATGGAAGATGAGTATGAATGTTTTCTTTTATTTTTTTCACCTTCCCTGGGCTTCCACCTATTATACTCTGGGGCCTGAAGCCATTTTAATTAATCTGAGATGAATCTCCAAAATTGAACAGTTTGAAATTTTCGGATCGAAAATTTGATACGAACTGATTCGCCCATCTCTACTAGTAATATTGGAACCAAATTATTCCTATGGGAAAACCCTTTCAACAAACAATTTATACTTTATTTCTAAAGAGTTATCCCTTTTTGTTCACATCAGTAAAATATACATGGACATGAGATCATCTTCTGCTTTTGACGGGCATAGTCATCTGTGTCACTGTTACCAATCAATGTCTGATGCAGTCCAAGCAGTTATGTAGAATGCAATGTACATAGTGATTGAAACCTGAACTGTGTCTTTTTATATGTACTTTACCTTGATTGTGGGAAGGTGTTCTACGAATAACATGAATGAACAATATATGTGCAAACATTTTTCTGCAAGCACAGTCAAGTGTTTGTTAGTAGATACAGATGTATTCTTTCTCTTAGCTGGACATGCGATGTCCAGCCTCTCAAAAAACGTGGTGTCACAAAACTCTGTCACTAGATTTCCACTTGATTTCCACTTGTCCACTTTTGGTGACTGTGTATGGCCACCTAATGGTTGTATTGTCATATACACATTTCATGGCTGCAGTCAATTCATCAATGTTCTTGGCCACATACTGCAGTGACCAGTGACTGTGTGCAGTGGTGACAAGGGTATACAGACATGTCACTGCTACACCCATGTAACTAAATCCCAGCAGGGAGGACCAGATTGTGGCACTGAAAGCAGCTGAGGGGCACATTGCTGAGAATAGTTCTTTAGTTATTTTACTACAGTCCTTCTCTTTGGGCAATTTTCTTCTTAATTCAGACAACCCCTTAACAAAATTTAAAGCATACATCCAACTGTAAAACATCTTTACATAAATGAACAGGACATGTGAATATAAGAAATTTTGTAATATATATTATTAAAGAATAATGTTTCCTTTTCAGTTCATCAGACTGCTTTCCTCCTCCTTCCCTTCATACAGTTTTTATCTGTAATACCACCCATATTCAGCCTCACACAGAAGTCTATGGAGAGGGAGGGGGAGGAGGAACTGCTGACAGTAATTGATATATTGATAGATTGGTAGAACATTATATTACTAGGTACAGTAGAGTCAAAAGACATATCTTAGTTAGCCCCCCTCCATAGACTTCTATTATAAAAGTAACTCAGCCTGATAAATTGAGAACAAATTATTTTTCTTTAATGAGGTTTATTGCAAAGTTTCTTAGATCCACTTGTACTAAAAGTTGTTCTATAACTGGAGATATTCTTTAAGCTAAGGGTAAGTGTGGACACATTTGTTTAACAAGCAGAAACAGTCAAGATAACTAATAATTCTGAGGACTGAGTTCACATTTGGCTCATTAAAGTTTCTCGGAAAAGCCTAACATTTTTAATCTATTTTATAGACAATATTCCAGTAAAAAAAGAAACACAAAACAAACAAAAAGAAACAAAAATAAATATTAATCTAAAAAAAACCTGCAATGGTTAGTAGGAGAGTTTCCAGAAGAAAGACAGTCTGCTTGAGTACTGGACCGAATTGTGTTCAACTGTTTTGGCCCCTTTAGTATTAAGGTTTTTCATGCTTCATAAAACTTTCTTTTCCCACTTCTCACTCTATCCAGAGGGTCCAGTGATGATGTAGCACAAATTCTCAGGATGTATTACATTTAGATTCTATTATGATTCTTCTGCATCCAAAACTAATAAAGGATCAGCAGCGCAGGACATGTGTTTTAGATTTCTGTGAGAGATGTGCTAATTTCCTCCGAGAACGTCCAATAAAGATTGACAGACAGTGAACAGATGAGACAGACTTAAATGTGAACGCAGGCAAACAATATGCACACATCCAACTTTATAAAGAAGATTATTACACTGACTGCTCACAATGGATAACATCAGGTATAACCTTATTCATTACTGCGTGAGTCTATGGGAAAGGTGAAGAATACTAAAATGATCATTAACTATATTTCATCTGTTAACATAACAATAGATGTCATGCTTGTTTTCCTTGGAAAACTTGCACTATAGACCAAACGCCAAGAGACCTTTTCAACACATTGCGTTTTTCCCCAGTGAACAAAAGAAATTTTGTTTTTTGACACATAGAAAGCATTGCAACTCCCCCCAGACACCATGACCTATGCATGTTCATAGATGTAGCCTCACAGCAAATACCTGGAACTTCACGTGTCTTTGGTATTATTTAATAGCTAGACTAGTCTGGAATTACTCATGTTAAATGTTTATTAAGCATTAAAGTGTTTCTATGCTAAAGAAATTGAATCAATTAGTTTAAAGGGGTCTTCCATTAAAAATAAAAAATAATAATAATAATAATAATAGTCCTTTAATAGTCCCACAATGGGGAAATTCAGTGTGTTACAGCAGCAAAGATAAGCAGATACAAATACAAATACAACATGTACAGGAATATTCCAAGGTGAGAGGCATTACATTGATAGCAGACAGACAGATAGGGCGTAGCAGGGGGGGGGGGGATTTAACAGGCAGAGAGATATTTTCAGTTCTCTGTGTGTAATGATCTCCGCTTAGGTCGGTGTTGGTTGTACAGCCTAACCGCGGTGGGGAGGAAAGACTTCCGATAGCGCTCCTTCTCACACCTAGGGTGGAGCAGTCGGTCACTGACAGTACTGCTCAGCGCGATCACAGTCTCATGCATGGGATGGGACTTCTTCTTCTGCATGGAGCTCACCACGGACAATAATATATATATATGTGTGTATACACACAAACACGGACAAAATTGTTGGTACCCCTCGTTTAATGAAAGAAAAACCCACAATGGTCACAGAAATAACTTGAATCTGACAAAACTGGAATTTGGCAAACTACATGTTGACAAGCCACAAAGCTTCTGGGAGAATGTCCTATGGACAGATGAGACAAAAATCAAAATTTTTGGCAAGGCACATCAGCTCTATGTTCACAGGCGGAAAAATGAAGCATACCTTGAAAAGAACACTATCGCTACTGTGAAACATGGAGGAGGCTCTGTTATGTTCTGGGGCTGCTTTGCTGCATCTGGCACAGAGTATCTTGAATCTGTGCAGGGTACAATGAAATCTCAAGACTATCAAGAGATTCTAGAGAGAAATGTGCTGCCCAGTGTCAGAAAGCTTAGTCTCAGTCGCAGGTCATGGGTCTTGCAACTGGATAATGACTCAAAACACACAGCTAAAAACAGCCAAGAACGGCTAAGAGGAAAACATTGGACTATTCTGAAGTGGCCTTCTATGAGCCCTGACCTAAATCCTATTGAGCATTTTTGGAAGGAGCTGAAACATGTCGTCTGGAAAAGGCACCCTTCAAACCCAAGACAACTGTAGCAGTTTACTCATGAGGAGTGGGCCAAAATATCTGCTGAGAGGTGCAGAAGTCTCATTGACAGTTACAGGAATCGTTTGATTGCAGGGATTGCCTCAAAAGGTTGTGCAACAAAATATTAAGTTAAGGGAACCATCATTTCTGTCCAGGCCTGTTTCATGAGTTTTCTTTTTTTTAAAATTCTGTTGAAGCATGGTTGAAACACAATGTCTGACTTTCATTTGTTCATTTTCATAGAATTTTTATATATTATTACTTTTGTCAGATTGAAGTTATTTCTGTGACCATTGTGGGTTTTTCTTTCATTAAACAAGGGGTTACCAACAATTTCATCCACGTGTGTATACAGTATTTATATAAACATAGAAGATGCCATACTTACCTGTCAAATCTCCATGGCTCTGGTGCTCCCTGCTGGTCCCTGTGTACTACGCTGCAGTGATGACCAGCCTTCTACAAGTGTGACTGCTGAAGCTAATTCACTGGCAGGTAAGGCACACCAGAGTAAGGGGTGTTGGAGTGATGGAGAAATACAATTCTCTTAATATCTAGTGTCTTAGATTTTGCTTATCAAAAAGGCCATGTTTTAAGTCAGACTTTAAGATATTTGTCTACTATTAGAATATAAAGCATTATGGAGTACTTCTCACAATATCTAACACACATCTGCAGCTTGTTACCCGTGTGTCTTCATTTCACTCATGTGGTGCTATGTGTGCAGTGTCGGACTGGGATGTCTAGGGCCCACCAGTGGAATTGTTTCTAGGGGTCCACCGCCAGGACCCCTGCAGATCAGCTGTACCAAGACAGGGAGGCTACTGGTAATAACAATGCCATGCTGCTCACCCGCCATACACACCACTGCACTACCTAAACCTACCGCTACAACCTGTATGGCAAGCAAGCAAGCAGCGTGGCTTCTGGAATTGTTAACATGACCTGTAGCTGCACTGTCCTGGAAAAGCTGATCTGCAGAGTTCCTGGCTGTTGTACCCCTGCAGATGTAATATTGATGGCCTATCCTAAGGACAGGACATCAATATTAGAAAGATGGATAAACCCTTTAAAGAGGTTGTCCAGGAATTGGAGCAACCCATGTGCCGGGCAGGAGGTGTAAAAAAAAAAAAAAAAGTAAATACTCTCCTGTCCCCGGGTCTCTGTTGTCTGCTGCCAGTGTCCATTGTATCTTGTGCCAGTGCCTCATTTGACGGCTGAGACCAAACAGGTACAGGAGGTACAGGATTTCCAGAAATGAGATGCCGCCATGAGACCGAACAGACACTAGCATGGGAAAACGGGGTGCTGGTGAGTATGCTTTTTTTTTTTTTCACCTCCACGTCCTAAATAAAAAAAAAAAAATTTCAGCCTGGACAACCTGTTCAAGGCTAGGTTCACACCTGCGCCCGGTCTCCACTCAGAGTTTCCGTCCCCGAATCCACTTAAAAAATGTGGAGAGAAAAGACTTGCAAGCAGGACTTTTCTTTTTTCATTTTTCAGCCTTTTTCGGGCAGAAACCGGGCGGAAACCCGGAAGACCCCATTATACTGTAGTCTATGGGGTCTGCAAGTTTTTTAAGTGGATTAGATTTCCGTTCGTGGGGTCTCCAAGCAGACCCAAAGAGCGGAAACCCGAATGCAGACTGATGACTGTCTTTTATTAGCAACATATTGACAAACTTTTATTGCATTGGGTGTTGATTAAAAAGGTTAAATCTGTCATATAAATAAATAAGCCATGTTAAAAAGGACCTGTCATGTCCTCAGGCACATGCGGTTTTACATACCACTAGAAAGCCGACAGTGCGCTCAATTTCGGCACTGATATCTCCCCACTGTCAGAAGGGCATTCCTGACAGTCTAGCGTCATCACTGGGCGGTAAGGAATGCCTCCTCTGACAGTACAAGGCTATGTTAGGGTACTGTCAGGGGGGGGCGTTCCTCAAAGTCCAGCAATGACGCTGAGCTATGAAGAACGCCATTCTGACAGTGGGGAGATATCAGTGCTGAAAATAACGGCACCGATATCTCCAGCCCCACTGTGCTCCACATTGGCCCCCACACAGTATTATATGCTCCACAGTGGCCCACACCCAGTATTATATGCTCCACAGTGACCCCCACCCAGTATTATGGGTAAAGCATTCCAGAGCACCGATGCAGCTCGAGAAAAGTCTTGGAGATGGGAGTGGGATGATCGGATAACAGGGGATGCAAGTCTAAGGTCATTGGCAGAATGGAGAGAACAGTTAGGGCGGTAGACAGTGATAAGAGAGGAGATATAGGGGGGCGCAACGCTATGGATGGATTTGTGGGTCAGTGTGATAATTTTATATTGTATTCTGTGATGGATGGGCAACCAATACAGCGACTGACACAAGGTAGACGCGTCTGTGTACTGGTTTGACAGAAAGATGAGCCTGGCGGCTGCATTCAGGACAGACTATAGTGGGGAGAGTTTAGTTAGAGGAAGCCCAATTAGAAGA
Organism: Leptodactylus fallax; assembly: GCA_947044405.1. Taxonomy (NCBI): domain Eukaryota; kingdom Metazoa; phylum Chordata; class Amphibia; order Anura; family Leptodactylidae; genus Leptodactylus; species Leptodactylus fallax. Next base: position 7,196,966 of record CAMRHE010000062.1, read on the forward strand.
GAATTGCAATAGTGAAGACGAGAGAGAATCAGAGCGAAAATGAGGGTTTTTGATGTTTCCACAGTGAGAAAAGGGCGAATTCTAGAGAAGTTTTTCTCTATCATTGTTATTATTAGCATTCCCCCATCCAGCTTTTACTTTCAATTCCACCCTATTCCTCCAATCACTTGTACATTTTATATTTTTTAATTGTATGCATGTTATGACCTTTGACCTAACCTGGTGACCTTCAGGGGTCGGGATTACAGCCCGTTTTTTTGCTGTTTTATGTTGTATATATATTTGTATTGTATCACTTATTTGCTATAATACACACTTGAAAAAGGGCTTTTTTTTCCCGAAACACGTCGTGTGTGAACCAAATGGAATAAAGAATTTTACTTTCAACCAGCGCTCTCTCTGCCTCATCTTTTCTCTACATCGGATGTTCCTGACGTGTACATTATCTTACTATGTTCCTGAGGCCAGCAGCTGCTCACTGGGGTCCTTGTCTCCTGGGAATTATCCCTATATGCGATAAAAGTGCTTTTGAAGATTTATCACAATCTCTGAAGGTGAGCAACCAATTTATTGTTTTTCACCTAAGCCCATCATATGTTTGCAGTATTACGCTATTAGCGCTCGGCGCTGTTCTTTATGATTCTCCAGTATAGTGCTAAATAGAACATCTTGACGAACTGGGCATGCACAATAATGCAAGTTCTTTAGCTTCAGTGCTGCACAGCCCATATGCCAGGAGGCACAGGAGATAACCGCTGGACTCATGTCCAACAAGGTGAATGTTACTAAACTTTAAAACTAAAGAACATATGGAATTGATATTATCACCTCAGGACTGTAAACCCCAGCTGCATAAGGAAATCCTCGTGTTTAGTGGCACCCAAACTAGTAACAGATTCCCTTTAAAACAAGCACTTTTCTAAAAATTCCCCAGAAAAAGTGGGTTGCTCCATTTCCTGGTTGTGTCCAAGTTTAGCTATTACTGTACATCAGTGGTAACTTTGATGTGCTGTGTATAGCCAGTTTTAGCCCATTGTTAGTGCTCAGTGGTCTGTGTGTAAACTGCAATAGTTCAGGATAAATAGCGACATGGAAGTAAAACAAAAAAAAAAAAACTGATTTAGACAACATGTAATTTTGCGATGACAGATTCTCTATAAACAATATTTTTTGTCTTTTTATGATCCTCGCTACTTCTACATTCTGTAATGTTGCTTTTATGCTGTCACATTAGACTTGCACTTTGAAAGCCTTGTGTTAATGTGCATGTACCTCAGTAAGTGTTCCTGCTCCTTTAAAGAATAAGAGAATGTGCAACCTCTGTTTTATTGACTGGAGTTTAAGAACTCTGGTTTACCATGTGAAGACAGATGCGAGTTCAAATAACCATTGCTAAAACAGTTTGCTTTATTTTAGATGAAAACCCAATGTTCCATTAGGGAGCTGGCATTTATGGATATAATTTATAATGCTATCATAAAATGTTTCTATTTTTCTCTGTTTTGGGTAAAGCCTTTGGCATGCCTTCAATATGTCCCTTCACAACTTGGGTGTATTAAAATGGTAGATTATGGTACGGTTGCAAATTTCAAATGCATTATAGTGTGTGGTTTCTGCAAAGTTAAAGAGAGCTAGAAACTTGAGAATAATAATGAACCAGCGCTCATAAAATAATTCCCATTCTTCGAGCTTCAGACTCTGAACTCGGGAAGACAACATGTTGACTCTTAAACCTATACCCAGTGCCTCTGTTCCGAGGACATTTTGAAACATTTTGTCAGGGCTTGGACACACGCCACAGCCACAAACAGATCTTATTCCTATTGTTTTTTTTGTTACACCTACTTTTGAGAACAGGAAAACTTCTTTGAGACGACCACCCAAAATTGCAATGGTCTTCTAGAGATGGTCATTGCAACAAAAAGGTCAGCATACAGATGTAGCCAAGTTTAACTCGATATTTTGATAACACATAACTCAAAACCATTGAAACCATCAAATTGAAATTTAGTGCAACTGTTTATTTAGCTTCAAGAGTCAAGTTTAACTTTGTTAACCTGTACATAGGTTGTAATGCAAAATTAAAATATGCCACAGAAAAAAATGGTTTCAGCTGACCATCTGAGGTGTCCCACTTTTATGCTGAAGGCGGATGTTGAGGGAGAAAAATGGATAAGCCTATTGGATGTTCATAACCTGATCCTTTTGTGCTCCAGGGAGATAAGCCACCATCATTATGGCAGTGGCTTAGTACCCTCTCATTATTCAAAATACTTTACTAAATTGTGAAGCCAAGTGTGCATGTGTATGTGGGCTGGGCAGGCTTGGACTGGTCTACAGGTGAACAGGTGAATCCCCTGGTGGGCCCCTGAGCCAGGTGAGCCCTCAGCACGCTCTGGCATGGTACAGTGCACTCACTGTACTTCATACACACGCCGATTGTACAGCATCTCTACCAGACTATGCATCCATATAATATAATGCGTAGAATACTTGAAAAATTACCCAGTTAATTTTTATATATTGTAGACACACTGGACAGCTGAGATGACATCTAGGAGCAGAGTCAGGCCAACCAGTATCCTTCCTCCCTGGGCCCCATCTTCTTAATCACACTGCAGGGGCCCCAATAACCAGTCATCTTGCAGTGTATTGCTACTGCCTGACATCTGCTGCTGTGTGGGTGCATATGCATGGTGCACAAAGCTAAAAGGTCCCTAATTCAAACAAGAGCCAGGCTGCAGGCTACTGATAGGACCCCAGGACAGAAACAATCAGAGGCAACTACTAAAAAAATAATTATGACATTTTAAGAATTTGTCAGGTGAATCAGGTAATATTTGCATGTAGTTGTATAGTAGGCCGCCAGAATGAATTTTACTAGTGGCCCTAGTCACCCCCATCAGACACCAGGGCTGGGAGGAATCATTGTCACATGAGCATTTTGGCTGAGAGGTACCTAAAATGTATGGCCAGCTTTGCTTTCAAGAAGATCTATCATCTAATAGTGAAAGTCATGACTTCCAGACCTGTGTGACAACCACACAACATACGGTAGCTTTCTTTTCATAGAAATGAATTAGAGATGTGCACAGATGTGCATTTTAGAATGCATCTATACTTCCCTCTTTCTAATAAGGATTTTGTGTAATACATGTTCATGGCCAAATGACTCTGATGTCTTGACTTTGTTGTAGATGCTTCTTGGATCTTCTAGTTTCATCAGTTTCATGCTTATCCCTTCTGATGTTCTTGCTTGATGCTTGGCTCCTTCTCTACATGCTTCAATAACCAGTTTAACTTGACTATCCTTGTCCATTCTCCATTCTTCCAATATATCACCCATGCTGTCACCCTACAAGGAGTCCTTGTGGAGAACATTATATCTGTTTGCCACTTTGCTAGTTCCAATACTAGATGGTATCATACCATTCATACCCTCTACTATTAGCATTTCTATTGTTGCATAGATTATAGGTTTTCTATAAGCCAAAATGCATACATTTTTGTGTCCATCTCTATTTTCAATTGTTTATTATATAACATGTCTGATATATGGTGTTATTATTGTTATTACATACTTTCCATAACCATTACACATAAAATATGAGCTTTTATGGCCGGCTTGATGCATATTTCCATTTCCACTATTAAACTAAATGTATATGAACCTGTGCAGCAATGGGTCAGTGGAAAAACAGCAAAGACATCACATGGATGATATCCACGTACTGGCTGAGCCTGCATGGACCCATTGATTTCCTACAGTGAGCCCAGTCTTCAAAAACGACAGGAACAGGACCTGTCCTTAGGTTTGCTCCAGGTTCAGGGACCCATACACAGGCCCGTGGTATATGACTGTGTGTATAGGGCCATAGGAAATCATGGATCAGTGTGCTAGTTGGTAAAAACACAGCTAGCACACTGACCAAGTGCACATTCTTGTGCATGAAGCCTTACTGTATGTAAGAGGGACTTTTATCAAATGTTCCTATAGAAGTGAGTATTGTTGCCTTAGCGGAAATGTATCAACATTTATATTACTATTTATTGAAATCAGATGGTGAAATACATCACTTTTTTCTGATCTGTTTTTATTTTCAACTTGTAAATTGTTCTATTTTTAGTACATCATTATGGGGGCCGCCATCTTGCCTGAACTTCTGCACAGTTAAAAGCATTTAGTGGTATGCTTTACAGCAGTCTCATGGCTACAGTCAGCAATAGTCTGGAGCTGGCTCATTGAGGGTCTATGGGAGAGACTCAGAGGAGGAGAGGAAATGTCTAGACTCCTGAGACAAATATCTAAGCAGAAGCGTAACTTAAACCTCCTGGATCCCAATGCAAAATATGTAATGAGCCCCCTGCTTATCATGTACTATCTTTAGGTATTTGTCAGTTTTAGGTACAATATGAGAAATAATAAAAGCAAAACAAAAGGAAAATATTTTGCACATTTGCAGTTTGATGTTTCTTAAGGGTTAGATAGATAGTTGGAAAGTCAAGTTCAGAAGAATGCAAATGCAAAAAAGGGAAAGAATGTGCAATTTCCTGGGTCCACACTACTGTACTTGGAAATAATCAAGAAAAATGTGCAGCACCCCAAAAAATAAAGTGAAATGAGAATTATTCTCCACGTATAGTAAAGGCTTGAAAAAGGTTCCAAAGGGACCGAAATGTCACGTATGGAATAAAGATTCACTCTGCATATTTTTCTGGCTCTCTGGATAGATGAAAGTTACAATTTGTTCCATTTCATTTTCAAAAAAGTTAACTAATTTATAAATTGATGTCACCAACACATCTCAAAAAGTTGGGGCAGGGTAATGTCTACCATTTTGTAGCATCTATTCTTCTTTTTACAACAGTCTGTAAGCATCTGGGAAGTAAAGAGATCAGTTGCAGGAGTTTTGGGAGAGGAATGATGTCCTATTCTTGACTGATGTAGGATTATACTGTAGAAGTTCAACAGTCCTAGGTCTTCTTTGCTGGATTTTTCTTTTCGTAATATACCAAATGTTTTCTATTGGTGGAAGGTCAAGACTGAAGGCAAGCCAGTTCAGCATCTGGACTCTTCTTCTGTGAAGCCATGCTCTTGTGATGGATTTGGTATGTGGTTTAGCATTGTCTAGCTGAAATATGCAAGGCCTTCCCTGAAAAAGACGCTGTCTGGATGGGAGCATATGTTGTTCTAAAACCTCTATGTACTGCTCAGCATTGATAGTGCCTTTCAATATGTGTAAGCTGTCAATGCCATAGATATTAATGCAATCCCATAGCATCAAAGATGCAGGTTTTGTAACTGTGCGTTGATAACAGTTTGGATGGTCCCTCTCCCTCATGAATCCACAGGACACAGTGTCTGTGATTTTCATAAAGAATTTCACATTTTGATTAATCTGACCACAGAACAGTTTTCCTTTTTGCCTCAGTCTATTTTTAATGAGGTTTGGTCCAGAGAAGACGGTTGTATTTCTGGATTGTGTTGATATATGGCTTCTTCTTTGCATGATACAGTTCTCACACCACCAAGCACAGGATTGTGAGGAGGAGAAGGAGGAAATGTCTAAACTCCTGAGACACATACTGTATATAAGCAGACGTGTAACTTGAAGCACCTGGACCCCAATGCAAAATATGTAATGGGACCCCCGCTTACCATGTGCTATCTATAATACTAGTGTCTTCTTAGTCCATTTTAAATGAGCTTTGGTCCAGTGAAGTGTTTCTGGATAGTGTTGACATATGACTTCTTCTTTACATGATATAACTTCGACTTGCATTCGAGGATTACATGGTGAACTATGATGATTTCTGGAAGTATTCTTCAGCCCATGCAATGATTTGCATTATTGATTCATGCCTGTTTTTCATGCACTGTCTTCTGAGGGCCCATAAATCACGAGCCTCCAATACTAACTGTTGGACTTGTCACTTGTGTACATTCAAAATCTTTGCAATTTTACCTTGAGGAACTTTTTTCTGAAATTGTTACACAATTTTTAGATGCAATTTTTCACATATTGGGGAGCCTCAGACCATCTTTGCTTCTCAGAGACAATGCCTCTTTAATGTGCTCTTTTTATACAAAGTCATGTGACTTAGTTGATAGTTGACCCTCCAGCTTTACCACTAGTACCGCCCCCTTTTCCAACCTGTTTTTAGCCCTGTCCCAATTTTTTTGAGATGTGTTGCTGCCATCAATTTCAAAATGACTTACTTTTTGAAATGAAATGGAAAAATATCCAACTTTCAACTTCTAATATCTTGTCTGTGTTCTATTGTGAATAAAATATGAGATTTCCAAATCATTACATTCGAGTTTTCTTTACATATTACACACCATCCTAGCTTTTTTTGAAGACAGATAGATAGAGGGATCTGGTGAGGGAATATACATAGTGTTTTTGGCTCCAGATCTCAATAAAGTTTTTTCATTGTTTAAATTGGATGCTAATGGATTAGTAAATTTTTTTCTCAAGGGCTCTTGTGAGGGCATATAAGTGATGTTTTTTTTTTTGCTTCAGGTCTTAATAAAGTTTTTTCATCATTTAAATTGGATACTAGCGGAGAAGTAATTTTTTTGGTTTGCAGCTATACCTAATGGCAGGACTGTGTTACCACCGTGCATCCATTTGGAAGGCCCTTCTTTAAATTGGCGCTGTCATATTTTGATTCTGTTTTTAGATAGATATAAACTAGATGACTTGAGTTTTAGAGTACAGCTGCATGTATCCTACCTGAACTATAGTTCTGCCCAGTGAGCTGACTGACAGTGTAAACAATGGAGGTAATACTCCGCAGAGAATCTTCTAACAAACAGGTAAGCACATTTTCATTATATACAGTAAACTAATTGCTCATGATCTATTCAACCGAGTAATTTGTATTCTAGTACATACTGTAGCCTCATTCCCCTATCCCCACTTATTTTGTCCAAACAACATAGAAAAAGATCAATCATTACTCTGAATCCAACCATCCTATAATAGAAATTCACTAACCAAGCTAAACTTGCTTTCTCCAAATCTGTACACTGAAAGTATTTTGTTGGAAAAGACTTTCTATTTTTTGTTGCCAGGTAGAGGGTCGCCAACAATCCAGTCTGCCTTGGAGCCAAGATATTTAAATACAAGGCTAAGGCTAAGGTGAATTTAATCTCTGAAGGAAATCCTAGCTTCAACTCACTGTGCTATGCAAACATTTGTACAGTGTTTTGCAAATTATATATGTGAAGAAAACATCAAAAAGAATATATATATAACAACGGGAAGAAAATTGCATCATAATAGTTTTTTTTTAAGGGAATTGAGTCTTGAACTTCTGAATTTTCCGAGCGAGAACAGTGATATTTGTGTTCATTCTGTTTATTCTACATATGATTCTTGCTTTGGATTCGCAATGGAAAGAGACTTTAAGATTTGTACGACTTTCCAAAAACTACATTTTTGTGGTTATAGAAGCATAGAGTGAAAATGTATAAACTCCCTATTAACACCTTCCCTTAAACTCAAACTGTGCTTTTATGATTCCTTTTAATAAAACACTACTTTTCATGTTAGTCTCCTTTCAGAAGGCTAATCCTCTGAAAAACAACCAGGAAGTCACGGCTCCCTTGCAGCTGCTCAACAACCTGTCTATTTTATTTTTAACCTTCAAATTAGGAAATATCTCATTTATCCAATGAATACAGTTCTGTGAACTAACCATTACTAAGCTAGAAATGGAGCAAAGCAAATGAAGTTGGTAAGGTGTCAGCCATCCTTAAGAAATTCAATGATGCCTTCAGTCCTAGGCTACCTTTTCCACTGCTTATATGGAAACCACTTAGTCAAAGTCAGCACCTCCTTGTGGCTGAAATATGGCAAGACTGAAGAATGTAATTTGACATGATGTGTGAGCAGTTTATTAAAGGGATTGTCCAACACATTTGAAAGGAAGCCTGGATGTGCATTAAAAAAGGAAAAAGTTAACTCCCTTTTCGCCCCCCACAGGTTCCTGATGACATTTGCGGATGATGTTCCCTTTCTGGGCAGATGACCACAGCAGCCTATCTATGGCCTCAGCTGTGACATGTACACAAATGACAAGTGACTGCTGAGGTTATTTGATCATGTGCTATTTATGTACAGGACACTGCTGGAACACACACCTATCATGAAAACAGGTGACATGTGCAACCTGACCCTAATTCATACGTAGCATATGGGACCTTCATTCCCCAGCAGTCAGCTCAACATCTGTCAGACAACTATTCACTAGACTATGGATAAAGATAAAATGTTGTAACCAGAATATCCATTTAAAGGGAGTCTATCATTCATATTTTTGATTTTTAACTAATCCTATCTTCCTGTAGCTTTTAGAAAGGCTATTGTAGGCATACCTTTCTTTTCCATAAAAAACCCTTTTCTTGTTAGGCAAATTAGTCTTCATGGAGCACAGGCGCATTCCCCCTATGTTCCGAACACATCTGCGTCATCGTCCTCTCCCTGCATTGCCGCACCCTTCTTCCTTGCTGTTCATTCCATCTCCTCCTCTTCTTTGCTTCTACCTCCCATCGGCGTGACCTAAATCTCACATATGCACAAGAATTCATTCGTGCCGACGGGAGGAAGAAGCAAAGCGATGCAGGGAGAGGACAATGACACGGGTGTGCTTGGAGCACAGGGGAGACTCCCCCTGTGCTCCGTGAAGACTAATTTGCATAACAAGTGTAGGGAACTGCCATTTCTACTAGTATATAATGTATCTGGCTTCTTTGCCCCTGCAGTTTGGCTTCAGAGACCCCAGGCATTTAGTGCAAGTTTTGTTTTGTAAATACAGTGAGTCAGACACATGTGAGGCAGAGCTGCTGGGGGGAGAGATGTGAGCAGAGCTGCTGAGACAGACATGTTATGTCTGGGGGAGTCTAAGAGCCACTTGTTCCTCTTTACTTCACAGTATATAGTTAGGTATGTGTTACCCCCTATATACTCACAGGACCTAGCTAGTAACTGTAGTTAGGGATCAATATATATATAGTTCAGGGCAGTGATAGGTTAGGCTTCCGAAGGCCAGCTAGCTAGTTAGAGGCCCGGTGGCACTAGTAGTTTAGCTGGCAGGTTAAGGACTCAGTGTTAGGGTAGTCAGGCCTGTATCTACTGCCGTCACCGTCGCCCTGTTTGCTGCCTGTGAAGAATCTCACCATCATCATCATCATCTCCTGATCGGCTGTCTGTCATCTCCTGGAAGAATCCGAGGATCCACAGTCATCCACAGGGGCCCCTGCATCTCTTCTGTTGCCTGGAGGTATTGTGCACTGGACTCTTGCTATATATCTATATATATACCCGGGTATATAACCTAAGACGGTTGAGGACTTGCTGGTTGTTGTAGTATTGCTGTGTTCTGAGTATATTTTATGTATGTATTATTACCCTGTTGATTCTTATAAAGCTACTGTTATAACCTTATGTGGTATCTGTATGTATTCTTCAGACTGTGAGATTAGTACAGTGATCCTTGTTAAGGCTACTAACTGTACTTCATGGGTAAGTCCCAGGAAGAGATTCTCCCTGTAATACAGAGGCTCTATCCTGGGTGGAGGCACTGATATATTTCATATATGTTCCCACTCTTCCCTTCAGCGAAGGCTTCAGGTCCCATTATACACACAGGTCAGCGCCAGAGTCTGTTGCGGGAGGGATAATACTCATACCCCCCCCCCAAATAGGGCTACATTTGGAGGCACTGCTGAGATTTAGAAGTGGGAATAGTCATTGATATGGAGAAGCGATATAGCTCAGAGGGGAACCTCCCACTAGCTACTACATGGGATTACCGACCGCCTGTTCCTCCCCTGGTTCAGGTAAAGGAAGAACCCCGCTCAGCCAGTTACCCCCCCAGTATGGCCGTCGCTAGCAGTTCCTCTAGTGACAGTGCTATTAGCACTTTAGCCAGGCTGACTGAAATGTTAGCTCAGGGCCTGCAGGCCACTCACTACAAGAAACTAAAAGTATTCTCTGGTAATGTCCCAGTACCACAAGGGGAGGAAAACTTTGAGATATGGAAAGAACATACTCTCCAATGCCTGAAGGAATGGTCTTGCTCTGAAGAAGGCAAGCGGCAGCGTATCAGTGAAAGTTTGCGGTCTCCTGCTGCAGAATTGATCCGCTTGTACAGAGACTCTCATGAAGGAGTGAGTGCATTGGACTATATACAAGTACTGTCTGATCACTTTGAGCCATACTATGACCTTGCCCAGATGGTTGCTGATTACCGAATGGTTCGTCAAAAAGAAGGGGAAAATGTCTCTACTTTTATTAACCGTTTACAGCTACTTCTTTCACGTCTGGTGTACCACGCAGCTATATCTACTTCAGAGGTAGACGCTATGAGAACCAGTCAGTTGGTGAGAGGGTTACAACCTCATCATCCTCTTGCTCAAGTACTCAAGGTCTTACTATCTGATAGAGTCCTTCCATTTCCTGACTTAATGAAGTTAGTGAAGAAACAAGAAGCTGACATTAGTTATAGTACCCCTAAGAAAGCGAAAAGCATCTCTAAAGAAGATGGTGTTCCTAATTCAAACAAGGACAAACCAGCGGAGCGGTCAGAACTTAGACAGTCCGCCACTCCACCCACTGCCACTCAATGGAGGAAGGATGCTAGAACCTGTTATAAATGTGGTCAGACGGGCCATACTGCCAGACAGTGTACGGAGGACAGTGAGGGATTGGGACACAGTGCTGTCTTCTCTATTCAGAATCAAAGACACCAAAGGAAGGCGGGCCGAGTAAATACCAGAGGCACTATCGCGGGCTCTAGGTCCGTTGTCAAAGTCACTGTCAATGGTCATGCCGCTCCTGCCCTGTTTGATACAGGATCTCAAGTGACCCTGATTTATCGCTCGTTCTACCAAAAATATCTGAGGGATATACCTCTTCAGTCTACAGGACAAATGAAATTGTGGGGGCTTAATTCAGGATCATATCCTGTAGATGGCAGCCTACAAGTAGTTATAGCTGTCCCTGAATTAGAAGATCAGAGTGTCGCTCCCATGAAGATTACGGCTCTTGTCTGTCCTGATACAGGGGATTCTTGTGCAGCTCCTGTGATACTTGCCACTAATTGTCCCGCAGTGCATTATGCTTTTCAGAAGTTTCTTGGAAGAGATTGGAACCCTGCAGCTCAGCCGGTGAATATATCTTCTGATCTTAGAGAACTCTGTGATGCCCTGTCTACTGGCTATCGACATGGAATGGTATATCATATCGGTGAGAGAACCGTGGAAGTTCCTGCCGGCGGGGAGAGAGTTCTGAGAGTAGCCTCCAGCATTGCTCCCGATTTGCTTGAAGGGGGGAGTTATGTCCTTATGGAAACCCCTGAAGAAATGATTAACCAGAATGGCTGGATGGTGATCCCAGAGAGAAAGGACTGGAGAAATAAAGTGGAGTTATCTACCTGTGTGACAGTGAGGAACTGTTCACCGCATCCGATTGTAATTGGACCATACCAGAATGTGGCCCACTGCTACCCTGTGCTTGGAGTAAATTCATACGCTGAAGTGTGCAGGATTCAAATCCGAGATGCAATCCCTAATCTCAATCTTGACTTGAGTGATCCACATTTACCAGAGGCCTGGAATCAGCGACTGACACAGAAGTTGTCTGAATTATCGGAAGTGTTCTCCATGGATGATATGGATGTAGGTTGTGCTAAAAGTGCTCAACACACTTTCCGATTGACCGATTCTACTCCCTTCCGGGAGCGACCACGGAGAGTTGCTCCAAAGGATGTTGATGAGTTAAGACAGACTCTACAGCAAATGAAAGGTCAGGGGATCATTGTGGACAGTAAGAGCCCCTATGCCTCACCTATTGTGGTGGTAAGAAAAAAATCTGGAGCAATTCGCCTATGTGTGGATTACAGAACTCTGAACCGGAGAACCTTACCTGATCAGTATACACTGCCGAGAATTGAAGAAGCTCTGGAAGCTCTGAATGGAAACTGTTGGTTCACAGTGCTGGACCTAAGATCGGGATACTATCAAGTCCCAATGGCACCTGAGGATCAGAAAAAGACAGCCTTCATATGCCCCTTGGGTTTCTTTCAGTTCACTCGTATGCCGCAAGGTACAAAAGGTGCGCCAGCAACGTTCCAAAGGTTGATGGAAAGAGTGTTAGGTGATTTAGTGCCCCGGGAATGCCTTGTATATCTTGATGACATTATTGTGTTTGGAAAGACGCTGGAAGAACATGAAGAACGACTCATGAGAGTACTCCATCGCTTAAAAGAAGAGGGGCTGAAGTTGTCGGCTGACAAATGCAAATTTTGTAGATCTTCGGTCACTTATGTAGGTCATATTGTTTCTGCTGAAGGAGTTGCTACCGATCCTGGTAAGATTGAAGCTGTGGTGAATTGGCCCCGACCGCAAAATATTACGGAGTTGCAATCTTTCTTGGGGTTTTGTGGATTCTATCGACGATTTGTGGAAGGATATTCAAAAATTGCTCGAGCCCTCCTCGACCTGTTGAACAGTGATGCAGGAGATCCGGGAAAGAAGAAAGGGTCTTCCAAAAGCCTTTTTGGCGATAGGTGGACTGCGGATTGTGAAGAAGCATTTAAGTTGTTGAAGAAGAAATTGACAGAAGCTCCCGTTCTGGCTTATGCTGATGCACAGAAGCCATATGTGCTACATGTAGATGCCAGCTTTGAAGGATTAGGTGGCGTGCTGCACCAAGAATACCCGGCCGGGTTACGGCCCATAGCTTTCATAAGTCGAAGTCTTTCTCCCAGCGAGAAAAATTATCCAGTACATAAATTGGAGTTTTTGGCGCTCAAGTGGGCCATTGTTGATAAATTACATGACTATTTATACGGAGCCACGTTTGAAGTAAGAACAGACAACAATCCACTGACATACGTTTTGTCAACCGCTAAGCTCGATGCTACAGGACATCGCTGGTTGGCAGCTTTATCCAACTACCAATTCACACTCAAGTATAAATCGGGGCCTAAGAACATTGGGGCAGATGCTCTATCAAGACGGCCTGGATTACCTAGTCCGGAAGTAGTGGATGAATGGGAAGAAGTGCCAAGTCCTGGAGTAGGAGCTTTGTGTGCCATGGCTGCTGTAGTTGAAGACCGAGTAGCCTTTTCTGAAACTCGGCTTATTGACTCTATTGGGGGAGGTCCCGAAGCTGTACCAGACATGTTTGCCTACCCTGCCGCTTTAGGATCCTTTGAGAGTTGTTCTATATCTTCAAAGCGAATGATCTGGAGTCAAAAGACTGATCCTTTAATTGGACCTCTTTATCAAGCAGTGAGTTCTCAAGACAGAGAAATGTTAAAGACATCCCTACCCTCTGAATGCAGTCAACTTCTACGAGATTGGGAGAAGTTTGAAATAGACAATGGCCTACTTTATCGTGTGGTGCTGTATCATGATCACCCTGGAAGGCGCCAACTAGTTATTCCAAGCTGCTTTCAGAAGATGATTTTCCGAAGTCTGCATGATTATCATGGTCATTTGGGACCTGAGAAGACTTATGGCCTAATACAAGACCGATTCTACTGGCCCAAAATGAGAGATACCGTGACTCGTCTGTGTAGGTGCTGTCGCAGATGTTTGCAGAGGAAGACTGTCCCGGTTCGAGCGGCCTTCATGGGACACTTGAAGAGTTCGGGCCCCATGGATCTTGTCTGCATAGACTTCCTTTGTATTGACAACGACTCCAGAGGATTTGGAAATGTATTGGTGGTGACTGATCACTTCACACGATATGCTCAAGCCTTTCCGACTAAGGATCAAAAAGCAGTTACTGTTGCAAGAGTGCTTTGGGGAAAAGTATTTTATCCATTATGGCTTACCACACCGGTTGCATTCTGATCAAGGCCGGGATTTTGAGAGTAACCTGATCAAAGAGTTACTTCAGTTGTTGAACATCCGCAAAAGTCGGACGACGCCTTACCATCCAGAGGGAGATGCCCTTCCTGAAAGATTTAACAGGACTTTACTTGATATGCTTGGTACCTTACGAATTGAGGATAAGCGATCCTGGAGTCGAAAAGTGGAGGCTATGGTGCATGCCTATAATAGTACAAGGCACGAGAGCACAGGATATTCACCATACTTTCTGATGTTTGGAAGAGAGCCTAGGCTACCTATTGACATCTTGTTGGGAGTCTCTACCGATGGTATCAGTCATCGAGATCATTACCGATACGTGGCACGTTTGAAAGAAACGCTTAAGAGTGCTTATCAGCTGGCTGAGGAAAATGCGGCCAAAGTGAATGAAGGAAATAAAAGGAGATTTGATCTTCGAGTAAGATACCGAGAATTGAACCCTGGGGACCATGTTCTGCTACGGAATTTGGGAGCATCTGCAAAACATAAGCTGGCTGATCGATGGCGGAGTGAACTCTTTACAGTGGTAGATCGGTTGCCTGGAATACCAGTCTACAAGATAAAAGGACGGGACGGGAGGATCAGGACTTGGCATAGAAATCATTTGTTGCCTGTACCTCAGATTGATGGTATGGATATCTCCAATGATGGCTTGGCCTGCGATTCTCCACAGTCCTTAGCCGATATTCCACCTGACCTTCCTGAAACTCCTGAGAGTGATTGGACTGTGGCTCCTGAAGTTCCTAGATCACCAGTATCTTCTCCTTCAGGGAGACCTATGAACCCTCAAACTCCAGAATTCGTACCTAGATCTGTGTCTACAGATGAGCAGGGATCTAGCTCTCCTACGCCACCAGCACCATCCCCTCCCATGGCAGACAACCCTAGTTTAGGGCCTGGACATGCTAGTTTACCTCAGAGAGAGGTACGGAGAGGAGAGAGAATTAGACACCCTCCACCTATGCTGACATATGATAGTTTGGGGGACCCCAGATTTACTACTCAGCCTCATTTATACCATGCTTGGGTGGGTGCAGTGTCCACTTTGGTCAATATGTTACCAATTTTCGCTCCTGCTGGCATGTATACCTATTAACCTGTTGTGACTCTGTAAATGCAAAAGCAACCATATTGATATTGTCATTGGTAATGTTGACTGTATACTATGACTTTGTATGTCTTTGACGTGACGTAAAGATTTCACCAGAGGGAGAGTGTAGGGAACTGCCATTTCTACTAGTATATAATGTATCTGGCTTCTTTGCCCCTGCAGTTTGGCTTCAGAGACCCCAGGCATTTAGTGCAAGTTTTGTTTTGTAAATACAGTGAGTCAGACACATGTGAGGCAGAGCTGCTGGGGGGAGAGATGTGAGCAGAGCTGCTGAGACAGACATGTTATGTCTGGGGGAGTCTAAGAGCCACTTGTTCCTCTTTACTTCACAGTATATAGTTAGGTATGTGTTACCCCCTATATACTCACAGGACCTAGCTAGTAACTGTAGTTAGGGATCAATATATATATAGTTCAGGGCAGTGATAGGTTAGGCTTCCGAAGGCCAGCTAGCTAGTTAGAGGCCCGGTGGCACTAGTAGTTTAGCTGGCAGGTTAAGGACTCAGTGTTAGGGTAGTCAGGCCTGTATCTACTGCCGTCACCGTCGCCCTGTTTGCTGCCTGTGAAGAATCTCACCATCATCATCATCATCTCCTGATCGGCTGTCTGTCATCTCCTGGAAGAATCCGAGGATCCACAGTCATCCACAGGGGCCCCTGCATCTCTTCTGTTGCCTGGAGGTATTGTGCACTGGACTCTTGCTATATATCTATATATATACCCGGGTATATAACCTAAGACGGTTGAGGACTTGCTGGTTGTTGTAGTATTGCTGTGTTCTGAGTATATTTTATGTATGTATTATTACCCTGTTGATTCTTATAAAGCTACTGTTATAACCTTATGTGGTATCTGTATGTATTCTTCAGACTGTGAGATTAGTACAGTGATCCTTGTTAAGGCTACTAACTGTACTTCATGGGTAAGTCCCAGGAAGAGATCCTCCCTGTAATACAGAGGCTCTATCCTGGGTGGAGGCACTGATATATTTCATATATGTTCCCACTCTTCCCTTCAGCGAAGGCTTCAGGTCCCATTATACACACAGGTCAGCGCCAGAGTCTGTTGCGGGAGGGATAATACTCATACCCCCCCCCAAATAGGGCTACACAAGAAAAGGGCTTTTTATGGAAAAAGCCGGAAAGATTTAGTAAAAGAAAAGTATGCCTACAACAGCCTTTCTAAAGGCTACAGGAAGATTGGATTAGTTAAAAATCAAAAATATGAATGATAGACTCCCTTTAAGTTTATCCATAAACTTTTAATACCATACCTCAGTTTAGCTATTTGGCTTTTCCTTATGAGCTCTCTATACACATGCACACTCTGTTGGTGGCTTGTCTGCCTTTAGAACAAAAGATTAGGTATGTCATAATTCAGCATTCTTAATCTTTTTTTTCAGACACATTAGTTGGCTGTCCCATCTGAAATCATCTGACATGTGTCATATACAGTATATTGCTTGTTGGTCGCCTTAAAACTGCACAGATGAAGATAACTGTTATCAGACTCCCAGATTTCCCTATAAACATACATGGACTGATCAACCCTGCAGGTAAGTTTATTTCAAAATGCAGATTCAGGGCCATCCCATGTGTCAGTCAGGCTTCTAAGGCTACTTAAGGTGAAGGCAAACTTAGCTTTTTCTTATAAAATCTCTGGATATCTGAATTCTTTGAACAGTGTTCACTTTCTTGGGATGTAACATCTAATGTTTATACATTAACATCTATTGTATTATTGTTTGAAAAAACATTGATAATGAATGAAGGTAAAAAAAACTATATAAACATCAATCACCGCTAACAAAATAGCTCTGGATCTACTACATTACATAGCACTAATAGTTTATAAAGCTACATAACATATATTCCTGCTGACAAAACTGTGATAGGTTGTATCTCGGATTTTATGTTGGAGGCCATGTTATCTTTAAAAGATGAAAGTGAAAGTTTCCAATCTAATCCTGAATGGGCCTTAAAGTGATGCTGTCACCAGAACCCAGCATATGAACCCACAGATAGATAGGTTAGGGTCACCTGAATCAAACTGTGCTTTTTACTTGTGATTCGGTGCCTCTTTGCTGAGATATTGCAGTTTTTGTCAATATGCAAATGAGATCTTTGGAGCAATAATGGCACCAAAGAGGTAAGTGGTATATAGCTATTTTGCATATTGACAACACCAAACATATCTTAACAATAAAGGCCAGATTCACAAGCAGACAACACTGTTTGATGCAAGTAACCTATCTATCTGTGGGGCTAAGTTCTGGTGGCAGACTCCCTTTAACAGGATTCTGATTCTTCCTTCAGTAAATATTGCATGTTACTGGTTTTGGTATAACAAGGTGAGAACTGGAAGCTATAATGAGATAGATGAGGACACTTATATGTACTTAGATGTCATAAACTTTACTACTGCCTTTGTATCTTCCAATGAGAATGATTGTCTACTACCACATAGTATGGCCTTCACCTGTAGAATATGTCATATCTGCCCCTATATATCTGTTGACACAACTAGAACACTAATCCAAGTCCTGATCATTTCTCTCCTCCAGCTCTCTATCCATTACTGACTGGTAAGCAAACTGATTCCAGTTCAATGCATAATAAATGCAGCATCAGATTAGTCTCACACAGTATCAGTGGATATATTGCATTGCATAAAGCCTGTGTATTTCAGGCTTTATTCACAGCCAAAACCCTGTTTCCAGATTGTCTTAGGAACTTATGAACATGTTTACACACAAGTATTTTGATTTGAGGTGTTATTTGGGCATGTTTTGGGGGGTCAGTTGTGCATTTTTTAAATGCAAGATGTTGTAGGTATGAATGATTTACTGAATACAGTGACACGTAAGGCCCTTTTACATGGGCCGATGATTGGTAATAGGGCATAATTGTCTGATTGGTGAGAGTCTAACTACTGGGACCCCCACTAATCACGTAAACAGGGGTATGTGTTTCTGTACAGAACGTGCACTGCTGCATCATTCACATCTATGTGACCACAGAAGAGAATCTGGGTACAGTACTTCATTTCTCTTCTGCAGTCCCATATGGATTGTATGAACCAGCAGTGTGCATGTGTGACCTGCTACTCATTCACTCCGGGGAAAAAAGATTCACAAAATCAGGGCAGTTGGATAACTCACCCTGCTATCAAACTATTAACCAAGGAGGTGAAACAATCTATTAAAAATGAACTTTTCATATAGATCATTAAATATCAGCCAATTTAAAGGGAGTCTGTCACCAGGTTGAAGCATATTAAACCAGCAATACAGTGAGATAGGTCAGGCTCAACTAATGTGATGTCTTTTTCCCCATAAAAATTTGTGCCTCTGTTGCTGAGAAATTCATTTATTTCACAAAGAGCAGTTTGGAGCACCAAGGGTGGCAGCGTTGCTCCAAATTGCTATGCTTCACTCTGCTGTAATGCTTCATTCTTTGGGTGACAGGACCAAGGAGTTATGCTTGAATCTTACATGTTCCTTTGTTTTCGCTCTCGCACTAGCATATTAGAGCAGTGTAGAGTGTAGCAGTTGGGAACAATGAAGTTGTCCCCAGTGCTCCAGATTGCTTGTTTGCACATTGTGAAATAAATTAATATCTCAGCAACAGAGGCATGGGGGAAAAGGTGTTACATTCACTTTAACTGTATGGCTGATTTAATATGCATCACCCTGGTGGCAGACTCTCTTTAAAACATAGCCACCAAATATCTAGATGATCATGCAGCAACCAAGATGACCTAGTTCAAAGTGCCAATGTGAGGTCAAGGAGCCTCAATATTTACACAGCTATATCACAAGCAAACAAAACATGTACTCCTAACTACAGCCCTTCCAAGATAACCTATAGCAACTACAATAATGACAAAAATATAATCTCTTCACCTCTGATGGATACGGTTGCTCACAGTGAAAGGTCCCAGTAGTCAGAATATAAGGATAAGGGAATAAATTGTAGTACCCCTTTATGTAGGCCATAAACTTTCAATAGCTATTTTTATTCAGCTCTTTCTAAGGAACTCTCCATACACATGCATGCACAATTTGTCTTTAGAATAGGGGTTTAGGCATATTGAAATTAATGCCAAATATTTGTTCTCAATCATTGCCCTGTGTAAATATATCCATGATCAAACAACAATCTTCATGTGTGAACAGGGATTTGCTGACAACAAATATAAAATTGTATGTATATACAGTCACAATACTCCACATACATAGAACTGCTGTACTGAACACATTGATATTATTTTTGATCAGCGCGCATTATGGGTAGAAAATCTGCCTGTGTAAAAAGACCTTTAATTTTTAATCAGAAATTATCTAATAAAATTCATAAATTGGATAGAAAATATATACTGTTAATCTATCTACTGCAATCACGTATAACCTAGAGCATATTAATAAGAGACTATAATGGGAACTAGTTTACTATCTTACATATGTTCTGTAAAAATAGCAAGCCACAAGCAGATGCAAGGCACTGTGTCTACATAGTGTATTCCATGCTATGCCATGTGTCAAATGTACTTATAGTCCCTTTTTTTCTCCTGTATGAAATAGTTTAGCAGCTTATGTTATTTCAAACCGGAACATCGAGCTAAAAATGGATATTACATGCCAAACATTTTTTTTTAACATGGGAGCCTTTGTATGACAGATGCAGATTGTATGACAATACAATAACATCCTTCCTCCTAATGTAAACCTAAAGACATTGCAACATACAATGTGAAAAGAGCCTTATTAGCTGATTCTGCATGCTACTGCTGGGAACAAATGGAAATTGATACATGCCATTGCATGATTTGAACTATAGCTCTGTAGTGGCAGAGCAGCTTGTTCCAACACTGTCACTCCGTCAGTGTGTGTGTGTGGTAGGCAGGGACTCACCTACCAGTTCTATCAGGAGGAATGGGCCCAAATTCCTACCAACTATTGTGAGAAGTTTGTGGAAGGATATCCAAAACGTTTGACCCAAGTCATACAGTGTAAGGGCAATGGTACCAAATACTAATGAAATGTATGTAAACTTTTGACATTGCAGAAAGTAATAAAAATGCCTCGAAAAAATTCTCTCTCTCTCATTATTCTGGCATTTGGCAAATATAAATAATTTTGGTAATCCTAATTGACCTAAAATGGGAAAGGTTTATTCTGATTTCATGTCAGATGGTGAGAAAAATATGCATATGTGTCTTTTTATATAGTCTATGTAAACTTCTGGTTTCAACTGTACATAAGTTAAATAAATAAATAAGATCCCCTAAGGAATCCTGCATGGCTACAATGGGAAACAAAACATAAAGAGAGGTCAAAGTTTAATGGGGACTTCAAAGGATGTATATCCTGACAGGGCCTCCTTATACAAAGGATATGTATCTGCAAGGAAATAAGGCCATTTTTAACCTTAACCGCTACAAGATTTACCATAAACTGGACCACCCAAAAATCCTCTATGTGTATAATTTTTTCTTGACATATAGCATGCTATATCACATTAGATCTGCTACAATATTCCTATTAGCATACAATGTATTTATTACATATGTGTATGAAATGTGTTGCTATACTGTGGCCTTCTTATCGTCACAGTACATATTCTTACTATAGATCACTGGCCTCCAAGCTATGGAGGCTCATGGTAAATAGTAAATATCGTGAAACAGGAAGGGGAGAGACATTGCATGGAGAGATGCCTATGGTTGGTCATTTCTGAATACATCTTGTTCCATAGAGCCAGACAATATGGACACAATCATCCACCACACTTAAAGAAATAATGCTATCTGGTGTGTATATGCAGGTAAAGGTTATAAAAAGGATTACTTTATAGACTTATGTAAAGTATAATAAACCACATAGTATATTATTTCTGAACACCATCTTGGCCTTGAATGACTGAGATGCCAAATACAAGGTCTGCTGCTTTCTATATGTCCCATTCTATACATGGCTTTGATGCCTGTTTTCCAAAGATTCTGCATCTGGAACATAAAACCTTTTTTTCCAGTTATTTCTTATTTGTTCACCAACAAGCACTTGCTCGATGAACTGCATCCTCTAACATGGAATACTTTCATGGCATTCACAGAGCACGCTTTCTGGTTTCTACAGTGTTTGCTAAGAACTTGTCTTTGTGAAGTCAAGTCTGGAACTGACAAGCGTTCAGCAGTAAATCTGGGAACCCCAGAGTGTCGTCTAATTCCTCCCAGCGACCAGCCAGTCTTGCCACGCGCTGAAGAGATTTATTGAGGGGAAGAAGCCATGAATACATTTGCCAGTACTTCAGAGCTGACATGACTTTATGCTAGAAGAATCACATGCATGTTATTTGTATATATTTATTGCTTCTGCATTTTACTCTTAGCTGATTCCCATACAAGCCTCAACTCTGTCGTCCATGATGTGACAGCAAAATAAATGGTTCACCAACAAACAATCATATTAATTCTGAAGGAGATTTGCAACATTAACTCAATGAGCAATACAATGCAGAAAGACGTAGGGAAACAACTTGGAGACGTGTCCCCTTATCATCAGCATGATTTGCAGTGGAAGAAATCCATAGGCCTCTGCCTGCTAGACATACAGACTGGGGAACACCTCAGCACAGCTGTATATAAATGTATTTTGTCTCGTGAGCACTTATTCTCTAGTTCCTTGACTCTACCAGAGGGCTTGCATTACTGCTGGCCTATCTGGCAAATAAGTGTTTTATGGCACAATATATATTTCATGTAGGCAGAAGTAATTAAAAAAATATGTCCAGTGGCTTACTTTTATAGAGGTTGGTAGGAGAAACAGCTGCGTTGACTGTGCTTTCCTGCCGAGGCAACAAAGAGGTGAATACAAAGCAGCAATGAGGTACACATAATAATAAAAGCGCAGCCAGGTGATTTATGTAGTATGTACAGTACACAAGCATGCCTGAAAGCCCAAAGGGAGGCTGAGGAGCAGAACAAAATGGATAGCTTGAAAAGAGCTGCCTTCAAAAAGGTAAGCAGTGGATAATATAGGAGGGATAAATAAGAGTACGGTATGTGACCCACAGGAGCGACCATGGCTGTAGACCCAACACCACTGGAATCACAAAAGGCAAAATGATAGGCAACTGTCCGAAAATATCACTAAAGATCATATTACTATCAAAAGAAATTTAAGGTTAAAGAGGTTTTCCGGGCAAAAAATGTTTTTTAGAAAAGGTCTGTTGGTACTATTAATGGGTTAATAAGTGCACCCAAATACCAATAGCAGTGTTTTGAGTGATTTCTGTGTTTCTCTGAGAGCTCCTGGTATCTTCTGCATTTGTTTACATGGTGTAGCTTCCTGCTGTCTTAGCTAATGCATCATGGGTACTTGTAGGCTGACTCACACTATCTCCCCCTCCCTCTCACACTCCCTCCCTGTCTCTCTAGCTATCTCGCCCACTACTAGCCCTTCCCAGCTAACTCAGTAGGTAGAGGTAGATGCATGTAGACCCAACTCAGCCATAACAGTGACCATTGTCAATGTCACATCAGGATCTGTCAATATTTATGATAGAGAGCAGTGCTGGGCATTGACCACAGGTAAAGCTGGGTGCACAGTCACACATTGGGTGCATAAAACAGCCAATCTGCATACATAATTTTTTCTTCAGCAAGACTGTATTTTGATATAAAAAAGGTATTTCCACAATGCCACTAGCCACCCAAACTACAGCATGTAGGATGTCCAAGACTCAATTTCAAGTCCCAACTATATTTCATAATATCTTTATTACTTTGGTAATGTAAACTTTGTTTACTAAATCCAACATTTTATGATCATGTTCTTACTAGATTTTTAAGCCTTACAACAAATTAATAAAGTGGTGTATCAACCCAAGATATCAACGCAGCAGATAGGTTGTGGTCACCTAAACAGTGTTTTTCCCTTGTGAATAAGTGCCTTCATTGCCAATATATCACCTGTTTTGTCAATATGCAAATGACTCTTTGGAGCAACAAGGGGATTGCCATTGCTCCAAAGAGGTAAGCGACATTGTACTTGTTGCTCCAAAGCACATTGACAAAAATTGCAATATCTTTTCACAAAAGAATCACAGATTCACAAAGGGAAAACACTATTTAATTCAGGTGACTCAAACTTATCTATCTGTGGAGATTATATGGTGGGTTGATATGCTGGGTTTTGGTGACAGACTCCCTTTAACCACCTTTCATCACCTCCAACTCTTGGCATTCTTCAATAGGTGCTGCTCCGGCTGATTTTGGCATAGTTGGAATATTTTCTCTTGCCCCCTCCATTCCTGAACAATCATCAAAGCTCTCTACAGTGGGTGGTCCCTGTCTGTCTGCTCCAACCTAGGACTGCCCACATGTCGATAGAGAGCCTAATTCGAAAATTAAAAATTCTTAAAAATATGTTTAATATAAAAATGTAATTTAAACAATAAGTCATTCTGCATTCCCATTCCCCTTTCCCCATTCAGAATATATGCATGCTCATCCAACCCAAGTGTTCATGTGTATGGAGGAGTTGGAAGAATTGGCTGTTGCCTGAAGGTAATTAAAGGTATTTGGCCATCTTATCTATAGCTCTATCTTGTTCCTAAGGAGACATGCACTCCAGTTTCCATGAGCACCAAACATATTGGTAAACCAAATGGACCTCCATACTGTATATAAAAAGAGAGATGAATTTGTCATTTAACTGTTTTTGTTTATTCTGATGTAAAATATCAGAATTTGCATTGCCTTAAAAGATTGTCCAGGATCTGAACATTTTTGATGCTGATGACCTATCCACACAATGGGTCATCAGTACCAGATCGGTCGGGGTCTGACTCTCAAACCAATCAGCTGATGCGGCCACCAGAAGTCTTATACCTAGTTTGCAGCCAGAAGCAGCCCTGGAACTTCCGGTCCGTACTGTGTGGGTGTCAAAAATCAGATACTGGACAACCCCTTTGAAGAGAACCTTACACCACCTCCACCAACTCAAACTCTTTACATTATTTAATAGGTGTTGCTCTGCTGATTTTGGCGTAGTTGGAATATTTTCTCTAGCTCCCACCATTCCTGAGCAATCATTTCTATAAGTTTCAGTACCCAATATGCTATTTAAGCTCTCTACTGTCAAGTGGGTGGTCTCTGTTTGTCTGCTCCAACCCAGGACTGCCCACCTGACAAAAGATAGATTAATTAGAATATCGGATGCTGAAACTAAAAGAAAAGATTGCTTAGGAATGATGGAGGCTAGAGACAAAATTCCAACTTTGCTGAAATCAGTGGAGTTTTTCTATTATAGAATGCAAGCAGCTGGGAAATACTTTGGGAGAGGTCCTCTTTAAACACAGATGTCTTTTCTTAATGAAAGACCTT
Source organism: Leptodactylus fallax (assembly GCA_947044405.1). NCBI lineage: Eukaryota > Metazoa > Chordata > Amphibia > Anura > Leptodactylidae > Leptodactylus > Leptodactylus fallax. The sequence continues at coordinate 7,221,355 of CAMRHE010000062.1, forward strand.
CAATGCTTGATCAGTAATAGTCTGGCTTCCGTGACCTTTGCTGATCTGCAAAAAAAAGGGGCTGCAGCTGTCCAGCTAATTTCAGTACAATTGGCATTATATTTTAAGGTGTTTTCTCTCAAATAGAATTTATTCCATGCCACTGCTACTAGGTACTCCATTATTCACTAAAACTGGGCACCCCTACTCTAGTACAAGGCTGCTCAATCATTTGTTTTTGTATCTCACATAAACGTTCATGTTCTGTCATTGCTATATACAACCCATCCCCATAAAGGTGGTCCAGATCAGGAGGAATTGGGACTAGAGGTCCTCATTCTAGTAATCATTGGGAGTTCCCTCACCAATTTGACAACTATCCCCTATTATGCTACATGGGTAATAAATGTTAATAGTCTGGAATAGTTGGGAGAACATTTAATGTCCAAGTATTCTTCTACAGAAGAGCTTCCAGACAAACTTAGTAGAACGTCAAAGCTTGATTCTCCTGGGTTATTATTCATACAATGAGCATGTCCAAAGGCTGAAAGTAAGGCTGTATGGTAAAATAAAAGTTTATGCAAAGAAAATGAGCAGTAAAAAAGTAGATAATGGGTTTCTGCCTCTGAGTAATGTCAGAGGATTAGGAGGAAGGCACCACACTAGACTGAAGGAAAGCCTCTTATTAAACAAAGCCCAAGTCACAGCTTGGCTTTCATTGACACACTCATTGTCAATTCAAATCTCCGTCAAATCCCCAATGTTTTCCCCCATGTGAGGTTTAATGAATGATATGTGATTTATACATGAAATGCCAGATGCCTATTTAAGGAGATCTGGTTCTTTGCCCTATAACCCAGGGCATTCAGGATGCGGTCAGCAAACCTTGTGTTATGACACTCCATTTTATGGTTCTTCAAACAAGGATTAGAGCGAGTAAATTTTAATTATGTTGGTTACATAGCCAAGTTCTGTGGGAAAGATATTCACGAGCATTTTCAGTACCAGAAATGCCCTTCCAGGATTAAGGTGGTGGTCATTAAATTTTGACTTAGGAAAGAGAGCAGATGTTGTTGAATACGGCTTTATAATATTGTTAAGTAGTTGTGTGCATCACTGGAGTATATTGTCTTCTTCTCAATATTGCTGAGTAAAGAAACACTTCATTCAAGTACTGCAAGTATTAAGGGTGTATTAAGGGTAGTGAGACATACAATAGACAAGTACAATTCCTGTATAATGTAAGAGGCGTTTTTGGATTATGTATAGCATCATGATGTAACTCCTTCAATCTCAGATACCAAAATGTCTACTACTATTAGGTCATCAATATACTCTATGTCACATACACTATAAGAGAACATATGTTAGTCTTGTTGTGTTGGGATACTTTTTTTAGCCAAGGCTGCAATTCCATGGACTTGGGCTTTTCTGTTCTGTGCCAGTACAGACACGAGTATACAGCCTTGGTCTATAGATGGTTTTAATGTAACTTGAGTACAAATTACAATAGTAAATTGTTTATATGGCTGTTATGTGTTGATGGTACCATAGGATTAAAAATATGGTCAAGTTAAACCATTGTATCGTAATTGTAATGTAACTGTAATTGTAATGGAGAAATTGAGTATATAGGAGATTGGAATATACTATAATATTAATTCAGTTATTCCAAAAGTGTTCTAATATTGATTATATTTAAGTCACTTTTTAAAGAAAACATAATTTTAGCCCCTAAACCACCACCAATGCGTTATAGTCAGGTAATTGTTGTCACTCTTCTAAATAGCCATGCTGGCAAATCTCTCAACAAACCCCTTCTGCTTTGTTTGAGGCCAGGATAAGACATTACATGCCAGCTTTGGTGGCATCTGGTGCCTACTTAGTGTACAGATGAAATCAAAGCCAGTACTCCTCACTTTACTGCACTTACTCCAAACCTAGCTTGTAATGATGTATCCTGTGGGATGTCAATCAATCCAGGACGTGTGTGGTTAAGACACTGGCCTGCATGACTCCCCAGGAGAGTGGCACCACCCCGATAACTTTCAACAGGTTATCTGCATCTGGTGTGTGCTATGTTAACACTACATGCACATGAATGTGGGCATGTATGGGTCCGTGAGAAAACATCACAGATGGCGCATGAATGACATCCATGTGCTGTCTGTGCCCTCCAGGCAGCTATTCATTTAATTAAAGAGCCCATGCTCATGGCCCCCTACATGAAAATAGACAGTGTGTATGTGGGGCCATAAAAAATAATCCTTCAGTGTTCTAGCCATTAAAAACATGGCTAGCACAGTGACAAAGCATGGAGTCTAGAACTAGTATAACATATTCACATGGAAAAAATTACATGTAGGAAAAATCTGACATGTATTGTAGCTATGGAATCTGCAGTTGAAATCCAAGACTGAGCCTTGGATTTAGCCAAATTTCAATGAGTTAATCAGTATGTGGCCGCCTGCTGTAGTTTTGGCAAAGTTTCCAGCACTGTGACTGCAGCAGGGTGCTTCTTTTTGCGGAGCCCTGAGGAAAGAGGTGTCCATCACTGACACTCATTAAAATCAACTGGAATTAGATTTCAGGGTAGTGATGGAGAAACATCTTAGTCCAATTTGAAGTGTTGGTTTTGTTCACAATTGGCCTAAAATAATGAACTTACTCACAATTACCCTCATAATTCCTCACAAATACACAGCAGAATTGGTCATTAAAGATGGACATCCTCTGCACTGTACCTTTTTACTGTACAGATGTCTGGTCTTAAAGATTGTATCTCTAACCTTCTCTTGTAGATGAAGCAGAACATCATTACTCAGAAAAAAAAGTTCTCACAATGTCAATATGAGAGGAGAGGGTACCAGCAATGAACCTTATTATTAACTGAAATTGCTTCCACAAGGCCACTTGGGTATGAGCCCGTGCAAAATATGTGTTTACCTTTTCGAAGAAACATATGGTCCATGCACTTGTTCTCCTGAGGCTCAGGTTGTCAATGTGTAATACATACAATGTTTTGATGTAAGACAAAGACAGAGGGAACCATCAGAGATGATTGTCATAGTAATTACACTGGTCCAAGTGGAGAAGTAAAGGTGAATGTCGAGGTTCATAAACATGGAAACATTCACACAATATGAAAATGACTTATGACATGTGGTTTTTGCAACTTGTGAATTTATGTCTGCATTATATTTTTGATGTACTCAACAGAAAACCATATGTAAAGTGCTGTATTTTGCTGGTTTACTAAATAAATGGTGTTTTGTTTTATATTGAGTAAATGTCGTTTGTATGTACTCATATATGGTCCCCTATGGATAAACTAAGCCTTTATTTGCCCACAGTAGTCCCTAATCCAATAAACCTTACTACAATATAATATCTCTATGTCTGTCAAGCACATATATGCATGGTCAATTGATCCCCTTCCCGTATGTTTCTTAAGGTGTATTTTTTACCACTAGATTATTTCCTAAAAATAGGAGATTTTTAAGAACATCAGATTTCAGACATATCACCAGAGGTCCCATGTGCTTGAATTGAAACCTACACTAGTTTAAAACTGAAGGGAGCTGAGCTGCAGTACCAGCATCCGGTCACTATACATGGCGCAGAGCCAACTACTTCTAGCTCCACGCCGTGTATAGTATGGGTGTCCGAAGTGGCCCCAAACAGTTCATGCGTGTTGGTCCCCACCAAATAGATATTTATGGTCTATCCTAACATTAAAAAATTAATTCCTGGTCAACTTATTTATCACTTGCACAATTTTTAACACATATATATTGTACTGGTGTATCTTGGTGTATCCGGCTTCAAATGTGTTAAAATGGCACACAGGGAGTCATTATTTTTAATACCTCGTGGGTGGCTTCCTTGTGCCAGCAAAATTTAGTAAACCATGTCTGCCATTTTGACATATGTTGGGGTAATTTACACCATTTTAACTAACTCATTAATTCATTGACCCTACAACACTACTGATAAACATCCCCATATGTTCCTTTAATATTCACTACTACATATGGGAAAATACACATTTTATGAGCTCATATTATGTTTTCTGCACATTAAATGTTTTTGGTGAAATGTGGAAAGAATTAACAATGTGCTTATCATATTACAGGCATAACACAAGATATCTTCATCATCCATGATACTTTTCTTTCCTATACAACAGCCAAAGAATTAAAAGAAGCAACGATTAAGTAACAGTGATAGTGTCCCAGATCAATTCTTTCCCAAAACATTACATGAATTTGTTCCATGGGTTATACCATAACTTTGGCAGTCACGGTGATATAAAATATCCATGACTACGAGGTATACAGAATCTTAATCCCTAATGATACTTGGCAGTGGTAAGGCTTTTTGCTTAATGGTTTACTCTGAATTTCATTCTTTTCCAAACAAGTTTATGATATTTGACTTTTCAAATCGGTCAAGTGAATCTTGCTGCCTTATGTGAGCACATGATAGGATGCATGGAGAGAAGATGAGCTCTGTCATATGTAGGTTTATATGATTTGGAGTAAGATTTATGAGTAAAAAGTAGGGTAAGTCTTGACAGGACTCCTAGCAGAGACAGTAAGAGTCCTGATCATCCCGTCCACACATAGTGATTGACAACCTTCTCTCTATGCACACTGATATAGGTAGAGCTGTCAATCACTGGGTATGGGTGGGGTAATCAGGACTCCCATTGCCTCTACTTGGAGTCCTATTAGGATTTAAGCTTCTTTTTCCTCAGAAATCCTGCTCAAAATTATACAACCTTATATATCTCAGAGCTCAGCTATTCTACCTCTATTATAGCCTGCTCTCATATAGGGTAGGAGAAATCACATGACAGGTTTACTTTAAGTATTAAACATTAAACATGAAGGAACTGATAAAAATCTGTAATCTTTTACAGTATAATATATATTCATGATAATTTCAAACTCTATTAGCATGTAGTTGAACGAAATATGTGCCAAATTCAGAGCATGGTCATTCTGTTGTGAAGATGCTACAGATTTTCACAGCACATTCAATCTTTACAACGCAAAAGGGAAAATATGCCTGCAGAAAAAACTATAGCAAAAATCCACCTATATTCCATAATTCTGATTTCTTAAGTATCTTGGATGAGGAAGAGCGGACTTATCTAATTAGAACCCCCTTCCTTCTCCAACAGATGGTAGTGTGAGGGAATCATACAGACAACCACAGAAAGGGAGTTTGTCAGGTAGAAATTGCTTCCCAAACCAATAATAATGCCATATAGGGGCTTTTAATAACAGGAGAAAGATATCCTTGTGACCACAAACCAAAGAAGCAATGTATGCAAATCAGCCTGCAAGTACATCGGGGGCAGAGTTAGCTATATTTATATATATTTTATATATATATTTATATATATTATATATATTTATATACAGTCATGGCCAAAAGTTTTGAGAATGATACAAATATTAATTTTTACAAAGTCTACTGCTTCAGTTTTTCTAATGGCAATTTGCATATACTCCAGAATGTTATAAAGAGTGATCAGCTTAACAGCAATTACTTGCAAAGTCAATATTTTCCTAGAAAATGAACTTTATCCCCCAAAACACATTTCAACATCATTGCAGCCCTGCCTTAAAAGGACCACCTAACATCGTTTCAGTGATTGCTCCATTAACACAGGTGTGGGTGTTGATGAGGACAGGGCTGGAGATCAATCTGTCATGATTAAGTAAGAATGACACCACTGGACACTTTAAAAGGAGGCTGGTGCTTGCCATCATTGTTTCTCTTCTGTTAACCATGGTTATCTCTAAAGAAACACGTGCAGTCATCATTGCACTGCACAAAAATGGCCCAACTGGGAAGAGTATTGCAGCTAGAAAGATTGCACCTCAGTCAACAATCTATCGCATCATCAAGAACTTCAAGGAGAGAGGTTCCATTGGTGCCAAAAAGGCTCCAGGGCGCCCAAGAAAGACCAGCAAGCGGCAGGACCGTCTCTTAAAAGTGTTTCAGCTGCGGGATCGGGCTACCAGCAGTGCAGAGCTTGCTGAGGAATGGCAGCAGGCAGGTGTGAGTGCATCTGCACGCACTGTGAGGCGGAGACTCTTGGAGCAAGGCCTGGTCTCAAGGAGGGCAGCAAAGAAGCCACTTCTCTCCCGAAAAAACATCAGGGACAGACTGATATTCTGCAAAAGGTACAGGGAGTGGACTGCTGAGGACTGGGGTAAAGTCATTTTCTCTGATGAATCCCCTTTTTGATTGTTTGGAACATCTGGAAAACAGCTTATTCGGAGAAGAAGAGGTGAGCGCTACCACCAGTCTTGTCTCATGCCAACTGTAAAGCATCCTGAAACCATTCATGTGTGGGGTTGCTTCTCAGCCAAGGGAATCGGCTCTCTCACAGTCTTGCCTAAAAACACAGCCATGAATAAAGAATGGTACCAGAATGTCCTCCAAGAGCAACTTCTCCCAACCGTCCAAGAGCAGTTTGGCGCTCAACAATGCCTTTTCCAGCATGATGGAGCACCTTGCCATAAAGCAAAAGTGATAACTAAATGGCTCAGGGAACAAAACATAGAGATTTTGGGTCCATGGCCTGGAAACTCCCCAGATCTTAATCCCATTGAGAACTTGTGGTCAATCATCAAGAGACGGGTGGACAAACAAAAACCAACAAATTCAGACAAAATTAAAGCATTGATTCTGCAAGAATGGACTGCTATCAGTCAGGATTTGGTCCAGAAGTTGATTGAGAGCATGCCAGGGAGAATTGCAGAGGTCCTGAAGAAGAAGGGTCAACACTGCAAATATTGACTTGCTGCATTAACTCATTCTAACTGTCAATATAAGCTTCTGTTACTCATAATATGAATGCAATTATATTTCTGTATGTGATAAAAACATCTGACAAACACACATAAAAACCAGAGGGCAGCAGATCATGTGAAAATATAATATTTGTGTCATTCTCAAAACTTTTGGCCATGACTGTATATGCCAGATTTAGCTATAGACAGTTACTTATGATTCGATTCTCCTTTGGAATACCAAACCAATGGTGTCCCTATGGTTGTGAATATTCAACCTGTCTGCAGGCAAATCAAGCCCTGCCCCGATGAACTCCTGGCTGATTTGCATATCTTTAAAAAGATGATTATCTCTGTATTGATACATCGTTTTTTGACCACAAGGGCATTTCTGCTCTTATTTATAACCCAACTAAGCATTATTATTGGTTTGAGAGACATTTTTGGACCTGATAGATTCCCTTTAAGTAGCCATCCCATAGATGTCAGGATCTGTTACGTATTAGAAGACACCATACAGCTGCACATCAAAGTCCACATGTAGTTTAACTATATCTGTGCCCCTCTTATAAACAAGTATATCTATCTACATATATATATATATATATATATATGTATTAGTGCAGAAACTTGTTTCCATAATCCTAATAATTCTGGGCAATGATATTCTTACAAACCTGCAGATGCTACCATATTGCTTTCGAGAATTACATAGCATGGAATATTAGGTCATGCATTCTAATATTCCCCTTTAAGCATGGTCAGTATAAGTACCTCGTAAAAATCATCACTGTTAGCCTATTTTGGCCTTTTTCATTTATGTTTGGTTTCTGACTACAGGGCTGCTGCTGGGTGAATGCTATTAAGATGTTATTTCTTTCTTAATACACATGTGACACTGTTCTTGCTGAAAACCCCAGCAGTGCTGCTATTCTTTGTGTATTCACACTTGATCAATGGTGACCACTTCCATGCTGTGCTCAACCTTAAAAGCTTTATCTTACCCTTTCTCGCTCTGTCTGACACACATGATCCGCCAATGTATGATTTAATCAGCACGGTGTAGATTTGTAGTTGTCAGTGATGTGTCTGTCAGCTATATTGTAAGTGAAAATGTTTAATAATATATATTGTATCTGATGAGCCAAACAGCCAACTAACCTACAGTGCTTTGCAGTTTCCCAGTTGTATTGAATGAGCCATTGTGGTCTTGCAGGGTATTATGTTATTGGTCCATCATCTGAGACTACCCATAGAGAATAAAAGTAAGGTGCATTTGGGTCATCACTTTGCTGGCATTTCATCATTCATTAATATAACATTTTCTCAATATAGCCTTCATTAGCCAGTATTAAGTAGGCATAGAACTAGCTAATGGTACTAATGTTTACAGCCATTCACATAATACATCCTTTAATAAAATAATAAATGACTACAGGATCTGACTACACACTTGTTTGATTGTAGCCTGTAAGCATGGAGACACACACGCATTTTTTATTTAGGTGCATTGAAACTGTAAGAAAATGGTTACAGTGTCCATATCATAATGTAACTTTCAATATGCTTTCACTTTTTCATTATCTTCTAAGTTGATAGTAGTATAATGTTGTACCTTGTTAGCCATTGAAACTAGTGGAAGATTGAAGAAATCAGGCGATACCTTTTAGAGGCTAATTGAGTATATTTATAAGTAAGCTTTCAGAAGTACTCGCTCCCTTCATGTCTGATGATCTTTGGGTTCTTCTTTACCTCTCTCACCAAGACTCTTCTCCCATGATTTCTCAGTTTGGCTAGAAGGCCAGGTCTAGGAAGAGTTCTGGTCGTCCCAAACTTCTTCCATTTAAGGATTATGGAGGCCACTGTGCTCTTAGGAACTTTGAGTGCTGCAGAAATTCTTTTGTAACCTTGGCCAGATCTGTGCCTTGCCACAATTCTGTCTCTGAGCTCCTTGGGCAGGTCCTTTGACCTCATGATTCTCATTTGCTCTGACATGCACTGTGAGCTGTGAGGTCTTATATAGACAGGTGTGTGCCTTTCCTAATCAAGTTCAATCAGTTTAATTAAACCCAGCTGGTCTCCAATGAAGGAGTAGAACCATCTCAAGGAGGATCAGAAGGAAAAGGACAGCATGTGAGTTAAATATGAGTGTCACAGCAAAGGGTCTGAATACTTATGACCATGTGATATTTCAGTTTTTCTTTTTTGATAAATTTGCAAAAATATCTACATTTCTGTTTTTTTTTCTGTCAAGATGGGGTGCTGAGTGTACATTAATGAGAAATAAAATTAACTGGTTCTGAATACTTTCCATACCCACTGTAAGTATTGCTAGTGACATAAGCCATTTAATTACCAAGCATACTGTAGGAAGATGGGTGACATGGTGGGTAGCATCAGGGATATAATTTGAGTGGGAGCAGAGTATGCAGTCACACCCAGGCCCAGGAGCCTTAGTGGGCCTAAGGTGTCTTTTCCCAGTATGGGACCACTAGTATAAACAATACAATATATACCTGGTGGAGCCTGATACAGATTTTGCCAGGGGCCCAAGAGCGTCATGTTACACCTCTGGGTAGCATTAATGACTTGCAGCTTTGCAGTCACAAGCTTTAGCTTCTTGTGTCCATGTTGGCTTCTTTCAGGCACTTCCATTTTTCTTATACTCCAAAATATGTTTCCTATAAAACTGGGTGTATATACAGTATGTGTGTTCACAGTATGCATCAGAGGGAGGAGAATCAGGGACAGGAATGATTGTGAGTGAACACATGCTGTGCGCAGTATTGTGGAATATATTGGCACTATTAGTCATGGATGGTAATACTGTATATTGTGCATGGGTTTACTCTTGAGTGTTACCATACAATAAGTTCCCTGCTTTACTATGCCAATGTTAATATCCATAGCATTTAGTGTATCATAATATGCAGTAAAAGTGCTTTTCTGCTATTCTAATTGTGTATTCATTCAGATGCATTAGAATGATTTGTAATGAAATATAATAAAGTAATGGAATACTTAAGGCTGGTATATGCTGACCTTACTGCTGGTAATGAAGAGCTTTCAGAGCGCTCCGTAGTCTGTACTATTGAGTCCTCCAGAGAGTCATATTATCTGTGACTCCAAATTAATACCATTAGAAAAGGAAAGGTCTTCTACTCCCAGAAGCAGTTTTCTATTCTAGCAGGGCCTACTTTAAATGATTCTGCCTGAGTAGTTTCCAACTAATTTCCTGGTTTACCACCGTGCTGCTCAGTAATTGCATTTCCTTGGACATTTCTAAACAGCCCTCCTATGGTGGAACATTTGATTTTCATAGACAGTCTGGGAAAGTGTGAACACAATAATGGCACATATGCCCAAAGCCGACTGTCAGTGTCAATAGTGAATTTACTGTCTTCATGGAGGAGTGTACATGTATGCTACTAAGTACACAAATAGCAATGTGATAAAAGTACAATGTCACCTGACAACCTCATTCCTTGAGTAGTGTTTCTAGCTACAGCCATTCTAACTTAATTCAGAACATATTACATGAGTGATTTCCAATATCTGTGTATGTTATGCTTGGAATATATATATATAATACAAATGAGAAGAATCAATCAAATTGTCATCTAATTTCAAGCAGTACAATTTATTTTACAGATTTTTTTTTCTTTTTAAAGAAGCACTCCGGTGATTTTTTTACCCTTTTACTATATACTCCCAATATATATCATTGACTCCAATAACTTAGTCAATATTACATTATTTAGTTATTCCTTTCTATCTAAATACTTCTCTTTAGTAAAGTCATTTGACTCCCTCTATGACCAGATAAAAAGTTTAGGAGCTAATGCAAATGTCCCACTTCCTGTTCCAAGCAGGCTCTCTTCAGGGGGAGGCAGAAACTTCTGGCACTAACTACTGATCTTAGTAATTCTGGTGTATCTTGTGAGGTCCCATGCACCAAAATTGAAAACGACGCCAGTCAGGGAGTGACATAAAATGCAGGTATAAGCTCCAATACGTGTTTTGCCCAATACAAAATGTTTTAGAATAATATAGTATAGCTTGCTGCAAAAAAAGTGCCCTCTGCTCTCTATTGCTCATAGCCTTCCTTCTGTTTAACAGCACACCTTGTGGTTAATCATGATACTACAATTGAAATGCATAAATGTTTTTTATATCATGATCAGTGATACCACTTATTGTTATGAGGATGAAGCATACCTATTAAATGCACCCAGAAACACTTTGACATAAATACATTATTCTACTTAGAAATACGCAAACTATTGTGACACATGATCCCCACAGATTTGTTTTTAACAAAACCAAACAATTAGGGATTCATCTTAAACAAACTAAAATGGCTGTCGTGACATGAATTGTGGTAAATTATTATACTCTGGGATCTCTTCAGACCACAGAGTATAATAGGTGGAGATCCAGGGGAGGTGACAAAGATAAAAAACATTTATATTCATCTTTCCTCACCTCTTTTAGTCCTCCTCATGGCATCCGGTGTTCTCTCACAGTTTCCTCAATGACCTCATGCACCCAGGGTTAACCCAATTACAGTCTGCAGAGACCCCAGAGTATAATAATTTCACTTATGGTTCTATCCAAACTTGTTTGATCTGAAACAAATCAGGGACCCAAGCCACCTGAACTCGAAATGAATCTTGGGAGGTTTGCCCATCTCTACTTAATACCTACACAATAGATCACAGCCAACATATACTCACACTATTATGACATGCTCATGAAATTCTCTCTTCTCACCATTGCATTAGAGAGCTAAACGAAATAGTGACATCATCACAATATGGCCCACCCTATAAGTACTCACATAAACACACACTCGTATGATGTCATCAAAAGAGAGTCCAGCTTTGAAATACACTCACTCCTCCTATAAATGCACAAACACTATTGTGACCCTATGTCAAAAGTGATGAATATGTACTATAATCACTATTGTGAGTGTATTATCTTCTTAATAAAGTATATCCTTCATAATTGAGCAGTCTATAAATAGATACAAAGTATTATGAATCATCACAATAGAGTGCTGCCCATAAATACACCCACACTCACTGTGACACCACAGTAAATTTCCCCCATAAATACACAAGCATATTAAAGAATGGTGCCACGTGTAAGCAGGTACTCTGAGTAGTTTGTAGCTGGAAACAGATAGTAGCAATATTTTAGTACTGTTTTTTCTAGCAAAAATCATTCTAAAGTCTATGTAAAAAAGATGACAACTCATAAAGGAAAAATAATGGCTCCATTCTCCAATATCTGGGGCTGGCCGATTTCTTCTAAAAATAGTGCCACACCTGTCCAAAGGTTATGTGTGGTATTGTAGCTTAGTCACATTAACTTTAATTGAGCTGCGCTGCTATGCTAATCCATTGACATATTTGATAATTAGCATAACAATAAAGTTTCTACTGAAACTGTGGTGTGAGCCCAACAAGAATCAAGGCGTCTCAGATTCGTACTTCACCAAATCCAATAGGTTTACATTACAGAGGTTGTTCCACTATAGACACTTACCCCTTCTCCAAACGATAGAGGTCAGAAAGGGTACTATGTCTCCTTATAGAGACCAGGGCCGGTGTTAGACAAACTGTGGCCCTGGGCAAAATTAAAAGCGGGGCCCCAAGTGCTGATATATCAACAACCCCATCATATTTCTAGTTGCAGCCCCTTTCTGCCCCCAAAACAGTATGCCCACATACAGTAACCTCCTTTGTACCGCCTAATAGATTTTTGCACCCCCTCATCAGTTATTATAGCGCCTCATTATAAATAATAGTCCCTGCTTATAAACAAGGTCCCATATTGGTAATAGTTCCCCCTTATCAGTAATAGCCCCCCTCATAAATAATATTGCTCCAATATAAATAGTCCCCCTTATTAATAATAGCCCTCTCATGAATGATAGTTCACCATATAAATAATAGTTCACATTATCAATATTAGCCCTCTTATAAATAATAGCCCTCTTAATAATACCCTCTTATAAATAATATCCCCTTTCACAATACCCTTCTTATAAATAAAAACCACATTATAATAGCCACCTCCATATATATATATATATATATTTATATATAATGCCCCCCCTTATTATAGACCTATTATAAATAGTTCTTCCCTTATAAATAATAGCCCACCTTGTATGTTTCCCTCTTATAACAGCCCCCCTTATATATATAATAATTTCCTCTTATAATAGCCCCTTTATATTTAAAGGGATTCTATCATTGGGAAAATCGATTTTTAGCTAACAGCATGTTGTAATAGCCTTTAAAAAGCTCAGCTTCCTCAAGGGCTGCCACCCCAAGAGTACCACCAGAGCGGATAACTGTTGTCCACCTCCACATAAGCAGAGGTAGACCGGGCAAACAATGAAGGAGGGAACCAAGATGGCCACACAATTCCAACCCCTAGACTTCGAGTAGGACCCAAAAGGGTTTCCGCACCCCTTCATCCACAGCAACGGTGACAAACGTGACATAAAAAATTATAAAGAAGTGAATAGAGTGCCTGTGTACCGGCCCGGTCTATCCGCCGGATCTATAAAAATTACCAGTGCTGGATAAACCAAGCATCAGGGTGGAGTGCTTCAAAAGTGATTCAAGTGCGGTGCAATGTGCCTAACTCAGTGGGTTTCCCACGCCCAGTGAGATTTGGCACCTCAGGGGCCACCAACCCCCGAGGCACTTGCACTTTGAGACCTTCAAAGGCATCCCGGCCTCTTGGCATGATCCCAGGTTACGCATCACCTGGTGTGTTTCTCTGACTGTTTTCCCAGCTTTCATTGGAACCCTACAGTGGGCCGGCGCACCACTGGCAGAAGCAGCTATTCACTGTTACTGGCAGAACAGATACTACACTTGATCTTAGCCAAAAGGCCGAGAAGCGATCGGCACACAACTATTTCAGAGGTTATGGCATGTCATCATTGTGAATCAGGGTACTGGCTGGTTGGATGAGAGGTCATACACATGGGTCAGAAGGGGTACTATGTTTCCTTAAGGAGATGTTGCCTCCTTCATAGTACTCCTGACATACTTCTATGACCTCTCACCCACCTAGCCAGTACTTTGCTTCACTCTGATGAGAGGCAATAATCCCAGATGGGTCTCTGTTCTTTTTGGAGGAGATATTTTTTCTATTTTTTCTTGGCTTTATTCCTAGATGATCGCACTAGATTTCAGGTAAACCAGGCATTGATCTAGAGGGAATATCCCCCAAAAGATGGTGCTACAGCAAATTCCCCTTTTTCCACCAAGGAGGAATTACAGTATTTACATATTCTTTTCCCACAGTCTGATCAGACAGGCTCCAACTGCTGAAACCCCCACCTATCTTGAGTACAGTCTCAATGGAACTGCTGAAGATAGAGACCGGTTGGCTATTTCTAGCAGTGTGGATAGAAGATAAGTGTCTATAGTGGAACAACCCATTTAAAAGTAACACAATAGTTTGAAGTAAAAGGGCCTATGCACACAATCATAATTTTTTTCAGTAAATTGTCTGCAATTGTGTATAGCATACAGACCCATTCATTTCTATGGCCCCATATACACGACCGTAGTCTTTACTGATCATTGTCCAGGCTGTAGAAAAAATCTGCAAATTATGGAGCGGGTCCTATTCTTGTCCATATTTGCAGCACAGACAAGTACAAGTGTAGGGGATCATACAAGTCTTTTTTGTATATACATGATTGCGAATGACATACCGATGCAATGCGGGCATGTTTTTTGCAGATTGTAAAACCACTGCGGACACTTGCGGACAGTAAAAACCACTACAGTCGTGTGCATGGGCCTAACTGAGAACAAAAGAATAAATGTGACATCCATGTACATATAGAAGGAGGTAGGGGTCCCAACAAATGACATGTACTAGCACTTGTTATACTCTTCTGCTCTACAGGCCTTTGTAATAGGTTTTAATTAGCAGTTCACAGATTAGTGAATCCTTGCAAACAGATCAAAGAGCTGGAATCAATTGGTGAAGCAAATTTCAATGCTATTTAATCTCTGGATAGGAGCTCGATAGTCTCATCCTCATCCTTGGCCCGCTATTTTTTTAAAGCAGCCATGTGTTATGTATTACACAAGAAGATCAGGAATGACAAAGGCATTAGGGTGCATACAAATGTACACCACACAACATACATTATATACAATTACCTGATGATTACCGGGTGTTTGAACTCCTCTGTTTGCATTTTCAACAATTTGGTAAAAAGGAGCAAAGATCATACTGGAAAATAGGAAAGGGAACATTTACAATGAAAAAGGTCAAGGATAAAAATGAGTGATGATGTCAGAGGGAAAAAAAAGACAGTAAATACAGAATTAGGTTTATGGTAATTGGATAATGACTTAAGAGAGATTATCAAATTTATGGCTTGTGCAAGTAAAAAAAATGAAATGCATATGACTAAGAGCTTCTGTATCCAATGATAATATAGAGAATATATTAGCCCTGTTAAAAACACAACAACTACAGAAGGTGTTTTAGGAAAGTAAATCTAACGTCTTAAACATTTTATACATGAAGCGACGATGACATTACTTTTATGTAAAATAAACATGAGTGAATTTATTAGTATATTTCTAATAGTAACTAAAGTAAGTGCAAGCTCTGTGCCATGTACCTAGGTACTGTACGTTCCTATTGTCTTAGGCTTCGTGAATTTGAGGGTATTACAGTTTTACTATATATATGGCTGTTTTAAAAACTATGACGGTAAATGAGTGTATTCACATTTTCAGGGTTTTTTTGACAGGTAGAAAAAGTAGTCACTTGAAAAAATGCACATGCTCTATCTTTAACCATTTTAGGCTAAGGCCCCACATTGCAAATCATGGCAAGAAAACGCTGCGGAAAAGATTGCAGCGGAAATACATTGTGTTTTCCTCTGTGGACTTTCTTGTCCCTGTTATACCTATAGGGAAAACGCCAGCGTTTCCATAGGTATAATTGACATGCTAGGAGTTTCAAAAACATGAGCGTTTATGAAATCGCAGCCTTTCTGATGTAGAATTTTTCCTGCAATGTGTGGATGGGATTAGCTAGAATCCCATCCATTTTGCAGGTACTGTAAAATGCAGCTTTTTTTGACACGCCATTTTCACCACGGCCAAAATGCTGCAATTTTGAAGCATTGCGCCCCGTCCTTACAGACACATGGCCCCATAGAACTCAATGGATCTATTTTTAACGAATGCCAAATGGATTGACATCTGAGTTACATTTGTTAAAAAGAGATCAGTGGGTTGGGTCCAAAAAGAAAGGCCAATGAAATTCATCGGCTTTCTATAACAGTCCATTAAAAATGAATGACACTCATCAAAAGTAGAAAAACAAAAAACGGCAAAACTAAACGGACGCACAATGGCCATCAAAAACAGATGTGTGCATCCATACTTCACAGATGTTAGGTACATTAAGGATGGAACAATCATGTGAATAAGACCTAACCTTTCCTCTTGAATTAAAATACCCATTGATTAAGGACCTTTTGAGTGTTGTGACAAGAGGAAAGTTAAAGATGGACACTAGCTGGATTCTTTATTACATCTTGGTGACCAGATTGAAGTAAGACTAAAGCATGAAGTGGGCATCAACTGCTAGGTTATATTCATAGGTTCTGCATTGCATTTTCAGTCTGACTTCCCTTACCATATATACTGGCATCATCAATCACATACCATCCATGGCAGCATAACTACTTACAGAAAGTCATCACTACACGAAGGAATCAGAGGCCAATGAGGACCAGCACTGCCGTAGATTTAAGAGAAAGCTAAGAGGTACCTTTAAGAGTATTTAAGATTTTTTTTATCTCATCCCCTGCTCTTGGCTAGATTTTTGTAAATCTTGTACAACCCCATTAAGCACAACTGTTATGGTTTATAGTGTCTCCTACTTATTAGATCTTTCTTGCATTTATTACTTAAAATAACAGGCCATTTTACTTTATTTAGGTTAAATCATACTTCTGGTTGTTGACTCTTGGGTTTTTCAATGTTTCAAACAACAATCTAACGCTAGGTTCACACTAGCGTTCATCTTCCCGTTCTTCGGATTCGCTTAAAAAGCTGATACCCGCGGAAACCCTCGCATCCCATAGACTATATTGGGGTCCGCCGGGTTTCTGCACGGTTTCTGCCGAAAAATGAGAAGAGAAAAGTCCTGCTTGAAGGACTTTGCCCTCCACATTTTTCAAGCAGAATGGGGGACGGAAACCCACAACGGAGACCCAGTACTTCTGTGAACCCAGCCTTACATTCACTTGTTATCAGAACAATTGTTCAAAGTAACTTTATCAATTTACACAATAACAGATGCAGGGTATTGCAATGCCTAGTGTAACATTAAATGACCATTTACATGGAACACAATGGGATTGTTAACATGGCTGCTTTCATTAACAAACAGATCCACACATGTCCATAGGTTTTGCCTGGTACTACAGCTCAACTCCATTGAAGAGAATAGAGGTGTTCTGTGATACCACACACAACCTGACTGATCTAATACTGATGCCCTATCCTCTGGATAGGGCATCAGTATCAAATAATATCAGATCCTGGAAGAGGTTTTTCAGGAGGACTTACACAGTGATAACCTATCTTTAGGATGTCATGAATATTTGATTGGTGAGGATGTGACCCCCCACATCCAGGATCCCCACAGATGAGCTGGTTGAAAAGGGGCTTGGCCGTTTCATTGAATACCAGGCACAGCACCATATACACACGTGGACAAAACTGTTGGTACCCCTCGTTTAATGAAAGAAAAACTCACAATGGTCACAGAAATAACTTTAATCTGACAAAAGTAATAATATATAAAAATTCTATGAAAATGAACAAATGAAAGTCAGACATTGCTTTTCAACCATGCGTCAACAGAATTTTTAAAAAAAGAAAACTCATGAAACCGGCCTGGACAGAAATGATGGTACCCCTGAAAATAATGTGACCAAAGGGACATGTTAAATCAAGGTGTGTCTACAATCTTGTAATCAGTCAGTGGGCCTGTATATAAGGCTACAGATACTCACTGTGCTGTTTGGTGACATGGTGAGTACCACACTCAATATGGACCAGAGGAAGCGAAGGAAAGAGTTATCTCAGGAGCTTTGAAAGAAAATTATAGACAAGCATGTTAAAGGTAAAGGTTATAAGACCATCTCCAAGCAGCTTGATGTTCCTGTGACTACAGCTGCACATATTATTCAGAAATTTTAAGATCCATGGGACTGTAGCCAACCTCCCTGGGCGTGGCCGCAGGAGGAAAATTGATGACAAATCAAAGAGAAGGATAATACGAATGGTAACAAAAGAGCCCAGAAAAACTTCTAAAGAGATTAAAGGTGAACTTCAAGCCCAAGGAACATCAGTGTCAGATCGCACCATCCGTCGTTGTTTGAGTCACAGTGGACTTCATGGAAGACGACCAAGGAGGACACCATTGTTGAAAACAAATCAAAAAAAGGCAGACTTGAATTTGCCAAACTACATGTTGACAAGCCACAAAGCTTCTGGGAGAATGTCCTATGGACAGATGAGACAAAAATCTAAATTTTTGGCAAGACACATCAGCTCTATGTTCACAGATGGAAAAATGAAGCATATCTTGAAAAGAACACTGCTGTGAAACATGGAGGAGGCTCTGTTATGTTCTGGGGATGCTTTGCTGCATCTGACACAGGGTGCCTTGAATCTGTGCAGGGTACAATGAAATCTCAACACTATCAAGGGATTCTAGAGAGAAATGTGCTGCCTAGTGTCAGAAAGCTTGGTCTCAATCGCAGGTCATGGGTCTTGCAACAAGATAATGACCCAAAACACACAGCTAAAAACACCCAAGAATGGCTAAGAGGAAAACATTGGACTATTCTGAAGTGGCCTTCTTTGAGCCCTGACCTAAATCCTACCAAGCATCTTTGGAAGGAGCTGAAACATGCCGTCTGGAAAAGGCACCTTCAAGTCCAAGACAACTGGAGCAGTTTGCTCATGAGGAGTGGCCAAAATACCTGATGAGAGGTGCAGAAGTCTCATTGACAGTTACAGGAATCGTTTGATTGCAGTGATTGCCTCAAAAGGTTGTGCAACAAAATATTAAGTTAAGGGAACCATCATTTCTGTCCAGGCCTGTTTCATGAGTTTTCTTTTTTTTTAAAATTCTGTTGAAGCATGTCTGACTTTCATTTGTTCATTTTCATAGAATTTTTATATGTTATTACTTTTGTCAGATTCAAGTTATTTCTGTGACCATTGTGGGTTTTTCTTTCATTAAACGAGGGATACCAACAATTTTGTCCACGTGTGTATATCATAGGGGCTGTGTTTGGTATTACAACTCAGCCATATTCACAAAAGGCAATGAGTTGCTGCTGTGGACTTTCTGCTTCCATTATACCTATAGGGAAACCACCAGCATTTCCACTGCGTATATTTTTCTGCAATGTGTAGATGGGATTCGCTAGAATGTCATCCACTTTACAGTGACTGTAAAATGTCGCAGTTTTTAGTGTGGCATTTACTCCACGTGGGGCCCCAGCCTAAGGATAGGTTTTTATTGTTACCTTTGCCACATACAAACAATTAATCTAGACTATTATTTGGCTGGCATTAGACAATCTGTCATTGTTTTATTGCATACCCAAGGTTATATATAAGAAGAAGCCTTGAGCTACTGAAATTTTATGGCAAAGAAATTTTATTGTCTGCAGAACAGGATTGTCTTTAGTTTTATATGAAGGAATTATAAAGTGTACGGATGTATAATAAATGATTGGCCCCGTCCATCCCACCTTGGAACGTAACCTACACTTCGCACTCTATTATACATATTAATAGCAGTTTATGTTTATATTAAGGGTTGGACCTGGATCCTTTTAGACAATGTTAAACATACAGTAATGGATGGTGCATGGTTTATACGAAGCCAGATAGAGATTTGGAGGCAGACATCCAGCAATAAATAGTCAATTAACTCCCACATTGTTTATACAGCACAAGCCAGGGCTTAAAGGTGAGGATACTATAAAGAAACTGTCAACTAGTTATTTGTACATTAAAAAGCACTTTGTATCAAGCTCAAATACACATGTTACAAAGTTGTGACAAAACACATGGGAGAACTGAGCATTCATAGGAGACGGGATCTTCCAGCCTACAGAAGAGAACTCATACTTCTCCATCAAATAAAATAAAGAAATACTAAGAGGACTAACTAAGGCCTCATGTACAGAGCGGCACGGCTATATGGAGTCCATGCAGCTTCTTATTACGTTACATTATGTTGTCATAGGGCAGATTACCTCTGTCGTACAGCATCCCATGGAGCATGTTACAGTTTTGTTTCTGTTCGATTAATATGAAATCTAGTATAGAAAAAGCCGCCTGTGTTAATACAAAGTAACAATAAGTCCCATAGACTTCTATATATTCTTTATTCTGACTTCATACTAATCAACAGGAACTCATTGTGCCGCCATATGGTGCTCTGTATGATGCTTACAAGGCAGAATACCTCTGTGGTATGGCATCCAAAGAAGCATGGATCAAATTTATTTTTGTCAAACTCATAGAATATCTGTACACTTCCACATTGAAGTAAAACTGTCTTAGTTGCCCACAGCAACCAATCACATAGCAACCAATCACAGATCAGCGTTCATTTTGTATCCTGCTCTTGAAAAACAAAAGTTGTATTGTGATTGGTTACTATGGGCAACTAAGTTTATAGATCATTGTAGTTGATTTTATTAAGTTTGCCCCATTGCTTTCAATGGACGAGTCAGATCAGTGAAAATGGACATGAGAGCCTAAGCCATGAAAATTAGAGCATGCTCTACTTTTTCACAGATCATTGACAGCACACCATCAAGCAACGTAGTTGTGTGAATATAGCCTTAGCCTTTAAGTTATGTTCCCCTGTTGTAATGTTGGTATATATCCCTATATAACAGGGCAGTTTTGACTTTATGGTACCTGGTAAACCTGAGTGAATACCTAAGTAGTTGTAACAGCAGAAACAGAGTGAATATCTAAGTAGTTTTAATAGCAGTCACAGAAACAGATACAACTACGAAATGGATGAATATAATAAGAATTCAACAGGACAGCTAAAGGAATTCCTATAAATAATATTTTTATTATTACTCATATACTTTTTCTGTGCTCTCCACTCCTGATTTTGGATTAATAATACTGATTTATTTTACTTGTACAGCACCATCATATTCCGCAGCCCTTTACAGATATTGTCACCACTGTCCCTTATAGGGCTCACAATCTAAATTCCCTACCATTGTGTCTTTGGAGTGAGGGTGGAAACCAGAGTACATGGAGGAAATTCACACAAACACGGGGAGAACATATAAACTCCTTGCAAATGTTGTCTTTGGCTGGATTCAAAACTAGGGCGCTAGCACTACAAGGCAACAGTGCTAACCACCGAGCCGCCATGCTGACCCCTGACTGATGCAAAATACTAAACAAAATTCTGCCATGTGAACTTGGTCTTAAATTTAGTTTACTGTGGTTCAACTTCATATTATTTATTTCTGTTTGCTGTCAGCAATTTAGAAACATTGATGTGTATTGTACATTCAGGGTCTGAAATCCTGTATAGCTCTAAAACCTCTAACTGTTAAGGATTTGCTACAATTATATCTGATGAAAGCAATTCCCCCTCCATTTAGGGTGGTTGCATAGTATAGGTTTTTCTTTTGTCATTTTGGCAGCATTTTTAATATTTTTCACTGTGTTTTTACTGCAAAAAAAAAAAAAAAACTGTCATAAACTAAGCCAAGTAAAAGGTGTTATAAATGAAGACTAGACAGTCTAAGGCAGTGGTTCTCAACCTTTCTAATGCCGTGACCCCGCAATACAGTTCCTCATGTTGCGGTGACCCCAAACCAAAAAATAATTTTGGTGGCTACTTCAAAACTGTAATTTTGCTACAGTTATGATTCGGAATGTAAATACCTGATATGTATTATGTATTCTAATTGCTACAAATCAAACATAATTTTAACATAGTGATCTACCCCCTACACAGGTAATGTTATTAACTATGGGGAAATTGAAAATTATTACAGTAATAGTGCCCCCCATATGAGTAATCTTATTACCTGTGTGGCGTCACTATAACTGTAATAGCCCCTCATATACAGACCAAAAACAAAATAGATGCCACACGGCCATTGTTCATATAAATATATCGCTTAACAGTGGCGATAGCCTGACTTCACATAAAGACAGAGAGCAGTAATGGCCAAGCTTCTGGTTAATATGGGCTTGAGTCATATTATAATATTTACTATATTTTTCGGACTATAAGACGCACCGGACCATAAGACGCACCTAGGTTTTTTATTTTTTATTTTTTTTTTACTATTTTATTAGCCCCCCTCCCTTCATGGGGCTTGAACCTGCAATCGTTTGATTGCAAGTCCCATAGACTGCAATACAAGTGTATTGCAGTCTATGGGAGATTCTGTACATTACTACTGAGACTGGTCATAGACCAGTCTCAGTAGTAGTATCCCAGTGACAGGCCTGGGAGCCTTCACAGGTCGACTGCCGCGATCTCGCCGCGCGGGGAGTCGACCTGCAACTTAACATGTATGGGGTCGGTGGGGACCTGGGGCAGTTTTTACAGCCCGGGGGGGGCTGCTCACAGATACAGTAGTAATGCCTGCGGTCAGACTCTGATCGCGGGCATTAGCTCCGGGACTCCTCTGTACAGTGGAGGCCCGGTTGCTATGGTGACCACTCTGCAGCAGAGCGGCCGCCATCATTGTAACAGACCCGACATCCGCGTATCGGCACGGCGGATGCCGGGAGCTACACAGCGCGGGGCACCCTCTCAGGCATTCAGTTTGGAACGCACATCCATAACGACGTGCGTTCCAGCTGAATAGCACGACTTCTCAGCGGCTAAAGCCATCGGAAATATGTATTTTCCGATGGCTTTAGGCGACCCCGATGGGGTCGCTACCCACAGGTTGAGAACCGCTGGTCTAAGGGCTGGTTCACATCTGCATTCGGGTTTCCGTTCAGGGAGTCCGCTTGGGAACCCCCCGAATGGAAAACTATACGCATGAAAAGCGGTTTACCTGGGAAACCACACGGACCCCATAGACTATAATGGGGTCCATGTGCTTTCTGCTCGGTTTCCCCATGAAACATGTGGAAACATGCAGAGGGGGAAAGTGCTGCTTGCAGCAATTTTCTCTTTGCTTGCTTCGTGTGGAAACCGAGCGGAAACCACATGGTTGTACACTGTAGAAACTAAAAATTGTACAGTGCTGCGGAATATGTTGGTGCTATATAAATAAAATGTTCTCTTTTTCCTTTGGCTGCAGGAAGACTGGGGTCATACATCAGTGTATGTAGATATTTCTATACATCACACTTATGTACAATTTACCCCGCATACACAGATGTGTCCAGGGCTGTATAGGGGTGAAGGGCAGCAGGCTGAATTGTTAAAAAGCTGAAAAGTGCTGACTGAAGTCAAAGGCTCACAATGCAAGCCTGATTGGCATGTGAATAAGGCCAAAAATGGCACGATGTGTCAGTGAATAATGAAACTTTCATGTGCATAAGGCCTAAGCAGGACTGACTTAAGTTTCTGGATGGAAACAAGATTTTGTCATTCACTGAGTGCACAATGAAATCCTGAAAATTATGAAAAGTGGAAACACAATTGAGTAGATTAACTCTTAAAAATTCGCCAGAACTCAGTATTAATGTGCTCCAAAAATTATTGTACATGCCTTATACCTCATTTATTGTATTAGACATTATTTGTGCCTGGTAAAGTTAGTAGAAGGCAACATGACTTAAGTTGCAACAATTTTTGCACATTTTTTGGCATAAAGTAAGCCAACCAGTGGTGTAAAGTTAGACTAGACATCTTAAAAATGTGTCAAATGTATCATCCAGCAGAAACCTGGCACATTTTAAAACTGTTTAGTCTAAGTTTACACTGTGATGTACAATAGCAGCTTAGTGAGAGATCTCTACAAATCTCACCCACATGCTGCATATAAAATCTGCCACAGGTCAGTTATTGATGTAGGTTTCACCCCTGGTTTTCAGCCTTTGCAAAGCAAAGGTTCAAAGCTACAGAATACCTACAGCCATTCCTGCAGGTGCGCCACAGCTATAAAAAATGATTTCAGTTGATTTTTGCCACTTCGCATATAAGGAAATTTACTACTGTGGCCCAAACCTTAGGGCTTAGTTACGCATCCACTTTTATAGACTGCATGTATACCCATTGATTTTAATTAGCGCATTCAGACATTTTTTGTTTTTCCATGGACCAAGTAAGACATGCTGTATTTTGGTCTGTTTTGCAGACCATAGAGCACCATTGTAGTCTATGAGTTCTTGAGTTCTCTAATGCAAAATCTGTAATGGGGCCTCTACTTACCTTGTGTCATTTAGAATAATGGTATTTTTGTATGGCAGAGGGACCTTTGGAACCCCCTCAGGGTCCAGGGTCCAGTAGCAACTGCTACCACTCAAACCCCTATAGCTACACCCCTGTCTATCGGTCCCTGAATATCCATGTGCTGTCCATTTGTCATGGACCAAGAGACACAGAAAGTATAGAAATTAAAATAATAATATGGTCATCTATTTTTCATGGATGTGAAAAGCGGATGAACTATGGACCCAAAAACGAAAAAATGAGCAGGATTATGTGCTATCCACGATTTAAAAAGTAGATTCTACTAAAAACACACTTGTGAATAAGATCTTAGACAGTATTGGTAAATGTATCCTAGTATTTTAGGATATGGCTTTTTTTTTTTATTAATAACACATTAATAATACATTTTACATTTTATTTATACACACGTGGACAAAATTGTTGGTACCCCTCATTTAATGAAAGAAAAACCCACAATGGTCCCAGAAATAACTTGAATCTGACAAAAGTAATAATATATAAAAATTCTATGAAAATGAACAAATGAAAGTCAGACTTTGCTTTTCAACCATGCTTCAACAGAATTTAAAAAAAAAAAGAAAATTCATGAAACAGGCCTGGACAGAAATGATGGTTCCCTTAACTTAATATTTTGTTGCACAACCTTTTGAGGCAATCACTGCAATCAAACGATTCCTGTAACTGTCAATGAGACTTCTGCACCTCTCAACAGGTATTTTGGCCCACTCCTCATGAGCAAACTGCTCCAGTTGTCTCGGATTTGAAGGGTGCCTTTTCCAGACGGCATGTTTCAGCTCCTTCCAAAGATGCTCAATAGGATTTAAG
This sequence comes from Leptodactylus fallax, assembly GCA_947044405.1. Classification (NCBI taxonomy): domain Eukaryota; kingdom Metazoa; phylum Chordata; class Amphibia; order Anura; family Leptodactylidae; genus Leptodactylus; species Leptodactylus fallax. Next base: position 7,246,482 of record CAMRHE010000062.1, read on the forward strand.
TCAGGGCTCATAGAAGGCCACTTCAGAATAGGCCAATGTTTTCCTCTTAGCCATTCTTGGGTGTTTTTAGCTGTGTGTTTTGGGTCATTATCCTGTTGCAAGACCCATGACCTGCGATTGAGACCAAGCTTTCTGACACTGGGCAGCACATTTCTCTCTAGAATCCCTTTGATAATCTTGAGATTTCATTGTACCCTGCACAGATTCAAGACACCCTGTGCCAGATGCAGCGAAGCAGTCCCAGAACATAACAGAGCCTCCTCCATGTTTCACAGTAGGGATAGTGTTCTTTTCAAGATATGCTTCATTTTTCCATCTGTGAACATAGAGCTGATGTGCCTTGCCAAAAATTTCGATTTTTATCTCAACTGTCCATAGGACATTCTCCCAGAAGCTTTGTGGCTTGTCAACATGTAGTTTGGCAAATTCAAGTTTTGTCAGATTCAAGTTATTTCTGTGACCATTGTGGGTTTTTCTTTCATTAAATGAGGGGTACCAACAATTTTGTCCACGTGTGTGTAGCGCCAAAATATTCTGCAGCATTGTTCAATTTGTAGGGTTCAAGTACAGACAAAAAAGATACATTACAAAGAAATAGTCAATTCACACAATGGGATTGAGGGCCCTGCTCGCAAGAGCTTACAATCTATGAGGTAGAGGGGGTGACACAAGAGGTAGCAGGGGCGGCATCGGAGGTAGCATTGCTTATTCAATAGTCAGACAATTTTGTAATAGAGTTTACTGTCATTACACATATATAAAGCTGTATGAGCCATCATCATTCATGTCCTTAACATGCACATGGTGCCTGGACATATAAAGTTACAGTCTGATACGACATCCTATCCTGTGGGGTAATGCGGGAACGTGAACAGAGGAGGGTATGATTTAGGGATTCTAACTGCGGAAGTGTTTACATTTGGAATTGTAATAGGCCTGTCTGAAAAGATGTGTCTTTAGTTTGCGCTTGAAGCTGTAGAAATTAGGAGTTAATCTGATTGTCTGGGGTAGAGCATTCCAGAGAAGTGGTGCAACTCAGGAGAAATCTTGGATACGAGAGTGGGAGGTTCTGATAATAGAGGATGTTAGTCTTAGGTCAATTTTGTCATGGAAATAAGTGGCCAGGTCTTCTGCACTAAGGTCTGTGAATGGCACCTGCACCTTGGGAGTGAGTAAGGAGTGAAAAGTTTCAAAGAGCCTTTTAGGGTTATAGGAGAGAGAAAGAGATGAGAGCGGTGAAATAGGCTTGTATGGCGAGGTGAAGGATAGAGCTAGAGGTTTTAAGCATAAATTTGAAGTGGAGGAAGTCTGCAGGTGTATGTGATTTTCTCCACAGATGTTCAGCACACCTAGAGCATCGCTGAAGAAAATGCATCTTTGGCATGTGGCTGGGTTTCTGCCTCCTGCGTAGAACTTTTCGATTGGAGGGGGGAGCTGGCTCATCCAATGCACTTTTAAGGGTTTCATTGGGGCAGGAGAGTGAAGAGATGGGGGACAGAGAGGACTGTAGAGTATCTGAGAGGTGCTGGGTGTTAATAGCACATAAGTTCCTATATACAGTGCCTTGCGAAAGTATTCGGCCCCCTTGAACTTTTCAACCTTTTGCCACATTTCAGGCTTCAAACATAAAGATATAAAATTTTTATTTTTTGGTGAAAAATTAACAACAAGTGGGACACAATTGTGAAGTGGAACGAAATTTATTGGTTATTTTAAACTTTTGTAAAAAATAAAAAACTGAAAAGTGAGGCGTGCAATATTATTCGGCCCCTTTACTTTCAGTGCAGCAAACTCACTCCAGAAGTTCATTGAGGATCTCTGAATGATCCAATGTTGTCCTAAATGACTGATGATGATAAATATAATCCACCTGTGTGTAATCAAGTCTCTGTATAAATGCACCTGCTCTGTGATAGTCTCAGGGTTCTGTTTAAAGTGCAGAGAGCATCATGAAGACCAAGGAACACACCAGGCAGGTCCGTGATACTGTTGTGGAGAAGTTTAAAGCTGGATTTGGATACAAAAAGATTTCCCAAACTTTAAACATCCCAAGGAGCACTGTGCAAGCGATCATATTGAAATGGAAGGAGTATCAGACCACTGCAAATCTACCAAGACCCAGCCGTCCCTCTAAACTTTCATCTCAAACAAGGAGAAGACTGATCAGAGATGCAGCCAAGAGGCCCATGATCACTCTGGATGAACTGCAGAGATCTACAGCTGAGGTGGGAGAGTCTGTCCATAGGACAACAATCAGTCGTACACTGCACAAATCTGGCCTTTATGGAAGAGTGGCAAGAGGAAAGCCATTTCTCAAAGATATCCATAAAAAGTCTAGTTTAAAGTTTGCCACAAGCCACCTGGGAGACAAACCAAACATGTGGAAGAAAGTGCTCTGGTTAGATGAAACCAAAATCAAACCTTTTGGCCACAATGCAAAACGATATGTTTGGCGTAAAAGCAACATAGCTCATCACCCTGAACACACCATCCCCATTGTCAAACATGGTGGTGGCAGCATCATGGTTTGGGCCTACTTTTCTTCAGCAGGGACAGGGAAGATGGTTAAAATTGATGGGAAGATGGATGGAGCCAAATACAGGACCATTCTGGAAGAAAACCTGTTGGAGTCTGCAAAAGACCTGAGACTGGGACGGAGATTTATCTTCCAACAAGACAATGATCCCAAACATAAAGCAAAATCTACAATGGAATGGTTCACAAATAAACGTATCCAGGTGTTAGAATGGCCAAGTCAAAGTCCAGACCTGAATCCAATCGAGAATCTGTGGAAAGAGCTGAAAACTGCTGTTCACAAACGCTCTCCATCCAACCTCACTGAGCTCCAGCTGTTTTCCAATGAAGAATGGGCAAGAATTTCAGTCTCTCGATGTGCAAAACTGATAGAGACATACCCCAAGCGACTTGCAGCTGTAATCGCAGCAAAAGGTGGCGCTACAAAGTATTAACTTAAGGGGGCCGAATAATTTGGCACACCCCACTTTTCAGTTTTTTATTTTTTTACAAAAGTTTAAAATAACCAATAAATTTCGCTCCACTTCACAATTGTGTCCCACTTGTTGTTGATTCTTCACCAAAAAATAAAAATTTTATATGTTTACGTTTGATGCCTGAAATGTGGCAAAAGGTTGAAAAGTTCAAGGGGGCCGAATACTTTCGCAAGGCACTGTATATGATGGGTAGGTGTGTCCTGTGAAGGAGAGAAAGCACTGATGGTAAGAGACAGAAGGTTACGGTCAGAGAGTGGCAGAGAAGAGTTAGTAAATTTAGAAACTATGAGGAGTCGATGGAAGACAAGATCGATCGTGTTGCCATCTACATGTGTGGCGGAAGAGGAAAGTTGTGAAAGCCCAAAAGAAGTGGTTATTGAGAGAAACTGTAATTTTCACAAAAGGCTTGAGACGTGAGGCATGTAAAACAGAGTGAATCTGCATAGAGTCTGGAAGTTTTAACCAAGACGCTACCGGATTAATTTGAGCCACAATTTTAAACAGTAATAAGTCTTTATTCACATATCATTGGATAAATGACTCTTTTTATGTCTTGGATACATACACATGTTTGTATTTTTTGATCATCTCAACTGAATCTATAGCATAGTTTTCAGGTACAAGTTTATATGCAATGTACAATCCTTTAGAAGTAAGAGGACAGGACGACCAGGTCTGCGGGACTTTGTGGATAGCTACAATTTCAAGTCCTTTTATGGAGAAAACAGAGCTTTACACTTTCCGACAGAACAAGGCACAAAGGAGTCCTAAGCACGCTTCAACATTGAGTGACACAGCAGTCATTCTGCTTCATGTATAATATAAAATCTGGTATAAGGTTTTTAGAAAATAAGAATATAGTAAAGTAGAAAAAACTGTAGGTTTAATATCCATATATTAATACTTCAGAACACAACACCACCTTTAGGGAATCTAAAAAGCAAGGGAATCTAATGGAGGAATGATATAAATATGACCAAAGGAAAACGTACAAGGCTAAATGGATGAGCCTACATCCATAGAAATCAACGTACCTTAAGCAGGCTTAGGTTGCGTTCACACGGAATTTTTTGGCAGCGGATTTTGACGCGGAATCCGCCTCAAAATCCGCCTGAAAAAACTCCTCCCATTCATTTCAATGGGAGTCAGTAGCGTTTTTTTTTCCTCTAGCGGCTTTTTTTCGCTAGCGGAAAAAAAAGCAACATGACCTTTCTTGCCGCGGATTCCGCCCGCGGTGTCTGCAGCTCGAGCCACGCTCCTGATTAGGTCCATTCATCTGGGCTTAATCAGAAGCGGTTAGCCGTGACGGAATGCTGATGCATAGCATCGGAATCCTGTCACGGCTGACCGTGTCGAAAACTCCAGGGGTGGAAAATTTTCCGCCATGTGAACACATCCTTACATGGATCAGCTTGTAATCTTTGATAGTGTCTCCTCCTACCACTTCCCTTATGTAGCCTATCTAAGAAGTTCATATTTAACAAAGACTGTGTTATAAACTGTGAACACACTTCAACTTTACTTAAAGGGGTTGTACCACCAAAGGCACTTTTCCCTATACACAATATAGCGAATTAGTGTCAGATAGCTGGGGATTGACCACTGGGACCTCAACAATTAGGAACAATGTGGACAGAAATGCTCCATGTGAATGATGCGCTGGTGCGCTTAAGTGAGCAACTCTCCATTGACTCCTAGGGGTTTCCGGGATGCAGTATATGGCAACATACAAGTACATACAATACGCGTAAGATAGAAAAAGGTGAAGCGGCACTCACGTTTCTCTAAAACTTTCTCTTGCTTTATTTGTAGCTCATCACAGGATAAACATCGTGCAACAGTATGCCACAGACACAAACTGTTTGGGCAACGGCCGTTTCACGTCACCACGCTTCCTTCGGCCCTCAGTTGTATACCACGTCGCAGCCATCTTCCTTTAACCCTCTTTTGAGGAGACGCAGTGACATAATGATGTCATCAGGACGTTGATACGTGTGTGTATACTACATCATGTGCCTGTCAGATGAACGCTTTATCTCCCACCTTAAATTAAAAGTAACTGGGAGACAGTGCCTCAATCTGAACATTTTTTCACACAAATTCAAAAGACATATTAAACATTAAATATAAAGTTTCTATACCAAACTAACTTTATTATTAAAAGAAAATGCTAAGATCATTGCGGTCTTTGAGACCTAGTGGACCCATGGCATTTGTTAACATTATCCATCTAGCCTCTTTTGTATTACTAGTACATACAAGTATTAGTTATTCGAGCACACCAGCACTTCATTCACATGAATCATACAGGGGAACTTTCCCCTGATAGGAAAGAAGTGTCTTTGGTGGATAGGAGATAAGTATCCTTGGTGGTACAGTACATCCCCTTTAAAATTTGTACAAATCCCTATTGTTTACAGAATTGTTTACTCTGGATAATATGACAGCTGGCAAGTAGGCTTTGGACATATGATGTTTTTCATTTTTTTCTTTCTTACGGGGTATTTAAGATGAAGGTGGAGTTGTCTATTGCTTTATATAATTATTTGCTGAATAACCCAGACTTGTTCTTTGTAACTTGAATAATAATGATAATGATAATAATAATAATAATGATGATGATGATGATGAAGATTTATATAAAAACATTACCTTTTAAATGCATTTAATTGAATGACCAAAAGGATTAAAAAAGGCATTACAGAGTTACTGTAGATAAAAGGAAAAAAAAAAGGAAATATTATGTGTGGTTGCAAAGGAACATGCAGCAGAATTTCCCTGACAGAAAGACTGATCCCAGTCTTAAAGGGAACCTGTCAGCACAATTTAGCTACCTAAACCAAACTCAGTACCTTCCAGGGCATCCCATGGCTCCTCTAATGCTGTCCTTATAATGGTTAAGTGATGCCTGCATTTTTAATAAAATAACTTTTATTCTTTATGGAAACTAGCTTATAAAGTCAAGGGGGTGGAGAGCTAGTGCAATAGAAGTCAAGCTCACCAAGATCCACTCTGCTCTGCCTGTAAGACTCCCTACAGCAGCTATATCTCCACAAGGAGAACCAGTATTTAAATAATATATAAAATTGAAGGCAGAATATCTTTTATTATTCCTGTAAAAAAAAACAAAATACAAAGCATTATATAGCTACATAAAATAGTAGTTCTAAGGACTAAAAAGAGAATGTTATGAAGGACTGACATGTAAATCATCATGTAAATGCAAGAGAAACATTATCAGGAAACTGCTGCATTTACAAAAAAATTAGGAATTTATACACAAAACAAATTACAAAACTGCGCAATGAATAAACTTCCTTTCTGGAACTGGAAAATCCCTTTAAATATTTATATTTGATATTTCCATGTTATTGCTTTTGTTTGGCATCTTGAAGTATAATTTGTTTGTGCTGCTGGCATACTGTATAATATACATTTATCTTGGTACAGGTTAATGGATGTGAATACCCTTTGATCTAGTACTGTAGGTCTGATGAGGGACCTTTCTAACCATCTCTGACAGTACTGTTCCTGTACTGCTTTTCTACTTTATAATGTTATTAAAAACCTAAGCATTCAAAAGCATATAACAGTGATTTGTGGAATTAGTGTTGGCTTAGGTCCAGATCATCTTGGCACTTAAATACAGTAAACACATAGATTACTTAAAGCAAAGTTAATCCATGTCATGTCAATGTGTTCGTCTTTATTTTTGTATTTTCTATCAATTAAATTTCTATAAGATCAGAGTAGTGTATGTCTTATGTAAACACTTAAAGAGGACTTTTCACCACCTCCACCAACTTTAGCTTTCTACACCCTTTAATAGGTACCCCTTTATTGACTCCAGTGCAGTTGGAAGCTCCCATCGTTCATGAGTAATCAATGCATTTAGTTTTGGATTCTGATAAGCAAAGAAGTGGGTGGTGCCAGGTATAAGAGACAAAGAGGCTGAGTTTTTTAGCTCTCACATTGTCTGTCTCTGATTGGATCTCTGTGTCACGCCCCTTTGCCATCTTCTGCCTGACATTACAATATCTAGTTAACATATCAGGCATCAAAACTAACTGCACTGATTGCTCAGGAACATGGAGAACAATAGAAAAAATTCCAACTGTGCTGGAATCAGTGAAGGGGCCTATTTAAGGATGAAAAGAGCTCAAGTTGGTGAGCTGGTGAAAGCTCCTCTTTAAAGGGAGTCTTCCACCAGCAAAATTCCTTGTAAACTACTTCTCTGCTGTTGTAGGATTGATTATCGACACAGTGAACATACCTTTTTTGTGTTGAAGTGCAATACTGCTGCTGAGAAAATGGGTTGTTTTGTGTATCTGGGTCATGACCGTATCTACAAGAGCACTTGCTTTCACATGTGGTCTCTGCACATTTGGACATGGCAATCTTTATTGCACTGGGCAGCAGTCACAGGCAAAATTGGGTGCACTTGTAGTCATGGCCACGCTGTTGGGGCAACAAACAAATAATTTGCATTTTCTCAGCAGCATGATTACACATTGACACAAAAAAGTGCGTTCACTAAGTCACTAACTGCCCCTACAAAAGACTCCCTTTAAGCTGTTCCCAAAAACAGTAAATATGGTGCATCCTTGTGGTCTATTTAACTGCTTTATGACACTGATGCAGGACAGAAAGCATTTTCTTTAAAAAGGAATAGTGGAATCATTGTCTTGTAATTTTGTACAGATGTAGCAGAAATAGCAATAACAGGTGGATTGTTCTAGCACATTCCATCTGCAATGTTAAGTCATGCTGCCCAGGTCCTGATCACTAGTTAACACATCAATGTGATTGGGTAACTCCTGGTCACATTGACAGTAGGTGAGTGACCTACTGTCGATGAAACCAGAAGTAACCCTCATCCCATATCAAATGCAGGGACTCCTATGTCCCTGTATTACCTTATTCTGGCGCACAGGACCTCCCTGTCTTGAATTAAATTAACTGTTTTAAGACTAGTTTCACATTATCTTTTTTAGTTCTGTTGTTCTGAACTGTAAAAGGATCAGAACAACAGATATTAACATTGTCAGACTGATGAATACGAACACAAAACTTTCTGTTTATATCTGTCATCACTGACTTCAATGTTAGTATAAAAAAGGAAGGTACAGTACAAGAAAAATCCATGATGGCTACACATATTGATATTTTGTGACAGAATATCACAGTTCACGTTGTTTTGAAAAGTTTTTCATCTTGTGATATACAAATCTGTACATCTCCAGCCAAGAGGAAAAGTAAGGATTAAGAAAGGACATGTCTATATGAAACCTTGCACAAATTTTTAAATATGTAAATTAAAAGTGGTCAATAATATTTTATAATAGTTTAATAGTTTATTATTTCTTCATTGGTGATCTGAAGATATAGTTTACAACCAATGGAAACTAATTTTTTAATGCACAGCTGGAGTGAGACATCTATGGTGATAAATGAAAATAATAAATGGGGGCCTAGGGATACAGTCACCATATCAGCAGGAAGTGTTCCCATCACATATGTAATATTCACAAAATACAATGTGAACAAAGCTTTATTCAGTATGTTACAAAAATTTGTTTCTAATATAAGGTATTGCAACTAATGATGATTTTTTTTCTTTGATTAATAAAAAAGAAATACTGAAAATATGACAAAGTTCTGATAATATGGAAATTTGACATTGCAGACTGAATTATGCAGTACTTGATAATTTGCTGAAATATACTTCAGACCTACTATGCTATGAGCTATAGTTTGGAAAGTTTTATTTTTTCTCCTTCAGAATCTTATGTATATTTCAGATCTTTAAACCTTGGAAGAAATCATTTTTTAAGTTAAATGTTCTGCCGAGCCTCTAAAACTAGATTGAAATCTAAAGGACAAATAGAAGAAATCAATGAGACGTCCCAGAACTGTATGATGTATTGAAAATTGGTCGTTCAGTTCTTGGGAGCAAGAATGACACTACAGTCAGTCCCTTGTTGAACTTGGGATATTATGTGGTTCTGGGTGTGTGACATACATTATATTCTACTTGACAGCTCAATCTTGAGTGAAACCATTTTCTAATATTTTCTTTTTTCCTAATTTTCAGCTGACATTCTACTTTATGGTGTGAAACACTAGAAGTGACAGGAGCAAGTGTACAAGTTCCCATACAAAGGAGGACAGAACTCTGCAATGACTGCTGGCTCTATAATTATTAAACCAAGTAAAAAAAAATTTGTTTTATTTAAGAGACTTGTTTTGTAAAAATGATTGGTCTTTTAATCTATAAATGACATTTACTTATGTGTGAGCTTATACTAAAGCTTCAAGCACAAACTAAAGACACATCTTTTCAGACAGGCCTATTACAATTCCTAATGTAAACCCTTCTGTAGTTAGAATCCCTAAAACCCAACCCTCCTCTGTTCATGCTCCCCCATTACCCCACAGGATATGATGATATTTCAGACTAACTTTATATGTCCAGGCACCATCTGCACATTAAAGGACACGACTGGTGACGGCTCATACAGCTTTATATATGTGTAATGACAGTAACCTCTATTACAGAATTGTCTGACCATTGTATAAGCAATGCTACCTCCGATGCCACCCCTGCTACCTCTTGTGTCACCCTCTCTACCTCATAGATTGTAAGCTCTTGCGAGCAGGGCCCTCAGTCCCAGTGTGTGAATTGAATATTTCTTTGTAATGTATCTTTTTTGTCTGCACTTGAACCCTACAAATTGTACAGTGCTGCGGAATATGTTGGCGCTATATAAATAAAATGTATTATTATTGTTAGGTATTTTTGGTTCATTTCTAGCAAGAGCTTACAATCTATGAGGTAGAGGGGGTGACACAAAAGGTAGCAGGGGCGGCAACAGACGTAGCATTGCTTATACAATGGTCAGACAATTTTGTAATAGAGGTTACTGTCATTACACATATATAAAGCTGTATGAGCCGTCACCAGTCGTGTCCTTTAACATGCGGACGGTACCTGGACATATAAAGTTAGTCTGATACAGCATCATATCCTGTGGGGTAAAGTGAGAACGTGAACAGAGGGTACATTTTAGGGATTCTAACTACGGAAGGGTTTACATTAGGAGTTGTGATAGGCCTGTCTGAAAAGATATGTCTTTAGTTTGCGCTTGAAGCTGTAGAAATTGGGGGTTAATCTAATAGACCAGGATAGAGCATTCCAGAGAAGTGGTGCAACTCGGGAGAAGTCTTGGATACGGGAGTGGGAGGTTCTGATAATAGAGGATGTTAGTCTTAGGTCTTTGAGTGAACGGAGAGCACGGGTTGGGTGATAGACAGAGATGAGGGAGGAAATGTAGGGAGGTGCAGCATTATGGAGAGCCTTGTGGATGAGGGTGATAAGTTTATATTGTATTCTGTATTGATTAGGCAGCCAATGTAGTGACCGGCACAGACCGGAGGCATCGCTGTAGCGTCTAGACTGATAGATGAGCCTGGCCGCCGCATTCACAATAGATTGTAGATGGGTGAGTTTAGTAAGGGGAAGACCGATTAGTAAGGAGTTACAGTAGTCCAGGCGAGAGTGAATCAGGGCAACAATTCTTTAGTGTATCTCTGGTAAGGAAAAGGTGAATTGTGGAGATGTTTTTGAGATGGAGATGAAATGAGTGTGCAAGTGATTGGATATGATTCACATATAGCTCAATTTTCATGCAGACTTATTCTTTTGACTATCAAAAAATACAACAGAAGGAGAAATTGCCCACTTTGGCTGATGATGACAATACACCTACACTTACCCTTACCTTAGCTCAAATATCAATACAGTATCATGACCTGCTAGCAGAGCCCTTGACAGGCTGCAATTTACTACCAAACACTGGCTACACATAGGCACATATAGGATAGACATCTTGTGACAGAGTAACAACAGTATACTAGAAGACTTTGATTGTTATTTATGCTCATCTAGACATCTGGAAATGGCTTGTACTGAATTTTCCAACAACAGTCATATGGAAAAATAATCTGTTTCTATCCCCTCTTTTGTGACTTACAAAATATATCCTCAAATTCCAAAGTTCTAGAAATCCCTTCACTCATTGCAGATTATCCCTGATATGAATCCTCTGATATTGTGGAATTATAGATATTCAGTTTTCATTGATATAGAACAGTGTAAATAAAGGCATTTACTTGAAATTGAGGTAACCATTTTCCACTGTACTGAAATTGTAATGAAATGACTCAAAGGAATAGTGTACACTGTCATGTGCAGTAGGAGAACTAATAGCAGTTCATAACTTTATGCTCCAAAGGAGCTTGCTCTATATACATCTCTATTTATAATGTCCCTTTTATATATAGATGTGGGAATATAAATGTGCAGTGCTAAAATAAATGCACTTTAATTACTGTAAGGTTGTTGCTTCCCAGTGAAAGTTGTACTTGGAGCCAATAATAATAATAGTATGCAATCAGTAGAATGCCAAGGATTTCTTTCCAGAAAAAGGTGGCAATTTAATGCTCTGTCTGTGTAACTACCGGCTAACCAAACTATGCCAGTAAAATCAATCTGAAATAGGAAAAATCTCACCTAGCCTTAAACTCTATACTGCAGTGGAGAACCAGAAGATTTTATTTAAAGAGTCAAATATTATGAAGAATGAAATTAATTAATAATGGCATTAAAATCAAAGTATATTCATATGTAGATAGGTAACCACATGCAGACAGGCATCATTGAAGCCTGAACTACTGGAATTACATGTAACAACTGCACTTATATATACTTACAGCAAGTAAGTATATATAGTAGATATTAGCTATTAAATGGAATCTGTCAAAAGGTTTATGTTGCCCTATCTGAGGGCAGCATAATGTAGTGGTAGGCACCCTGGTTCCAGCGGTATACTTGTAAATACATTACTTGGCCTTATGCGGTAGTTTTATAGAACCAAATATTGTGAAGAGTCAAATGTACTAATATTTATTTTAACAAGCAAGGTATATATCCATATGTAGATATGTAATCACATGTAGGCAGATATCACTGGAGCCTGAAGACGTGAGGAACCACTGGACTTGTATATACCTTCAGCAAGTAAGTATATATAGTAGATATTAGCTATTGAATGGAATCTGTCACCAGATTTATGCTGCCCCAATCTGAGGGGCCTTAGTCTTACTTGGTCTTATACAAACATTTTTACTGAATTATAGTTCATCAGCTGCAGCACTGTAGTCTTATCAATGATATGTTTGTGCTGTGGCAGGATCCACCCCTTATGCACACTGTGCTGATTGACTGCTTTCTCCCTCAACACAATAATTGGTAGGAGAGTGGGGGGAGCACATTGCTTATGTAACAAGAAATCCAGTCTCATATAGCACTGGATTCTCATTGCAACCAATAGAGATTTCATTAAAACAATTACATAAGGCCAAGTATGTGATGCACTGCTAGTTATTCAGCCCCCAGGTAGGGCAGCATAAATTTAGTAATAGATTCTGGTTAATCCTTAAAGCAGCTAAAACCTATAGGGTAGGGATATTAGGGGAAAGCCACCTAAGCCACCTTAAATAATGTGTATAAACCTCTAAAACACTCTAGCTCACCAGGGATACTATCGTTATCTCTACACTTCACAATGTAGAAAAGTGTAATGTAATGCACTGACAATATTGAGTATGTGGGTATATTGGAGAGGGGTGCCTTTGCCATATTGACACCAAACCATTTGATATTTCTGCATTTGACTCTGTCTCTTACTGTTCTAGTAACTAGTAACACATATTAGGTAGAACGTCTTGTTGGCACTGAACAAGTATACCTATTTCTAAATGAATTACTAGGTTGGAGATTATAGATGTGTTTGATGAAGGATATGGCTAATCCTGATCATTGTCAGTCAGTACTGAAAGTGGGGTCCCATGACAGCCAAGTCAGATGTCAGCATAGCAATAAAATTATTCAGTTATGTATCTATGATGACTAGAAGGGTCAGAACATTTATATGAACTTCCTATCTGATTAAGACACTTCTGTGAAATTCAGGAGTAAAAGTTTTAGGTATTATGTGTTCAGTTATTTCATACAACTATTTATCATGCTAGAATGCCCCAAACAAAAACTCACAAAACATCAATTTGAGGACAGCCATTAAACACAGACTAGATGAGCAACATAGCTAGATTATGGCATTTGACATATAAGTGCTAGTATACACCACGATAGACACACATGCACACACATACACATCAAGTTCATTTAAATTTACAGATCTGAAAACCTCCCAGAAAATGGCAAAGGGCACTACGTGCTAAAAACGTTAATTTAACATCTCATGAGGCACCTCCTCTGTCACCTCTGCACATGAGACAGATTAAAATATTATTAAAAGGCTGCCCTGTTAACCGTAAGGCTGTTCCTGGATCAAGTAAGTCTGCAGAAATGATTGGGATCAACTGGGGGAACTGTTACCAGAGCAATGGAGGAGGCCAGCTTAACCACTGCCCTGCAGGCATACGGTTGGTAATTGGCCCCTTTGCACTGTCGCATTTCAACACTCTCTGGCTTTAAAGGAACATGTAAGAGACCTTTGTGAGAGTGGAATATTTACATGTCTCTATAGACCATCTACTTATTTATCAAGTAATTATGGCACCAAAGTAAAAGGATATAATAAAGGAGTGAAAAAGCAAAATGAAATATGTCAGAAAAGTATATATTCATCCACTCTATGTATATGTTGGACATTTCTCCTGCATACTTGCTGCTCCAATATATTATAAGAAAAAATAGTAGAAACGTAGCTACAATGAGGGGTAATTTTCATACAGTTTTGTAATAAGTGGTATGTATAGAAAAAAAATTATTAATACTGGTCTAGCATATGAGCCATACACCAGTCCCTCCATTAGTGCAGTGCATACCAGAATCAGAACAGGGCATACTCGCGTTAGTAAAATCGGCTATAAGATTAAAATAAAAAACAGTCTGGACCTGGTGATATTTTCTGACATTTTGCTATATAGTAAGTATTACAAAACTTCTAAAAAAATAGATATATTGAAAAATAAAAGTGGTGCACTCATTTCATGCATGGTTTCAGCTCAGACATCATATTTAATGGAACTCCCACAAGAACAGTACATCTTACAGGCTGTATCAGAAATACACAAGTGATACATCAAAGCAGGCATATTCAAGATTATTCTTCATTTTCTGGTCCCAAGGCTGGAAAAAAATGTGGACTTGCAAAAAAATGTGGCTGCAAACTGGCGTCCCCTTGCCACTATGTTTGTGGCACAAGCTCCTCTTTCCTCCCCTTCAGTTGCACCCCTAATCAAAGTATTGGGCATTACCAGATACAACGTGCCCTGTCACTAGTGACAAGCCATGTTCAAGTCTTTTAAGCAGAAGCTCCAATACCTTGATTTTTGGTATATTTATTAAATCTGTGTTTTGGAGCTGCTCAGATTGCCATACCATAGTCATCTCCACAAAATAGAAAATTAAACTGTTCAGGAAACAAAAATGTATGAACATTTAATCCTGGCTATTAGAGCCTGGAGTCTAGACATCTTTCTCAGGGTAACCTTAATACTGGGGTAGATGTTTAGCCTTAGCAGAGTCATAGCTAGGCTGTTAAATTTACTGTGGTTTGGCTTATAACCTTAGCTATTTTGCAAGGCCTGTTAAAGCGTTGGACCTTGACTTATAGGGTTGTTTCTTACAATAAGTGGCACATTTTCTCCTGGAGGATAGCTAATCTACATACTTTTTCCCTTGGCAGAACTGACTGTCCTATTAGGGGCTGTTCACTTGATGGATAGTAAAGAGGAATTTGAGACAGTCTTCCGACTCAGATTTCTATCCAAATTCTGGCTTTGTGCATCCTGTAGTAGAAAGTGAAGCAGAGCGTCATCCCTCCGCTACGGTTTTATTCATTGAATAGCTTCAGAAATAATGGAGCTATTCAACTGTAGCCTCAGTCCATGGGATTTGTGGTTAAATTAAATCAAGATCAAGCAGGATGCATCTTTTTTTTTTTTTTTTTTTAGCCAGCTGGTGGTCTCTTTAAGGAGAAATGGCTCCCCTTAGACTTTTACCCTGGATAAAAATTAATTGTGATGCTCTAGTTCTATATTTAACTTAACCAAGACACGGTGGGGCTTCTGTACTTCTGAAATCCAACACCACATGCCTGCCCCTCCTTCACTACACCCTTGGCCACAGAGTTAAAAAGGTTATCCACCATGAAAATGAAAATAATATAAAATATACTCACCTGTCCCCAGATGCTCTGGTGCCTCTCAGCATAGTCTAGTCCTGCTTCTCTGCTGTCTTCCTTTGCTGGAAGTCCTTGTTGGCTGTGACATCCCTTGTCCCTTTCCTTAGGCTGCGGATTGGCTTCCGAGGTCACATGACCGCAGAAGCCAATCAGTGGCCTAAGGAAAGGACACAGGATGTCACAGGTAGTGATGTCTCTCGTCCTTCGCTGAGGCTGCTGAATGGCCTCAGTGGCCATGTGCGTTGGGGACATCTGCCAGAAGAAAGCAGCGGAGCTACTGGACCAGACTGCTCTGGGAGGCACCGGAGCACCAGGCACAGGTGAGTATGTTTTATTTTAGTTATTTATTTTTTCACATTCTCTTACCTAAAATAAAAAATAAAAATTATCTTGGACAGCCACTTTAAGTAGGTGACTTTTTTAAATCAAATACAGTGAACAAGGATGTGCTACTAGAGTATTATGTATGAAGAAATTAAATGCATGAAATTATAAATCATATCCACACTTACAGCAGAAAAATATAAAATCTGTCGAAATTAAGCAGTATTTGCCATCTTTAAATCTTAAAAAAAAAAAAAGCTAAGAAAAAGTTTAACTTCTATGTCAAACTCGGTTTACAATGATGTGACAGTATCTAATACTTTATATTGCAATTGCCATTAAATCACCAGGATACTTTGTCTTCGTAATTTCAAGAGAAGTTGCTTAAGGTCAAGTACTGTCTGGAAAAGTCTTCTGCTGAGCCATTAAAATGTACCGTTCTTGTCTTCTCTAAATGTTCTCACAACAACTGAACGGGTACAAACTTGAAACTTGAATATTACTGAAGCGTCCTAATAGAATAAAATGTGCTAAGCCTTCCAATTATGCACATTTACAGACTTATCTCCAGAAGCCTTCAGATAAAAGTACCAACAGTTATTTCCGTGCACAGAAAGAGTCTAGGATTTGTCAATGACGTCTCTCCATTTCCAGAATTCCAGTGAAGTCTGTTACAAAGATCAGCTTCTTGCATTCTTGCCAACAGCTTAAGTAAATATGGAAATAATAATTGTAGCGTTGTAAATAGGATGAATAAGACACGGCTGGGGAATCCTGGTTCTAAATTACACGTTTTTGGCAAACCTCGTTTTTGAAGCGGCACCTAAAAATAGGCAGGTGTTGAAAGACCTCTGTTTGCAAGTAGTAGAGATAACACAGTACTCACTTACAAAGAGTCCTGATGGGACCTGCCCCATTTCATGGTTCATCTGATGTTTAATAATAAGAAGAAAAGTATCTGGGGCAACGCTGCTTGATTTATAGCATTTGCATATGTGTAGCCTGCAGAATTCCTATTAACCACTGAAGTGCAAAAAAAGACCAAAATGATTCTATTGAAGACTCCGTATTAGTTTTGTTGCCTTGACTATTAATTGATATGTTATGTTAAATTGTGTACAGAGGCTTACTTTCAATATTTAGCTTTTTATATGCCAGCCATGGTCATCCTTGATCTGTTCATTTGAAGAGCGCAGTGAAAACTGGGTCACTTGATATAACGTATTACAGAAGCTTCTGACAACTGTGGGATTAAGGGACGAGTTCTGTATTCTCTTTGGAGACCAGACAAGTATGGAACATCTCTTTGAATATCAATAGAGAAGTTTTTACGTTTCATCTTTTTTATTACTGTACATGGTCAGAAAAAAAAAAGTTCTAATTTAAGCTTTGTGAAAAGTCATAGATGTTTTCTACCATTTCCTCTTGGGACTGGAACCTACATTGATCAGTGTTCTCCTCTCATATGCTAACCAGAAACAAAACTCTTTATGACTAAGACAAGGTCATTTAGTAGAAAAACTAAAAATGTATTCTTTAATACTGATTCTTTGCATAAGTTACAAATATCACAAATCTGCATGGCTGGGTTTACACATGAACCAATAGAGTTAATAGCAGGGCAGCGGCTAACCACATAAATACACTAAAATGAAGGAAATAAATGTTACAAAAATTGGGCATTTCAGTGATTTTTTTTTCTCAAAAATATATAACATGGATATGAAAATAATTCTTATGTTAATGCTTTATCATGTAAGAGTACAGAAATACTATAATTGCAATGTGAAAGAGTCTTGAGATTTGCATTGGCTCAGGAACTTAATAGGGGTATCTCACTACAAACATTTATCACCTAACCAGAGGTGATTGCTGGGGGCCCTAATGCTAGGACCCTCCTGGTCACTAGAATGGGGATCCCAAGCCCCTAATCTGGAAGAAATTGAATAAGGCGGTGGTCATGGATGTAGGCTCCATGGCTATAGTTCTGATGGAGACTGCCATGTTTCCCCAGCTATTAAACTGTTCTAACCTATCACCTGTTGTGCATTAACCCTTTTAAAGCTAAGCCTTTATATTGAAAATACAGCATAAAATGGAGGCAACATGATATAGAGCAGGAGAAGTTGAACACTGAAATATATAGTTTGGTTAGGGAAGTTCCAGTGTAACTTATTTTATTGGTTGAATTCTCTGATTATCCTGGGCTTAGGAGTTCAGTGGGTGTTTATTAGAGATGAACAAAGTGGTTCATAATGAATTTTCCAAAAATTTTAGGTTTACCCAAACCTGGAATTTTTGGAGTTTGCCACCATAATTCATTATTATACTCTGGGCCTCTCCAGGCCTCAGGGGAAGGGCAGAGAAACTAGAAAACACTGATACTCACCTTTCCACACTACTCCTGGACATCCAAACTTCTTTCCCAGCATCCAGTCCTCACCTGCAGGCTTTTGTGGTCTCTTCCAGCCTGTTCTCTGATGTCACATGCTCCAGGATCCCTGCTGAGGCCTTCAACTGGGCCTCAACAGCCATGTGGTCACATAATGTTGGTGCAACTCACATGACCACTGAAGCCCAATCTCAGGAATCACTGGAGACCTCGGAGCACATGGTGCCAGAGAAGATGCCAAAAATTCTGCAAGAACCCGTGGATGTAGACTGGATTCTGTGCAAGAAAACTGGTAAAGTACATGAATGAAATATAAATTATGCTGGAACTTTTCTATCAAAATTATATATAAAATTATAATTTTATAAAAAAAAAAAAAAAAAAAAAAAAAAAATATATATATATATATATATATATATATATATATATATATGCTCAGCTTCCCCTGCTCTATAACATGCTGACTATACATTGGACTGGATTTTCTATATAAAAGGTTACTTTAAGTTATGCATCTAACTAAACAAGGACACATGACTTGGGGGAAATGGATTGTGGATACATGACTGCATTCTCAGCATTTGCTATATACTGTATGTATGAGAATTGACTGTCCCTTTAAAAAAGCGGTTTATGAAGAGGATTTAGGGAAGCATGTAAGGAATGCCTGGGAAGCATTGTGCAAATCAACATAATTGCCGCAGCTTTCAGCACCTAGCAGGAGGCAGTTTATTAACCTGAGCATATACCGTATGTTTGCATTCTTAGCTACATACCTGGGAAGTACTGATCTATAAGAAGTAATAGTTTCTTGTAGTCTTTGGACCAAGACTAATATTCAGGTTTATCAGGTTAATAATTGTAGTGGCTATAGCTTTTATAAACATCTCTAATCTGTTGTGTTCAAGAGCCATTACATCAGTATTTCGTGAATGTGCCATTGCCGAAGAGCAGGTGGCAAAATAACAAGTGCGCCTTCAACACAGCAACAGTAATACACTGAGTAATACACAAGTGCTCATATGGTGAACAATATAAATGAAATCAATAAAGCAATGTTCACATGTACAGTTTGTGCAAAGCTCAATGTTGTAACTTTTACTGTGTAAAGCAAACAGTCGGAAAATATATCACAGACAACCTCTTATTTGGAAGAATAACTCCTTTTGACAACCCATTTGGCAGAATATTATTAGCTGTTATTAGCACTATTATTAGCCAATTAGGCACATCAAAGCTGAATGACAACTTCAATTCTAGACAAGTTTTCCATAAGATATTTGTTGGGAATTGTATCTGACAAGGTATATTTATATGGTCATTTCATACAACTGTCAACTTATTTCAGTTAGTTCTGTACTTCTAGATATGAAGGGATTCTCTAACCCTCTTTGGAAAAGGAAGATTCAGTGATTCAATAAATTGGCGCAATGCATCAAAGCAACATTTATACATTGCTGATAATTATACCGCAATGCAGTGTTAAAGGGAACCTGTCAGGTAGTTTTTCCACCATAAATTGTCCCCATCATGTGCAGGATGAAGTCATTCCCTTTCCATTGGTGCCCTATGTAATATTTCTGTTGCAGCAAAATGAAGTTATAAATACTTGAAAGTAAAAAAAGTCATATGTAAGTTACTTTACGTAGTTATGGTGGGCGGAAGCAGCTTCAGCCCAGACACACTGTCCCCTTAATAATAATGCTTCTGGTTGTGAGTGACATCTTCCTTGTGATGTCAAGGAGTGAGGGGACTGTAAGGGAGATGCCATTCACACCCGGGAGGTGTGATTTGTAAGTGCACAGTGTGACTAGACTGTAGCTGCTTCCGCCCACAATGACTACGTAGGTAAATTTACATATGACTTTTTATGCTTTCACACATTTATAGAGCATGCCGCTGCCTACTGACCTTAGTCCAAGTGGCAAGATTTTTTTTCAAATTTTATTTGACTTGTAATTGAAATTTAAATCTTCCTGATGCTGATAGTGTGCTACAGTGCCTGCTGTTCTGTGCAGTACTGTTCTGCATTCATTTTGTGTTTATACAGCAACATTTTACTTCAGTCATTATCCAAGTAAATTTTAAAAAAAAAAGTGTAATTGAAATTTAAACAATTTTTTTAATTGACAATTTTTTTTAAAAATGAATTTTCATTGATATTTAAATTCTCCTTCTCATGGTCACCCACAGCACAATTGAGGTGGTACATGTTTGTTGTACAGAGATTTTTGTTGTGTCACTCAAGATCACTGTCTGCTTCTCCTAGTCGTTCATTCCAATGTCATTGTCAAATGTACATACAAAGCCATCCACAACCTGTCCCCTCCATATATCTCCGACCTAATCTGCCGCTACCTGCCCACACGTAACCTCCGATTCTCCAAAGACCTCCTACTCCACTCTGCTCTTATCCGCTCTTCACACAATCGTCTCCAAGACTTCTCCCGTGCATTCGCCCATACTCTGGAACTCATTACCAAGACACATAAGACTGTCCCCCACAATCACAGGCTTCAAGAAGGCCCTGAAGACTCACCTATTCAGAAAGGCCTACAACCTCCAATAACACTACTGTCACCACACCACCACCTGAACAGCCTCTCCCCTCACCTTCTGTCTCTATCCTTCTTCTCTCATAGATTGTAAGCCCTTGCGGGCAGGGCCCTCTATCCAACTGTGCCAGTTGGTCACTGTTAGTATTATCTGTTTTCTATATCTTGTGTACCGTATGTAAATCCTCAAATGTAAAGCACCATGGAATTAATATAATAATGGACAGCACCATGGAATTAATGGTGCTATATAAATAAATAATAATAACAATAATAATAATAAATGTATTTCATGGTTCACTGTTTCAAAATTTTCTAAGGCCAGGTGCTAGTGATGCCTCCATGGTTGTGCAACATAATACTAAATGAGCAAACCTAAATAGCAAGTTTTCTAAACAACATTTGCTATTTAAGTTTGCTCATTTAGAAGTATGTTATACAACCAACTTTACACTGAAAAAGTTGTGGGAGGAACTCAGAAACGCGTTGTGTATTGGTTTCTACAACAAAGGACTCTTCTTATACATCGGACTTTTCTCATACATTGGTCCTGGTAAGCGCTAATCCGTTTTTCCATTCCTTGAAACTTGTCCCACTGCTTGATGTCTAATCTCCCTGCCAACCACAACTACCCAACACAGTGAATAATAATGGAGGGAACATTGTGGATGTACCACAGCAACATTTTTTAACACATATAGTGGCATGAAGAATGTGCTGCCCATGGCCAGAAAAATGTCTGCACATTTCTACATCATTCAAATTTGCTTCAGTGTCTCCTTGGTTTCTTTGCATATGCTGGATCATCTGTATTAGCAGCATATGTAATGCTGAAGGCTGAATTTCAAGCAGAATCTGAGGGAGCCGCCTTTTTCTAGATAAGAGATTGTCAAATAAAAATTTTGTGTATAGTTTTCCAGCTTTTACACAATGGAATCAGTTTTTCATCTGCTAAATTGACACACATCAGCAAACACCTGAACAACCAGGTTCAGTCAAACCTGGGCTGTGCTCTTACTCCAGCCTGAGGTCATGGACTTATGAGTCAACAGGTTCGACCAGTGGCAGGACCAGTTTGCTATTGGTGTACTGTCTTCAGTGTACTGTCTTCAGTGTACTGTCAAAGGGTTTTCAGTGTAGCAGACAAAAATTGTCCACCACTTATGGAAAACATTACCTTTGTGAAAATGAATCAGAAATGGATCCATGAAGATTTTTACTCACCTCCAGGAGATTCTAATTAATAGATCTGCCAATGCTGACATTATCATGTTCCATTCTGTACACTGCTGTAGCTGGATCTACTACTCCTACTAAGGCACACATCTATTGTCTAGTCCATCATGGTCCACACTGTACTAATTTCATTGTCATAACAAAAAAACATTGATTATTCACTTTCCACTATATACAGTGGAGAAAAAATTATTTAGTCAGTCACCAATTGTGCAAGTTCTCCCACTTAAAAAGATGAGTCCGGCCTGTAATTGACATCATAGGTAGACCTCAACTATGAGAGACAAAATGAGAAAACAAATCCAGAAAATCACATTGTCTGATTTTTAAAGAATTTATATGCAAATTATGATGGAAAATAAGTATTTGGTCAATAACAAAAGTTCATCTCAATACTTTGTTATATATCCTTTGACAGAGGTCAAACATTTTCTGTAAGTCTTCACAAGGTTGGCACACACTGTTGCTGGTATGTTGGCCCATTCCTCCATGCAGATCTCCTCTAGAGCAGTGATGTTTTGGGGCTGTCGCTGGGCAACACGGACTTTCAACTCCATCCAAAGGTTTTCTATGGGGTTGAGATCTGGAGACTGGCTAGGCCACTCCAGGACCTTGAAATGCTTCTTACAAAGCCACTCCTTCGTTGCCCTGGCGTTGTACTTGGGATCATTGTCGTGCTGAAAGACCCAGCCACGTTTGATCTTCAATGCCCTTGCTGATGGAAGGAGGTTTGCACTCAAAATCTCACCATACATGGCCCCATTCATTCATTCATTCATGTACACGGATCAGTCGTCCGGGTCCCTTTGCAGAGAAAAAGCCCCAAAGCATGATGTTGCCACCCCCATGCTTCACAGGAGGTATGGTGTTCTTTGGATGCAACTCAGCATTCACTCTCCTCCAAACACAACGAGTTGTGTTTCTACCAAACAGTTCTACTTTGGTTTCATCTGACCATATGGCTTTCTCCCAATACTCTTCTGGAACATCCAAATGCTCTCTAGCAAACTTCAGAGGGGCCCGGATATGTACTGGCTTAAGCAGAGGGACACGTCTGGCACTGCAGGATCTGAGTCCCTGGCAGCGTAGTGTGTTACTGATGGTAGCCTTTGTTACATTAGTCCCAGCTTTCTGCAGGTCATTCACTAGATCCTCCCGTGCGGTTTTGGGATTTTTGCTCATCGTTCTTGTGATCATTTTGACCCCACGGGATGAGATCTTTCGTGGAGTCCCTGATTGAGGGAGATTATCAGTGGTCTTTTATGTCTTCCATTTTCTAATTATTGCTCCCACAGTTGATTTCTTCACACCAAGCTGCTTGCCTATTGCAGATTCAGTCTTCCCAGCCTGGTGCAGGTCTACAATTTTGTTTCTGGTGTCCTTCCACAGCTCTTTGGTCTTCACCATAGTGGAGTTTGGAGTGTGACTGTTTGAGGTTGGGGACAGGTATCTTTTATACTGATAACAATGTCAAACAGGAGCCATTACTACAGGTAATGAGCGGAGGACAGAGGAGCCTCTTAAAGAAGAAGTTACAGGTCTGTGAGAGCCAGAAATATTGCTTATTTGTAGGTGACCAAATACTTATTTTCCACCATAATTTGCAAATAAATTCTTAAAAAAATCAGACAATGTGATTTTCTAGATATGTTTTCTCATTTTGTCTCTCATAGTTGAGGTCTACCTATGATGTCAATTACAGGCCGGCCTCATCTTTTTAAGTGGGAGAACTTGCACAATTGGTGGCTGACTAAATACTTTTTTTTCCCCACTGTATATATATATATATATATATATATATATATATATCATATGTACATATTCGGACATCTTGTAACAGCAGTTGCTTCTCCGGATATTATATGATAAGGTACACTGCCACTATTTTTTCTTCAAATTTCTAGCACCAAACCTGCTGCAACTCATGAAAAAGAGATAATTTTTTAGTGTTTGTAAAGGACATTACGGGTTTGCAACTTTTTAAATGCCACTTTCCGAAAATTCACCAAGCAGTAAGAATGGCATGCTCCATATATTCTGTAGGTCAGTATGATCACAGTGCTAACAAATTGAGGCCGGGGCCCTACATAGTGTAACCTGGCTAATCCCAAAAACTGCAGTGTTTACAGTCCCTGCAAAGTAGATGGGATTCTGGCTAATCCAATCCACACATTGTAGAAAAATAGCTGCACGGACATGCTGCGATTTCAAAAACAGTTGCGTTTTTGTAAATGGCAGCATGTCAGTTATACCTACAGAAACGCTGGTGTTTTCCGTATAAGTATAACTGAAACAGAAAATCTGCAGAGGAAAACTCTGTGGACTTTATGAAAAGCGCTGCGGGAAAAACCACAAAGCATTTCTGCCACACTTTTTGGCTGCAGCTCACTATGTGGAGCCTTGGCCTTATATAGTTTTTGTTATGTTTTAATACCTCAGCTTCACCTTCGGGGCAGCGCTATACTTAAAGACTTGATATGCTCTGTACTATTACGGCGGATGTCGGGAAGGGGTTAAAAAGCTAGAAAGGATTTGGATACAGTGCTAAGAGCCTTCCCTGTGCTATATACAACTTTCCAAAGTTATTTGCACTACTAAACTCATTTTGAAAGGTTCCCTTATCTCTAGATAACTGAAGACCTACCGGTAATAGTTTTTCCTTTAGTTAAGTACAAAGGTAAGTATTAAGTATATTTCTATTTGTGATTAAAATACAAGTTACTAACTGAGTTCCTAGCCTTGTATAAAGTTCATACAGTGCATAGATTTACAGAGGTAACATCTAGAGGTAATGTACAGTACATCTGCAAAACAATTTTACAACACTCACTCTAAATGTCAGCCTCCATAAGTCCACCTGCAGTTTAATTTTAATGCATCCAGTTCCAGTATATTTTACACCAGATAATAAAGGGAAATACTGAGTGGGCGACAGGCCATGTACTAATACTGGGCTTCAAGCTTTCTTCTCATTCTGAAGTTGATGAAAACTGCAAAGCCTGTAACAAGTAAGTAGAAGTAACCTCATGTTTATTGTATCATTAAGGGGGCGTTCACTCTACCGTTGGTGACCGTCAGTAGTGTCCGTTGCTATTGTCCGTTACAAGATTTTAGCATCGGACACTAGCTGAACCGTCAGAAATCCGTTAGAATTTCCATTAATTTCAATGGGGTTTTATATTGTGTCCGTTAGTGTCTGTTTGTGTCCGTTTACACCCAATCCGTCAGAAGTCCGTTTTTTTTTCGCGGACAAAAAATCCTACATGCAGGACTTTTTTGTCCGTTTGAAATAACGGATTCTTGACGAACAGCAAGTGTCCGTTATTTTTTTAACATTGAAGTCTATGGGTAACGGACAGTAACTGATAGCCATCAGTTATTGTCCGTTATTTTATGTCCGTTTTTTTCCTGCGCATGCTCAGAAAGCAGGAAAAAAAAACCAAAAAAAGGACAGTGTTAAAATAAACGGACAGTGTTAAAAAATGGACACTAACTGATGCTAATGTGTCCGCTTTTTTTAACTAATCCATTAATTGGATCAGTTAAAAAAACGGACACATTAACATCAGGGTGGGTTCACACCTACGTTTGAGTCCGTCCGCTGCCAATCCGAGTGAAAATCTCGGGGAACGGGATCGGCATCGGATACCGACAGGTTAGCGACACATTGGTTAAAAACCCATTCATTTGAATGGGTTTTTAAAGCAATGCGCGGGTGTCCGACTGCACCCTCTGCTCTGCGAAGCCGTTTTTTTTTTCGTCGGACACGAAGTCCTGCATGTCCGACTTTGTTTCCGACGAAACCAATGCGTCGCTAACCTGTCAGTATCCGATGCCGATCCCGTTCCCCGAGATTTTCACTCGGATTGGCAGCGGACGGACTCAAGCGCAGGTGTGAACCCCCCCTCAGTTAGTGTCCGTTAATGTCTGTTATGATAGGTGTCCGTTTTTTTTTGTTTTTCTTTTTTTTAACGTACACTATCAGAACGGACATCAACGGTAGTGTGAACTCTGCCTAATACTGCAGCCTAAGATGTTACATTTTTGTTTTTATACAACAACAATGTAGATGCATATTAGCATTGTTTAGTATATTTATAGTCTTCTAGTCTTTTTCTGCGCTCACTATATTCACCTTAAATTGAACTTAGATTAACCGTAATAATATTTGAGGAAATGTATTTTTTTCAAGAGTAGCAAATCCAAAATTATACACAATATCAGTGAATATTTCAGTGTCTATATATAAAGGTTATTTTGTGTGTAAACCCCATGCACACAAGCAAATAAGGGTGGGTTCACACCAGCGCTTCAGTCCGTCCGCTGCCAATCCGAGTGAAAATCTCGGGGAACGGGATTGGCATCGGATAGCGATAGCAATGCGCGGGTGTCCGATTGCACCCTCTGCGCTGCAAAGCCGTTTTTTTTCGTCGGACATGAAGTCCTGCATGTCCGACTTTGTTTCCAACGAAAAAAAAAGGATTCGCAGCGCAGAGGGTGCAATCGGACACCCGCGCATTGCTTTAAAAACCCATTCAAATGAATGGGTTTTTAACCAATGTGTCGCTAACCTGTCGCTATCCGATGCCAATCCCGTTCCCCGAGATTTTCACTCAGATTGGCAGCGGACGGACTGAAGTGCAGGTGTGAACCCACCCTTAGGGGTTTATACAACTTCATAATAAGGCACGCATATATAGATATTGCAGATACTTACTATCAGGGCTGGTTTTAGACAAAGCATGGACGTTTAAAATTTTAAAAAGGGGTCCCATATGCTGGCATACCAACATACCAACAACACAGTGGTATTTAGGCAATTTCATTAGGCAGTGCAGTACTTCCAGTGGCATTGCTAGAATCTTAAAAGATCAAGAACACAACACCCAGGGTATATGACCATTTATTTATATACAGTGCTGGCCAAAAGTATTGGCACCACTGCAATTCTGTCAGAAAATACTCAATTTCTTCCAGAAAATGACTGCAATCACAAATGCTTTGGTAATAATATCTTCATTTATTTTGCTTGCAATGAAAAAACACAAAAGAGAATGAAAAAAAAAGTCAAATCATTGATCATTTTACACAAAACTCCAAAAATGGGAAGGACAAAAGTATTGGCACCCTCAGCCTAATACTTGGTAGCACAACCTTTAGACGAAATAACTGCGAACAACCGCTTCCGGTAACCATCAATGAGCTTCTTACAATGCTCTGCTGGAATTTTAGACCATTCTTCTTTGGCAAATTTCTCCAGGTCCCTGAGATTTGAAGGGCGCCTTC
Organism: Leptodactylus fallax; assembly: GCA_947044405.1. Taxonomy (NCBI): domain Eukaryota; kingdom Metazoa; phylum Chordata; class Amphibia; order Anura; family Leptodactylidae; genus Leptodactylus; species Leptodactylus fallax. The sequence goes on from CAMRHE010000062.1 coordinate 7,273,558, forward strand.
TCCAAACTGCCATTTTGAGATCTCTCCACAGGTGTTCTATGGGATTCAGGTCTGGACTCATTGCTGGCCACTTTAGAAGTCTCCAGTGCTTTCTCTCAAACCATTTTCTAGTGCTTTTTGAAGTGTGTTTTGGGTCATTGTCCTGCTGGAAGACCCATGACCTCTGAGGGAAACCCAGCTTTCTCACACTGGGCCCTACATTATGCTGCAAAATTTGTTGGTAGTCTTCAGATTTCATAATGCCATGCACACGGTCAAGCAGTCCAGTGCCAGAGGCAGCAAAGCAACCCCAAAACATCAGGGAACCTCCGCCATGTTTGACTGTAGGGACCGTGTTCTTTTCTTTGAAGGCCTCTTTTTTTTTCCTGTAAACTCTATGTTGATGCCTTTTCCCAAAAAGCTCTACTTTTGTCTCATCTGACCAGAGAACATTCTTCCAAAAAGTTTTTGGCTTTCTCAGGTAAGTTTTGGCAAACTCCAGCCTGGCTTTTTTATGTCTCTGGGTCAGAAGTGGGGTCTTCCTGGGTATCCTACCATAGAGTCCCTTTTCAATCAGACGCCGACGGATAGTACGGGTTGACACTGTCGTACCCTTGGACTGCAGGGCAGCTAGAACTTGTTTGGATGTTAGTCAAGGTTCTTTAGCCACCATCCGCACAATCTTTCGTTGAAATCTCTCGTCAATTTTTCTTTTCCGTCCACATCTAGGGAGGTTAGCCACAGTGCCATGGGCTTTAAACTTCTTGATGACACTGTGCACGGTAGACACAGGAACATTCAGGTCTTTGGAGATGGACTTGTAGCCTTGAGATTGCTCATGCTTCCTCACAATTTTGCTTCTCAAGTCCTCAGACAGTTCTTTGGTCTTCTTTCTTTTCTCCATGCTCAATGTGGTACACACAAGGACACAGGACAGAGGTTGAGTCAACTTTAATCCATTTCAACTGGCTGCAAGTGTGATTTAGTTATTGCCACCACCTGTTATGTGCCACAGGTAAGTAACAGGTGCTGTTAATTACACAAATTAGAGAAGCATCACCTGATTTTTCAAAGGGTGCCAATACTTTTGTCCACCCCCTTTTTTATGTTTGGTGTGGAATTATATCCAATTTGGCTTTTTGACAATTCTTTTTGTGGTTTTCCATTGACGACAAATTAAATGAAGATATTATTACCAAAGCATTTGTGATTGCAATCATTTTCTGGAAGAAATTGAGTATTATCTGACAGAATTTCAGGGGTGCCAATACTTTTGGCCAGCACTGTATAAATACTACTATACCAGAATGAATTATTGCCACTATATAGACATAGAAAAAACACATCATGCAAAGACTACTAGTAGCAATAATACCGCTATTGATGGCCCAAATAGTCCACATTGTGACAATTTTCATTACCACTACATAGAGATGGTAGTAGTGCACTACCTTTTGTAGTAATAGTGCCTACGCACTACTATCCTAATAAAATCTGATTGTTTAAAGGAATCCTGTTCACAGGAAACTGAAGTGTGATCGGTAGGCAGCAACTTATAGAGTAGGAGGAATTGAATAGATTGATATATAAGTTTGTGGGAAAAGAGTTAAACTACCTTGATTCATGGAAATCTGTTCTTTCTAGGCTGACAGGACCGCCTCCTTGACTTTATAGCAAAGGAAGAGCAGAGATTTTGATGAATAAAACAAGTTTTATATATCTATAATCTATATATCAGTCTGCTCAGTTTCTCCTGCTCTATAACATATCGTCTGCAGATTACACTGTATTTGCCTGGTGACAGGATCCCTTTAATTAAAGTAGTGATTTAATATTACCCATTTCAGCCCTCAAAGCAGCAATGATCCCCTTTATGTCCTCAAACAATACAAATGACCACCTTGAGATATTCATTCCCCATAATAAATTTTAGAACCCCCTCAGTAATTATAATGTCTCTTGGAATTTATAGCTCCCTCTTATAAAATATAATGCCCCCTCATTAGTTGTAAGGCCCTCTTAAAAGTTATAGTACCTCCTTATCACTAATAGCCCCCCTAATAAATAATAGTGCTTCCTAACCACTTATAATCCTCTCTTCTAGATTATAATGCCCCCTTATAAGTGATAGTCCAAATTTATAAATAATAATTCTTACTCCTAGTTATAGTCTCCCCTTATAAATAATAGTCCCTACTGGTAAATAACAGTTCCCCCCTTATCAGTACTAGTCTCAGGGAGTCTACAGCTTTGTGCTTTACCATAGTTAATAGATTTCAATGGAGATGGGGTCGCTTGATAATTTCATTCTGCCCCCCCCCCCCGCTTACAATATAATTTCATTTTTTCAGTTTTATAAATACAAATCATATTATTCACCATGGCAAGCTGTCCTAAGAGATGTCCTCCAATAAACACTGTATGGATGACATATAACCTCAGACCATTGTATTTGAATAGTTTGAAATGATCCTGTGAAAATGATCTTCTGATGTGTCACAGATGTGAAATATCACACTGGTTAGATCCATTGTCTCAAAGCACCTTTGTTTTTCACAAAAAAGGGTTGTTGGTTTTAAACTAAGTTGACTTTGACTTGTACAGTCTTTCCTTAGACTATTCACTTTGGGCTATCCGTGATTACTAGAAAGATTCCCACTACTGGAACTACCAGCAATTACCTGTAATCTTTGGGGAAATCCATAAGCAAGTGTTCAATTTCCCTGCAGTGCCACTACAAGGGAAATGAAGCATTATATACAGCCCATTACAATTAAAACATATACGGATGGTTGTCTTTTCCTTTTGGAAAAGATTTTCTGGTTTGGCTTATATCGTGAGTCATGTTACAAGGCTCCTTTACAAGTTGAACACTGATTTATAGGGATGCTATGTTCTAAAAAGTGGTGCTAGAGGTATAGCTTTCTCTCTTCAGCAAGGTGCATTCATTTGTATACCAGCACACATGGCCTTTAAGTCTTCCATCTGCAATCTCTTATTGGGACACAGAAATAGCTGTACATATGTTGGGTAAATTTGGAGTTGAAAATTAAGTAATGTAAGTAATGTACTTTTGGCTGACAATTTTAAAATAGCGCTCCCACAAAAATGGTATTATCCTCTTCTGTTAGAAAGTTTTATGTTGTAAATTATAGTGATGGTAATGAGCTTAGTAATGGCTGTACTTGTGAGTCCTCCACTCCCTCATGGTCCTCTGCTCTGGCATGTGACCTGCAAGCATAATGTCCAACTGACTCAGCAATATACACATCTGTAATGCAGAAATAATGAATAAAGGCCCCATGTACTAGAATGAAATCCCTGTACAAAATAAAGCTATATTACAGACATGTAGCTGTGTCATTTGGAGAGTACGATTGCAGGTCACATGACACAGCAGAGGACCAGTGGAGGATTCTCAAGTACTGGCATCGCTAAGAGACCTTTGTGTGCCTCTTGATGAAACAGTACAAATCTATCTAAAAAAAATCATGAGAGTGTACAAACTGCACACAGAGTCCTACATGGGTCTATACCGCAGTACAATGCTCCATTGTATGTATGATAATTGCTATATACAATAATTATGGCATTGTGATAGAGTATTGAAGCTATAAAGACTCCAGTCTTACAGTTTCTCTGCTGTGTGTATCAGCCTTTAAAGCTTCATTCATACAGGGGAGTTTCAGTGCAATTTTTGAATGTGTTACCTAAATTAAGACTGAATGCAAAAAAGAGAAGAACAGTAGCTATAGTAGATTGGCTAGAATCTACTGGAAGCTCAACAAAAGAGCGGGAAAAAACTCATCAACATTCATGAAGTTGTGAGTCTTAAACAGAATATGTCACCAAAATTGACCTAATTTCTAAACAAAGTTTTTATATTAAGTATATTTTTAAAAAATGTTTGATTTTTTTTTTTACATTTACCATTTCACTATTTGTACTTTTAAAGTACTATATCCTGTATTTTTTCACTCTGTCCACTAAGCCTAATACTAGACTGACACTTGCCAATGCAGACAGGGTTTTCTTTCCAGCAGTTAATTTATTTACATTACAGACAAGACAGGCAGGACTACAATAAAATGTAATGTTTGTATAGATCATTGCATCCACTACTGACAATCGATGATGTCACAGTTTATCTACACCCCCTCCCTGCACAGAGCATGTCTACAGAACTCTCCTATAGTTTCAGACTGACTACTGCTACCTACGACCATGCTGTAAAGCATATCACTAAATGCTGTTAGTGCAGAGGAGAAGCTCATGCAAGATGCCCCTTCCCCCATAATCAGGTACAGAAAACCGAATACAAAATCTACAACCTGAAAATAAAAGCAGAAAAAGTGATATATTTCACTATCTGGTTTTAAGAAATTTAGAAAATTAGCGAATCATTTTTTTTTACTCTGTGCTGTTTTCCATCTACTGAAGGCAAAAGAGTGTTAAGTTATTGTTTTAGTGATTTATATGTTTGTTGCATGTTTTATTTATAGCATTATTGATTCTGTAATAACGGTAAAACATTGTAAATGTTACACCTATACACTCGTAACTTACCACTACTTCTTCTAGTCACTGCTGGAGGGGATCTATGATAGATAATGCCTGCTACAATGTAAAACACAAGCGCCTGCGGAAAGCAAAACCTTTTCCTTGGCTCACAATGTTTATGTGCTAATTGTTCAATAATACATTAAATAATAAAGTGCTACATTTAAGTAAAGAAGACATCAGTCACCCGAAGAGTGAGGGGTAGAAAGCTCTCGCTTTAATATGACATGGCAGGCAACAGGCCGCAACCGCAGCACATGTGGACGGGGTAATTTATGCAGAAATTACTCAGCCTGACTCAGTTTAATTACACAGATCATTGATGGAGTAGAGCTGAAGTATTGCTTTTTTATATTAATTGCAACCAGGCATTTAGAGAGGTGGGAAACGCTGGATTCCTGGCCCCACAATGTAATGTCTTTTATTTATGGACGTATATAGCACTTTGGGCTCTGAAGCAGTTAATGTTCAACCAGAGAACTCATCTGGTGCCCCAGATCCTTTCTGACAACTGCCCTGTTAATCAAGCACATTATTTTTCTATAGCAATAAGTATTCTAGCAGCGCACATCTGGAAGCAATTGTACAACGAATGGAATTCCCAGCTCACACAGAGCACATATCACTACCCTGCTTCTGATCCTTTACTCTATGAAACAATGCTGCACCATTTATTATTTTTCTCTGCGGTGTAAATATTTGTTCGTATCCATAAGCTTGAAATTCGTAATTTGGCTTATAAAAATCACAACACACTTTTAGCTTTCCTGGACCCAAGACGCAAATGTAATAACAATATCCCAGAGAAGTACTTATAGGCAGTATCCTTTCTTTCGTAGTCTTGAAAGTGAATGTGAACCCTTTGAGCCTCTTTAATTATTGGCAATGCCCATTGGCATTGTTAGATCGTGCACCAGATTCCTGGCAACGGAATCCAAATCTTATGGCCAGCAAGCAATTACTATGCACCTGCAGGCTTTCTGCCCGCATAGCAATATCACAGTGAAACAGAACCCAATAGCTACCCAAAGGCCCTACAGTGCCTGTCGGCTACTTGTATGAGTTGATTTAACTTCAGCATTCTTCTAGCACAGCACACTCTTGAACTTGTAGAGATGTCCCTTCTAACTGGCTGAGTACATAACACAATAGATATTATAACTTCTAATGGATATATGGGAGCTATTCTGGTCATGGATTACTGGATTTCCTTGTGAAGGTCCAGCTGGTATAAAGGGTCTTATAGGCAACACATCATTGTTTTTGAGACTTTGGTAAATATACATTTTTGAGGCTTTGGTGTATTTTATTGGCTGAAATTTTTAGTATTGATTTATCAGTGTGATTTACCCTTAGTTAATGAGATTTTTCTGGGACATATAGGTTAAATGCTTCACGGAAAAAAAAGTATGCAAATTCTCTCTTACTTTTAAGGAAGAAAACCATCTCTCTAGTTCCACATATAGGTCACTTTACAAAATACCTTAGAAATAATCAGTTTTCCAGCTTTTCCTTCCTGTCTTCATGGCCATCATGTATGTCAGTGCTATTTTGGTGTTTATTGTTTGGGGGTATTATTTAGACAATGACTGTATGGTGGTATTTCAGTATTTGTTCACTGTATAAAAGTATTATTTATGGATACACTATATGGCCAGGTGTGAAATTTTCCCACAAATTAATTATCTCAGACTAATATTTAAAGAGGTTGTCCCATTACAGACACTTAGTCCTGTGGAGAGGGGGAAAGTGTCACATCGCTGGGGGTCCAAACACTGCATCTCCCAGCAACCTGAAGGATGGGGGATTGACAGTCACCCTGCATCCTCCATATGAATGAAGCAACTGTGGGCTTGTGTGATCAGTTGTCCATTCACTTCTATGGGGCTGCTGGAGATTGGAGTCCAAAAAGCCCCATAGCAGTGAATGAACAACTGGTCACGCAAGCGCAGTGTTGCTTCATTTACAGGGAGGATGTAGGAGAACTTGTAGTCCATCACTCTCCTAATGGTTGGGAATCCAACCATTGGGTGTAACACATATCCCCTATTCTGTGGAAAGTGGATAAGTGTCTCTAATGGGACAACCCCTTTAACATTAACATTATCAATGGCTATTCATTGCAGGCTATATTTCTATATCCTAAACCATTCATGTAACATTTAATGACCAAAGTTTAATACATTTGGAGCCTACAGAGCTACAACATGCACATATAGGTGGTATTTTCATAATCATATAAATAAATAAAACATCCATAGTAAATATCACAATAGCTTTAGCACAGTAATGTTTTTGTGATTACTTGTATTTTATAGTAGACCTGTCAACATTTGTTCCATCTGCTTTTGCCCGATTGTAATATAAGTTGCCTTTGTGTTAACTCACGTTAAAACCTGCCTTTTACTTATGTCTTTTTTCCAGATGCTTCTAAACAATTTCACATTTAATTATGGTGGTTTCACACGCTCTCACTCCACCTCACCTTTCTATTAAATTTTAGCTATTGTTTTCCTCACCAGAGATTCACATAATGGCTTTAACGTCTTGAGATTTACCAATGAACACTGCAGCCTGAGTTAGTCCAGTGATGATAAGTAATCTTCTTCAATCTCCACTTCACTACCGCTAAATGTAGCTGAGGAAAAAGAAAATATTTGGTAATTTATTGCTCATTCACATTGGCAAATCATGGATTAATTCCAATTTTCAATTGAAAAAAGTTGCTATTACATATAAAATATACATTTCTGAATTTTTATACACATTATTTTCTGTATGTGGTGTTTTTTTTTCCCAAGTATGGCGCATTTTCCAACAGATTTGTATAATTATGATTTTTAGCCCATGGAAGTTAATTGGTTGAATTTATAAACATATGTTTACGGATGCATATTTGTTCCATTTTTTAGCATTAGTGTTTTTGCAACTTTATATAAAACAGCAAAAAAATTAGTGGAAAATATTTGTAAAAAATAGTACAAATATGGATGAAAAACAGGACTTTAGGTCACTAAGTTGAGATCATAGGGGTCAGACACCTAGTCCCCATACTGATCAGCTCAGTTGTTTCTAGCACAGTGAATGGAGTCGGAAACAGAGGGTTCCATGCACTGTGTAGTAGCCTAGTTGCGCGATTACAACTTAGCTCCCATTCAAAAGTAGTTATAATAGCAGCACTTAGCAAATGCATACTGTATGGAGCCCTCTACTTCCAGCTCCATACAACATTCTAGAAACAGCTGATTAGTACAGGGCCCAGGTATTGTACCCCCACTGATGTCAAATTAATGACACAGCCCGAACCTAGTCAGGAGATGAGCTCCACAAGGTACTTTATACGGTACAAGACAGTGAATCCACCGGCAGGGATTCCCAACATTATAAATCACTATGATTTATGGAATCAAGTTTCCTGACAGGGTTCAGGTCAGGAAATCTGGCTGATGATGGACCAGATGTTCCAGCTTGGATTTGCCTGTGTGCATGGAAACTAATTGTAGAGTTAAATAGATAAGAGTGAAATAAACGTTCCACAATCAGACAAACACCCAGAACCCATGATAAATTAACAAGGCTGATCAGAATCAGGAGGATAAATCAGGAGTTTGAACATCCAGGTCAATTGTCAGTTCAGGAGAAAATGTCAGAGCCAAAATCAGGAGACAAATGGTTTTCCAGTATCTAATCCATGGATCAGTTCTTGGAGGTCACATCAGAGGCAGAATCAGGAGAGAAGCGGTTTTCCAGTATCAAGTCAGAGGTCAGTATAAAGCTGTGCAGCACAAACGATCAGGTTATGAGAACCAAACTAGGTAGAACCAAATAGCAGGCACCTGGGTGGGGAGGAAAAATATTTAAATATGCCTTCTTAGATGCAAATTGTTTGCCTAAGAGAACTCTAACATGGCAGAAGTGTCAGGATTCTCTATCCAACTGATACACCTTTGACATTACCATGCCAACCTGGGAAGCTTTTGCAGTTTCAGAGGCTTCCTGGCTTGGTCCAGTCAGCAGCCGAAGAGGCCTATATAAGACCACACTCTCCTGAGACATGTACTGACTATTTAGTTTTGCTTCTGCTAGATTGGCTTCCATTGTATGTGTATACCTGTATGACTTGTGACCTCTTGCATGCTCTTTGGATTCCCCTTTTGCCTCTGATTCTGTTGTTACGGCTGGATTTTTGACCCTTGGCTACTTTCTTGGATATTGTATCATTATTATATTATTATTATTATTATTATTATTATTATTATTATTATTGCATTTGTCTCCCGTCTCTGCTTATTTATCTTTCCTGGTTTTGACCCTGCTGTACAACTTTTCTTCTGTCCACGCTACTTTGAAAGTTTTAGCGGTCCTTGTGTTAGTTGCTGCTGCAGTGCATTTACTTTTAGTACATTTATCTGAGATAAATTAATTGTGGTGACAATTCAGATCCCCAGATCCAGCAAAGCCCATCTTGTCTCACGACGAGCTCTGGTGAAGGCATCTGGGGGTCTGTCTTGGCTCGCAGAGGTGTGCTGGTTGTAGATAGCTATCTCTACTGTTCACAGTTATCAGCCAATTGCTTTTATTGCATCTAACCATAACAAGAAGCTTCCCAGGTTGGCATGGTAACCTTAAAGCAATAGTAGCTAAACTGAAATTTCTAACAGTTCATAGGAAGATCTAGAGCAGTCTGTGGATCTCTAGCTTTAGTTTTACAACTGAAAAGCCTCAGGTTGAAGACTAATGTTTCAGAGTGGAGTGCTGTGAAGCAGTAGAGATGATTATTATTATTCATCTCAGCTATTATCATATAATCCTATACCAAAAAAGACTGTCAGAAAGGCACATTGGCTGCAATCTCCCATTGTGTTTGCTACATCTGGCGTGCTCATTGGGGAGATTTATTAAATATTACTACAATGTCCATAAGGCTTCAGAGTACATGGCATGTGATATGTTTGGTTTCTCTCTGTATAACTTTTTCTTTGAACTAGTATTGATATATCTCCTCTATGGTCTCTACTGGATCTTCTTTATATACCTGACCAGGAGAAGTAGGTAAGAAGAGACCTACCAGTCTCAGATGGCAATGTGATGATTTGCAGTTATAGTAGATGCAGTGTTCAAATCAGAAGATGGCAAATGTGTTACCCATGAAAAACATATTTATTTATTTATTTCATTCTTTTTATTTTTGTTTCCTCTTTCCTGTAAAGCACCAACAGAATCCAGTGTACCGAGATGGGCACCATCAATCCCTAGAACTAATTTATGTCATGCCAATTAACCATGCCAATCAGAATGTTTTTGGGGAGTGGGGGAAACAGAAGTACCTGGAGCCCACTCAACCGGTCTGCAGAGGCAATCTGTCTTACAAGAAAAGTCAACCAAATTCACTGATTTTGGCAGAACTGTTAAACTATCTTATGTGTATCAGGATGTGCCACCTGTCTCCCAACATCATTGAACACCATAATTATAAGAAGGGTTACATGTTGAATTTCAGCAACCAATCCTTTTCTTCTGAGGGAAGATAAGCCACTGTCAGAAGTTTCTGTTAGTACTTATACCTTTTTCCCCATTGAGGATACATGCAATGCGCACCTTTCAATGATACATACTGAAATCACACTGAATCTCAGAGTCAAAGTATATCGGGATTGGTGTACTGTAAACAAATTGGTAGGATTTAGGCAGAGTTTAGTCAGATCAGAGTGTAGCTGGGTAGATCAGGTAAAAGTTTATCCATTTAAAATACTATTTTTGATATTTGACTATAAATGTATCTATTGTAAAATGAAAAGTTTTGCACTTTTCTAATATATTGCATATCAATAGGTTTCAATGTCTCGTGATATCATTGAATATGAACCTTCATCAGTTACTTCCAGAGAATAGAAATCATGCAAGAGACACACAGATGCCGTGTGTACCATACAGTTATCAGCAGAGGTGTAATTTGCTAAATCTTTAGTGGGCCTCTACTGATCTTGTGCCATTTACAATAGTCATACATTTTATTTGGGAGAGGGACTTTTGGGGCCCTTTCATTGTCCAGGTTCTGGTACGACTGCTATGTCTGCACCTCCTTTAACTATGCCCCTGGTTATCATGCACCTGTGTGGTCATCACATCACCAGGGCAGATTTTCCTCCCTAAGAAGTAAATTCTAAAAGCATGAATGGTTGAAAACCACGAGGAACTGATATACAAAGTATACTAGAAAACTGGGTAAGCTTTATTTACTGAAACCAAAATGCCCCTTTATGTTTCCATGTCAGAAAGCTTGCACACCCATAGTAAAGCCTAAGATTACACAGTTCTTTTCCATTTGACTAACAGTTCATATTTCAGGCAATTTTTTATGTTAGATCTCTATATTGATTTCACTAAGATCCTTTACCCAGAGTCCCAGATCCTGACAAATAAAACCTTTCTGCTTTAAAATAGACATTGAATGATGTCAGAAACCTACAAAAGACACAGATAAAATGTACTGGAACACATGGGATAACTTAGATTAATATAATGGTTATGTCCAGCTTGATGAGAATTCGTTCCTATTTTCTGTTTTATTTTCTTCCCTGGGATGGCTTTATGAGGTGCTTTACAAGCTATTCTTATCCTTCCTTGCAGGCCAATTGTCAGGAAACTAGATGTCTTACAGTTTATCCAGATAAGGGAGAGTATAATTTATAGCTTGTCGTAAACATTCCACGGTGGGAGTGTCAGTCCTGTGCGGTGTGAGTGATGGTGCTGGTATGTCTACCCCAGTCCACATGTGAAGGAGTTTTCATACAATCACAATGGGCTCTGTTTTCCTCCTCTTCCAGATACAAGCATCCAATGTGCTGCAATCTATAAAAAGATAACTGAGCTATTTTGAACAGATATCAAAGAACTTGCATTCATGAGATGATACAGAAGAATTTACGACCCCTTTCTACCAGTGGCTCATAAACTAGTGATTTAAATTGCTATATTTCTGGGGATTTAGGAATTAGTTTAAGATACTGTAATGAATTATGTTAAGTATCAGCTAAGAGGGTATGTACAATAACATACTATTAGCTGAGCCTTAAAGGGAATCTGTTGGGTTAGACATGCAGTGTATAGTGCAGGCGGCATATTATAGAGCAGGATGAACTGGTCAGATTGATGTAGTGGTTTGTGGGAATAAGATTCAGCATAACTACCATTGAAATTCCTGTTCATTCTGGACTTAAGTCCAGTGGGCCATCCTATTGGTAGGCAGACTTCCATGCATGTGCTTGTGTACAGTAGAGATGACTGAAATAGCTTGGATAAACCACAGTTGACCCAAATGTTCCAAAAGTTTTGGGCTTGACCCAAACTCTAAAAGTTTGGAGTTTGTCAGTTATGAACCACTATTATACTATGGGGTGTCATAAAACCACAGAATATAATAAGCTGAGGTAAGGAAACATAATAAACGGTTCTACTCACCTTCCTTCGCCTCTCCTGGGAATCCAGGTGGCATCCAGTGCTCTTCTAACTGACGTAATGATGCTCATTATACCCATGTGACCACTGGTGGCCCAATCACAGGCCTCAGCAGTGACCCCGGGGTCGATGACATCTCCGAAGAGCACCAGGAAAGCACCAGATACAAGAGAAGGCTTAAGGGAGGTGACAGAAAGTGAGTAGGAATCTCTATTTTTAATTTATTTATTTATTTATTTTAACACCTCCCCTCCTAGTAAAGTGAGTATGAATCTCTATTTTTATTTTTTTTTTTAACACCTCCCCTTGGGCCTCCACCTATTACACTCTGGGATCTGAAGGGACCCCAGAGTATAATAATGTCACTTTCACATTGACATAGCTTTGGTTGTGTTTGCCTTAGAGAGCTGGAAATTAGATAGTTAGGTTCCTAGGAACCCTAAGACTGAGGCCCTATGTTGCAGAAGTGCAGCTTTTTTTTGTTGCAGACTTTGCTGCATCTTTTTGATCCAAATTCAAGATTGGCTACAAAAGGAATGGGAAATATATAGGAAGCTCTTATACTTCTACCTTCTGCTTAATCCATCTCTGGCTTTGGCTCAAAATACCGCAGCAAAATCTGCAACAAAAAAAGCTTTTTTCCGCAACGTGGGGCCTCTGCCTAAGGCGGGGGTCCCACGTGGTGTAAACGCTGAAGTTTGGCTGTGGCGGAAACACCATGGAAAAAAATGCGGCATTTTACAGTCTCTGCACATTGCGATAAAATACTCACAGAGGACACGCTGCGATTACCAAAACCATTGCGGTTTTAAACACTTCTATTTTTGAAAGCATTCTTACTTTGCAGCATTCAATTCCTGCCTAAAGCATTTGAGACACATTTTAAAAAAATGATTTGATAATTCTTTTACCTTGTTTCCTTACTGAAATAGCATGCAGTTTATCTGTTCCACATCTAGTTGTCTACATCTGCCACTTTACCTATAATTACAAAAATACATTAGAATCCACAATGGAGATATCTGGCAAAGCCAGATGTATTGGCTCCATCAACTGCTCTAGAATGTCTTGAGTCCCTTCTTATATTTCGCAATAGATTATACATTATACACAAATCTACTCACTTACTTGTAATTTGTGCCATCAGAACCTCTTCCCGTGTCACTTGCAAGTGTTTGAGCATGTTTATCACATATTGCTGCTGCTTCATATGTCTTCCTTCATGTTTTAGGAATGACCTCAGTTTCTTCTTTTCTAGTCCCACTGTAACTTCTAGAGTCTTCTCTTGGGCTCTGTTCAATTCTGTTTCTGCTATACCTTTATCTGGTTATGGAAGGTAAATCTCTATTTTTAAACAAATTTTGTTTTTAGGTCAAACATTTTATGTCGATCTCTGTTATAATATAGGTTTACAATGGTTAGGCTGGGTTCACATCTGCGTTGGAGTCTCCGTAGGAGACTTTGCCGCAGATTCTGCCTAAAATCGGCAAAGAGAAAAGTCTTTCAAGGAGAACTTTTGTCTCCCTCGGTTTCAGTATAAACTGTCCATGGATGTCCGCAGGTAACCGCTTTTTAAGCGGACAGGTTCTCCGTCTTTCGGTTCCCCATCCGAACCCGAATGACGGAGACGCAAACGCTAGTGTGAACCTAGCGTAAATACTTTATTTTACTAATGCAAAGCCATCAAGTCCTCTGCCTAGACACAGATTTAAATAAAAAATCCTGTCAGCATGCAGCCACCTGCAGGGCATATTGGGATAAATAGATGAATACAAAAAACTGACGCAAAAACCGCATGCAAGCGGATGCAAATGGATTGTTTAATCCCACAATTGGATGTAACAAAAGTGATCTAAATGGAAGCTATGTTTTGTGAATAATGTGGGGCAAATTAGATTATATTTAGGCACACAGGAGCAGGATAGTGTCAGCAGAGAACCCATTGTAAGGCTTAATGTTTAAACGCACAGTTTCTGTTGCATTATTTTAACTCATTTTTTTTTAGAATCTGTATTTTGGAAAAATCACTGAAAAAAACTGCTGCAAAAATACCATGTTTAAGTACATCTTTAAATTCAACACACTTTGTTTCTATTGATGCACCTCAGAAAAAAAATATTCTTAGGGTAATCTCTGTGCTAAATGCTATTTTCATCAGCCATGTTCACACAGGAAGTTTTAAGGCCCCCAAGGCCCATAAAAAAAAATCTGCCAATTTTGTCAGGATCAGCAAACAATAGATGATGTGGGGGGAAGGGAAGATCAGGCATGTTGAATTTTATTATGCCTGTTCATTTATTTCCCTCTTACATAATCCACTACCAGAGTGGTCCAACAATGGCTTGTTCCCATCCCTGCATTGAAAACATGTGCCTGCCCAGTTGAACTGAGTGTCCATGTGTATAGGGAAAGAATAGCTGCCATCTAAGCAACTATTTGCATGACAGATATTGAATGTATAGATGTGCCCACCCTTATGTTAACCTCTGGTATTTCAACTCTTCAGCCTTACTTATGGCTCATCCCTAAATGGGCATATAAAATGGTTTCTCCAAAAATTGCAAATTAAATATGAACTAATAATGAAATAATATAATAAAATATATGAATATATTTTGGTAAATGAAAATTCACAGTGTTCTTATACCCTCATGTTCAATATCTTTGTCCAAGGTGTCCAGCTTATCTTGCTCTTGTCCCTCTATTGAAAACATGTGCATGCCCAGTCAAACTGATCATCCATTTCAATAGGGAAGTTTGGAAAAGATAGCTGCCATGTAAGCAACCATTTGCATGACAGATATTGAATATATAGATGTGCCCACCCTCACTTTAAAGGGAGTATCAGCAAAAAAAATCTGTATCAAAGTAATGATAGTACCTTGTAAGGCAGCTTCTACACTTTCCAAAAATGCCTTTCTTATTCTGCATTGCAGCTCCATTTTCATGAAAATTAATGTTTACTGTTACGTAAATTAGCTGAAAAGGGCTTTAGGAGTGTTTCTTTTCCTGCCAGGACTTGGCTCTCTGCTCTAGATAACCACCCCTAACTGCAGACACAAAGTGTCACAAAGAGGCAAACGTCACTCATGCAATGGGGTGGAGCTGGACTGCAGTTAGGGGCGATTATCTAGAGAAGACACTGAAGCCCCAGCAGATGAAGAAACATCCCTAAAGCTCTTTTCAGCTAATTTGCATATTTTTTTCAAAATGGAACTGCAATGCAAAAAAAGAAAGTAATCTTTGGAAATTGTAGAAGCCGCCCTACAAGGTACTGTTATTATTTTTATACGGATTTTCTTGCTGACAGATTCTCTTAACCTCTAATTTGTTTAAGGACTCCATTATCTCATAAAACCAATTTAATACAATATTGTGACATATTAACCAATGCTTTTAAAGGCTGTAATTCACAACATAACCATTGGGTGGCCAAACATAGACAGCATATCCCTTAGAGACAGTATATTGCATAATCATGTTGTTTGGGAAAGCCAAAAACAAAGTATGGTTTGCCATTTTTTTCTACAAATATGTTAACCACTAGCATTTTAACCCTTCGGCCTTACTTATGGCCTATTCCTAAATGGACATGTAAAATGTTTCTGCAAAAATATGCAATTAAAATGCAATTTAATATATGCAATTTAAATATGAACTAATAATTAAATAATAATATAATTTTGAAAAAATATGAATATATTGAGGCAAAGAACTCAAATTAAATCTGTTATGAACTTCTTCAAGTGTACTTTCAGTAAAAAATGAAAACTTCACAGTGTTCTTATATCCTCATGAACAGTAATTTTGCATCTCATTTCCTTTGTTACATCATCATCTCTGCATCCGAAAAGCCTCTCTCTAAAAAATCAACAACCACTCTATCTCGTGAGCCGGTTTTAATGATAGCATGCTGTGTCAACAGGAAAATAGTTCATGTAGCCCTTCTGTCATAACATCAACTGAAATGTGTTGTATAAACAGTAGAATAGTTTACAACAACCATTTGCTGCCTGTTTAACACTTTGCAACTTAAACCTTGGAAACTGCTCTACAAATGGCTTTTATATGTGTATATTTGAATGGTGTGGCTATCAATCTAACTTCAGTGTGATTTTACATTCTTAGTTTCCTTTCCAGTAATGAGAGTTCGCTCCTAAAGTGAGAACGGAAAAGAATAGGATGCCATCAAGAAATGTGTTTATGCTGTGTAATAGGCCTCATATGAAAGCAATATCCACTGGTTTGGTGTTTAGCATATTTTACTATCATGATAATGCCCACCTGCACTTCATGAAGGTTTGTTTCTCCTTGAGAACACGAACCCATTGCTGCTAGTTAGAACATACTTTCAAGAATGCTTAAAAATGAAATCAGTATAAGAAAATAGAGAAACACAAAATAAAGAAAATGTATAATATAATAAAAAATATATCCCAGCACATCCTCCATTAATTTACTCTCTTTCCTTCATTCTATTTTGATCCATATTATAGTTAAAACTGATAAATATATCAAGAAATCTTTACTAAGTGTTCCAGGAATTCAGCCATGTCCCTTCTACTCACAGTTCTGTGACAAGTTGTAAGACAACTGGCTGCAGCAATAGGTCAAAAAGATCATTATTCCCTTTCTTCTTGATAAACTTTGGCCATCAGTCAATTTTTAGCCTATGATGATGAACAGAAGATTAAACCCTGTGTTCTCTGTAGGATGTCTACAAGACTGTTTGTTTTAAGATCAGGGAATGCTGAATACTGCCAAACAGTGAAGATAACTGTATTTCTTGTGCACTTTTATCATTTCTAGGTTTAGTGTTCCTTTTCTTAGGTAATATTTACATTCATTATTAAAATGAGAGAATCTCCATAAAACAACCCACCCATGTGACCATTGATAGACATTGAAAACTGCTACCATCCAGCTCTATACAGGTTGTTTACTTGACTGGGGCTATGTTTCACTGCTCAGCACAGTATCCCCTACATTATAAAGATCTGTGGAGCCCAAGTCATAAAAACCCATATATCATAGTAATATTTCATAATGTAAAGGAGTTCTCTGGAAATAGGCCAACAAATAAAAACTAAGAAAAATGTCAGGGTACCCACCCTAATATCTACCTACATCATCTTAGTAAGATGAAGGAGGTAGTTTTGCCTCAAGGGCTCTGATTGTGAAACAAAATGGCCAATTCTGCTCCTCTGTATGTAAAACTTATCCTAGATGGCTGGGGCGTAACTATCAGTGTAGCAGCCATAGCAGCTGCTACAGGGCCCATGAAATGAGGGGGGCCCAACATGGAACATTAATATTACCTTTGCCCTCCTCCAGGCGTGTCTGAATCAGAGATGGCTGTGCGGCCACATTCACACACCTGGCATTAGTCACTGTTTGAGAGCTCAAAGAAGCATGGGAGCAGTGTATGCTTCTCATGCACTTCTAAGTGGAAACAAACGCTTTCTGCTGAGTGCTGGAGCTGGCGGCCTCTGACTCAGATACACCCGCAGGAGGACAAAGGTAATGTTAGTGTCCCAGTCCAGACCCCCTTATGTCATGGGCCCCATCAGTTATATAAAGCAGGATTGATGAAAAGATGTAGATTTCCATCCTCTTGGCAATCAAAATTGACAGCATAAAACTGTGCAAAATGGCGCCCACCTCTGACTCTTCAATAGTCTTTACAGACCCTTAGTGACTTAGAAACTGTAATGACCTGAGAAGCATTAGAGGTGGTTGCATGTTCCTGTATTTTACCCTGGGGCAGCTTGTGCCTCTGTGTTTTTTCTACAGCAGTTATATGCCCAATATTCCAAGTTCTGTATATTCACCCATGGGGGTGGATGGGTGGTGGTAAAGTGGCGTTTGTGGAGGATTGTTTGGAGCCCTGAAGGGAAGTGAAATATGTTCAGGGGACTTTATCTGAGAGTATAACGTGGGGTCCATGGAAGGAGCTTGTTGAGGTCAATGTGTCTGAAAGGATTGTGGGAGGTCTGGAGGGTGGGAGGGGTAGGCACGTTTCTGAAAGGATTGTGTGGGGACTCTGGGGAGGGTAGCTTGTGCGCCTCCTGCAGCATGTGGGCATGGTCTGTTGAAAAGGGGTGTGGCTTATCATGCTATGCTGTGAGATAGAATATGTGCCAAAATATTGGAAGTTGGGTCACAATTTCAGCCATTGCACCAAATATTTGTGCCACAATTTTGTATAAAAAGTGGGGTAAAGTTAGACTAGACAGTGTAAAAGTGCACCAGATTTTCAAGAAGCATTAGACACTATAGAAAATGTGGTGCAGTTTAAGACTATCTAGTCTACCTTTGCACTGTCTAAACATTAGACAGTTTTAGTTTATTAGCTTCTGTAGTCATGTGTATCAGCCAGATAAGATTTCTGAAACAGTAACCATAGTTGCACTAATAACAGAAGATGGTGAGCAGCACAACCTCTCTTCTCAGCTGCTCCATCATCTCCTGGTATTAGCACAGCCATGGTGACTGCCTCAGAAATTCTGTCAGGCTGATACACAGTCTGAGGAGAAACCACAGTGTTAAGCCCCACCCCAGATTCAGACCCCCCCCCCTGCATTGGCTCCACCCCCTGCCCTCCAATAGCAGGGAACCCATACATACAGAAGAGTACCAGTGGGCTTTTTTTTTTTTGCAATTATACCTGTAAAGGCAAAATGGGCATTGGTTATTTTCAGGAAGTCCTGGGTCTTGTTTAGAGATGGGAAAACTGATTTGGTTTGAACCAGATTCAGATTTTACAATGGGCCAGCGTGCCCCACTTGACTGCTGAGGCCCAATTAAAGGCCTCAGTAAGGCCCCGGGGCATGTGATATCAGTCATAGCCCGGTAGCGACCTGAAGAAGATGGCAGATGGAGAGCTGAGACAAGGCAAGTATAATGTTGTTTTTTTTCTCACCTCCCCTTGGCCTCCAAGATCGTTTTTATACTCTGTGTGTCTCAATGTGTTGTGTTGCTTTATGTTGTTATTATTATTTATAGAGCACCATTAATTCCATGGTACTGTACGTTATTATATTAAATCCATGGTGCTGTACATTATTATATTAATTCCATGGTGCTGTACATTTCAGGCTTTACATACAGTTCACAAAATAAACAGAACAAGTACCATACTTACAGTGACCAACTGGCACAGTGGGATAGAGGGCCCTGCCTGCAAGGGCTAACAATCTATGAGGGAAAGAGGACAGAGACAGTAGCGGAGGGTAGAAGCTGTTCATGTGGTGGTGTAGAGGCAGTAGTGTTATTGAAGGTTGTAAGTCTTCCTGAATAGCTGAAGTTTCAAGGTGGTCTTTTTGAAGCTTGTTCCATAGTATGAGGGATGGACTAAAGAACTCTTGGAAGCGGTTGTGTGAAGAGTAGATGAGAGCAGAGTGGAATAGGAGGTCTTGAGAGGATTGGAGGTTACGTGTGGGTAGGTAACAGGATATTAGGTCAGAGATATATGGAAGGACAGTTTGTGGATGGCTTTGTATGTCAGCATTAACATTTTAAACTCTATTCACTGGGCAATAGGTAGCCAGCGAAGGGATTGGCAGAGGGAAGCAGCTGATGAAAAACCGCAGGAGAGGTGTATTAAGCGAGTATCAGAGTTTAGGGTGGACTGGAGAGGGCCTAGAACATCTGTTGGGAGGCCGTGGAGAAGGGTGTTACAGTAGTCTAAGCGAGAGATTATGAGAGTGTGGACTAGAATTTTTGTAGTTTCAGGGGGGAGGGAGGAATGGAATCAATGGATGTTCTTGAGTTGGAGGCAGTAGGAGGGTTTGAATATGTGGCTTGAAGAGTAGCTCAGAGTCAAATGTTATCCTAAGGCAACGGACCTGTAGGACTGGGGTAAGTGTGGTCCCATTAACTTTGATAGATGGGTCAGGTAGGGGGCCATGAGAGGTGGGGCAAAGATGATGAACTCCATTTTCTCCATGTTGAGTTTGAGAAGACGGGAGGAGAGGAAGGAGGATATGGCTGCTAGACACTCTGGATCTCTGGACAACTGAGCGGTAATGTCAGAGAGATAATTTGAGTGTCGTCCGCGTAACAATAATATTGAAAACTGTGGGATACAATGAGTTGTCCAAGGCCAAGAGTGTAGATGGAGAACAGGAGGGGTACCAGGATAGAAAGAGGGCGTGGTGCAGAGGTGGTGTGTGAGAGGGAGATGCTGAATGTGCAGTTGGTGAGGTATGAGGAGATCCAGGAGATGGCCAAATGTTAATTTCTGCATTGGGGGTCTGTTATAGAGGAGAGGGATGAGAATGTTAGTAAGTTGTGGTCAGAGAGCGTAGTGAAAGTTAGAGAGGTTGAATAGGGAACACAGGCGGGTTAAGATGAGGTCCAGTGTGTGTCCCTATGTGAGTGGCAGAGGAGGACCACTCAGAGAGACCAAAGGAGGTGATGAGGGATAAGAATTTGGAAGCAGAAGGTTGGTTTGAGCCAATGGAGATGTTGAAATTACCCATGAGGAAGTGCATTAGCCAGGTGGTGAATTGGTCAATGAAAGTGGTGGTAGGTCCTGGTGGTCGGTATATGACAGCCACTTGGAGGTTGGAGGGTGAATAAAAGGGGACAGAGTGCACTTCAAATGAGGGGAGGGTGAGAACAGGTAGTGGTTGGATTGGGGTGAAGGAGCAGTTGTCAGACAGGAGAAGGTCAACACCTCCACCAGGTTTGTTGTTGGTGCGTGGAGTGTGTGAGGACTGAATAAGGCCATAGGAGGGCGCAGCAGGGGAAGTAGTGTCTGAGGGTGTCAGCTATGTTTCTGTCATCACAAGAATAGAATCGTTTTGCTATATTACCTCTTCCTCCCCTATTGCAACTAGTGGCACCTGTATGGGTCAACCCTCTTTCTGTCTCTTAAAAGGCCTGTTAGCCCTCTTTTACAGTGGGGAAAAAAGTATTTAGTCAGCCAGCAATTGTGCAAGTTCTCCCACTTAAAAAGATGAGGCCGGCCTGTAATTGACATCATAGGTAGACCTCAACTATGAGAAACAAAATGAGAAAACAAATCCAGCAAATCTCATTTTCTGATTTTTAAAGAATTTATTTGCAAATTATGGTGGAAAATAAGTATTTGGTCAATAACAAAAGTTCATCTCAATACTTTGTTATGTATCCTTTGTTGGCAATGACAGAGGTCAAACATTTTCTGTAAGTCTTCACAAGGTTGGCACACACTGTTGCCAACACACCTTGAAGCCGCTCCTTCGTTGCCCTGGCAGTGTGCTTGGGATCATTGTCATGCTGAAAGATCCAGCCACGTTTCATCTTCAATGCCATTGCTGATGGAAGGAGGTTTGCACTCAAAATCTCATGATACATGGCCCCATTCATTCTTTCATGTACACAGATCAGTTGCCCTGGTCCCTTTGCAGAGAAACAGCCCCAAAGCATGATGTTGCCACCCCCATGTCTCACAGTAGGTATGATGTTCTTTAGATGCAACTCAGCATTCACTCTCCTCCAAACACGACGAGTTGTGTTTGTACCAAACAGTTCTACTTTGGTTTCATCTGACCATATGACATTCTCCCAATACTCTTCTGGAACATCCAAATGCTCTCTAGAAAACTTCAGACGGGCCCGGATATGTACTGGCTTAAGCAGGGGGACACGTCTGGCACTGCAGGATCTGAGTCCCTGGCGGCGTAGTGTGTTACTGATGGTAGCCTTTGTTACGTTAGTCCCAGTTTTCTGCAGGTCATTCACTAGGTCCCCCCGTGTGGTTCTGGGATTTTTGCTCACTGTTCTTGTGATTATTTTGACGCCACGGGGTGAAATCTTGCGTGGAGCCCCTAATCGAGGGAGATTATCAGTGGTCTTGTATGTCTTCCATATTCTAATTATTGCTCCCACAGTTGATTTCTTCACACCAAGCTGCTTGCCTATTGCAGATTCAGTCTTTCCAGCCTGGTGCAGGTCTACAATTTTGTTTCTGGTGTCCTTCCACAGCTCTTCACCATAGTGGAGTTTGGAGTGTGACTGGTTGTGGACAGGTGTCTTTTATACTGATAACAATATCAAACAGATGCCATTACTACAGGTAATGAGTGGAGGACAGAGGAGCCTCTTAAAGAAGAAGTTACAGGTCTGTGAGAGCCAGAAATCTTGCTTGTTTGTAGGTGACCAAATACTTACTTTCCACCATAATTTGCAAATAAATTGTTAAAAAAATCAGACAATGTGATTTTCTAGATATGTTTTCTCATTTTGTCTCTCATAGTTGAGGTCTACCTATGATGACAATTACAGGCCTCTCTCATCTTTTTAAGTGGGAGAACTTGCACAATTGGTGGCTGACTAAATACTTTTTTTTCCCCACTGTATATGTGAGCTCAGTATACTGCTTGCCACCTGAGCAATAAGTTTCCAAGTGTGCTTGGCCTGCTTTAAGGTGTTCTTGTTACCTGGCCTGTAATTTGGCTCATAAATCGCAACTTGAAACTCATGGGTCAAAATGTAAAATCTTTAATAGAGCCACTGCCTACCTTGTGCCATTTAGAATAGCGGTGGATATTGGGAATTCTTCAGGGTCCTCTACCGCTGCACCCCTTATAGGTATGCCCCTGTTTTGACCTTTGGCTTGTTCCTAACTACTTACCTGTTACTGTCCTACCTGCTACCCATATCTGACTTTATCCTGACCTTTGTCACCTGCCTTGACCACCTGCTTGTACCTGTCCATTTTATAGCATGACCCCTGGTGCTTTGCATCAGTCTCTCTAGGCTCACTGGGCCAGCTGCTACTAATACTGGGACCACCATAGGAAGAAGCAACCTGACAGTTTCTCTTCAGCAAAGTCTAGATCCCTGTACAGCGTGTGAAGGTAGGTGAGGTAGAGGTTGCTTAGATTGGGACTGAAGTCAAACTGATTTTTGTAGTGCGGTAGTTTCTCAACCCACTAAATGTGATAGGTACAAAGAAAATATAAAATGGTTATTTCAGTGCAAATCACACCAACTGTGTCAAAATAGTGAATCCTTATGATATATTTGCAGCAACTCTTCAGATACCAAACACTTACATCACCTGATGGCTGTCATACTGTATTTCATTATTTTGCTCCAATAAGAATCAGCAATTTGGCACTTCACATAGAACCATTTTCTAACACACAATGTGCCACTTTTCACAGGCATTTAATTTGATAAAGTGCTTTTTTTTGTTACTTCGAATAGAGCCATTACCCAAAAGCCCTAGGAAACTTGTGATTCCCTCTTCCTTAACAATTTACTACATGCTGTTCCATGGGATTCAGGATATGAGAGGTCTCCAGTATGTAGCATTTGAAAGTCTACATTTACACATAACCATTTTACTCCAGTCAGTAGCATAGTCACTCAATAAATACATTTTCATCCACAGGGGTGTTCTCTGCTTTTATATATAGAGATACAGTCGTTTATGCATAGAATAAATTTTACATGAAAAATCATTGAGTGGATAAGAACATCCAATAATGGGCATATTCTTGTGGAAGGCTCCTTAGCAGCTTCATTAACTGCTTCTAAAGCTGGATATACACATTAGATTTTAGACTGCTGAAGTAGCAGAGTTTGAACGTTCGGCGAACAATGGTTCATGCTTAAACCTACAAACATTTGTCCCATACAGCCAACCAGCAACTAAAGTTGGTGGCAATCAAAATCAGTCATGTTGCATTTTTTTCATCCATTCGTTGGCTGTAATCATTGGTGTATGGTTTGGACTGACAGATATGTGGGAGATTTGTGTATTGTAGGTATGTATGTATCAAAATATGGGCAGGTGGGAAACCCCCTAAGTTGGGGCAAATCTTCATATAATGAACATTCGCCTTGTTTGTGTATTTGGAACAGTCGTCTGTACAACCAAATGAGTAACATTAGTTTCAGATGAGCATTGGCAGTCTAAAATCTATGTATGGACAGCTTTTAGGTATGAGTGTACTTAATAAAAGCTGTCAAGTCTCTGCTATGAATGAAGGTTATGACATTGGTGTAAACAAGAAAAATATTCTATAGTGGGCATGCGGCCCAATGTCTTTAAAGGAACTCTGTCACCAGAATCCAGCATATCATAGATATATTAGGGGGACTCTGTTGTCAAGATATTGCCTTTTATGTGAGTATGACAATGAGCTCTCAATGCCCTCACTGCCCCAAAGAGCTTATTTTCATATTGACAAAAACAGTGATCTATCACCACCAGAGGCCCTGATTCACAAAGGGAAAACACTGTCTGATTCTGGGGACCCTAACCTATCCATCTGTGAGGCTGGATTGATATGCTGGGTCCTGTTGACAGACCTTCTTTAAAAAAAAAAAACATAAACCCTTTGATATTGGTCAATGAAATCTGCCTAAACTTAATATTATCTACATTTATAAGGTTAGACATGCGTTATCCTGAACACATGCTAAGCTGCCAGTGACTGCAGGCTCGTAATTTTAAGGAATTATAGGTTTAGACATATAAATAGGATCGGCCTGATAATGAGCAACTGTGGTTAAATGTACCACACCACGAGTAAATCGGTTCAATCACTGCAACGTTCACCTGGGTCAAAGAGCTTCAAAGAAGAAGCTCCAGCATGTGAGTAGTCTGCCTTCTACCTAAAACATGAAACACTACACAGCAAAACCTGGAATATGCCCAGTGCTTGTGTGAATGCTATATGGCAGTGATAGACATGGAAAATTACATGTCAAAGAAGCATTCATGACACTCTGCATAAG
Source organism: Leptodactylus fallax (assembly GCA_947044405.1). Taxonomy (NCBI): domain Eukaryota; kingdom Metazoa; phylum Chordata; class Amphibia; order Anura; family Leptodactylidae; genus Leptodactylus; species Leptodactylus fallax. The sequence goes on from CAMRHE010000062.1 coordinate 7,298,293, forward strand.
GCGAAGAATTATGAAGCGTTAAACCTCATCCTGACTTGAGCTGTTAAAACACAACCTGTTAAAATTGGCCTGACACCGCCCCGTCCTCTGTTTTTCTTTGCAGACACAGAGCATGAGCACTAAAATGAATCCACACAAGCCCCACGTTAGGGCTTGACCCAGGCTTCCTGAGGTAAAACACCGCTGCCCTGGCTGTTTTCTCAGCACACACCAGGAATAGGATCTTTTTCTCAATGTGTATAAAATATGGCTTGTTCTCCCGCAGTCGCTGTCTCCAGTCACTCTTACTTATTCCCTGGCTCTTGGCAATGTTAAACTTCAGCTACATTTGGTAGTAAATGGAGGTATCAGATTCTACTTGCCACATATTACTTAAATATTGTTGGCTTAGTTATTTGATAGGTCACTTTACTTTTCTTTCTAATTAATTTTGTGAATATAACCAAACAAAAATCCTAAATTTCATTAAAGTTTCATAACTGAAACTTGTAAAATTTCAGGTCTAAAATGATTGGATACATGAGTGTGGATTTGTCCCTATTGACTGTAATGCTGTAATGCAGTGCCCATTGACCATAATGGAAACACTACAGCTCCATGAATTACACCAGGTGAGGATTACATGTGTATTGTGTAAAACTAGCTAGTTGTGTCATAACATAGTGAGGAGTTAATGTATGTAGATTTTGCCTCAGCATTCCACATGACAGCACTAACAGGTAAGTTACCCAGCTGTCTTGGGATCCTGAAAGGTATATCCATCAAGTTAAGAAACTATTACAGAAAAAGGAGGATGATTAAGATATATTCTCAGCACTCCCTATTACAACATTATTTTGTATGCACCCATCTTTCCAGGGAACCTGAAATGGTATGACACAATTCTACAGCAAAGAGGAAAGTATATTTTATGTAGATTTTACTGCAGTATCTGGTTTATCACCAAGCTTTCATGAAAGACAAATCTAGCTAGTATGGCACAATTTTTGAAAAAAAAAAGAGTGAAATTTACTTAGACAAAAATAGTATTCAGAATTCCCTATCACAGTTCCACATGCAATGTTACCCTGCTTTCCCAAAACTAAGAAAAGAAAATCTAGCAAGTGTTGGCATTATCTGGGAGCAAGCAGAGGTAGATTTAGTATTTCGCAGTCCTATTACTGCATTACCTGGTATGTGACTCAGCTTTCCCAGAAGGAGGTAGATTTATTTAGGTAATCAAATCTAACATGGTATGCCATACTATTTAGTACATATAAATATACATATAGCATCAGGGCATTAGCGACTATGCAACTGTAACGTCTCTGTCTGTTCAGGTCTCTGCATCACCCTCCGCCCGCACGCGGCGGCGCTGGAGGTGTGCTCAGTTTGATTCCTTGTTTAAGATTCTTGTTGCTTAGTCTGAACACTGTCCTAGACTATGTAATTGATTTTCTACCACACTCGTCTCAGCACCTTGATTTTCCTCTGCTCCACTAATAGTTAATCTCAGCCTTGCCTGTGTGATTGACATACTGTCTACCAATCCAGTCTGGGGCGGGTCGTGTCTTTCTATAAACAGGTCGTCAGCCCTCACATGTTCCCTGGCTATTGATTCTATTTTGTGACTTGTCCCTGCTAGCTCCTTTTCTGCTATTCCCTGAATTCCTGTTTCTGACCTCTGGCTTTGTTTTTTGACTATTCTCTTGGATTGTGATTTTGTATTGCATTGCTCGACTGTTACCGACCCCTTGGCTTGCTGACTCTGTTTCTGTGTTGTTTTGTCTTGTCCTGTTCTGTGTGACACTTATATTAGGAAGGGACTGATCGACCGGTTGCTGTCTGTCGCCTAGGACAGATTGGGCAAGTTAGCCAGGGACAGTGGGGGGGGTCAGCTTTAGGGCTCACTCTCTTGTTGTACCCCTCCCCCCAGGGTTCTGCAGTGGCACTGGGGAATTGCTCAACTGGCAATTCCCTTATAACAACATACCCAGTCTGCTATACAGAATACCTATCCATTGTTTATTATTATTATTATTATTTATTTATATAGCACCATTAATTCCATGGTTCTTTATATTTGCAGATTTACATACGGTACACAAGATATACAAAACAGATAATAATAACAGTGATCACTGGCACAGTGGGATAGAGGGCCCTGCCCGCAAGGGCTTACAATCTATGAGGGAAGAGGGATAGAGACAGAAGGTGGGGGTAGAGGCTGTACTGGTAGTGGTGTGGTGACAGTAGCGTTATTGGAGGTTGTAGGCCTTCCTGAATAGGTGAGTCTTCAGGGCCTTCTTGAAGCCTGTGATTGTGGGGGTGAGTCTTATGTGTCTTGGTAATGAGTTCCAGAGTATGGGGGATGCACAGGAGAAGTCTTGGAGACGATTGTTACTCAGCTTTCCAAAGCTCCTGGAAGGTAAATATGCAGAGATATAGGAAATAGTGGAATTATCAAACCATAACTTTCCCTGTGGAGCTGTACTGGATTGTACTGTTGTCACTGAGAGTTAGTGATGTACAGTCAGCTGGTGTCACTAGATGTACACTACTTGTGAGCAGGGCCCTCATTCCTATTGTTTGATATGTTAACTTCTTTGTCACATTGTAATGTCTCATATTGTCTGTTCATGTACCCTGTGAATTGTAAAGTTCTGCAGAATATGCTGGTGCTATATAAATAAATATTATTATTATTATTATTATTATTATTATTATTATTATTATTATTCCTGCTTGCTCTGTTACTACTACTGCTGCTACTAGCGGTTCTACTGCTGGTACTAGTGGTACAACAGTTGGCACTGTTACCTCATCTATTTAATAAGGTCAGTTACTTGGGGTGTCCTTCCAACAAAATGGCCACACTCCCTGTATAGACCAAAAGTGTACAGCCTAAACCCAGGCCTTTCCTTCCCGTCTCATATGCACTAGCATTAGAGGAGGAAAGGGAGGTGAGAGAAAACATGGCTGATGCCATAGAGAAGAATACACTGCTTTTGCCATTTATTTTTCATGCTCTGTAATTCTAAAACTAAATAAGAGCAAGAAAAATCAGAAGATGATGTGAGGCATTATATAGGGAGTTATTTATTCTTTTTTCTTTGCTTAGATTCTGGGTTTAGTGGTCATTTAAATGGGTTGCACCAAGTTTTGAAGTTATTCCCTATTGATAGGATAGGGAATAACTTCATGGTGTGTATCGGTCATCTTGACCGCTGGGACCCCCACAATCATGAGAATGGGATTCTGAGAGCTGTACCCGTCTATCATCATCGCTCCTATAGACAGTGAATGAAGCAGCATGGCATATGCTTGGCCTACTTCCCCATAAGGATGGGAGAACGATGGAGCTCCCAGTGGTCAGACCTCCACTGATCATGAAGTTATCCTGTATCCTATCCATAGGGCAAAACCTCAAAACTTGGTACAACCTCTTTAACAAAGGCAAAAGAAAAGAACGCTTATTCCATTTACTATATCATGGAGGGGCTCTTCGAACTGAGTAAGAGGAAAAAGAGACAGGAACAGAACCTGTAACCTGTATTGAGTAGTAAATGAATTTGGATAATTTCTCATGAAACTAATTCAATGAAATATCTCTACATGACAATAAAATCCTCAAAGGCTGCAATTCACAACACAATCACTGGATGGCCGCCTATAGACATATAGGATATCACGTGACATAATATTGAAAAAAAAATATTGTCTTGATAACCTAATGATCTCACGATACACATATGTTGCAATGCTGCACATGTTCAGACAAGAAGAAAGATAAGGGAGGCCACATTGGCTAGGTGCTTCTGAAGTCAATGGGAGCTAAGGTAAAGTGCTGAGTTTTGGAATGTCCATCCTCCTTCAAGTGAAGGACCTGTCCAGCAATTAATTTTGTTTATATATACATGTCTTATAAAAACTGGAGATCAGTTTCTAGAGCTGTTTCCATTGGACCACCAATTCAAGATTCAAGAGCGATGTACTCTTTGACAGACTACAGTCAGGCTTCAGACCCCATCACTCCACAGAAACCGCCCTAACCAAGGTCGCTAATGACCTTCTAACTGCCAAAGCCAAGCGTCACTACTCTGTCCTCCTCCTCCTCAAACTCTCCTCTGCCTTTGACACAGTCGAACATTCCCTCCTGTTAGAAACACTCTCATCCCTTGGCATCTCAGACCTGTCCCTTTCCTGAATCTCCTCATACCTCACCAACCACACATTCAGCGTCTCCCACTCGCACACCACCTCCCCGCCATGCCCTCTTTCTGTAGGTGTCCCCCAAGGCTCCATCCTAGGACCCCTCCTGTTCTCCATCTACACCCTCAGCTTTGGCCAACTCATAGAATCTCATGGTTTCCATTACCATTGCTATGCTGAAGACACCCAAATATATCTCTCTGGACCAGACATTACCTCTCTGTTGTCCAGAGTCCCAGAATTTCTAGAAGCCGTAGCCTCCTTTCTCTCCTCCCGCTTTCTCAAACTCAACATGGAGAAAACGGAGTTCATAATCTTCACGGCTCCCCTACCTGACCCATCTATCAAAGTTAATGGAACCACACTCACCCCAGTCCCGCTGCCTTGGGATAACCTTAGACTCTGACCTATCCTTCAAGCCGCATATTCAAACCCTCAACACCTTCTGCCGCCTCCAACTCAAGAACATCCATTGAATCCACTCCTTCCTCACCTCTGAAACCACAAAGATGCTAGTCCACGCCCTCATTATCTCCTGCCTAGACTACTGTAACACTCTTCTCCATGGCCTTCCAGCTAACACTCTTACCCCCCTCCAGTCCACCTTAAACTGTGCTGCTCGCTTAATACACCTCTCCCCCATTCTTTATCGGCTGCTCCCCTCTGCCAATCCCTTCAATGGCTACCCGTTGCCCAGCAAATAGAGTTCAAACTACTAATGCTGACATACAAAGCCATCCACAACCTGTCCACAGAAATGGATCCATGAAGATTTTCACTCACCTCCAGGAGATTCTAATTAATAGATCTGCCAATGCTGACATTATCATGTTCCATTCTGTACACTGCTGTAGATGGATCTACTACTCCTACTAAGGCACACATCTATTGTCTAGTCCATCATGTTCCACACTGTACTAATTTCATTGTCATAACAAAAAGCCATTGATTATTCACTTTCCACTATATACAGTGGGGAAAAAAAGTATTTAGTCAGCCACCAATTGTGCAAGTTCTCCCACTTAAAAAGATGAGAGAGGCCTGTAATTGACATCATAGGTAGACCTCAACTATGAGAGACAAAATGAGAAAACAAATCCAGAAAATCACTCTGTCTGATTTTTTAAGAATTTATTTATCTGTCCTCCACTTATTACCTGTAGTAATGGCACATGTTTGAAATTGTTATCAGTATAAAAGACACCTGTCCACAACCTCAAACAGTCACACTCCAAACTCCACTATGGTGAAGACCAAAGAGCTATGGAAGGACACCAGAAACAAAATTGTAGACCTGCACCAGGCTGGGAAGACTGAATCTGCAATAGGCAAGTAGCTTGGTGTGAAGAAATCAACTGTGGGAGCAATAATTAGAAAATGAAAGACATACAAGACCACTGATAATCTCCCTCGATCAGGGGCTCCATGCAAGATCTCACCGCGTGGGGTCAAAATGATCACAAGAACGAAGAGCAAAAATCCCAGAACCACACGGGAGGACCTAGTGAATGACCTGCAGAAAGCTGGGACTAACGTAACAAAGGCTACCGTCAGTAACACACTACGTCGCCAGGGATTCAGATCCTGCAGTGCCAGACGTGTCCCCCTGCTTAAGCCAGTACATATCCGATCCCGTCTGAAGTTTGCTAGACAGCATTTGGATGTTCCTGAAGAGTATTGGGAGAATGTCATATGGTCAGATGAAACCAAAGTAGAACTGTTTGGTAGAAACACAACTCGTCGTGTTTGGAGGAGAGTGAATGTTGAGTTGCATCCAAAGAACACCATACCTACTGTGAAACATGGGGTTGGCAACATCATGCTTTGGGGCTGTTTCTCTGCAAAGGGACCAGGACGACTGATCCGTGTACATGAAAGAATGAATGGGGCCATGTATCGTGAGATTTTGAGTGCAAACCTCCTTCCATCAGCAAGGGCATTGAAGATGAAACGTGGCTGGGTCTTTCAGCATGACAATGATGCCAAGCACACCGCCAGGGCAACGAAGGAGTGGCTGAGAAGAAGCATTTCAAGGTCCTGGAGTGGCTTAGCCAGTCTCCAGATCTCAACCCCATAGAAAACCTTTGGAGGGAGTTGAAAGTCCAAGTTGCCCAGCGACAGCCCCAAAACATCACTGCTCTAGAGGAGATCTGCATGGAGGAATGGGCCAACATACCAGCAACAGTGTGTGCCAACCTTGTGAAGACTTACAGAGAACGTTTGACCTCTGTCATTTCCAAAAAAGGATATATAACAAAGTATTGAGATGAACTTTTGTTATTGACTAAATACTTATTTTCCACCATAAATTGCAAATAAATTTTTACAAAATCAGACAATGTGATTTTCTGGATTTGTTTTCTCATTTTGTCTCTCATAGTTGAGGTTTGCCTATGATGTCAATTACAGGCCTCTCTCATCTTTTTAAGTGGGAGAACTTGCACAATTGGTGGCTAACTAAATACTTTTTTTACCCACTGTATCTTCGACCTAATCTCCCGCTACCTGCCCGCATGTAACCTCTGATCCTCCAAAGACCTCCTACTCCGCTCTGCTCTTATCTGCTCTTCACACAAACGTCTCCAAGATTTCTCTCGTGCATCCCCCATACTCTGGAACTCATTACCAAGACACATCAGACTGTCCCCCACAGTCACAAGCTTCAAGAAGGCCCTGAAGACTCAGCTATTCAGGAAGGCCTACAACCTCCAATAACGCTACTGTCACCACACCACCTCCTGAACAGCCTCTACCCCCACCTTCTGTCTCTATCCCTCTTCCCTCATAGATTGTAAGCCCACTGTGCCAGATGGTCACTGTTAGTATTATATTTGTTTTGTATATTTTGTGTACCGTATGTAAACCCTCAAATGTAAAGCACCATGGAATTAATGGAGCTATATAAATAAACAATATCAATAATAACATTCACACTACAGCAATGATTCCCAAAGTGGTCCAGGTGGACCCCCAGGGGTCCACGGGAGACTCGACGGGGGTCTACGTTAGATCTAATCTTCACATTTTTTGACGAGTTTTGGGAACATGGTAGAAATGTAGCAGCAGGGGGTCCACCGAAACCAGTAAAATTTTGAAAGTGGTCTACGAGAAAAAAAAAGTTTGGGAACCTCTGCACTACAGCAACACAGGTTCATTACCAAATTATTCCATGCGGGCATGGTGTAGTTGAAGATATCTGAAATAGCTCTTGTGGGGGAGATGGAACTCCCACTCCACACTAATAAAGGAGTGGAAAAAACCCTCATCATATAGTTGGATAACATATTTTATACCTGAGCCACAACTCAAAGTCTGGCAAATGGCACATTTCCAGAAGGTTACAATTCCGCCACAGAGGCAAATAAGAGGATCATGCCTTACCCTCACGCTCGTCCCCCCAGGTATGAACCAGGGAGTTCCACACTGCCACCAACCTAAAAGTTACTTGCTATATTGATCCAGAGGAAGGAAAAAATACCCCATGAAGGACTAATTACTGGTTTGCCCTCAGTTTAGGGAAAAAATTCCTTCCTGACCCCTACATGGCGATTGGAATAAATCCTTGGATTGCTGCTACTAGAATCTACATGAAGCGTGGTGGGTTTGTCACAATTTGTTGAACAAATTCTGCAATGTTGCCAAACATTCCTGTTAGCAGACAAATACACATATCTCAGAATGAGCTCTTCACATGTATACTGTATAAATGTGAGGTCTCATGATTGGAGTATACTGGCGATGGATAGAGGCTATAGAATACTGGTCAAGGATTGTTGCATCGTTGTAGCATCAATAGGGATTCTTTCAGGTAGTGTACAAAACTGAATACTAGAAGCCAGTAGTATCATATCAGTCCTACAACCCCTACAGTTCACATTAATTCCCAGGCACTATGACTGCTTCTTTTTGGTGATGCCATTATTGCATTTGAATGGGCATCTGCAGTCCTGTGCAGATGCCACAGCTAAAGTTATACTAATACTTTTTTTTTCTTCTATTGCTTTTTGTAATACCAGTACTGATCTATACTTTATCCTCTTCAAGTGAACACGAGACACTGCCATGGACAAAAGTTGTGTTATTCCCATAATAAAGCAGATCCCTTTTATCATCTTAACTCCAATGCAGCCAATTTTGGTATCAAGGAGAACTTTACAACTCTCTTATTGTGGTGAAGTATAGAAGATCTGTCTCCTCTTCTATGGGATATGATAGAGGAGCTAAACATCTATATGAATAACCTTCAGCTTGAGAGACTAAATTATTTTCCTACTTGTCATGTGAACTTCAATTAAAGTATAATGAGAAAGATTTACTAATAAATATCTGGAAATAAATGGCGGAAATAACTGGCAATACATTGGTGTACCTGCCTTACAGTAAATTAATTCATTGTTTTGACCCTTTTTTGCCCCACAAATGGCATGATTTAGCGGGTCATGGCTTGTAAAAAAAAAAAGGTGACAATTAGGGATCTGACAATTAGTTCCAAAATTGTGTCATAATTTTGGTGTAACTATCGGGTACAAAGTAAGCCAAATAATAGTTGGTATAAACAGACTAGACATCTAAAGATGTGCTATGTGTATCATCCAGCTTCTGCCACTGTGAAAAACCTGGTGCATTTTTAGACTGTCTAGTTTAAATTTACACTGTCTAAATATTATACAGGATTAATAAATATACCAGAATATATTTAAACTTCCAAGTCACCTGTTATTTCTATGCGCTGATCTCTTGTATTGGAAAGTGGACAACCCATTGGTGTTAGCGGTGGCAGTGCCACATGCTACAGGAGCTGTTTTATGGTGTTCAGTTATGAAGGTAGTAGGAGCCTGGGATGGAGAATGAGGAAGGATTTTCTTTTAATGAGGTCATTTACCAGCACTGTTCTTTGACTATTCAGTTTCTTTACTTTCTGGATGACCTCTTGGTGAAAAGTTTGGCCGTTCAATTCTTGGTCTGTATGATGACAGGATGATACTGTTCTGAACACTTAAGACTCACAAAGCTGAATTAATTGAATATTTTCTGATGTTTGGACCTTGTGTCATAGTTCAGCATAGTCCAGATTTTCTACAGTTTTTGGGTCAACAGAACATGCCGCAAGGATCGCTGGTGGTACCATTCTTCTGGCTTCCAATTGCTCTGGGAATTTGAGAGTCTCTGCAGAGTGAAATATGGTTTAGGACAGAATGATCAATTTGTCTAGGATGTATTCCAGCAAAAGGAGAAACAAAGATGTACAGTTTGTAGAGGATCATGCAAATAGGAAAAAAAAACGCTACTCCTCTCTCATTTGCCTGGCCCGTTACTATTTCTGGGGCTGCATAGGCTATGCACTCTTCTCTGGCCCTCTTATACAGCAAGGCCAAAACCTGTTATTTTGATGTGGCCATCTCTGGTCAGTAGTATATTTTGTGGGTTTATGTCCCAATGAAGAATGCGTTTTCTATGCAGGAACTCTGCATAGAAAAATCACTTTTATCTTCTACTTTAATAGCAATGTATTCTTTGCTGATTATGTCTGTTGCCAAGAAGACTTGTCCAAAGCCTGTACCCAGTATATGGTGGAATTTACAGGAGTCCAATGATAGGGGCTTTATACCAGGTGAGGACTCTATAGAGCTGCCAGGCTCTTCCAAGAAAGTCAATTTTGTTAGATTTCACTTCTAACTGCTGATCTAAGATGTTGTAGATCTGCTGAGCTTCTCAGATGTTTTTAGAACAATAGAGCTGAAATTCTTCATAGGTCTACCATTTTTATCATCTTTTCACTGGTTTTCATGAAGTTTTCTTCCCCCTCATCATCTTCCATTTTCTTTCTATACACACACACATTTATAACTGTGTGTGTGTGTGTGTGTTATATATATATATATATATATATATATATATATATATATATGTATATATATATAAAATTATAGAAAAACATAAATTTTCCTAGTTGTTATATGATTGCCTACCTCTGCTGTCTACCATACTGATGTCACTTGGTCCTTGGATTTCTCAACTTTCTTCTTTGACCATATATGTCCCTCTCCATTTTAAATGAGCAATCCTTGCCCTGGATAGGTTAAGAACTTTTTTCCTTTCATAGCTCTAACCTTTACTAGTTGTTCTCCTTGATTTTGCATTTCTTCAGCACACTCCTTAAGTAGATTGGCCACTGATTGTGAAATAAAAGGGAATAATATAATTCCATGCAACCTCTGAGGTCTATACCACATATGTACTTTGTCTGTAGAGAGAGATCCTACCCCTATTATACATAATGAAAGGTTAAGAAAGCAGCCATATTTCTAAGAACTTGTCAGATGTTGACAACCTAAGGAGTAAGAACTTGGATTCAATGATGATATTTTTATTTTAAGATTGAAGTTACACAAGTGATACAACTTTGTGGGGACTTGACAAAAATACTGTATTGATAGATGGAGCATTCATGGCATTGGTGGACACTTCGTATATATAAATCACATATTATTATTCTGTAAAATTTATAAGATGTTATGACCACTTGATAGAACCAATGTACAATGTGGCAGAGGTTCATTATATCTAGAAGTTTGTCTCCTATAGCATTAAAAGCATTTGGTCATTACATGGAACATTACATGGAATTTAGTGGTAATAATTATAAAGTAAAGATTATAAACAATTCTGTTTATTACATGACATTCTTCCGGTGTGGTCCATCATGAATATTGCTAGGTCCTGGGAGTTCTTCTTTTCTTTGCTAGAAGTGTTCCTTCTCTAATTCCCAGAATGACCCACGGTTTTTGCAGGTGAACTAAGAAGCAAATTTCTCTTGGTTCCTTAGCTGTACTTGTCTGCTCCTGGCCATCATCTTCACCATTCTTCTTTTTTTTTTCTACTTTTCTGTTTTCTGCATCTTGCCTTCTTTTTTAAATGCTTTCATTCCTTCTTTGCCTTTATTTTATAAGACAGATAAATCCAAACTTCTGCGAACTTTCTGTGAAAAGCGCTGCGGGATGCGTTGCCGGCGTGGTTTTTCACGCAGTGCTTTTTTGCTTTGGGTTGCTACGTGGGGCGTTAGCCTAAGTAAGTAACCCTGTTCATTGCTGTACAAATGGAAGGTTCTCTGGTATGGTGATTTATATTGCTCCCTGGTATTGTGATTTCACATATAAGAAATGTCAACATGTCACTCTCAGCGTAGAGGATTTGGTGCAGCCATTTACTTAACTATATTCTATTAATTATTATCTCCAGTGTAATATTATATTTGCTTTACATAAATTTTGCCTCCAATGGGGCCTCCAGCTGTCACACTAAAGCAGATTCTCCTGGATAAACTGCCATGTGCTTGTACTTGAGGAATTACCCTATATGTTGCTATAATTCAGTTCTGACTTTCTTTATTAGTTTGCCCCTCTATAGGGTCTATCCGTAATTCTTAGTGGTTCATATGCTAGGTAGTAGAAACTTGCTTCTATGATATTTCCTATAAACAGCAAATGTTGGAAATAGGAGATTCTACTCTAACTTTCCTGCTGAGAAGCATCACCTTTGCTGTGAAGTACTGAACAGTATTGGTGTAAATAAAGTGCTTCACTCAGAAGGTGACTGTACCATATAAGACATTGCAGAGAAGTTTTGAACATTGTTGATGTATATAAAGCACTTAAGCTGAGATAGAAAACTTAGTTATTTGCAGCAACCTCTGCCTGCCTACATCTTTGCTTCTTTCTCATTCCCTCAGAAGGTGACAGTACCATATAAGACATTGCAGAGAAATATTGAACATTGTTGATGTATATAAAGCACTTAAGATGAGATAGAAAACGTACAGTTATTTGCAGCAACCTCTGCCTACATCTATGCTTTTCTCCCATTTACTCAGGAGCAGCAAAAAATTCTGGTACTGTAAAAGGTAAAAGAGGTATTTGATAAGATGTATGGTAAAAGTTTCTTATAGTCACTTGTACTGTTTATCGGACTTGCATCTTTCTACAAAGCTTGTTGAAATGTTTGAGACTATTTTTTCAGGCACTGTCTTGTAATATCCCACTTTTCACTGCCTTCACTGACTGTGGCCTTTGAGGACTATAATGACCACCATATAACCCCAAACCATAACAGAACCACTCCTTAGCTGCCATGCTCAATACATAGCAACTGTAGCCAAAACTTCTTTGTTGCAAGTGTATGAGTTCCAGATTTCAAGCTGCAAATAACAGCAAAAGTGAATTTATACGATCAGTTCTGACAACTTATTTTCACTTAGAAACTCTAATTAATATCTGATATGACAAGGGGTGCTTAAACTTTTGCTTAAGATTGAATATGGTTTATTTCTATATATGTATATAGATTTGCATGTTTATATGTTAGGTATTTAGGTAACATATCTGATGCTGATATTTGTGTACCTATACACGTGTATGTTAATACATGAACAATATTTGTCCGTACTGTATGTTTGTAGTGTGGCAGTGTTATGTCTGTTGGACAGTATTTTTTTCACCATGGTATAATGGCATTTGACCAGTGCTGCTATGCCATTCTGTCCAAACCGCGCCCAATATAGTCAAACCCACATTTCCTACTGCTGTATCACACTAGGATGTTATCTTTTTTTTGCATTTAAAAGATTTATGGCTTTCTATATCATTATTGTGGTGGGAAGCGCTTTTATTTTGTTGACCGGCAAATATACGACTTCTGTATAACATTGACTTCCCTTGTTGCGAGTGGCAGGGGTGAAGGGGTTAATTCTGTAAATTGCATTATTTGTCAGGAATCTGGCCAAACATTGAGTGTGTGTCTACTTATCTTCCTTCATAACCATCTCATTTAGGCTTGTTATACTAATAGAATTGAACTCCTAATTGGAATATCAGCTAAAGCCACTGATTATATTGGACTTTAATTTTTTCTAATTGCCTACTTAATGGCAGAGGTCAGTGGAAAGTTACACAGAGAGATATATGCACGGCTATCACTCATATTGAGACTTCACTTTTCATCAATGATCATAGAGAGGAGGTTTCACAGACTTGGCGAAGGCATTTTGTGTGTTCCTAAAGACACACGCAAAAGTTTGTACAATTGCAGATGTATCCACTGTTAACTTAGCTTAAAAAAAGCTGGTCATTTTACACCACATATCCCACGATATCTTCAAGAGAAATCGTAAGGAAAGAGACATCTCTATACAATAGTAGTCCAACTTGCAGAAAAATTGCAAAAAAATAATTAAAAGGTATTGGTTAAGTAAACTGTATTTGAAGGCCAATGACATACAGTACATGTGATAGGTGCTGTCACCCTGAGCACTGGTGTTTTGTTCATCTAAATCCAGTCAGCCATTCCAAAGATATAAACCCTTTTATTGTTGATTCAGATTAGTATATACTAGCCAAGTGGGCAGAAACCGGGGGCAGAGTTTCTGTGTTACATATTATGCACTGTTACCGCCCACTTGGCTAGTATGCCCTAATTTGGATCAGTGCTATAAGGGTTTATAGCTTTGAAATGGCTGAACGAATTTGGATAAACAAAACACCAAAGCGACAGTGTCTATCAGAAGATATATCTCATTAGACTTTTCAGATTTTCAGACCTGTTCCTCTTTAAGGCAGGGGCCCCACGTGCGAAGCTGGAAAAGCCGTGGCGGCAACGCATCGCGGATCTTCCCACAGCGCTTTGCACAGAAAGTTCATAGAGGTTTTCTCTGCGGACATTCTGCTTCAATTATATCTATAGGGAAACCGCCGGTGTTTCCGTAGATATAATTGACATGCTGCGATTTTGGAACCACATATTTTCCCGCAAATTGGGGATGGGATTCGCTAGAATCCCATCCAGTTTGCTGTGATTGTGAAACGCCGCGTTTTTTTCCTCGGCATTTACGCAACGTGGGGCCACGGCCTAAAAGGAGACTAAACATAAATTCCATCTTATATGCATTGTCTGCACTTGATCCGTTATCAGCTGTTTTAATCTGTGGAAATCACTAATAGGAAGTTCATAAAAAATGTTTGCCCTATATTTCCAAATCTTACATGCTGTATATTCAGTCCAGAGAAATATGAAATGATTTACAGATGTGTCCAAACTTAAAGGGGTTGTCAAGGAAAAACAGTTTTTTTTTTCTTGGAAGCTGGGGAAGGTGAAAAAAAAAAAATACTCAAATGTCTCCGATGCTCCAGTGTCCCAGGCTGCTGTCCCATCCCGCGGCACCTCAGGGCTTGTTCCAATGGAAGTCCTCATCGCACATGACCACTGAAGCCACTGACATGCGTCTCCTGTGAGCCGCTTAGGCTCTGGGGTGCCACGGGATCGGACAACAGTCTGGGACACCAGAGCATAAGGGATAAGTGAGTATGTTTTTCTCTAGGAAAAAAACTGCTTTTCCTGAACAATCCCTTTAACTTAGTTCTAATTTGATTAAGGACGCCAATTTCTTCTGAAACAATTCAATACAATATCACAAAATGGTGCAATCTACAGCATAATCATTGAGTGGTCACACATAAGCACATACAGGATAGATAGCATATCACTTATACATATCACTTATGTTATATCATACTGTGAAAAGTTGATACACACGTCTTGTCACGATGAAAGGTAAGGAAGGACATATGTGTACATACAGATGTGTGAAAGATATCAGCAGCACATACTGAACAGTGCACGATTATGATGACTTTACCAGAGCTCACAGCATGTTTATACCTTGTAATATAACATCTATTTCAATTCAGTCCCTAAGGGCCTTGAGGAGTGTGAGGAGGAAAGCTATGTACTGAGAAATATATATACCAGGGGTAGGCAACCTTTTTTGTTCGGCGTGCCGATTTCGATTAAAAAAATCAAAGTTGAGGTACTCAGAGTGCCGGTCAATAATTGAAAGTTTGACGACCCCTGTACACGGTATTATGTCACATAGCGGCCCCTGCACACGGTATTATGTCACATAGCGTCCCCTGCACACGGTATTATGTCCCATAGCGGCCCCTGTACATGGTATTATGCCCCATAGCGGCCCCTGCACATGGTATTATGCCGCATAGTGGCCCCTGCACACAGTATTATTTTCCATAGAGGCCCCTGCACACAGTATTATCCTCCATAGTGGCCCCTGCACACAGTATTATCCTCTATAGTGGCCCCTGCACACAGTATTATCCTGCTATTGCTATTATTTTAGCGTGTAACGAATATAACTAGAGAGGCGGGCGGCATATTTTACTCTATAAAGATCAGGTATGGACAGGACAGGGACAGTGAAAAAATGTAAACTTTATTGGTGACTTTGTGCATGTGTTGTGTAAGTATTTGGTGCGGCACTTTTGGCGCTGCGACCTGGAGGATGGTAAATGTCTGGGTCACAGCTCCAATAAACTTCCTGGTTATGTGATTGGGCTCAGAGGGGTATTACATTATCCCTCTGTGTGACAATCAGAGAGCAGAAGTATAGTATGCTCTGTGATTGATAGGAGAGGGGATAACATGGACAGAAGTCCCTGCTACCCCCCCCCCCCGGGGTCACATACAGCTTATGCACAGACAATGATGAGTTAACATTGTCTCTGCAGCTCCTCCTCCCCCTCCTTCCTTAGCTCTAAGATGCTGCCTGAGGCAGGAGGGGGGGGACACTTTTAGAGCCCCATTTCTAAGGATCTGTTAGGGCCAAAAAGATGCACCGGGATTCATTTTAAAGATGAGAATCTCATCTTTAAAAAGATACCAAGATCTCCATGATAGACCTTACAGATTCAGAGCGATTCACTGTTAAAACAATGTCGGGAATTGAGATCTGCATTGGGATTTCAATGCCGAACATCGTTTTCACTAGCGAATCGCTCAGGATGTTTAAAGGGGTATTCCCATGAATATAATCATATCTATATTAGTAGATAATTACATGTTAAACATTTTTGCTAATATAAGTAGTTAAAAATTCTGCAGAGTTTTTTAAACATGTTTAACCATCTTAGTGGTGGTAGTCTGTTTTCTTGATCGGTTGCCAATGGATACGACCACGAATGCAGAAACTTTCTATGGTCTGGGACTTGACAGAAAACCAACTATGACTTTCTTATTGTGGACAGGTTACCAGGCAGGTACTCTACATGTATCAGAAGATATCCCGTCCACAATAAGGAAATCTTGGCTGATTTTCTGACCTTAGAAAGGTCCTGCATTGATGGTCGTATCCCCTGGCAACCGATCAAGACAATAACTTGTGACCACAAGATATTTAGAGAAAATCTATAAAACTCTGCAAAATGTAAAATTACTTATATTTGCAAAAATGTTTAACTTTTAATTATCTACAAATTTAAAAATGGTTAAGATCATGGGAATACCCCTTTAAGGACGATCAGGGCCGGCGTTAGGGGGGGCAAACTGGGCAATTGCCCAGGGCCCCGTCCCCAAAGGGGCCCCCGGGATCCAGAACCTGAGGTAAGTAAAAATAACAAACATTTTTACTCACCTGTCCGCAGCGTCCGACGTCATCTTCTGGCGTCCCGGACATCACTGCTGAGGCCAGGCCTCAGCCGTAGCGATCACGTGGGGCGTGCTGACAGCGTGCCTCACGTAATCACTGAGGCCCAATCACAGGCCTCAGCGGTGACGTCCACAACGCGTGACATCAGCCGCAGAGAAGAAGAAGCCAGCGCCGGCGGGGTTAGCGGAGCAGCGCGAGGAGGCCCAGGAGAGGTAAGACAAGGTGAGTATAACTGTTTGTTATTTTACCTTACCTACCCCGGGCCTTAGATTATTATACTCTGGGGTCTGAAGAGACCCTAGAATATAATATAATAATAGCACTGTAGGGCCCCTGTGGAGTATTATACTGGGGGCCCCTCTGGATAGCATATTATACTGTGTGGGGCCACTGTGGAGTATTATACTGGGGAAGGGGCCCTCTGGATAGCATGTTAAATTCTGTGGGGCCTCTGTGGAAAATTATAATGTGGGGGGGGGGCTCTGGAGATAATGTTATATTATGTGGGACCACTTTGGAGCATTATGCTCTCCAGAGGGGCCCCCCAGTATAATGCTCCACAGTGGCCCCACACAGTATAATATGCTCTCCAGAGGGGCCCCCCAGTATAATGCTCCAAAGTGGCCCCACAGAATATAACATGCTCTCCAGAGCCCCCCCACTTTATAATACTCCATAGAGGCCCCACAGAATATAACATGTTCTCCAGAGGGCCCCCTCCCCAGTATAATGCTCCACAGTGGCCCCACACAGTATAATATGCTCTCCAGAGCCCCCCCCGTATAATGCTCCACGGTTTCCCCACACAGTATAATATGCTCTCCAGAGGGGACCCCCAGTATATTATACTGTGTGGGGCCACTTTGGAGCATTATACTGGGAGGGGGGGCTCTGGAGAGCATATTATACTGTTTTGGGCCGCTGTGGAGTATTATACTGGGGAAACCTCTCTGGGCAGTATATTATACTGTGTGGAGACCATTTCTGGAGCATGTTATGCTGAGTGGGGTCACTGTGGAGCATTATTCTGGGGGGGCCATCAGCAGAGCATATTATATTGCGTGGCGCCACTGTGGGGACTAATGAGCATTATACTAGGGGGCCCTCTGGGAAGCATATTATACTGCGTGGGGCCTACTGTGGAACATTATACTAGGGGGACGCTCTGGGGAGCATAATAAATTGTGTGGGGCCACTGTGGAGCAAAATACTGAAGTGGGCACTGTGGAGCATTATACTAGCGGGGGCCCTCTGGGGAGCATATTATACTATGGGCCACTGTGGAGCTTTATACTGGGGGAAGGGACAGTGTGGGGAGCCTGTTATACTGTGTGGGACCACTGTGGAGTGTATTATATTGTGTGGGGCTTTTCGGGAGCATATGATACTCTGTGGGGCCATTGTAGAGCATTATACTGGGGGGCATTGTGGGGTGCATATTATACTGTATGGAGCATATTATATTGTGTGGGGCTGCTGGGGAGCATATAGCACTGTCTGGGGCTACTAAGGGGTAGTATACTGTGTGGACCACTGTGGAGTATTATACTGTGTGGAGCCTTACATACCATGTGGGGCCACTATGGGGGGCTCAGGGGAGCATTTTATACTGTGTGGGGTCACTGTGGAGCATTATATACCATGTGGGGAAATTGTAGGGCTCAGGAGAGCATTTTATACTGTGGAGCATTATATACCATGTGGAGCATTATACTGTGGGGGGGGGGCGCTCACAATTCCTGCTGGTAGCCCTGTGTGCTATGTCTGCATCACAGCTCCCTCACTATACTCTTGCACATATGTGTAGTGCTCCATAGCCATGTCATTCCCCATACAGTACTGTGCATGAATTGGCCATGGAGTTATTGGGGCTTGCACAGTATTATAGGGGCTGACTATACTGGGAACATACTCAGTAACGCCAGATAGTCAGCACATATGTAAGACTTCAGTGAAGGAGCCAGGGTGTAGGCTATTAGCAGGAAGCTGTTGGGTGGGGCCCCAGAACAAGATCCTCTGGTGGACCTAAGGCCCTTCAGTCCGACACTGTATAACAGAGAACTATTATATATAAGGATGGGTTACTATATATAATTGGGAAACTTAAGTATGAGGGGGCTATTATAAGGGGGAACTATTATTTATAAGATGGGCTATTATTTATAAGGGGGGAACTATTATATATAAGGCATCCATTATCCATTATAAGGGGGAGCTATTATTTATAAGAGGGGAACTTTTTATAAGGGGGGTATAATTGCTAAGTGGGCTTATTTATAAAGGGGGCTATTAGTGATAATGGGGACTATTATTTATAAGGGTAACTATTATTTATGAGGGGGCTATTATTTATAAGGGAGCAGTATTATTTTTACGGGGTGTCTGTTACTGATAAGGGGGAATATTACTGATACAGGGCACTATTTATCATTTATAAGGGAGCTATTACTGATAAAGGTGTAATATTATTTATAAGCAGGGACTATTATTTATAAGGAGGCGCTATAATAACTGATGACTGGGTGCAAAAATCTATTAGGGGGTACAAAGGTGCTCATTTGAATTGTGTGTGGTAAAATGGGGCTTATTACTTTTTTGTTGGCAGAAAGGAGGCGTTATTATAGGGGTTGCCACTGGAAGACGATGGTGTTGTTTGCATATCAGCATTTGGGGCTTTTAATTTTGCCCAGGGCCCCACTTTGTCTAAAACCGGCCCTGAGGACGATCATGGTGATCTTGGTATCATTTTAAAGATGAGATTCTCATCTTTAAAATGAAGCCAAGTATTTCTTTATAGCTTTAACGAATCCTGAGCAATTCACTCAGGTACAGTAGTGAAGCCGGCAGTTACCGGCTTTACTACTGTACATAGACTGTGCAGACGAGGGGTGATGCCGCATCCATCTTCACCCGGCGCTAATGAAATTTTAAGGAAGCCGGATTTAAAAACGCTGCAGGTAACGTTTTTCCATCCGGCTGAGGCACAGTTCCGGCGCCAGAACTGATGCCTCTTGTGCCAGAACCGATCCCATAGAAAACTATGGGATCTGTCCTGGCATCAGTTTCCCTCCAGCTTGTCTGCACCACACCGGAGGGAAACAGATAGCTGCGAGGACATATGTGAATACACCCTGTGTGGGCGCTTCTCCCTGATGTCAGCGACCGCTGATTCGGTCTCAGGGGTCATGTCGCGTCATTATGCGTAATGACGTCGGACGTGACCCCTGAGGCTCTGTCAGCGGTCTCTTACGTCAGGCAGAAGTGCCCGAAGAGAACAGCACGGCTGCGGATCCATTGTTTTTTATCTTTGTTCACCTCCCCGGGGGCTCCGCTTATTATACTCGGGGTCTGAAGAGATCCCACAGTATAATAATAGCAGTTTCGTTTCGGCCGTGTTTGGTCCGATCGAAACTGCTGGGTGAGGACTCTGCTGCCGTGCCAGGGAAATAAGCCTCGCGTGCCACTCTTGGCACGCGTGCCAGGGGTTGCCGACCCCTGATATATACCATGTTCATTAATGAAGACATAAGCAACACTTTACAGTAAATGCATTTACCTATTACTAGACTAGACAAAACATGTAAAGAGCTATCAACATCTAAGCAATCTAAATGGTTACTAACTTTCCAACAAGGTAAATCTAGTACAAATGAACATAAAAAAAAATTGCAATATATCTTATCAGAGAAGAATGTTTCTTTTCCACTGTTGTTCACATACGTAGTATGTGAGCACCAGTCCTGATTCCCCAAAATTCTGTCCTGATTTCCCAAAACACACTGTTGGCTCTGGGGCTGCGGAATTAGTAGCCCAAACCACTGCCCTGACTCTTCTATTTTTTTGCAGTCTTAGGCCGGTTGCAGACGACCGTGTGCTGCCGGCCAACTGTGAATTAAAGGCATGGATGTCACCTGTGTGCCGCCTGTGCACGAGCCGTGCTTCCATGGTCCCTTTCATTAAATGAATAGGGGCCAAGGAAGCAAGGGCCGCAAAATAGGACAGGAATAGAACATGTCCTATCTGACTCAGCCCAGACTGTTGGCCCGCACACGTGACCGTGTAATTCACGGTCATGTCTACGAGCCCATAGAAATGAATGGGTCAGTGTGCTATCCGTGAAATACACAAATAGCACACTGATCACGGCTACGGTCATCTTCAATGGACCTTACTCGGACCCAGCTCCAACTCCTTCATGAATGGCTGACAGTCATGGTCATTCATGGTCATTCTGAAGCAGTAAAGTTCCTTTAATTCATTAAAAAGCCAGTGATTGAATTCCTATAAAAATAATTATGCAACAAGCTCTGCATCTATTATTAATTATATAATATATAATAAGGTGAGGGGTTTTCCCATGAACATACCTATATATGCATTTGTAGTGAAGAAAGGGCATCTGTCAACTTTCCTGCCATTAGGTAACAATTCTAGATCATCTGTTTTTTTTAGAACTCTTATGTTGTGCCATTCATCTGTTATTAGACATTTAGGCGCTCACTGTGGCAGACTGTGCATTGACACACACCTTTCACAAGGAAAATGGTAACAACCAACTGGCAATTTAGTCATAAATTTCTAGGGAGATTGACAGAGGAACAGCACAATGCACAATTATTAGAAAAGATGTTCTAGAATTATTTGATGAAAAATACAATAATTTACTAAAACAGACAGGTCAGGAACAGTGACAGGTCATCTAACTTATGAGGTCAATTCATATGTAATTCCTTTAATCTAATACCTAATAGTCCTTAGAGCAGATAGTTGTAGAAAAATAAGAAAAAGCCTAACTCTGAAAACAACATCCCACTCTAGTGCTGCAGGGAACTGATGACATCACATTCATTGGCCTCAATCTGGCCATTCATGTGCACATAATGGCTGAGATGAGTGATTGGCTGAGCAACCATGTTAATACTGTAATGCTTGTGATGTCATCAACTCTGATTCAACAGGGACTAGACCTAGGAACACTAAAACAGGAGGTTCTTTAGCAGGTGAGTTGGACGTTTTTTTTTTTTTTATATATATATAGGCTATCCTATAAATTATCTTGGGTCTCCTTGATTATAAGTTTTATATACTGGTCTGAATGGGGTCACACTCTCTTTATAGGTTTACGATGTGTGTGCAGCAGTCTAGGTGATCCAGCCGTGACCTTAACAAATGCATTGTATGTGCAGGGATTGCTTCACTGTGTAAGGAAATACAAAGACACTGAACTGTATTGTGTAGGGTAAGCTGGTCTGCATATAGGACTCCTCTGAAGAGGGCTAATAAAATATTAAAACAAAGTTGTAACTCAGTCCAAACTACCCATTGAAAGGTTTTCTCTGGAGTGAGGGTTACCTAGCTTGCTTGCTATCCGATTTGCTGTCTTCATTTTGACCAGGTATCCATTTTCATCTGGGCCCCTGCTAGGTTCCATTAAGCGCCCATGACAGGATTTATCAAAAGCAGTTGGGTTTTTATGAGCTGCCTTTCATGTTCTCTTCGTAAAATATAAATAAATGAAAAGGATTAGGCCAAGGAAACGGGGGATAATTCATCAACAATCTGAAATGGCCTGAACTGCTTGCAGATGTATGAACTTACTCAAGAATGTCCTCTGCTGTTTGAAAAATGAGCGGTGTTATGTCTTATTTTTTATGCAGCTTGACGAACATTCGCGGTACTGTACTACATAGTTAACCTTTTTATGCAGGAGTCAATTGAAGCGTGTTTTGTTTCCAAGTTCATAGACAGAAAACATCAATATGTTTCTCTACATTTGCTGAAAGCACACATGTTCTGGGATCTGAGGACCTGTCTACTCTTTTAGACAACTTCAATGAATAAGTCATTTCTGTTGTGCTTGAAGATAGAGTCAATATGATTACATACAGAAACGGTTTCATGCCTCTGTTCTCAAGTCCAATGGTTTGGGTGTAAGATGTGAGGTGTAAGATCTGAAATGTTAGTGAATAGATTGTTGGTGCTGCCTAGGGGGATATGGTAGGAGGTCTGAGTATTGAGTTCCATGTGTGTGAACATACCTGCTAACACCAAGAGGTCAGAAAATCTTTACTCATATATAGATATATAAAATCATAGTTTTTAAAGGGGCTTTCTAGGTATATAACATATGCAAGAAAGGCACCTTAAATATATTTTTCAATGATTTATGGTGGAGGACAAGAGTTCATAACTTTGTAATTTTTCTGTCAACATGGCTATATAAATGCTTGTTTTAGCTGGACTAGTTGTAATTTTTAATGGTCCAATTTTTGAGGTACAATTAAAGTATATATATCAAATTTTAAACTTTTATTAACTCTTCTTGGCGTGAGACAGAAACTCCACCATTTTGTGCATTAGACATTTTGTACTGTTCGTCTTACAGCATATAACATATATTCTTTAGGTCTATATGATTCTAATGATACCAAATTTGTATAGATTTTTTAGTTTTACTACTTTTGCATAGTGAAAAACTTTAAAAAAATGTGTGCTTTTGTGTCACTATATTCATGACAATAACAATATTATAAGCACATTTAAAAAAAAATGTAATAATATAAATTAAGTCATTTATGGACTCATCAATTACTGTATGTGTCCTTTTTTATTCTGCTTTATGACACAATTTTTCCCCCTTTTTAAAAACATTTGTACACATTTTGTGAAAACTTTTTTGTTGCTTTTTATTTTAGTCCCTTATAGGAACTTGAACATACAGATATCTGATCATTCATATAATACACTACAATACTTTTGCATTGTAGTGAATTAATAATAATAATAATAATAATAATAATAATAGTTCTTTAATAGTCCCACAATGGGGAAATTCAGTGTGTTACAGCAGCAAAGATAAGCAGATACAAATACAAATACAACATGTACAGGAATGTTCCAAGGTAAGAGGCATTACATTGATAGCCGACAGACAGATAGGAAGTAGCCGGGGGGGGGGGGGGATTTAACAGGCAGAGAGATATTTCAGTTCTCTGTATGTAATGATCTCCGCTTAGGTCGGTGTTGGTTGTACAGCCTAACCGCGGTGGGGAGGAAAGACTTCCGATAGCGCTCCTTCTCACACCTA
Source organism: Leptodactylus fallax (assembly GCA_947044405.1). Taxonomy (NCBI): domain Eukaryota; kingdom Metazoa; phylum Chordata; class Amphibia; order Anura; family Leptodactylidae; genus Leptodactylus; species Leptodactylus fallax. The sequence continues at coordinate 7,322,061 of CAMRHE010000062.1, forward strand.
GGGTGGAGCAGTCGGTTACTGACAGTACTGCTCAGCGCGATCACAGTCTCATGCATGGGATGGGACTTCTTCTTCTTCATGGAGCTCACCACGGACAGTATCCTTTTGTCACCCACCACCTGCACTGGGTCCAGTGGGCTCCCCAGGACAGAGCTGGCCCTTCTAATCAGCTTGTCGAGTCTATTCCTATCCCTGGTTGATATACTACTCCCCCAGCAGGCCACTCCAAAGAAGATGGCTGATGCCACTACCGAGTTGAAGAAAGTTCTAAGAAGTGCCCCCCGGATTCCAAAGGCTCTCAGCTTCCTAAGCAGGTAGAGCCTGCTGTGGCCCTTCCTGTACAGGGCCTCCATATGATCTGCCCAGTCCAGCTTATTATTAAGGAGCAAACCCAGGTACTTATAGGTGTTCACAATCTCGATGCCCGTCCCCAGGATGTCCACTGGTTTAGGAGGGCTTCTGCCTTTTCGGAAGTCCACCACCATCTCCTTGGTCTTCCCCGCGTTAATCTTTAGGTGGTTCCGGTGGCACCAGTCCACAAAAATTATAAGTGACAGTTTTCAACATTGACATACAGCTTATTAGAGCCAGCCAGCACACTTCAGGGGTCTTATGGATGCCATGTCGCAATGGGTTAAATCTGTGTTTGCAGCACAATGGGAACCTACACAATATTAATATGGATTTTAATATCCATAGTTATATATTACACTATAGTTGATGCCAAAAGCCTTGGAAATTAACGTTAACAAACACATTTAGAACACATGAATATGCATAAAAATTTCAGAACAGCATCATTTTTTTTTCTCTGGTGTAAAAAATAGCATTGGATACGCGGGAATAAACTTGTCAGATTAATGTTCCCCTTAACAGGAAAGCTCTGCTGAGGATCTCTCTGCTCTTACAGTATCCAGTATCTTGGAGTTAGCTATAGTAATAAATTAGCTATGCATGCAGTTGTTGACATTTTTAAAGCACAGAAATGGATACAATTGAGCATTCTGACTTTTTCTGGCATTGCACAAACACCAAAAACTGCAATGTGAATGCAGCCTTATGCTAGGTTCACATCTGCGCTTGGGTTTCCGTTCTTCAGGTCCGTTTAGGGACTAAAATAATGGAAACCCAATCCGCTTAAGAAACGGTTACCTGCGGAAACCCGCAGACCCCATAGACTATAATGGGGTCCACTGGGTTTCCGCCTGAAAACTGCGGAGAGAAAAGTCCTGCTTGCAGACATTTTTTAAGCTAAATGGGGGACAGAATCTCTGAACAGAAACTGAGCGCTGGTGTGAATCCAGCCTTACATGAGCCATAACATCCTGAGATCGTAGAATATGCCACTTTCTTCAGTACAAAATGATGATACGCTCCTTTTTAGAATATTATTGGTTTCAGGCAGAGTCATAAAATAGCTGGAATCCATTGTCCACAAATATTACAGTTTGTTTTTTCCTGTTTTTGGAGTGTGGGAGAAAACCAGAGTACCCAGAGGAAACCCACACAAACACAGGGAGAACATACAAACCTCTTCCTGTTTCGTTCTTTTTCATAAAGCACTTGTTGGAATAAAACTAAGATTAAAAAGATGCTCAGGAAAGAAAATAGGTCCTTCTACAACTACTCAAACCTCCTAAAACTTATCATTGATGTTGTAGATCAAGGGTGTAGGTCTTGTGTCTTATGCGCACAGCATGGCAGTTACTAAAGTACATTTGGGCAGATTTATTAAACCGTCTAAAAAAACAACTTTCTTAGCTGCATTGAAAGCTGCATTGTGTTTGGTTGCTAAGGACAACTAAGGCTAAGACCCCACGAAACACAGCTTTTTTGTTGCAGATTTTGTTGCGGTTTTTTGAGCCAAAGCCAAGCATGGCTACAAAAGGAATGGGAAATATATAGGAATCTCTTACATATCTCCATTCTGCTCAATCCACTCCTGGCTTTGGGTCAAAAAAGCACAACAAAATCTGCAACAAAAAATGCTGCGTTTCCACAATGTGGGGCCTCAGCCTAAAACAATTTGACTTAATTTTTTTTATAAATCTGCCCATTGATTTTAGTGGGCTATTCACATGTCTGTTTGTGTCCATCAATAGGGATCTGTGAAACTGGATAACCCACTGATGCAAAAAGATAATGAAAAAACAAACGTTGCATCTGTTTTTCACAGCTGCTTTTTTTCAGTATTCGTGTGCATGAGGCCTTATTTTCATGTCTGTGGCCGTTTTTGCATGCTCAAGAGTCTGTGCTTGGAATGTACATCTTTGTGGCTGATCCATGGTTTTCATTGACATAAAAAAATCGGTAACCTTTTTTTTGAACACTTTCCAATCTGTCAAAAATGGATACCATATGGATGGCATCAAGGCTCTGTCCATTATTTTCACTGACCCACTGACTTCAGTGGGCTAGTTTCCCCCACACAGTGGACCAAAACATGTCTCTGTATTTTTTCACAGATCAACAGTAAAATCAATTGGTCCATGTGCTGTTCATGGAAAACACGTAGAGCACACATCTGGGATTTATATGCTTTTTATTAATTTTGGTGCATCTCAGATTATTAAAATTTCTGTACTAAATGTCAGTCTTAATAATGGTCCAATGCGGAGGAAAGATAAGGCAGAAGAATGCTGCTCCAGTGCTCTTCTGCCTCATCTTTCCTCCGCATTGGATCTTCCAGAAATGTAAATTCCTTTACTCCGTTTCTGAGATCAGCAGCTGCTATCCTACATGCTTTATAAGTGATTGTGAATGTATCACAACACCAAAAGGTGAGCAGCCACTTGTTTTTATACTTATCCGTATCCTATGCCATACAGTATTACACTATTATGCTGCTTGTTTTTTTATCTTTTTGGAACAAGTCTTAATAATGGGTCTCAGTGGGTCCATACTCCTGTCCAGAGACCAGACTATGACACATAGGTAACGCTATATGGTCCTTCAGAGAGGTCCCCAATAATTTTTCCTGTTGTGAGCACAAGTGGTATTACATGTAGGAAATACATATATGGTGACATAATAAACTCTACCATACTGTATAATCCTCAGTTGTTTTGCACTGAATTGCACATGACTTCACAAGATGTCACAAGAATTCCGGCTTGGTAAGAACGTCTACACTGCAGATTTTCAATCTGGTTTTTGGGTGCAGAAAATCTCCAGACTATTGAATGAGTGAATGAGATTTTATAAAATGTCATCTACACACAATGGGAAAATATCCATGTGGAAATTGTCCTGTGATGCAGATTTAAAATCTCCAGCATGTGAATTTATTATGTTGGAGCTTTCCTCTGCAGATTTCTCCCTTTGCACTTCATAGGGCAAAATTCACAAAAACTTCTTATTTTTGTTGGAGATTTTGTCATAAATTCCACAATGGAGTTTTCCCAATGCAATTTCCATCCTCTGTGGACATACCCTAAAAGAGATGGCGCAAAGTTGATGCAATGACAGAATAGAGTAGGTGGCCATAGCAACCAATAAAAATCAAGTTCTCAGTTTTCACAGGTATAGGATTGGTTGCTAAGGGCAACTGCTCCACTGATGTCACTGCAACGGTTTTCAATGTCATGGTAGGTTGTTACAAGCAGCTCATGCACATTGTATTAATTTTATTATTAATTAGCCTATACTTACCAACTTCTGGTTGGTAAAAATTTGGGTATTTACGTCCTACCCACTTCTCAGAAGTGCCCCTTTTGGGGACAGGCCAAGTTTTATGTGATTCTTCCCGAAAAAATTAGGCAATCCCAGCAAATTTTGGACTGTACATTCATGTGGAAACAATTCGTCTGCCAACCTCTGAGGCTGACTTTTCATACCCTTGAAGTTACACTTTTTCCCCCTTAATCTGTATTCACAACTTGCATGTTTCTCCCAAGTGAAAAGATACAAATTGAGGAAGGACATTTCAGGCAGACTTTATCCCAACTAAAATTAGAAAAACAACATTTCCAGATTAGAGGGAATTCCATGTATAAACTCCCTCAGGGGAGCCGGGGTCGAGATGTTGAACTAAGAACCACAAAGGAAGGGAGATAAGTGGAGAAGATGTGATATTTCTGTTGCTTAATTTTCTCTCTACGTAGGCTGAGACAACTAAACTCTGTTCCTGTCCCCTGCCACCCATGACCCGGCCTCAACACAACTTTGCCTAGCGCAGTTTCATTAACTCTACAATAGCCATCAGCGTAATGTTCATATGTCAGACCAACAACAAAATGTTTCAATGTTTTTTAAAGTCGTCTGTTCAGGGTAAAATGGATTTTCAGGGTTGACTAGTAGCTCATTTCATAGTTATAGCAAGAGCCCAGGAAAGAGCCACATCATTTTTCTAGAGTCGCTTTTTACAAGTCACTGAACATTCCCCCATGACTGGTCCATAATGGAATAACAGGCGCAATTCTAGCTCTCTGAATATCTGCAATACATCTTGTTTGTAGACGAAAATACAATATTAATATGACACTTAAAATGAATGCAACCTTCCAATCGCTGCCACCGACATTGGCAGGAAATTCAATAAAAAAAGGTCATTTGTTGTAATAGTCATTGTGCAAGTGGAGTTTCTAAATGATTGGACACATTTTATGTATATCTTCCTAAGGGTATAGCCAGAATTCATTCCATTCACTTCACCACTTTTATACATAGCGTTTTTTTCTTTCTTTTCTTTTCTTTTTTAAATGAGGGGAGGAGTACTGACCCAAACAGCGTGTTTTCACTATAAAAAACATTAACCCTTTCTGCCCTGTATCAGTTATTTGCAATGTTGTGACTACGCACCATTTCTACTTGTGAAAATGCAAAAAATATAAAAAATAAAAACATTAATTAATGATGTCAATGGCAAAGTTAAAATGTTATTTCTATCAGAATACAATAAGGCAAAAACAGTCAAAATTGTCTGTGTCCTTCCTCTAGTAATCTAATTGTCTTATAAGGGATGAGGCGGTGAGATGAAGGCAAAGATGACATACACAATGTACATAACCTTACCGTGATGTACATTAAATGTCAGATGAAACTCCCTAATTCTAATAATGTATCTAAACCCTGTATGAATTGAGGCAATACAATACTGTAGTGAAGCGTATGCCCAGCCATCTAAGTCTGCCACTCCATAGACAAAATACATGGCTGTGATCTTCCAGATTTGGATGCCAAGAAATGATAAGCATGGGTTCATGAACCCAAGGCAAGACTCAGGACAGGTCCTATACCTGTCCATTTTGCGACCTGGACTCACTCACGAAAATTATTGGATTTGTGGTTTCATGAAGAGCACACCGATATCATCCATGGGCTGTCTGTGTCATATTTCCACAGTTACACTAGAGTGTAATAAACTTATCTAGCCACATGCCATCAGCCATTTATACTGCCCTTGTAGACTAGGAGTCCAACTCAGTCTTTTCCCATCACCTGTGAAACGAGACAGTGAAAACTTGCACGATTTTCCTCTCCTGAGCCCATTACATTGCTATCAAACAAATGGGTAGTCACTGCGAGGGGCAAAATCCTGCACTATACCGTGAAGGCAGTATTTTTGATCTTTACACTATGGTGATCAATGGTGATCTATATGGCAGTGACATGACTTAGCTACAGCATACCAATTACTGTAAGAAGCCAGACAGATACATTGATCCATATTTATCAATAATGTCTACATTTGTACTAATTGTAGAATTCCCATTCTGAAACTTAGGCTCTTTGCAAATGTCTGAGTGTGCCATCTGATGCGTCTCTGAGGCGTATCTAATGGTCCATTCCATACTGATCTGATGAAAATAGAGCAGGCCCTATCCTGCTCCGTGTCATCGGAGTAAAGATTGGAGGCCCCCATAGAGGTAAGTGCATCACAGAATGCACTCGGTTGACATTCTACTACAAACTCGACCCCACATCAGATGCACACTCGGTCATGTGCATGAGATCTTAGACATATTTATTAAGGCGCCCTGCGCCAGTTGATAAATATTGCTCAAAATGTGCAAATAGACAGTTTTTCTAGGTTTGTGCCAAAAGCCCGGAAGATGTGACAAAATCTGTTTATGGGTTTGGCACAAGGAGCCCCAAGATGAGGTTTTTCTATCACTGTAAGAGTCCCTGTCCTCTAGGGGTTACTTATGGTCAGGTGAAGACCCCGAGTGACCCCTTGTAAGCCAGTGGGGTGCACTCTGGCTGGTTTAGGGTAACTCATAGTCATGAGATGACAAGACTTGCATGGAGGTCAGGTATGTTCTAGCTAAATAGCCATCTTCCATTTCTAAAATGGAACTATGAGAAGACATCCATACTGAGTATGACAGGCATAACATGGCATTATTGTGTGTAGGGGCTAAAAATAAACATTATGTGGAAGGGTTGTGGGAGTTTATGGCACCATTGTTGCTGGCCACAAAGAGGTTTTATACTGTGTGGGTTCAAAAGTGGACATATACTACCCTTTTAGACCTTTTTTAACTTTGTATTATTTGTGCATGATATTTGCGTCATAATCTGGTCTGTAAGCTTCATAAATATGTCCAAAATTAGGACACAATTTAGCCACATTCCCTTTTGTGCTTGTTCTTAGAGAAGTGATGAGGCTTTCTAGTAAATCCATTGGGGAAGATTTATTAAAATGGTCTAAAGGCAAAACTGTCTTAGTTGTTCCTGGCAACTAATCACAATGTAGATTTAATTTTTCAGGAGCAGAATAGAAAATTAAAGCTGTGCTATGATTGGTTGCTGTGAACAAGTAAGACAGTTCTGCTTTTAGACCATTTTAATAAATATGCCCCACTACTTTTGGCATGTCTTTCATAAATATGTTGAAAATAAAGTGCATAATTTTTTGGGGGAATTTATTAAGACTGGTGATTCCTACACCTTTTTTAATAAAGGCCCCACCTGGCATAAGGCCTGACTTATCAAGAAGTTCGAGTCTCTTAATAAATCAGACACATGCCTTTGCTCCAGAATGGAAATCTATGGCAGTCATGGAACTGGTGTAGATTTTCTATATAACTCACGCCAGTTTCCTCGAATGAGTTATAAAAAATATGTCTGGCCGAAGCATCCCTACCCTAGAAAGCCTCGCCCTGGCCACAATCACAGAAAGTGGCGAATGAGGCAAAGAATGGGGAACGTGGCACGTGTTTGGTGTAAGAAAGGGAAATTTGCCAAATATGTGCCACGATTATACCCATCTATGAAAACTTTAAAACGTATAGATGGGTTGATAAATTCTCCCACTGTACTTGCTTCCAGACCAGAATATTTCTGAATGGTTTTTCTGTAGTTCAAAACTGTGTTTGCTTGTCAAAAAAAAAAAAATCACTTTAGGGACTTTTTCTACCTTTTACTGCTTGAGAATGAAACATTAATACAATCTCATCCATAATGACTTTCTGAAAATAAAATGAGGTGACTATTCTCTCTGTGTACAACACGGGATTAGATCTCTGTGATTATTTGTGGAATAATGATGTCACAGTTCATATAATCGGAGTACAGACGGAAATGAATACAGTACATTATTACTGCAGCTGTACTGTGTTAAAATTGAAATTTTCCTTCATTCAGGTCTTGTGAAATCTGATAAGGAACAGACAATTATAATAGATTGCTTACTTGTAATCTATCATAGTATATTGATCATGGCTTGTAGAAATATGTGATTAATATCACAGCCTGATATAAAGAATGGCATGGGTGACTGCTGCTAAGTTGCTTTCTCTCTCTTATCTGGTGTCAGCATAGTGCCACTATGTCACAGAGTTTATCTGCTGGAAGAAACATACTAGACTTCTGCATCCTCCATGCTTTACTCTGAAGCTCTGCTTATTACAATTTGTCTACAGTCTACCAGAAACAGACCAGTGCATATAGTACAAACAACGATAGATTGCTTGTAATCTAGATCAAGAGAAACACTAAGGCTGGATTCACATCTGCGTTGGAGTCGCAGTTGGAGACTCTGCCGTAGATTCCACTTAAAATCAGTAGAGACAAAAGTCCTGCAAGGGGGACTTTTCTCGCCACCAGTTTCAGTATAAAACGGAAACCCAGGCGGAAACCACTGGAAACCACTTTTTAGGAAAGCGTCTCTGTCTTTTGGGACCCATGCGGACCCAAACAACGGAGACCCGAATGCTAGTGTGAACATAGCTTAAGGCTTTGTTCACATCTGTGTTGTTGTTAATTTTCATTGTTCTGTCATATAAGTAGAACAACAAAAATAACAGCAGAACTAGATGCATTACATACAAGATAGATGCCAAATGTACCCAGTGGACCCAATTAACTATAATGGGATCTGTCCAGATTCTACCATGGACTCCAGCATGCTGTGCAAAATAGTGCTGCGTGTCTGGAGCCTCTTCCTTCTGGAGAGGCCATAGTGACTTAGTTATTATTCCCAGATTATGCCCTTAGGTTTCTTTAAAAACCAAGTATTAATCTATAGGAAGCTATCTTAAAATAGGTGGTGCTAGGAGCAAATTCCTCTATTTCACCAATGAGGTCTTCTTTGTACATACAGGTTCCATACAGAAATGGGCAAACCAGCTCATACCAAGCCAATTTAGGGTTTGGTTTGTACCAAACTTGTTCAACCCAAAATGAATCTTGGATCCGAGCCACTCGAAACTAAACAAATCTTGAGAGGTTTGCCCTTCTCTAGTTCTGTATGTTATCATGTATTCCCCACAGATGTATCAGCTAGACCTATACATCCTGAAGACTCCTAGGTTAGTGAAGCTGGCATCCCAGCTGGTCCCAATAATGCTTGATTGGCGATAAATCTGGTGACAGAGCAACCCAATGAAGTGTTGCAATCTAGCAACACCCCAAGCACACAAGACAATCTATTATCTACAGCCAGGCTATACGATACAATCGTATTTGCTCCGATAAAGCAGACCTGGACAAGCACCTCCTGGATCTGAGGATGAAATTTCTCCGATTGGGATACAAACCAAAAGTGACAGACAACCAATTAAACAAAGCGGCAGCCATTAACAGAGACAGTCTGCTCACATATAAAAAGACCCAGAAAGAAGCCCGAGTGCCCCTAGTTGTCACCTACAACACACAGCTGGAGATCCTACGAAGGATTGCCAAGGATCTCCAACCTGTGCTACATAGGGACAACAGACTCAAGGACATATTTCCAGCCCCCCTCTCCTTTCCTTTTGACAACCACCAAACCTGAGGCGTATTATTGTCCGGAGTGCCCTGAAGGCCCCAACTGAAAATGGCACCTCACCTTGCCTACATAAAAGGTGCATGACCTGCAGGCACATCCACACCGCTGACAATGTACCTATTCCACAGTCACAACAGGTGCACTGAATTAGGGGGGACATTTTCCTGCAGGTCTTCCAATGTGGTGTACCTCATAATGTGTGTGCAATGTCCCACCACAGGCCTCTATGTGGGGGAAACAGAGCAGCAAATGAACTCACACAGATCCAATATTAATAACAGCAGAACCGATCTCCCAGTGGCCGCACATTTCTCCGGAGAAAACCACTCTATTGAAGATTTGTGGGTTGTGGTTTTAATGGGACAGTTTAAGACGCAGGAGGAGAGGAAACAATGGGAGTACAAGTTTATGCAAAAATGTAAAACTCTGCAATTTGGACTTAATATTCATGCCAGCTTCATGTCACACTATGTATGAACTGTGAGGGTCACAAATCACCTCCTGATAGCAAACAGATAACAGAGCCCTCTGTCACGCACCACAACTTTCCAGATTGTTTTTTGACCGGTTGTAAATAACTTCTCTACTTAGATTGCATTTTGTTTTGGTTTTTTTAAGGACTCTAAAATCCTTTGAAGACCATGTGTATAAAAATCTGTGAATTTTCAGTTCTTGTATAACACCATATCTGATGAAGGAAGCTAGGCTTCTGAAAGCTTACTTATAAATATACTCAGTTAGCCTCTAAAAGGTATCGCCTGATTTCTTCACTCTTCCACGCAATCTAGCAAAGACATTCTTGGGAAACCTTTGCTAGGTGTGGGTGAGCATTATCCTGCTGAAAAAATCCAGTTGAAAGCTCTGCCTTGGCAGGTAACACGTGGCCACAGAAAGTCCTGCAAATACCTTTGAGATGTCCTTTGTATCTCTACAAGGACTGACCACCTGTTGAATGCAATAGCTCCCTTGATCATTGCACCAGCAGTTGGGGCAGTGTGTCGCTCCACAGCAAAGGCAGAATTGATGAACTCACCACAAGGCCTCCATACTCAAACCAGAGCATCTGCGATACTAAAACAAAACCTGGATTCATTGCTAAAGACCATATGGTTCCAGTCCATAGAAATCCAGGTTTCTCAACTCTACTGCAAACAAAGACAATAGTGGCTGAAAATCAATGGAAGTAAACTTAATGGACATCTTGACACCAAATTTCCTTCTACTGAGTGCCTGGAAATGTTTCAGATAGCGACAGGGGTGTGTAATGAAAATGTCACCTGTGTCTAGATAGTGGACAAAAAAACTGTGGGAGATGCTTTTGCTTGTTGGTGGATCAAATAATCCTCTCTGCTGGTGACCTGTTTGAGCCATTCAGATCCTATTCGCTGTGTGTGCCCTCACATAACCACTGTCCTCAACACCTCCTAACAGCTAGGTCAGAATGGCCCAGATGGTGGGCAATTTGTCAAAATGAACATCCTGCTTTGTTTAGTTTAATGATGTGCCACCTCTCAAAGTCTGTCAACTAAGCAAAATATCCTTGCGTGCCTCATAGAAGAATGTCAAGCAGTCCATGATCTCACCAACAGGTACACTACCCAAAAGTAGCCTCTGAGAACCTTTTTATAGGGCAGAGGAGGAAGCACTTTTGTGACCTCTTGTGGGAAGACCAGTGTCTGACCAGAGTACACCTCTAATGACACGATTTGCCCATGTGCCACAGTCCCTTCAAACAGCTGATCAGTGGGAGTGTCCTAAGGATAGACCATCAATACCCCATTAAAGTTAACTATAATAGTTTTAAAACTAGACAACATTCAGCTAAGAATTTACCAATGAATTTACCAATGAACATAACAACATATGCTATAAATTTAGTATTTCTAAAATGCAATATCGGATCAGGAGGTAAATCTTATCATTACTGGCTAACTTTGGTTTTCTATCACAAAAACTCTAAAAATAATAGAATTGTAATCTGATGAACATAGAGAGATAGATAGATAGATAGATAGATAGATAGATAGATAGATAGATAGATAGCAAAACCTAAATTTACAAACTTTTATAAACTAGATTATAAAATTACATTTATAAACTAGTTTTACTTCTGCAGTTAATCTCAATTTTTGGCTCACTTTTAACCAAGCATACTTGGCCAGATCTGAAATGACTACAATGTCCCCTGTTTAATAATGCCAACACTTTCATGTTTTGGTATGTAACACAATATCCTAGAGGGGCTTTGTCTGTGAACTTTGTGCAGTTTATCTGGGGTTTGCCCTTAACAGCAACATAATCTAGCAGGGCAATAACACTTCAAATGAACAGAGACAATCGCCTCATTCCTCTGTAATCTCTTCTAATTGAAGTGACCTTGTACGAGCTCTGGTTACAAAGACTTTTTCTTAAATTCTCTAATCAACATTCTATTTTTGTAACCACTGGTGAAACTTTCCTATTGACAGATCTTAGGATAAACACCTTGTATATTGGCCTCTTATCTATGGTGCATCCATAGAGTGTTCTCTTCTTGGAAATAAACCTATTTTTTTTTTAACCTGAACTGAAAAATTCAGAACCAAACCTTTATTGTGACAATTTTTGCATGGCAATATGTACTATAAATACTTTTTCTCACCTAAACTAGATTTGTCATTCCAACTTTTTCTCACTTTATATACATTGTAACATAGTAGATGAAGTTGGATGAAGACACAGATCTATCAAGTTAACCTATAACCTGTAATATTTTTCCTTTCAAGAAAGTCATCCAGACCCCTCTTGAACTTGTACAATGAATCCACCATCACCATATCATGTGGCAGTGAGTTCCATAGTCTCACTGTTCTTACACTTTAAGCTGTTTTCCTATGTATTTCTCTAAAATATGCCATAAATATCTGACAAGTGTAATATCAAGTGGTTAGGTGGTCAGTAATAGTTACATCTATGTGCAGATTGAATAGAGAGGTGGATGTGCGGAGGCTCGAACAGGACGAGAACCCATTCACCATACAACATATCAATCAGCACTTGTTTGCTTTTACATAGGCCAATGCAAACTGCATGAGAAGGAACCATGTTGTCACAGTGTCACGTACTATTGACAAATAATTTGGCAAACAAGTGCTTTACTCTTTTGTTGGCTTATTGTTGGTGCCATTACACACAGGTCAATTTTTACATGGGCTATGGGACCATGTAAAAGACCTTTAAAAATAGCATTGTGTCCCATTGTGAAAAAAGATTCTCTGAGATAAACTGGAATTTATTTTTTATTACTGCATAATGTTATACTGTATGTATACACTTTGTAATATTCACAATCCTGACAAGGTTCACCATATTGTAAAATTTACATTCAACATTGCCGTCTCTGATCAGACCAAGATGTACCCATTCATCTGTATCTAGTTATCAACTGAAATTAGTCAATTGGGTAATAGAGTATTAAAGAGAACAGTTATATAACTAATATACAATAATGGGGAACATCTGGAGGGGGAATTGATTTCTTACAGCATTTCTTGTACCCCACAGAATTTTGTTATCATGCATCTGCCATTTATATCTATATATGAATGTGTTATAACGTATCATATCTAATAATCAATTATAGTCGCAGACCTGAGAATATAATAGTATTTACATTACTTTCCACTGTACCTATACTCCACATCAGAGAAGAATAGCATTTTGTATTGTACTTGCACTTCTATTGTCTTGTACTCCTGTATATAACTGAATTCCCACAACTCTCACATCTAAACCTTTGCCATTGTAAAGTTTATTGCAAAAATTCTGCATATAGTAGTTGGTTCCTCAAGAACAACTTATTTCCCAAAAGTATAGCCTTGAGCAAACCCTAAAAATAAGCTTTCTCACCTTCCTACAGTTTTGTCTTGCTTTTGTCTTGAGCTAGAATATTACCGGAAGAGTCTCACACTTTAATATCTCTTGACCCCCATTACTGCCCTTTGCCTTTAGCTGAAGGCTGTAATTATGACTAGCGGTAGCAGACATGGATGTGATTAGTTAAATTGTGGAAAGAATCTCCTAACAAGCAACATTCGGGAGGATGTCTGACAAGATTTTCTTGCATCATATAAATATTTTACATAGTTTATTTTCTATCCTATTACTTCAATTATTTGTGGTTTTTGTGTGTCAAGTAGGAGAAAAGTTTGCTAAAAGTAGACTTTGTGTAAGCAACCACACATTGTCATCAGTGCATAAATGAATCGGAAAAGTTGCTCATGTTCTGGAACCTCATGGAAAGATAACAACATGGAAAGATACAGCTACTTAGAAAGGGGACTTAAAGCGAAACGAACATCAGAGAACAACTTCGCTGGATAATAAAAGATGGTATCCTGAGACCTGGGAGTGCTTGTTTCAGCTCCTGTGCACTGCTGCAACAGGGCAACATCTTACACAGCTGCTATAAGGTCAGTTGGTCAGATAGGGTACTATGTCTCCTTAGGAAGAAGTCATCTTTTCAGGTCAACTTGCAGTATGGTAGAGTCTTACAGATCATACATGCTCCACTAGGAATTCTGGGAAAGGAATATGCAAATAAGTTCCTCGTTGGAAAAAGGAAAACTTGTTCTAGCACCATCTTTTAAAAAGTAGCTCACTATACATCCCTATAGAAGGCAGATACTTTCCAAAAGGTGGCGCTAGAGCAAGTTTTTCTTTTTCCATCAGTGGAAACTTATTTGCATATTCTTTTCCAATAAGCACATATCCAGGACTAAATGATCTGCAGATTGTTCTGTTTAGTCATGGACTAGTGTTAGTAGAAGAAGTTTGTGATTTCAGGTGCAGCAGCTTGTAACTCTAGTTCACCCTAATGTCCAACCTATGGCTTGCCAGCTGTTGTAAAACGACATAGCTGGAAACAGCTTGGGAGCTAGGGGTTGAAGGTCCCTGCCATAGTCAACTCGGAGATAGTTTATTCTGTAGTATTTGGAGGAAAAAGAATATGCTAATTTTAACCAAAGGGAATTGTTGCATGAGATGTGTAACTTGAAGCTTCTGGGTCCCAATGTAAAAATTGTACTGGGGCCTTTACCTCCCTTGTGCCATTTAGAATATTTGTATACTTTATGTGGCAGAGGGACCTTTGCGGACCCCTCAGGGTCCAGGGCCAGATAGAGATTGCTATCACTGGACCCCCTATAGCTGCACCCTTAATTGCAAAATAAGATTGAAAAATATGGACCTCTACCACCGCCATCTAGACCAGTGAGCATCAGAGTTGGGTGTTGGGTGCTGACTAGAAGGTACAAGCATTAACCTTTGCCATATATCAGATGTGTATCTGCCAAACCCACCTAATATATATGTGGTCTCACAATTCTATCCCAAAAGCAGATATTGACTGAGGATCTGGATTTCACCTGCCCAGTCTTTATAACCCTCCAAGTATCATAAGCATGCACTGGTTGGTCAATCCAAGGGTAAAATAGCTGTCAGTCATATGAGTGTTATGCCTACAGGTTTCTATTGTGAATCTAGTCTCCAATGTCTTGGTCCCACTGACTTGGTATTATAGACCAACTCTAAGGTTAGGTCATCAATATCTAAATCCTAGAAAACCTCTTTAATCCGCACAAACTAAGGTCCCCAAACATATTAAAGTGACATCATTCAAACCCACCAATTTCAGTGGGACCACTGACCGTATTATGTGTCATTGGGGTGCCCCAACTTTAACAGAACAGTTGGGGGAGAGAAAGATCAGAGAGCTGCTATAACAAAGCATGGACAAAGATGCATGTTGTAAAACCTGAAGAGATAATGGAATGGGTCACATATTGGTGGCTTATTAGTGATATGTTATCAGTCATTGTAAGAAACGTATTGAATGCTACATCGTTCACTGATGGCAAATATGCTGCAAAATTACAGTTGTGGGTGAAGATTGCTTAGAAATGGGACTAAAAAATCATTGTTTAGAATACCGCTGTTGCTTGTGCCCCTAGGCACTTTCCTATAATGTTAGTCTTGCCTTAAGTACCTTTCTACAGCTCTGCATGTCTTTTTTATTTCGATACAGAAGCTTTTAACATAATTTTAATAATGCAATGTTCTTCTTATAATAAGGAGAAATGCGTCTGGTAAGATAAGGATGAGAGCAACTTAACAATGTAATTATTAGTCTTTAAATAACTTAATCATTCCGACCTGACAACTGCTCAGTGCAGCATATTATTATCATGTAAGGGTTTTTTCTAGATTAAATAAATTAATTCTGTCCGCTATCAGGCTTTTTCTTACAAATTTATTATGGCTGCTTGATATAGACACCGGACTGTAAGTATGAAAGGAGTGGAAGGAATTAATCCGTCTGAGGGCAGCCTCTGTGAGCATTCCTTATCATCACTCGGCTGCTAAATAAACCAATTATAGTGAGATACGTTGGAACCATAGGAGATGTACAGTCTCTATTTAACCGAATGCTGAATGAAGTGCTTTCCTTCCTGAAATTGCTAAAAATATTCACAGATCAGCAAATAAAATGGCAATCAGCATTTAGTGGTTGTAATAAACCATGAAGATACAATAGATGTGCTATAGAATTATAATAAATGTCATACATTGGGGAAAAAAAGTATTTAGTCAGCCACCAATTGTGCAAGTTCTCCCACTTAAAAAGATGAGAGAGGCCTGTAATTGTCATCATAGGTAGACCTCAACTATGAGAGACAAAATGAGAAAACATATCTAGAAAATCACATTGTCTGATTTTTAAAGAATTTATTTGCAAATTATGGTGGAAAATAAGTATTTGGTCACCTACAAACAAGCAAGATTTCTGGCTCTCACAGACCTGTAACTTCTTCTTTAAGAGGCTCCTCTGTCCTCCACTCATTACCTGTAGTAATGGCACCTGTTTGACATTGTTATCAGTATAAAAGACACCTGTCCACAACCTCAAACAGTCACACTCCAAACTCCATTATGGTGAAGACCAAAGAGCTGTGGAAGGACACCAGAAACAAAATTGTAGACCTGCACCAGGCTGGGAAGACTAAATCTGCAATAGGCAAGCAGCTTGGTGTGAAGAAATCAACTGTGGGAGCAATAATTAGAAAATGGAAGACATACAAGACCACTGATAATCTCCCTCGATCAGGGGCTCCACGCAAGATCTCACCTGTGGGGTCAAAATGATCACAAGAACAGTGAGCAAAAATCCCAGAACCACACAGGGGGACCTAGTGAATGACCTGCAGAAAGCTGGGACTAACGTAACAAAGGCTACTGTCAGTAACACACTACGCCGCCAGGGACTCAGATCCTGCAGTGCCAGACGTGTCCCCCCTGCTTAAGCCAGTACAGTCATGGCCAAAAGTTTTGAGAATGACACAAATATTATATTTTCACATGATCTGCTGCCCTCTGGTTTTTATGTGTGTTTGTCAGATGTTTTTATCACATACAGAAATATAATTGCATTCATATTATGAGTAACAGAAGCTTATATTGACAGTTAGAATGAGTTAATGCAGCAAGTCAATATTTGCAGTGTTGACCCTTCTTCTTCAGGACCTCTGCAATTCTCCCTGGCATGCTCTCAATCAACTTCTGGACCAAATCCTGACTGATAGCAGTCCATTCTTGCAGAATCAATGCTTTAATTTTGTCTGAATTTGTTGGTTTTTGTTTGTCCACCCGTCTCTTGATGATTGACCACAAGTTCTCAATGGGATTAAGATCTGGGGAGTTTCCAGGCCATGGACCCAAAATCTCTATGTTTTGTTGCCTGAGCCATTTAGTTATCACCTTTGCTTTATGGCAAGGTGCTCCATCATGCTGGAAAAGGCATTGTTGAGCGCCAAACTGCTCTTGGACGGTTGGGAGAAGTTGCTCTTGGAGGACATTCTGGTACCATTCTTTATTCATGGCTGTGTTTTTAGGCAAGACTGTGAGAGAGCCGATTCCCTTGGCTGAGAAGCAACCCCACACATGAATGGTTTCAGGATGCTTTACAGTTGGCATGAGACAAGACTGGTGGTAGTGCTCACCTCTTCTTCTCCGAATAAGCTGTTTTCCAGATGTTCCAAACAATCGAAAAGGGGATTCATCAGAGAAAATGACTTTACCCCAGTCCTCAGCAGTCCACTCCCTGTACCTTTTGCAGAATATCAGTCTGTCCCTGATGTTTTTTCTGGAGAGAAGTGGCTTCTTTGCTGCCCTCCTTGAGACCAGGCCTTGCTCCAAGAGTCTCCGCCTCACAGTGCGTGCAGATGCACTCACACCTGCCTGCTGCCATTCCTCAGCAAGCTCTGCACTGCTGGTAGCCCGGTCCCGCAGCTGAAACACTTTTAAGAGACGGTCCTGCCGCTTGCTGGTCTTTCTTGGGCGCCCTGGAGCCTTTTTGGCACCAATGGAACCTCTCTCCTTGAAGTTCTTGATGATGCGATAGATTGTTGACTGAGGTGCAATCTTTCTATCTGCAATACTCTTCCCAGTTAGGCCATTTTTGTGCAGTGCAATGATGACTGCACGTGTTTCTTTAGAGATAACCATGGTTAACAGAAGAGAAACAATGATGGCAAGCACCAGCCTCCTTTTAAAGTGTCCAGTGGTGTCATTCTTACTTAATCATGACAGATTGATCTCCAGCCCTCTCCTCATCAACACCCACACCTGTGTTAATGGAGCAATCACTGAAACGATGTTAGGTGGTCCTTTTAAGGCAGGGCTGCAATGATGTTGAAATGTGTTTTGGGGGATAAAGTTCATTTTCTAGGCAAATATTGACTTTGCAAGTAATTGCTGTTAAGCTGATCACTCTTTATAACATTCTGGAGTATATGCAAATTGCCATTAGAAAAACTGAAGCAGTAGACTTTGTAAAAATTAATATTTGTATCATTCTCAAAACTTTTGGCCATAACTGTACATATCCGGGCCTGTCTGAAGTTTGCTAGAGAGCATTTGGATGTTCCAGAAGAGTATTGGGAGAATGTCATATGGTCAGATGAAACCAAAGTAGAACTGTTTGGTAGAAGCACAACTCGTCGTGTTTGGAGGAGAGTGAATGCTGAGTTGCATCTAGAGAACACCATACCTACTGTGAAGCATGGGGGTGGCAACATCATGCTTTGGGGCTGTTTCTCTGCAAAGGGACCAGGACGACTGATCCGTGTACATGAAAGAATGAATGGAAGACATGTATCGTGAGATTTTGAGTGCAAACCTCCTTCCATCAGCAAGGGCATTGAAGATGAAACATAGATGGGTCTTTCAGCATGACAATGATCCCAAGCACACCGCCAGGGCAACGAAGGAGTGGCTTCGTAAGAAGCATTTCAAGGTCCTGGAGTGGCCTAGCCAGTCTCCAGATCTCAACTCCAGAGAAAACCTTTGGAGGGAGTTGAAAGTCCATGTTGCCTAGCGACAGCCCCAAAACATCACTGTTCTAGAGGAGATCTGCATGGAGGAATGGGCCAACATACCAGCAACAGTGTGTACCAACCTTGTGAAGACTTACAGAAAATGTTTGACCTCTGTCATTGCCAACAAAGGATATATAACAAAGTATTGAGATGAACGGTTGTTATTGACCAAATACTTTTTTTTCCATCATAATTTGCAAATAAATTCTTAAAAAATCAGACAATGTGATTTTCTAGATATGTTTTCTCATTTTGTCTCTCATAGTTGAGGTCTACCTATGATGTCAATTACAGGCCGGCCTCATCTTTTTAAGTGGCAGAACTTGCACAATTGGTGGCTGACTAAATACTTTTTTTCCCCACTGTATATAATCAATAAGAAAATAACCTCAAAAATGGCAAACCAAGACTATAAGATGTGTTCTTGGTGATTTTGAAAAATGCTGGTGAAATTAAATCTGTGCAGACCATATGGTCTTTCTCATTTTTGGAAGAAAATGCTCTTATTTTTTTATTTTTGTTTTCGTGTGTAATCCTTAATGCCTTACAATCCTCTCTAGTGCTATTCAGGTGATACTATCTTTTACATGACACAGGGTTTGTATTTGGTGTAATGTAAAGTTTACTTAAAGAGGTTGTCCGGGATAAATTGAAATCCCTACATTAATCTAAACACCCTCCCCCCTCCTACTTTCTAAATAACATAATTAATCAAAAATTTATATTTTCCCATATCATTTGCTGGTTATCTGGTGACGATACATTTCCCCGTTTCTGTAAACGGAACGTCACTACTACTCCCACTCCCATCCACTCCATCATACTTACTTTCCAGGCTTCTTCCTACATGATGGCTCTTACCTCTTTTCTGACTGCGGGCGCTCACTATTGTACCAGCGCTGCTCTGCGCTCTGCTGTCGATAACCCACCTCTACTGCGCAGCTCCGACCCCTGTGCAGTAGAGGTGGATTGTCGCTGCAGAGTACAGACCAGCGCTGGGACTGTAGCACGCTGGTAGTCAGAAAAGAAGGATGGGCCATCCCACAGGAAGAATCAAGAGAGGTAAGTATATAATGGGGTCAGGAGTTGAGATGAGTAGGTTGGGAAGAGCTAGTAGTGGGCGGGATAGCTAGAGAGACAGGGAGGTGGTGTATGGGAGGGAGGGAGAGAGGAAGGGGGGGAATGAGGTGAGAAGGAGTTAGTGTGAAAGTTACACAGCAGGATACTGAACCATGTAAAGAAATGTAGAAGATACCAGGAGCTCCCAGAAACACCCAGAAATCACTCAAAAAACTGCTAAAGGTATATGGGTGAACCAGAGGCGTAGCTAGGGGTTCAGCACAGGGGGGCAAACATGTCCAGGTGGCCCCCCAACTTGGACATGTTCATATACCGATACTATCAGTATACAGTGAGTGTATAGTGGTATACAGCGGCTCTACACAGGGCTCTGCAGACGATTTAGGTGAATATAGGGCAGTAACATTTAGTGACTTACAGGTAACATCTCTGACTAATATTTCACATTCCCCATCTCTTTTATCTAGACGGCCATGACCAATTCTTTCAGTCTCTGTAAAGTTTGCAAAACAGACATCTTTGGCTCCTCACTTTTCCAGGCACCTGACCCACATTGTCCTCACCTACACAAAGCCCCCATCCTGCTGCTACCCCAATTATAAAATATATAATATAACCCCCCATAATGAATAATACCCCCAAGTGCATCTTTAAATTAATAACTTCCCCTTATTAATAATGCCCCAGGTGTTTCCTAATTAAAAAGGAAAAAAAAAAGGAAAAAAATTATTGAGGTTCCAATACCTGGGACTCCCAGGAACAGCTGATTGAATGAACCGTGGTACTTGTGTAAGCGCCCTGTCATTCTTTTCATAGCGGCCATGTAATGTAACTACAGCCTCATCCTATACACGTCTATGTGACAAGGCTGGAATGACATCACACGGTCACTATAAACAGACAGCGTGTGATATAAACAGGCGCCATGGCCCCTTCATACAGCTAGTCAGTGGGGATTCCCTTATCTCTTATTAATGTTTTATTTTGAGGATAGACCATCAATAAAAATGAGATGGAAAATGCCTTAAGGCCGGAGCCCCACGTGGCGTCCCGCAGCAAAGAAGAGCTGCTGGAAAAAACGCTGCGGCGACGTATCGCGGTTGTTCATGCAGCACTTTGCACAGAAAGTTCGCAGAGATTTCCTCTGTAGACTTTCTGCTTCAATTATATCTATAGGGAAACCGCTGCCATTTCCGTAGGTATAATTGACATTCCGCGATTTCCAAAACTGTGACTGTTTTGGAAATTGTAGCGTATTCGCTGTGCATATTTTACTGCAAAGTGGGGATGGGATGGGGGGCCGCATGTGGCGAAAACCCACAGAAAAAAATCATGGCATTCTAGCAAATCCCATCCACACATTGCGGAAAAATGTGTGCAACAGACGCACTGCAATTTCCAAAACCGTTGTGGTTTTGGAAATTGCAGCATGTCAATTATACCTACAGAAACACTGGCGGTTTCCATATAGGTGTATTGAAAACAAAGTCCACAGGGGAAACCACTGCGGACCTTGTGTGAAAAGTGCTGCGGGAAGAACCACAATGTTACCTCCGCGGTTTTTCCTGCACCTCTTTTTTTGCTGCAGCCAGCTACGTGGGGCCTTAGTCTTAATAAAGCCTAAGTGCCACTTTAATTAAATTAATTGCTCCCTCATATTATGCCCCTGATTCCCTCTGACATAAATACTGCACCTCTAATGACCCCTTATATCAATGACCACCCCCTTATGTTTATAATGCCTCCTAATATAAATGATGCCCCATAATGGCCCCTTATATAAATAACCTCCCTCTCATAATACCCCGTAATAACCCTTATATAAATGACCCCCCCTCATCGTCATAATGCCCCCTAATGAATCCTCCCTTTATAGTTAATTCCCCTTCCTAACCACCCCTTATACTATTAATATACCCACAAGTGCGCTAAAAAAACAAAACAAAAAAAAAGTCATACTCACCTACCTGCGATCCTGTTGAATGGAGCTGCCGCCGCTTCCTCCCGGTCCACGCACAGGACGTCTGTGTCTGAGCGCAGGCGGCGCGATGTTGTGACGTCATCGTGCCGCCTGTGCTGAGAAACAGACATCCGTCTGTGGTCTCGGCGTCTTGTAAACCGCAGGCCTGTATTGACTTTCGGTTTACAATACTGTTAAGTTGCAGGATACCTTTTAACAGACACCGATCTAGTTAGAAATAAAGGATGTATTAATGGCAGCCCCGGGGCGGGCCCTCAAGAGTCAGCCGCCCCCCTCTGCCCCCCCGCTAGCTACGCCTCTGGGGTGAACCCATTAATAGCACTAACAGACCTTTTTTAAAAAAACATTTTTTGCCCGGAAAACCGCTTTAAGCTATGTTCACGCATAGCCTTAGTATTCTGACAGAGAAGTATGCATTAAAGGGAATGTGTCAGGAGTAAATTGGTATAGATTGTAAGCTCTTGCGAGCAGGGCTCTCAGTCTCATTTTATGAATTGACTATTTCTCTGTAATGTATCTTTTTGTTTGTACTTGAACCCTACAATTTGTAAAGTGCTGCGGAATATGTTGGTGCTATATAAATAAAATGTATTATATATATTATATTATAAACCTAATCCCAGTAACTCGTAGAGGGGTTTCTACAGTTTCCAAATATGTCTGTTATTCAACATTGGTGTCCCATTTCGGTAATCTTTTTTTCACTAACAGCTTTAATCATATGCAAATAAGGGGGATAGTGCTTTGCTCAGGAATCTAGAGCTGTGACCAAAGCTCAGGCACGCTAAGGTATGACCCTAAAGCATTTTCCTTTTCATTTGCATAAATAAAAGTGATTTACAGGAAAATGAGGCTCCAAAGCTGAGTAACAGAGGAATATTTGGAAACTGTAGAATCACCTCTACAATGTGCTCTCATTAGGTTTATACCAATTTACCGCTGACAGATTCCCTTTAAAATTTCAAACTGAAAATTTCAAATTGAAAACCACTGGGTGTTGTCATGGGAAAAGTCAAGAGCGCATGAAGACTTCGGAAGAGACAGTGAATAGGATTCAAGCTGTTTACCAGCGCAGTTCTACAAAGTTGACCAGGCTGACTAGTATGGAACTACAGATGTACAATCCACAATATGGTGTGTCTTACAAAAACATCAGCATTGTGGACCGTACAGATTTACATTTTCTTCAGGAAATGAAGCCAGACTACAAATGAACACTGTGACTTTTGCATTAATTTGCAAAGACGATTGGAAGATGAGAATCCGCTGACAGGCTGGTGTTCAGCACTGAGGTTACTTGTCACCTCAGTTGAGAAGATCATTCGCCCCAAAGTTAGAATTTTTGGCTCAGAAAAACCATGTGCCCTTATTGAATACAAGGGACTCACTCCCAACCACAGGATCAGAATGACCTGAGACAACATACCACTGAAACAGTCATGTACATATCTGAGGATATGATGGCACGTGTCTGGACAGAGTTGAACTATCGCCCAGATAGCTGCGTGTCACCAATGGAAATCAAATCAAATATTTGTAGTGTATAGATGAAACTTGGATAGATAGTGTATCTTTTTATGTTAATGAATTTGTGCTATATCCTCTAGGTTGTTGTGAGTGAATATATATATATATATATATATATATATATATATACTGTGTATATATATATATATATATATATATATATACACACACACGTGGACAAAATTGTTGGTACCCCTCATTTAATGAAAGAAAAACCCACAATGGTCACAGAAATAACTTGAATCTGACAAAAGTAATAATGTATAAAAATTCTATGAAATGAACAAAATGAAAGTCAGACATTGCTTTTCAACCATGCTTCAACAGAATTTTTAAAAAAAGAAAACTCATGAAACAGGCCTGGACAGAAATGATGGTTCCCTTAACTTAATATTTTGTTGCACAACCTTTTGAGGCAATCACTGCAATCAAACGATTCCTGTAACTGTCAATGAGACTTCTGCACCTCTCAACAGGTATTTTGGCCCGCTCCTCATGAGCAAACTGCTCCAGTTGTCTCAGGTTAGAAGGGTGCCTTTTCCAGACGGCATGTTTCAGCTCCTTCCAAAGATGCTCAATAGGATTTAGGTCAGGGCTCATAGAAGGTCACTTCCGAATAGTCCAATGTTTTCCTCTTAGCCATTCTTGGGTGTTTTTAGCTGTGTGTTTTAGGTCATTATCCTGTTGCAAGACCCATGACCTGCGACTGAGACCAAGCTTTCTGACACTGGGCAGCACATTTCTCTCTAGAAGGCCTTGATAGTGTTGAGATTTCATTGTACCCTGCACAGATTCAAGACACCCTGTGCCAGATGCAGCAAAGCAACCCCAGAACATAACAGAGCCTTCTCCATGTTTCACAGTAGGGACAGTGTTCTTTTCAAGATATACTTCATTTTTCTGTCTGTGAACATAGAGCTGATGTGCCTTGCCAAAAATGTCGATTTTTGTCTCATCTGTCCATAGGACATTCTCCCAGAAGCTTTGTGGCTTGTCAACATGTAGTTTGCCAAATTCCAGTTTTGTCAGATTCAAGTTATTTCTGTGACCATTGTGGGTTTTTCTTTCATTAAACGAGGGGTACCAACAATTTTGTCCATGTGTGTATATGTGTGTGAGTATATATGTGATATATATATATATATATATATATATATATATATATATATATTGTACAGTATATGTAGATGTAACTGAGTTAAATCACAGCATCTGTTTCTAGATGTAACTGAGTTAAATTACAGCATCTGTTTCTAAGGCTATTCATAGAATAATTTGGTAAGCATTAACAATAATTGTTTAAAGTGGGCAGGGATGCCAGCCACCATAAAATTCTGAGCAGTCTGTAAAAATAGGAACTTTTTTAGTGTCCTTGAAAAAAGAATTGGTGTGTCTATGATTTTTTTGTTTTGTTTTGTTTTCTTAAGCTGGAGGAGTTTGTGCAATTGTCATGGTAAATATCATTTTTCAGGTCACAGTAAATATCTTAATATCAGTATTACAAGCTTTTTACCTTTTCATTATCATTCATTCTGGTTGTCCAGAACAAAGACAAAATCAAGTTAGCAAAATCAAGTCAGTTCATACTACTTTGGTCCATAACACTGTCCATAACATAACACTGGCATATACATCTGCAAAAAAAAAGTATCCAGACTAATATTTTATTTATAGGCTTTTACGAGGAAGAGATGTAAGGGGTTAATAGATAATGTGCCTTTAAGATATTTTGCAACTGTTTGGTGTTGAGCCCCTGATTGCAGAGTCATTTGTCAGGGAGGGCTTTGCGTCCAGTGGGAGTACATTGGTCCTAAACTCATTAGTCAACCATTCTCACATTTGAATCTGGACTCAATGGCCACAAAACCCATGGAGACGGAAATATCAGGGACCTACGCTTTGTAGGGACACACAGCCTATGCCCAATCACCCACAAAGGTGAGGTTAGGGAGTAAATTTAAGGGCCACATTCCTGCCGCACACACAGAGTTGCAGCTATAGTTCTGTCAATTCCAGTGGATTTCTGGTCAATCAGAGCCAAGTTCAGTAAAGTTAAGAATAGGGTTGGCTCAGGGAGCAGCTGAGTGAGCACAGCTGCAAGGAGAGCACACCAGAAAGCAGTTGGGTGTATTTGTTTAGCATTCTGAACAGAATGCCATGGTTCCCACTTTAGAGCCCCATATCTAAGGATTCGCTAGGGCTATAAAGATGATTCATTTTAAATATGAGAACCTCATCATGATACCCCTTACAGATTGGGAGGGATTTGCAGTTAAAACACTGTAGGGAATTGAGATCTGCATTGGGATCTCAATGTCAAACATAGTTTTCACCAGCGAATCGCTCCAGATCTGTAAGGACTATCATGATGATCTTGATATCATTTTAATGATGAGATTCTCATCTTTGAAACTAATCCAAGGTCATCTTCATAGCCCTAACGGATCCTGAGAATTCATATGTCCTCTACAACTAAAGTGCCACCCTGGCCAGATGGCAGGGAAAGGGTTAATGTCCCCCTGAAGTTGTACCCACATTTTAATGTCCCTGTCCTACCACACAAAAATAAAAAATTCTAGCTCCTGGTGTCTCCTCCTCCGGGCCGCAGACCTTCCTACTTAGCCAGATGGGAGGCTGATCTGGCCATGACCTTCTCTGTCCAAAAGTGCTCCAGAATTTTTGAGTTTACCCACAAGAGTTCGATGGCTAGCAGATATCAGGATGCGGGATATAAAATCCTGACTAGATGGTACCATGCATGTTCCGTCTAAACTACACAGACTCTTCCCGTCCTCCTCTCCCGCTTGTTGGCGCTGTGGCTCGGAGGAGGGGACGCTTTTACATATTTTCTGGGAGTGCTCGATATTGAGAGACTTTTGGGAGGGAGTACATAGGGTGCTAGGTCAGATATTCCAAACTTCCATTCCTAACACGCCAGCCTTCTTTCTCCTACACCTTTCGGACTGCCCCCTGCGTACCTACCGCAAGTCTTCCCTACGGCACATGATCAATGCTGCTAGGGCATGTATCCCAGCGCTATGGAAATCGTCTAATCCCCCCTCCCTCCTCCACTGGGTTCGCAAAGTGGAGGATATTCAGTACATGGAGGATCTCACGGCATCCCTTCGAGATACGAGGGAATCCTTTTATGGCGGCCTGGATGCCGTGGATTCTCTTTCAGGGATCCCAGGCCTATAAAGATCTGACGGGTAGACCTTGATTGAAGGTTTACGCAGCCGATATGGAGGGGTCGGGGTCCTTGTCTGTTTGTCTGTTTGTCATGTGTGTGTCAATTCTTGGCTCCCACATTTGTCCCCTCCTTGTCTTTCTTCCTCTCCCTCTCTCTTCTAGTCCCTCCTGCTTCCTTCCCCCCCTCTGTCCCCTTTTTTTTTTTTTTTCGTTTTCCCTGACAACTGCTATGATCAGCAGAAGCTGATGTTCTAATTTATCTATTTCATGTTACCATGTTATTATGTATGGATGTTGATATATGCCTTGATCCTTGAGGTCAGGCACTTGTTCGGCTCACGCCATCTTTGTTTGTTTCTATTTCTGTACAACTTCTAAAATAAAGAATTTATAAAAAAAAAAAAAAAAATACTAATACTCACCTCTCTTCTGTCCCTTGCTGTCTCGGGTCCGGAGCTGCAGGCGCTATGTATGAGAAAAAGGAAAGGAAAAGGAAAAGGAAAAGGAAAAGGAAAAGGAAAAGGGAAAGGGAAAGGAAAGGAAAAAATGTCCCCGCATCTAAAAATGCCTGAACTATCAATATATAGAAGTATTTATCCCGTGCTGTATATTATGTTTTTATCGCATAGTGAACAATGCAAAAATAAAACCCACTAGGCTACGTCCCCATGTAGTAAAGCACAGCAAAAAAACGCTGCGGAAATGCATCACATTTTCTCTCACAGCATTTTTCATTACGTTTTCACAGCGTTTTCCTCTGCAGACTTTCTGCCCTTATTATACCTACATGGAAAACGCCAGCATTTCCACAGGTATAACTGACATTCTGTGATTTTCTGCTTTTCTGTTGCAGAATTTTTTTCTGCAATGTGTAGCTAGGATTAGCCAGAATTGCATTCACTTTGCAGGTAATGTAAAACATAACGTTTTTGGCTGCAGTGATTCTGCAACATGGGGCCCCAGCCTAAGAAAACGTTGCAATTGAGTTTTTTTTTTCCTTTTACAGCCCATTTTTTATGGCTTCCCAGTGCATCACATGGAATATTATATGGTATTATATGGTGCCAACAGGAAGTACAATTTATCTGGCAGAAAATAAGTTCTTATATGGCTATGTAAAGGGAAAAATACAAAAGTTATAGCTTTTGGAAGTCAGGGAGGAAAAATTGAAAATTTGATGCAGCTGGAAAGGGTTAATCACTTGTCTGTTTAAATTTCCCTGGGCCATACAAGTACATTGCATGGGGTTGAGTTAAATGAAATTATACCTAAGGAAATGCAGGCGGTTTTCCTATAGGTATAATTGAAGCAGAAAGTCTGCAGAGGAAACCTCTGTGGATTTTCTGTGAAAAGCGCTGTGGGAAAAACCGCAATGCGCTTCCTCCTCAGTTTTTCCAGCAGTGCTTTTTCGCTGCGGCTGCTGCATGGGGCCTTAGCCATACGGGGTCATTTATCAAGTCACTTATGCCTATTCTATTCTATTTCTACACCTTTAACTTTTACACTGTGTGCATAAGATATATCATGTGTTTGTCTGGGAAAGTATGCTTGGTTTATCTGGAGAAACATTTTACAATGAATGTTTGAAATAACCCTTTTCAAAGATGCGCAAAAAAGGTGCAACTTCACTCCGGTACATGGGTAACGTGAAAAAAACAGACAAATCTGATAGCCTTGAAATCACAAGTTACATTAGGTGAATTCTGAGCAAAATTTATGATGAAATTATGCCAAGGCAGAAAGTAATAGTGCATGCAAATAATAAATAACCCCATAGACTATACTTTTATCATATTTACAACTGGATAATTTTTTTCAATTTTTTTACAGTACTGTAAAGAATAGGCTGAAGCGTAGACCCAATTTCCTACATACAGCATTTTTCAATGTGAGCCCCTTTAATAAAATCACAATAGTAATAAATCTTTGAAGATATATATATTATATATGAAGCAAATTTTCCTATCTATGGCCTGCTATAATAACATAATAATAATACAGCGCTCCTTGTAAAATAGCATCATTGTGCCTGCTGTCTATACTCCCTCTTTAAATGCTGCATGAGAATATCTAGAAGGGGTTAATTCCCTGCCATCCAGGCTATGACATAAACCAGCAACTTAATAAAACTTCAGCAGATCTATGAGAAGCAATTTACTTCACTGTCATAGTCCGCTGTGAGTGGATGACTTCAGACAAGGCATCTTCACAATGTGGGCAGCACACAAGACCCCCTGTGCACCTTATAATCTGATCAGCTCTCCTTCTGTTCCCTTTAACAGGTGAACTTTCCATTCTGCATATCACTTCACGGTGGCACCAGGGATCAGCGATTTTCTATCGCTATATAGGCCAGTTGAAAGGGATACCTGTAATAACAGAGTGACATCCCATTGTTTTCTGGTAAGAGCAATAATTGCCTCTGTTACAAAGAGACCTTTGAGCCAAACCTGCGGAGGACAAGGCTTATTAATTAAAAAGCTATGGACTGCTTCAGAGCCCTCCACGCTTTACTGAGCTTCCTGTGACCACTGCACCTAGCAAATAACCTGTGCACAGCACCTGAGGGGAAGTCCAGACAGGAGTCTAATATCAGCCCTGGAAAGAAGACGCAAGACAATCAGTGGCCGCAGGTTCAGGGACTACGCCATGTAATTAATGCCTCATTGGACAGGTCCACTCCTATTACAATAGGGCTCCAGCCATTCCTGGGCACAAAGCTGACACTACTACAAGTGTGATCACTGCAGGCTTCTTATCTATGATATGCCAGAAGTGTGTTTAACCTTAAAGGGTTTCTTTAATATACATAATCAAAAATGTAGAAGTTTTAGGCTAAGGCACCACATAGCGAAACGCTGCAGAATAAAAACGCAGTGGAAATTGTGTTTTTTTTCCCCGTAACATTTTTATAGCACTTTTGCATACTTTCTGTCTTTATTATACCTATAGGGAAAACACCAGCATTTCCATAGGTATAATTCACATGCTGCGATTTTAAAAAATGCAGGCATTTTTGAAAAACGCAGTTTTTCCGCTGCAGATATTTTTCTGCAATGTGTGGATGGGATTAGCCAGAATCCTATTCACTTAGCAGGTTCACTAAAAACAGCGTTTTTTACGCAACATGGGGCTTCAGCCCTAAAGAATTTCTCTAACCATCTTACACCTCCTGCACGTTTTTCACTTTAAAATACTGATCCGCAATGCGCAAAACACATATCCGCATGTCATTCACAATCATGGAGGAGCACACAAATGCGGGCAAAACAGGACATGAATAATAATTTGCGGTCCTTGTCTATGGTACGGACACATGGCCGCAAAAGCTATGAATGTGTGCAATTGTGGATAAAAACTGTGGTCGTGTGCATGAGACCTTAGTAGTGACAATCTTTTTCCCTGATAGGTTGCCCATGGATATTACTATAAATGCAGGAACTTTTTATGAGCTGACACTTGTCAGAAGCCCAGCCATGATTTCCTTATTGTGGCCAGGTAATCTTCTGTAGAAACACAGAAGCAGGCAGGGAGAGTACATGCATGAGAAGATAACCTGGGCTGTGCACAATAAGAAATCATGGCTAGGTTTTTCAGAAGTGTCAGACCAAAGAAAGCTCCTGCATTCATGTTTGTATCCACTGACAACCTATCAAGACACCACTAAGACTATGCTCACATCTATGTCAGAGCCTCTGCAGTGTCTGTTCTGCATGCTCAACTTTTATATCTGGTGCCCAAAGCTTGTGTAAACCTAGCCTAAGATGTATAGAGAAAATCTTTAAGGCTAAGGCCCCACATGGCTTCCCGCAGCAAAAAAGCGCTGCGGGAAAAACCACGGCAAGAACGCATCACGGTTCTTCTCCCAGTGCTTTAGACAGTAAGTTCGCAGAGGTTTCCTCTGCAGACTCTTTGTTTCAATTATACCTATGGGGAAACTGCAATAGTTTTCGTAGGTATAATTGACATGCTACTATTTCCAAAATCTCGCCGTTTTGGAAATCGCCACATGTCCACAGCGCGGTTTTTACTGCAGAATGGGCATGGGATTCGCTAGAATCCCATCCACTTTGCTCTGACTGTAAAATGCTGTGATTTTTTTCCGCGGCGTTTCTGCCATGGGCGAATCAAGGCATTTAGGCCATGCGGGGCCCTGGCCTAAAACTGTGCAAAATATTTAATCATTTATATTTGCAAGTATTAATTGTTTAAAAATTTTAAACGGTTACTTATGTTCATGGGAAAATCCCTTTAATTATGTGAAGTATTTAAGGGCAGCACGGTGGCTCAGTGGTTAGCACTTGCAGCGCTGGAGTCCTGGGTTTCGAATCCTGCCAGGGACAACATTTGCAAGGAGTTTGTATGTTCTCCCCGTGTTTGCGTGGGTTTCCTTCAGGTACTCCGGTTTCCTCCCAAACTCCAAAGACATACTGATAGGGAATGTAGATTGTGAGCACTATATGGGACAGTGACTGTAAAGTGCTGTAGAATATGATGGCGCTATACAAGTAAGCATAATAAATAAATAGTATTTCCGGAAGCCATAACTTTTTTTTTTTTTTTTTCTTTTCACAGTGTTGTATGAGGGTTTATTCTGTGGAAGCTAGAAAAAAAATAAGAATGGTTGAAATTAGAGGAAAAACTTAATAAACACCATTTTCTTACGGGTTTAATTTTTTATGACGTTCGGTGTGCAGTAAAAATGACATGTTCCTTATATTCTTTAGGTTGGCATGATCACAGCAATACCAAAGTTACCCAGTTTTTGTCATGTTTTAACACCTGTGCAAAAAATTCAAAACATGCAAAAAATTATCTTAGTTGCCACATTCTGACATTCGTAACGTTTTCATGTTTCCATGTACAGAGGTGTGTAAGGTGTCTTTTTTTGCAACTTAAGATGTGGTTTTTATCAGGGGTGAACCCAGCCTCTCTGCTGCGTAAGACGACCTATAAAAAGGAAACCCTTCCCCACAAATACTCAACCCGGCTATCTTTAGCTCCATGATAGAGCACACTTAATTAAAACTTTAGGCCATGCACCCCCCATTTGCAGATCAAAAAATTCCTTTATTTGGCCCACATACAGTATAACACCCCCTTTACTGGCTCCAATACAGTATAACATTCCCTTTACTGACCTTCCACAGTATATTGTCCCCTTTACTGGTCCCCACACAGTATATTGCCCCCTTTATTGGTCCCCATGCAGTATATTATCCAATTCTAGGCCCCCGCTCATAATATTGCCCTCTTCTTTTTGGCCCCTACACAATATACTGCCCCCTTTTTGACCCCCACACAGTGGTAGCCTTAGATTTGACCCAAATTTTCCAAAAGATGCAGGCTCGGCCGGAATTCGAAACTTTTGGGATTCATTACTCACAAAGTACTATAATATTTATCAAACCCTAGAGTATAATAAGGGGAGGCCCAGGGTAAAAATAAGAAACACTTTTATACTCACCTTGCCTCACCTCTCCAGGGCATCTTTGTGTTGTTCGTTGGAACCCAACGTCCTCTTCAGGCCTTCGTCTGATTTCATGCACCATGGGCATCACCACTGAGGCCTGTGATTAGGCCTCAGTGGTCATGTGGGATGTATTGAGTTTCATGACTTCACAGGCCTTAGAAGTGAACCTGGGAAACTTGATGTCAAATACACGTGTATTACTGAGTTTGCTAGGAAAGCTATTGCGATTAGGTGGATGGGAGATAAACGCCCAACAGTGGGACAATGGTTAGAAGTTAGTTAATAACACACTTCAATATGAGAAAGTGGTATATAAACATAGACGCTGACCCCAGAAGTATGACATGTATGGCGCAACTCTCCACTGACTCATACCTCTACTAGGTCAATAAGGGCTGAACTATCATCTAGACTGGAGGACCCTACATGATACCATTCCACAATGCTGAGTAAATGGTCTTGATCTCCCTCCTGTCTGGATAGTTTATTATAGACTGACTAGAAGATGTCTCTGTATAGTACAACACATGTGCAATGTTTTGTTCTGTTAGACAATGTTTATTGTTCACCTGTTTTCCACAATGTAATAGCTGTGTGAAATGTTTGCAGTCATTGTATTGTGTTTTTATTGTTACCTACTGTGACATAGTGGAACTTTAATCTTCTACATGCGCTTTGAGTCCTTTGTTCAATACTGTTTACTGTATTTTCATAGATTATAAAAGAGAAATCCTTTGTTCTATATAAATTGTATTCCATTGTGAATTCAATAAAACAAATTTTAAAAAAATTCTGCCCTTCAGTTTATGCCATGAGGCGCCGCCTGAGACTGTGATCCCAGGTCGCCTCATGGAAAGTGTGGCCCTGTATTGCAGTCTATGCGAAATTCACTATATAACTATCGAGGCCTGTCGCAGGCAAGCCTCATTAGTTATATTCCTATGACAAGCCTGGGAGCCATCACTAGGTTCCCGGCTATCATAGGAGCAAGACGCCTGCCATAGGGGCAAAAGAGAACTCTGATCACAGGCATTACCTCGGGGTCTCTGTTACTGAGCCAGCGCCATATTTAAAGTTTTGGCAAGGGGTTAAGAAGGGCAACAGTGTGATGGTTACACTTGAGTTAGAGCATCTCCAAAATGACAGGCCCAATTTGCAGTGGTTTCATTGATGCATGTTGGCAGCCAAGGCTAACCCATCTGGTCCAATCCCACAAGGTATGATAGCTTGCAGCATAACTACAGACTGAACTGGACAATGGGGAAATAAAATGAATAAACCACAGCCAAAATAATTCAAGAAAATCTGTTTTGCCTGGTATCTGTTGTTGTAGGTTTTTGTTTTTTTTTCACAGAGAAAAAAGCATGGTGTGCTATTCTTTTGTGTCCACCAAAAATGTATACAAATGGAAACAGGCAAAACAGACACCAAAGGAAAATCCTGTTCTAAATTGTGACGTGAACAACCACTTACCTGAAAAAGAAATAACTCCAAGATGCACCTCGAGAAGAAGGAGGCAGTGTGGTGCCCTGGGCAATGTTCTGCTGAGAAGCCTTATGTTCTGGCATTCATGTTGGTGTTACTTTGACATGGACCATCTACCTAAACATTGTGGTAGACTCTAATAGTATTGGCCTCTTTTTCCTGCATAATGCAACCTGTCTCACTGCAACAATTGTTGAGGAACGGTAAAGTGTCCAAGGTGTTGACTTGGTCTCCAAGTTCCCCAGATTTCAATCTAGTCAAGCATTTGTTGGATCATAGATACCCCATCTCACAAATTATAGGACCTAATTATAGGACCTAAAGAATCTGCTTTAAAAGTCCTGGTGCCATGTACCAGACGACACTGTCGCTTGTGGAGTCCATGCCATGCCTAGATTCACACGACGGTTGAAAATTGGTCTGTGAGTTTGCTGAATTTCCCAGTCTGAACAGTGTGCAGGGAGAGAGGAACTCCTAGCATAATAGTTATCTATAATACCTAGGTAAAGTCAGAAGTGAAAGAAGTTTTCCGCACTTTAACGAATCGCCCTAGTTAATGTGCACATTACCTAGTTAATCTGCAGATTAACTGAATTCTGCACTTTAACGGTAACATATTCACTACTGCTAGATAACTATAATGCTAGGAGCCCCTCTCCCTGCACACTGTTCAGGCAGGGAAATCTGGCGAATAAATACCTTCACCAGTGAAACTAGGCTAAGTCTCGTCCATGCACAGACTGACACAACCATGAAAAATGGCACAGCCATGTGAATGAGGCCTTAGCACTGTATTTTTGTGCGGATTTTACAAAATATTCTTATGCAAGAGAGAACTGTGGTGCCTTATACAGTAATACCTGCTACAATGTGCACGTAATCTTGTTTCCATAGATTATAGAAAATGCCCTGGATCCAGAACTTGGACGCCATTGTTTAAATGAGTTTATAAATAGATTCGGCTTGTCTCTCCAGTAAATACAGAGCTGGTTCTACAGATAAATCACATACTTAATAGCAGCGAGGTGGCAATGATAATGGAATTTCTTATGGTACCTGATAAGGTTTTAATATGATTTTATATTGTGATTTATTGTGAGGACTTTATTTTTCTAGTGGAATGCAGAAGGGAAAGGATTATAAGTATCTTGTGATGAATTATGCAGTATACAGCCTCACAAGGAAACTCATTCCATAGGCCGGTGATAACAGAATAAGTTGTTGGCTGCAATGTAATCCTTCACGTATCTGTCTGTCTTGCAGTGATAGTGGTTACTCTGTGTAAGCTCATCTGTACTTCTTTCTATTTATTTTATTATAGTATTTTCCTGGTGCATACCGCCTAGTTGTACTAGATCACCCTGACATCTACAGGATGACTTTCTTATCAGCGCCTTGATTTACACTGCCCAACGACAGTGCTTATATTGTACTACCACCCACCCTTTACTTATACTCTGACCTTGAGGCCTACAGTCCTCGCTGACCTGTATGATTTACTCTGACAGGTTTATATCAGCTTGATATTGGGCATGAACCCACATATCTTGAATTACAGCGCTATAACACAGCTATCGGGCTGAAGCAGACAGTAGCCTCTTAAAAAAGATGTTTCATGGATTCAGAGGCACCATGAGATAGAGACAGATTTAATGATTTGGAATAAACAGTTCAGAGGTTCTGTAAACTGTAATGCCGAGTGTCGAGATGAGAGGATGACTGTATGAAGAAGTGCAAAACCATTAATGTGATGAGAAGATAGTGAGCCAAGATCTGAGACCTCAGCTCTACATTATAAGTCTACCCTGCTGACCAGGACATTGTGGCATTTCTAGGCTACCGGGTGGTTCTTCTCTTCAATACCCCAAGTTTATCTCTCTTTGTAAAGGTTTTATATTTTATCATAAAAATACTAAAAGGAGTATTCCGGTGAAAATAAATCTTATTTAGGCCAGGGCCCCACGTGATGTGGCAGAAACCGCAGCATTTTACAGACCCTGCAAAGTCTAGCAAATCCCATCCACACACTGTGAAAAAATATGCGATGCGAACACGCTGCAATTTCCAAAACCGTCACGGTTTTGGAAATTGCAGCATTTCAATTATACCCATGGAAACACTGGTGGTTTCCCTATAGGTATAATGGAAGCAGAAAGTCTGCAGAGGAACCTTCTGTGAAAATTGGTGTGGGAAAAACCACAATGCATTGCTGCCGCAGTTTTTCCCACAGTGCTTTTTCGTTGCAGCCCGCTACGTGGGCCTTAGCCTTATAGTCTATTGTCAGTTTTAGGCTAAGGCCCAACGTTGCAGAAAAGCTGCTTTTTTTTTTTTTTTTTTTTTTTTTGCAGATTTTGCTGTTATTCTTTCTGAGCCAAAGTCAAGAGTGGCTACAAAAGGAATGGGAAATATATGGGAAATACTTATACTTAAACTTTCTGCTCAGTCCACCACAACAAAATCTGCAACAAGAAAAGCAGCTTTTCTGCAACATGAGGCCTCAGGCTTAAAAAACTTTATATATTAGACTAAATGCAGTTTTTTATAGTATCAACAAAGTAAATGCAGCATGTCAATATTACTTGTGGAAATGCTGTGTTTTTCCCATAGACTTATATGGGATGGGGAAGATAAAAATGAAAAACTCTGAAAAACACAATCCAAGAGTGGCTACAAAATGAAAGGGAAATATCTAGGAAGCTCTTATACTTTTCTCTTCTGCTCAATCCACTCTTGGTTTTGGCTCAAAGACTGAGTGGACTGAACCAGTATCCGTATCCTAGGTGACCCTCTCACCATTTAAACTTCAATAAATAAACATCAGACCTTGGTGTGGATAAATGTGGGGTTGGCCGCAGCTTTATTAATAAAACATAACTCCAACAGTAAACAAAGAAAATTTCCATGCCCACAATGATGTCCTAGTAGTATAATGTGGTACCGTGTTAGCCATAGAAAGTAGTGGAAGAGTGAAGAAATCAGGCGATACCTTTTAGAGGCTTTCGAGAGTGCTAGCTCTCTTCTTCAGACATGGTGTCACGATGATGTCCTGTAATTCAAACACGTTCTTGCCCGAATGCCCCGCTGTGCAACAGTGGGCATGTGGGCCCTCTTTCCTTAACCACGATTTTGTTTGGGCATGGTCTCCCGCCACACTGTGACATCTGCAATGAAAGAAAGACAACACCAAAACAAACCACCAAAAAACACCAGATAAAAGGACAGAGTAGGCGGGTACACTTCTCACTTCAGGGCCTACAAAAACTGCAACAAAATCTGCAAAATAAAAGCTGTGTGTAGTAAGCCACATGTCAAAAAGCGCTGTGGAAAAGATTGTGGCGGAAATGCATCACGTTTTTTTCCGCAGTGCTTTTCACAGAAAGTCCACAGAGGAAAACTTTCTGTTCCTATTATAGCTATACGGAAAATGTCAGTGTTTCCATAGGTATAATTGACATGCTGCGATTTACAAAAACGCAATGGTTTTTGAAATCACAGCATTTCCATTGCTGATATTTTTCTACAATGTGTGGATGGGATTAGCCAGAATCCCATTCACTTTGCAGGTACTGTAAAACGTTGCGGTTTTTGCCGCAGCATTTTCACAATGTGGAGCCCTGGCCTAAAGGGGTTTTCTGCCCCCATACGCATTTTTGATACTGATGACCTATGCTGTTGATAGGTCAACAGAATCTGATCTGTAGGGGTTCCAACACCCAGACCCTGCACAAATCCGCTGATTCAGGTAGGTGAAGCTATAAAAGTAGATGCAGAGTAGAAGCAGCATTGCTCCGACTGAAGTAATAGGAGCAGAATTAGAGTTCCATCATCACCATTATAAAATGGACAGCTGCCATCTTTTCATCAAATTGGACAGGTAAGTAGATAGATAGATAGATAGATAGATAGATAGATAGATAGTGTTTTTCATTGCATTTCTGGAAATTGTTTTTGGTTCCATTTTTTGTATTCATTAAATTACTAACCTGCGCTGTTTTCCGGTGTTTTTACTGGCCCTATAGAGAAACCAATGCGAGTAAAAACGCTACACCAAGAGCAGGCTGTGGTTTTGAAAAGAAAAATACCACAAAAAATGCACTATAATCACACAAGAAATTGTAGTGCTGTTTGTATTTTACTAAAGACTTGTATCACCTGGTGCAGTATTTTTGTGCAAAAAAATGCAGTAGCCTTTGTAGTCTTTTTAGCACTTTGAAACATGTAGTCTACAAGATAGATATTTTCTATAAGAAATTGGGATCTCTAGGTACAGTACCCCTTTAAATATTAACCAAGCAAAAATATTGAAGCAATTTTCATTCTTCACTGCTCAAACTCCGAGGAAGTTTCAGATGTTTTCCCTTTCATTCCATGGCTAGTAATTACGAGGTTGTTGTTATGTGCACAGGTAAACACAGAAAACCAATCTATCTCATTTGGGCATAAAGGTGATATTCAATTCATTTTAGTAAGATGATGTAAAATTCTTTAAAGATGACTGAACCTTTGTATACAAGCTAATTATATGGAAACAGAAAGATATTTCTTACTTGTCACGAGTGACTTCTCTTCTTAACAAGCAAGAACCAAGAATCCGCATGACATAGAAAGAATGTTCAGTTTACTATATAATTACATATAATTTACTTCGATAACAGACTGATTCTTTTTGTAATTTTCTCATGCCCGGTGGATATAACAGAATAGGAAATGCTGACTTGTACCATTCATTAAACTTTCCATGTAATTTTTCCTGCATGGAAAAAACAGTTACTAAATTTTTTATTGTTTATGTTGTAGATCAATTTTAACCACTTGCAGATCTTCCAATGTCTGCATATGTCTCACAGGTCCACATTTAACTCTACGGGACATCATTAAATGACGTCAAAAAGATTGTGGGTACATGAAAATTGTGTAGGAGCTAAAGGGGAGTGAGACACCTGTCAGACAATTGGACTTTCTATCGCTGGATTGAGTTCTGTTTACACTTAACATGTTATGCTAGTTCCAAAAGGGAATCTGTTAAGTTTTAAGCAGTCTGTAGTGCTATTCTTGCCATAAAAATAATGAAACCCCAATGGAAACCTGGTTGACTTCATTAAAGGTGAATGAAAGCCATGATGCTAGTGCCTTAAGCTGACCATATACATTCATTATATAACGTTCAGCTGAATGTGTATTTGGCCAAAAGCCACTGTATTTTTACTAACCCCTAATACATATATATGTTCAGCTCAGCCAAGCATACATGTGCTCTAAATGGGTGGAGGGGAGAAAAGTGTTGCCAGAAATATCTCTTATGGCTTATCTTCCTGAAAACTAAAGGATAGTTCATGTTGAAATCCTTCTCTCTCTCAGTATCTACTATCGGGGGACATTTGGAAGGCATTAGATGGCTGCTAGATTTCACTGAAATTGGTGAGTTATGCTGATGTTAATTTAATCCATTTGCCCAGTTAAGTCCTAGTATTCACATACCAAATTATATAGTCAAGTGTATACTAAGGGTACCACTGACACGCTCAACTACTGGAAGACTGGGAGTCTTTGGTGACTCGGCAACACATCGCAGTTTTTCTCACAGTGCTATTCACAGAAAGGCCACAGGGGTTTCCTCGCCAGACTTTCTGCTTCCATTATACCTATAGGGAAACCACCAGCACTTCCATAGGTATAATTGAAAAGCTGCAATTTCCAAAACCACAACTGTTTAGGAAATTGCAGCAAGTCCGCTGTGCATATTTTTCCGCAATGTGTGAATGGGATTCGCTAGAGTCCCATCCACTTTGCAGGGACTGTGAAATGCCATATGGGGCCCCAGCCTAAAACAGCCTTTTCTCTCCTTGGCCTACACGAAAAGTTGTGTAGATAGGTAGTACAGGGATCTATCCTCTGTTGACACTACACATGTGTAGGCATGGCCTCAGCCATGTGACATAGCTTGGAGCCATATTGTGCACCGTCCCACCAACCTGGTAGCGGACTGCTCGGTGTACCAGTAACACAACCACCATAATTTACATAGTTCTCAATGAAGTGGTGGCTGCACATGACACTTTGCATTGATATTTAAGAGGCCTTGGTTACAGAAGGGCAGAGGCTGATTACATACACAGGGCTTTACATAGATGTTGTAATACTGCAACCTTTCTTCATGATTACTAAACCCAATTTTACCTCCTGCCAACGCAGTTCACCATACATGAATGTTTCTTGCTGTTGGGGGCATAAAGAAGAAGAGAAAAATTCTTTTCTGTCCAGTTGCTGATTTCAGGTAAACGTTCCTAGTAGGAACCACATACAGACTGTCACTTCCTTAGTGATGAAAACAAATGAAGTAATCTGAATGAAATTACCTAACTTGAAATGAGCTTAATCTGACTCATTTGGATACAGATTGCATGTAGGGGAGGAAATACTTTACATACCTTGTGTTTAAAGACTCAGCGTGACATTGACTGCTCAAGACCATGGCTCCGCTTGGCGTGACCTGTTCATTCAAAGTCACTGTAATGAAAGAACATCTTGTGAGGAATATAATATACATTTATATACCGTCTGAACACCCCACCTTCATGAACACACAGTAAATGCAATGAATGAGTCTCCTGTTTACTACAATGAGAAATGCCCTACACAGCAGCTAGTGGTCACCGTCTTACATAGAACATTACAACTGTTGGCACCTGGCGGGAGAACCCATCAATTGACAGCAGAATGGTAAATGGAGCATCCTATTGCATTGAGGCATATCTCGGTGAGATAAAAATTTTCTCACTCACTAAATTGGTGGACATAGCTTTGTAGGAAAGGGCATGGCTTCACAGAAATGAGCAGGTCTTAAATGTGACAAACTGGACCAAAAGTTTAGCTTATAGAAGCACTCCACTTTACTTTTGTTGCCCCTCCTTTCTACATAGGTGGACTCATGAGGTGTTGTGAGGGTTAAACTTACATTTTTCCAGTGGACAATGGGGAAGCTTTATTAAGATTGGCATTTAGTAAACACGTCTGATTTCTCAAGAGACTCCGGCCACTTAATAAATGAGGCACATGTCTGTGTGCCTGAATGGAAATCTACACCTCAGCCCGCCCCGTTCTCCATTCTGCTCCTCCTACATTTGTGAAAATCAGTGAGCGAGGCGTACAATGGGGGATCTTTGTTGCATCTTTGTCGCAAGAGAGGGTCTTGTGCCAAAGATGTGCCACATCATCACACACCTACACCATAAAACTGGCATAGATTTCTTGATGAATTACCCCCATTGTGGCCAGTGCTCTGGACTGGTCTTAGGTTGGATGGCTGCCTGTGAGGAATCCTCTTTGGCACCACCCATCCATTTATATACTCTTAAGGTCTGACATATTTAGGTCTTCAGATCCAAGCATAATGCTTTCAGAACTTTTTTTTTTATTTTTAAATTGACCTGGCTATATGGGGATTTGTTTTTGTGAGATGAGTTGTAGTTTTTTCTATTTTAGGGTATAAATAATTTATTGAAATTGTGTAATAGTTTTTTTCTTTTTATGAGTAAGGGATAGAAAAAGGGTAATTCTGACTTTGTTTTTCTATGGTTGTTTAAGCCACTATGCAATATAAATGAGTTAACTTTATTCTTTGGGTCATGGTACAGTTGCCCAGATGTCTTTAGCTATTCACATTTGCAAGTTATCGCTATATTATGTCCCTGAATAAATTGTGCTCCTCAAACTGTTCCCTCTGGATACAATAGTTCCATTTAAGAAATGCCTCTATTACACACTGCCCACAGAAGAAAATGCCCACACTGTGCCCCTGATTTAGGACAATTGGCAGCTATGACTGTGAACCTAGTGTGAGTTGAGTCATGGGTATGTAGTGTTAATTTCTGACCAATGTGTGAGCAGCCTGTATGTGTGATATGTTTGATAGAGTGGGGTCTGGTTGGTATGTGTCAGTGTGCAAGGCTTTATGTGCACTATATTGCATGCTCAGTAGTGCATTCTTATTGTAGACACTTGTGTACTGCTAGTTTCCTGTTATCTAGCTCTATGGTCCAAAAGGACAAATACATAATGACAAACCTAAATATGGTGTTTTGTTCATTGCAAAATAGTGGGGAATTCTTTTATTATGGTAACTTCTACATAAAAGAGTAGATGTATTCTGGGAAGTTTGCTTTATGATGAATTATACTGACATGTAACTGCTTCTCATAGCGTGGACAGAGAGCTGCTCAGTATGCAGACTGCGAACAGTTGGAAGTGTTTATTTTTATCTT
Source organism: Leptodactylus fallax (assembly GCA_947044405.1). Classification (NCBI taxonomy): domain Eukaryota; kingdom Metazoa; phylum Chordata; class Amphibia; order Anura; family Leptodactylidae; genus Leptodactylus; species Leptodactylus fallax. Next base: position 7,363,681 of record CAMRHE010000062.1, read on the forward strand.
AACTGTACAGTGAAGGTTGTTTTTTTATCACTTTCTGTACCAGGAGAACTGTCTTGAGTGATTAGAACGGCTACAATGTTCCTATCCTCTAAATCTTGTTCTGTTTAGGGAACAGAGACACACAGGATTGTAAAAACCCTTGAGTTCCAATAAAAATCACAACATATGACCTATACGGGTAGATCCTTCTACAGCCGATTCTTCTTAGTTTAATTTGTTTTTGTTAGCAAGAAGACCTAAATATATCATGTGAACACTGATCTTACTAGGAGACTATGTTAAATTCTATACTGATATCCTAACAATCATTCTGGCATTGTATGGACAACGCAATGGTGCTATTCGTCAACTATGTTAAGTAAATTATAGTAGACCAATTAGGCCAAAAACATTAAAAATGCATGTCAACTCAAACAACTCGAAAACTTAGAAAACTGCAAGCAGTCTCTCCTATCAGTACCCACTAGAACTGGACTCTCTAGAGAGGTTGAGAGACGTCTTCATTACAATAGTTTTTTTTTTATTTGTGTTTATTAAAAGATATGCTACAACATGCCTGGTTGTAATATGGATTCTTTAAAGTCTAAAGGTAGAGGCTCTGAAATTGTTAGCCCTCACCTCCTGGAAAGAGAAAGAAAGCTGGTGGGCCCCACTCCTTGGACAATGACATCATCAAGAACTCATACACCTATATAGGAGGGTTTCATGATAGTTCCCTTTCTAGGTACCATTAAATACAGTAGTTAATAGGATGGTGTCTGGCCAGGAGTGGGCTGAGAGATGTTGGGGCACACTGACAACAAGGCTCATGGATCCTTTAACGTTTTGAACTGTATAAATCTGTTGACAGGAACTCCTCCGAGTGGTAATCTGAGAGAAGATAAGTGGGAGGAGAACAGACTTATAAATATAGAAGCATTTTATTTAATAAGATGTATTAAAGAATAACTTTCTTAGACAGTAAGCAGGTGATTTGGAGCACATACATTAAATAGGGCAATTATTGGGTGAACAACCCCTGCTCGGAGAAGTTCAATCAATGGTATGTATAATAGGGCCTTTAGGATGTGTGAGCCCAAGATATATCATTTCTCCCTATTAGAAAGGACACCACTGACTCTGATGGCCTGGACACCCAAAACTTGCACCCCTAATCTTACATTTGTCACTGAAACCTATGGTAATGAGATAGTACTATATCTAACATTTCATACATTCTTTATGAGGTAGTGTTATTTAGACAGCTCTTTGGTAGTGTTATATAAGCATTCTATAGTGCAGTTATGTATATGATCAATCATTATATTTTGTGGGCACTGCATGGTATGGGTGAGTTTTTGTTTTTTCCTGCTGCAGAGAGTTATTCATGTTACAAAAAAATACAAAAAAATGTAATGATCTTCAGATAGAAACACTTTATCAGAAACTAAAATGGTAGTTAAAACATAACTCAAATAAAAAAATAAATAATACAGGTGAATTTAAGAAATGTGTAATATTTCTTATTAAAGGGGTTGTGCCGCCAAAGAATATTTATCCACTGATCCTGAGAATGGGGTGTTCTTCCATTGGTGTGTATTCAGCCTAACCACAACCAGAAAGACACAGCACTGTCAATAAAACTCTCTCAGGCTGGCGGAAACACCACAGCAAAAACCATGGCGTTTTACAGCCCCTGCAAAGTGGACTAGGGAATCCCATCCACACATTGCAGAAAATTACACGCAGTGGAAATGCTGCAATTTGCAAAACCGTCACGTTTTTGGGATATCACAGCATGTCAATTATACCTACAGAAACGCTGGTAGTTTCCCTATAGGCATAATTGTAGCAGAAAGTCAGCAGAGGAAACCTGTGGACTTTCTGTGAAAATCGCTGTGGGAAAAACCACAATGCGTATCCGCCGCGATTTTTCCCGCAGCACTTTTTTTTAGCTGTGGCCTGCTACGTGAGGCCTTAGCTTCACTCACAGAGTAGTAGAGTTGAGCAGCTGCAGTTATTTGTGGGCCTTTTCCAACATCCTCTCTACAGACTTCCTTGTAAAAAGTATCTCAGCCTGATAAGTGGAGAAGGAAACAAATTTCTTTAATGATATATATTACAAAATTTCCTATGTGCAATACCTGCAGAAAAGTTGCTCTATATTTGGAGCCACATTTTAAGTAATTTTAGTGAAAAGTTCTGATGAATCACCGGCCTGAATTAGATTTTTTTTTTTCTTTGTTTTGCCATAAAAAGTTCAACAAACTTAAATTTTATACTTAAATTTACAGTACCCATGCTATAGAGGTGCCACTGAGAATGATACATAAGAACCTTACATGACTTCCATGTACTGAAAAGTGAACTGTATTTTATTTAGTGTCTTCATGCATACAGTATACACGTGTGCTATGGCTACAGATATAATGTGTTCAGTCTTATTGCTTTAGATTCTTTTTACTAATTAGTAAACCTATTTATGTGAAGAACAGTTAATCCTCCTGCTGCGGGAGACTCTGATACACTGTGTTAAATTTTTAATGATGTGTTGTGTTATTTTATGGGTGAAGAATCACGCTCTTACAATCTATCCATTATACTGAATAATGATAAATTAATAAAACAACATATTAAAATACTGCGCATGCATCAGACTTTATGGCTGTGTGCTCCGTAAAATTTGTCTTTTAAGACTTCTGACACCTGTTGAGTTTTCTTTATTAGGATCTATAAAAGTGGGAAGATGATTAATAATTATTAGATGAGACACACAGATAAGGCTGAGTTATTACGAGGTCCTACTTGGTAGTTAAAATAACCAGTTTTGGCTTTTAGAGACTTTCTTGTTTCTTTTGTGTTACCTTTCTACATCCTGTCTGTCATAACTTTTTTATTTTTACTGCAACATGGCTTCTGTATGAAGCTTTATTTGAAGATCAAGTTGAAATTTGTTGGGACACCAATATTGGGTGCATACACTAGTATTTTATTTTGCAAAATTTGATATATGATTTTGTCTTCATTTTATCATCATCTTAATATTATAAATCTATTGTGTAAATAAGTTGTGAAAACATTTTTGTTTCACTTTTTTCCTATTTTGTTTATTTTTGCTTTTTTTTTTATTAGATCTTGCTTAGTTTTCTTTTAAACTCTGTAACATGCTACATGTATCTTAGCATATCACCCAGCACCCATTACTACATAGCCCCAGGGCTCTCTGACCCATACTTGGTTAGAGTATGGCATAGAAAGGACGGGAGTTTACTACCACCAAAATCTCTCCTGAAACACTTATAGGTTGTTGTAAGGTTAGTTTGTGAATTGTCAAACCTGTTTATTACCTGTTGTGTCAAAGTGGTCTTAATGGAGAGAAGTGTGTAAATCAACAAAACACAGGCACCAAAATAATGCATAGTGCGTTACCACTTTAAATGAAAAGAAAGGTAAGATGGATAAAGGTGGCTCCTCACCTTGTGTGGTTGTGTTAGTTACAACCCACTGTCAACACAAAAGCAAACCATATTCAGGCATCAGGATTGCAGCGGGACCAATCAAACACCTTGGAGTAGGTGTAGGCAAGGTATCAGTGTGGAGGACCAATGGAGAAAGCCACGCAGATCCACAGTTTGATTCAAATTTTTATTCCAAAATGAACAAGTAGCACATGACGTGTTTCAGGGTAAAATAATCCCCTTTATCAAGTGTATAAAAGCACTTAGATGCTGTGAAAGCTGCTGGAAAGCAGGGGGGTTATGCAGGTACAAGGAATTGGAAGGAATGACAAAGAATGACTTAATGGAGAGAAGGTCAACTTTTATTACACATACAAATGAGCTGCTTGTTGCAACTGCAGCAGGGCTGCCGGAGCACCTGTTTTCGACTGTGCTCGCTGCACATCAGCACTTAATCTTTATGATAGGGAGTGGCACTGGATAAGACCACAGGAGAAAACAGGTGTTCTGGCAGGCGTGGCCACACTCTTGGTGCACTGAACAGCTCATTTGCATATAGAGTAAAAGTAGATTTTTTTTTGTCAACAAGATTGCACTTTGACACACAGAAAGTATGTTCACTATGCCCCAAGTAGCCCCTAAAATGGGATAAAAGTGGTTTAGAAACTATTTTGGTTATTAAGCAGTATTGATCAGAGGTTTCTCTAATCTTTGTTATTAGAGCAGATTAACAATTGTGATTGACAGCTGGCTCCCCACTCTCAGTGTCAGCCCTGTAATAGTACACTGCTGTGGGAGAGCATAAGGCCTCCATACACCTAAGAGAAAAAAATGGCCAAACCCTCTGATTTCTGCAAGATGAGCCAACTATCTTATGTGTATGGAGACCTACCTGTTCTTCCCTGACAAATAATAACAGTGGAAGGAAGGCAGAGTCTAGCAGTGGCTTTAGAGCACACGTACACTTGGCTGAACCAAGGATTCTGGGAGGGAATGGCAAGGATAGCTGTTGACCGAATGAGTGATCAGCCAACAGCTATTGGAAGTGTATGGATTCCTTTACCCCTTTCTATTAGAGCAATGATGTGAATGCAAGTTATGTTACCAAATTTTTGGTTTAGATAATGAGATTTGATGATGGAGGATCTCCACTTAGATCATCTCCTGGCAAAACATACAGGCTTGATGTTAACATTGGTGGGGTTAGTGACTGTGATCACATCCCTACTTATTACCAAAAACTAAGGAGATTCCGAATATAATTGAATATGTCCCCTCGGACCTTCTATCTGCTGCAATATTTTAGATACAAAATGTCCCAAATAATTGATATATATTCAAACATCAAATTATAGCAGACTACTCTCAATAAAGAAGCTTGACCTCGTCCTGCTGTTGATCCAGATCTTTTGGCACCATGTATGTAAATGAGACTCCCCATATCCCATAAAAGAAAGGTGTTTGTATTCCTTACACAATACAGATGCAAACATGTTTAAGCCATAGAGATCTCCCATAATCTTCTGTGTCTTTCATAACACTTTAAAGATGTTTATCGTGAAGAACTATAAAGTTGAGTAAGATGCCAGCCATGATACATTCCCTTTAATAGGATTCATGTGTAATTCATAAAACACATTCCAACCTGAGGAGTCCCAAGTGTTTCTTATGTGTGAGACTCTTATCTAACCTTGGCCCCATCACTCATATGCAAGAAATTAAAAGACAGTCCATTGAGATGATCTAGAATTTTTACATCTTGTTAGTGATGCCTCCGGGCTGATGTCTGTTTCTTCTCTATTTGTCATGTAGCCAACAGATGTCTTTTCTGAAAGTGTGACTACTATTTATCCAACATACCGCTGTCTATCTGTCTATCTTTATACACCGCATATGTCAGAAATGAATGGTACATCACAAAAGTGTGAATTTTACTATAAATGACATATGAAAACTTTGCTCGGAAATGTATTTTAATAATGAGTAGAAGCTGCCATATTAATCTCTGACCTGGTGGTGCATGTCTTATATCAACAAAAGGAACAGCAAAGGTTAAATGACAAAAGCAAGACGACATGTGTGTGGATGAACCATGAATGGCAGGGATAGTTACATCTCATGTCTCACAGACGCCTTCATTTACCAGTAATGTAACGAGTGGAATTTGTGTGGATGTCGATGTATCCAATGTGTTCATTGGTTCCTCCATCCTGGTGTGAACTGATAATGTGGATGATGTATTTTTAACTGTGCATTGACGGCTCACATGTTTATTTTCATTCTCATCCTGCCTTGGATTGGAACACAGATTCTTTTGTAATTCTTTTATGCTGCTCATTATCGCCCCCTGTTGAAAACTCTCTCTCTCCTCTCTCTTTCTCTCTCTCTCTCTAGATATATATATATATTGCAATGAGGAATCAAAGGACAAAAATAAGAAATGATCAGAGAACATATCTATCTCAGAAAAGTGGTTGTCAGTTTCCAAACTCATTCAGCCATAGGCCTGACAAATTACATTTCTTACAAGCACTACTACAATATTAAATTCTATAGATATCCTTTAACAGTGCTGAAAGTTTAGTGTTTGGAGATCAGGGATGGTATGGGAGGACGTGGTTCTGGAAAAATAATGGATCCCTAATATAGCAGGACTTCAAAGGTCCAGCAGAAGAAAAACATTTGGAGCTGACATTGGAACTACTCATGTACCACTAGGATCTACAGCACTATGCAAACGTTTTAGGCAGGTGTGGAAAAATACTGCCAAGTATTATGTAATTTTCATCTGCAGCACTAAGTTTCCTTGGCCAATCACTGCATCTGTATTCCTCAACGTTGCCACTGTCTTGATGCTTCTTCAAAAGAGCTTGAATAGAACATATTAATATCCCAGTCTGCAGTGAAATCTTTCCCTGGGAGAAACCTTGCTGTCCACATTGTGCATAAGACAACAACCCTGAATTAGCGGTCAATGTCATTGTATTTTCAGCATAAAAAAGGACATGGACTTCTGGAAGTGATGATATGGCCCCCACAGAGCCCTGATCTCAACATCATCCAGTCTGTCTAGGAATACAAGCACCTCCTGGATCTGAGGATGAAATTTCTCAGATTGGGATACAAACCAAAAGTGACAGACAACCAATTAAACAAAGCAGCAGCCATTAACAGAGACAGTCTGCTCACATATAGAGAGACCCAGAAAGATGCCCGAGTGCCCCTAGTTGTCACCTACAACCCACAGCTGGAGATCCTACGAAGGATTGCCAAGGAGCTCCAACCTGTGCTACATAGGGACAACAGACTCAAGGACATATTTCCAGTCCCCCCTCTCCTCTCCTTTCGACAACCACCAAACCTGAGGCGCATTATCGTCCGGAGTGCCCTGAAGGCCCCAACTGAAAATGGCACCTCACCTTGCCTACATAAAAGGTGCATGACCTGCAAGCACATCCTCACCGCTGACAGTGTACCTATCCCACAGTCACAACAGGTGCACAGAATTAGGGGGACATTTTCCTGCAGGTCTTCCAATGTGGTGTACCTCATAATGTGTGTGCAATGTCCCACCACAGGCCTCTATGTGGGGGAAACAGGGCAGAGACTCAGTCAACGAATGAACTCACACAGATCCACCATTAATAACAGCAGAACAGATCTCCCAGTGGCCGTACATTTTTCCGGAGAAAACCACTCTATTGAAGTTTTGCGGGTTGTGGTTTTAATGGGACATTTTAAGACACAGGAGAAAAGGAAAGAAATGGAGTACAAATTTATGCAAAAATTTCAAACTCTGCAATTTGGACTTAATATTCATGCCAGCTTCATGTCACACTATGTTTGAACCATGAACTGAACTCAATATTCATGCCAGCTTCAAATCACACTATGTATGACCTGTGAGGGACACAAATCACCTCCTGATAGCAAACAGATAACAGCAAGAATTAGTGATCCCTCCGTCACGCACCACAAGTTTCCAGACTGTTTTTTTGACCTGTTGTAAATAACTTCTCTACTTAGATTGCAATTTTTTTTAAGGACTCTAAAATGCTTTGAAAACCATGTGTATAAAAATCTGTTAATTTTCAGTTCTTGTATCACACCATGTCTGATGAAGGGAGCGAGCACTCCTGAAAGCTTACTTATAAATATACTCAGTTAGCCTCTAAAAGGTATCGCCTGATTTCTTCACTCTTCCACTACTTTCAATGGCTAACACGGTACAACATTATACTACTAGGAATACATGAAAAGACAGAAGGGTTTGAGCAAGCCTACATTCACAGAAAATCTGTGCTTAGTTCTCTAAGATGTTAGGAACAACTTCCCTGTCGAGTTCCTTCCAAAACTGCGTGTCAGTGCATCTCGAATAACTGATGCTGTTTTGAAGGCAAAGGCCGGTCACACCAAATATTGATGTGATTTTGATTTCTCTTTTTTTCATTCACTTCATTTTCTTAATTGAAAAATATGAACTATCACTTTTATTTTTACAAGCATTCTTACTTTGCAGCATTTTGTTCACACCTGTCTAAAATTTTTGCACAGTACTGTATATGACAGCAGTTAAATAAATTTAATGTCTAAAACAATCTCTAAAGATGCCCATAAAGCTTCCATGTCAATCCCTTGAGCCTGCATGCATTGATAATGGGGAGAGATGAGTAAATTCCTGCCAGACATCTCTGCTGGCGACTTATGTCCTATGAGAAATAAATAATTACATATTGAAAATTGACATTCCCTATTGTTCATTTCCCAAACATAATCTTTTAGGGAATTGTTCAGAGTCCCCCATACACCAGTTGGCTGCTCAGACCAAAGTGTGGCCATGTTTTATATGTATTGGGGACCATAGACCTAACTGATGATATGTTATTTTGACTGCAGGTTATGATGCAAATACTATATTGTATACAGTATGGAGGTTGAGTTTTCCTCTGTAAGGCCCAAGGAACCTAATTGTTGATGAGATAGGCTAAAATATCTGTACATTATATAATAATGTATGAACCACCCCCTGATGTTTTACCAATTGATTTAATATCCATCATTCATAATTAAAAAAAAAACTAAAGGAAAGGCATGGTGGTCTTGAAGTCAATAGGTGGACCCTGACATATGAACACCCAGAATCCTTTTCACCTACACTGTTTTGTACTTAGGCATCTGGAACATGTTAGAAAAGACTCTAGTGAACTCTGGAGACCTCATTCTGCTTGTTTCTCTGCTATACGCATTAGAAGAATGGCTAAATTGAGGTGTGGGAAGAATAAAGATGTTTATAAAGCTAGAGGCACAGCCAAATCAAGACATTTGAGTTCAGCTCTGTACATTGCCTAATATTTGACCCTTTTATACATGTAGCGTATGTGTGAAATTTCTATAGTCAAATATATTAGGCGAGGGCTACACAGCCATAAAACCTTGGTCTTAACTATAGGACAGCATGGTCACCATGAGCTAGCCAGAAACCTCATCCATGCAACTCTTCTCACCCTGTGAAATTCATGCTAAGCATAGTACTTTCAACAGTCCTATAGAACAGGCCCTGGCAATGCTTTTAATAGATGGATTGCAATATCTTGCAGTAAGTGCAAAATCTGCCTGAAAAGTGATTAAACAGCGAAAATTTTGCTTGAGCTGCTTTTTAATTAATTACTGTTTTTCTTTCTGGTGAAACATAAAGCTAAATTCATACTTTTGCTGGTTTCTTTATATCAGAGCGCATTGTGGGAATTCAGTTATAGGGTTATCTATCTAATAGGAAAAATTCAGAAGCAGCAGTGTGAAAATGTAAAATTCAGCAACCTACTGGCATTTTCCAAAGTGTATGTTTGTATGTCTAAGTGTAGTTTGTAGGTTTTAGGAAAAATTTTCCATGCAAACTTAGATCACATGTCTGAGGTGGAGTGGAAATTTGGGGCAGAGTTATTGTTTCATGCCAGCTTTTTGGCATAAAAAAGTTGCAAACCTTAGGTATAAATTGCTGGAATTGGTGTTTTTGTACTGCCTGTGCCCTTTTCACAAAAAGTGGGTATGACAAGGGCATGCAGACGGCGTAAAAAATGCTGGAAATCTACACCATCTATGAGCTGGCATAGATTTCCCTTCAGGCGTATGGCCCAGCAGAGGGTGCACTTCCTTCATCTGGACATGGGCACAATTTTCCTCTGCACTTCCTCTTGAGTTTGACTTGTAAGGACTGTTTACGTCACCATTGAGCATCTCACTTAACAGTGTTTTTTCCCTATAAGGCTGAGGCCCCACGTTGCAGAAACGCAGCTTTTTTGTTGCAGTTTTTGTTGCGTTTTTTTGAGCCAAAGCCCAGAATGGCTACAAGAGGAATGGGAAATATATATAAAGTACTTATACTTCTCCCTTCTGCTTAATCCACTCCTGGCTTTGGCTCAAAAAAACACAACAAAATCTGCAACAAAAAAAGCTGCATTTCCGCAACGTGGGGCCTTAGCCTTACAATACTGCTGAACAGGACTCCCTTCATAACAGCAAAGATGGAAGTAGGAAAAGATCAGAAAAATGTGCTTTTTGTGTTTTTTGTTGCAGATTTGCTGCATTTTTTGAACCAAATTCTGCTAAATTCACTTACGGCTTTGGCTGCAAAAAAACAAAAACACAGCAAAATCTGCATTAACAAATCGCAACGTATGGCCTCATCCCAAGACTTATTTCACACACATAGGGTTTTTTGTAGAAAAAAAAGACACCCTTTTTGAGATGGATTCTAAAGGCATAAGAAATTTAAAGGAAGGACTTAGGGCTTATTCACACAACTGCAAAAAAATATACACAGGTATCGGCATGTGAATAACCCCAAAATCAGGGGTTCTAATGGCCATGTGAAGGCTCTTTCAGAACGGTTGTCGCATGGCCATTATTCACTGCCATCACTATATTTGCACAGATACACGATGCAATTTTTCATAGACATTCGGTCCGAGAAAAACAGCACAGCCATGTGAATAAGGCCTTAGTCTGTGCTCACTTGACAGATTTTTCCATTGGTAAAACCTGACACAAAGAGATAGAAATTCAAGGCTGGCCCTCAAATTTTTTCTGTGGACTTTTCATTTGGTACATATTATATGCCCAGATCTAAATACAGATTATCTCCACACAATGGGAAATGTCACTTATTGACCCAGATTCCCACTTCAATCAATGGGAGAAATGAATTCCTCCGTGTGAACATACCCTTATATAAGGAAATAGCACTGAGAAGGATACCAAGGGATACTGTATATCTAATCCTATACATGGGTTCTGCTGGTTTACACTAATGAATGATGTATCCATTGAAGCACACAATACAAGTCACTATGTATCTGTATTTATGATGTTGTCATGCAATGGTTACTAATCTGAAAACTAAGTTCCAGGTTTAAAGTAATTTTAAAGTAATTTTGGAAGCATTTACGAGAAAATGATATCGCAGATTCAATCTCCCTCCCTTCATGTGATTAATCTCTAAAATACATTTTCATACAGAGAAATCCACACGCTACCAAATCTCACAGGATGCAAAGGTTAATGATGGGCTGCAAAGCCACAGTTTAATTTTGGTAGAAGTTTCATTTCCATTGACCCGGGTATGGAAACATAGGAGAATATGGAACAAGATGGATTATAATCAGCTGTGCTAATCATAAAAAGATGAAGCGGATAAAAGAATGACATGACATTCACCATAATAAACATAGCAGTCTTACAATGAACGATCAACATACAGACACCAGAAACAAAGCCTCACTGCTGTCTGCTCTTGAAGGATTCCTGTGGTTATTCAATGATTGCACAATTATAGCCTTTGCAGGTATATCATTTTATTGGGACTTGCATTATTGTACAGGGGATAAACCACGTTCTTAAATCTGTCCCATAATTGTAGGATTATCTAGAGGAGGCTCCTTCGTTCCTTGGTAATTAGAAAACCATAGACACCAGCCCAACAAAGGCCTAACTCATAATAGCTATTGTCCTATGTACCTGCAGATTGGAATGTGATGACTCTGCTGTCAGCACTCACTAATAAAGCACTTGTGGCAGAAAACTTTCATATCAAGTGCACTATATGGCTTGTGGTTAATCAGTCATGGGATTTTACTGTAACATGTAAATCCACTATCTGTGTCAGGCGCCATAGTCTTTTAAGTTGCCAAAAAGTCATTGTTATAAAAAAAAAAAAATCCCTAGATGAAAGACCGTTTCTCGTAATTGTAAAGATGTAAGAGGCTATTATTATGTTAACAAGTAGGGTGTCCTTTGTTTTGTCTCTGGAGCTGAACATAAGTTTCAAATATAGCACATGTCATGGGAAATATTCACTTTATATAAGGATATCTACAGGGTGCTTTTTTAAGGGTTGAGTAGCCTTTATATTATTTTATTTATTTTTTTCAAATAAAAGGCAAAATAAAATAAATCTGCCATTTTCTAACAGTTATTGATCAATATAAATAATATTTTAACTTTCATGTACTGGATGTTGAAATTACACAGATGACAAAAAAAATCATGTTTCATGTTTTATCATGTTTATTCAATAAAGTGTTTTTTTTTTTTATTGTGTTATATTGTGATTATATTTTTGATTGCAACTTTTTTCCTTATGAACATTAAGGCCGAGGCCCCACGTTGCGAAAACGCCACAGAAAAAGCCATGGCATTTTACAGAACCTGCAAAGTGGATGGGATTCTGGCTAATCTCATCCACTCATTACAGAAAAATATCCGCAGCAGAAATGCTGTGATTTCAGAAACCATTGCGTTTTTTTTAATCATGTCAATTTTACCTACAGAAACACTGGCGTTTTCAGTATAGGTATAATAGGGACAGAAAATACACAGAGGAAATCTCTACAGACTTTTTGTGAAAAGCAATGCGAAAAAAAAAGGGGTGCGTTTCTGCTATGGTCTTTTCTGCAGTGCTTTTTGGCTGCGGCTCACTACTTGGTGCTATAGCCTCAAGGAGTTTTCTCATTCCTTATTTGGACATATGGATGTCACCTGACTCTGTCTTTACTTCCTAAAATGTCATGTGGACATTAGTAAAATGTCAGCAACACCCACAGATGTGGTTCAGGAACAGTTGAGCACTAATTGTGGGGGCCTTCCAAGAATCCCCTGATGGAAGATTAGGGGAGATAAGGATCAGGTAGTTGGATTTCATATCAACTGCCAAATCCCCATTTGTTCTAAGGGAGATAAGCTTGTAACATAGGTATCTGGCTTTCCCCAATAACAACATATGTATATTGGCTGAATGACTTTTGTCCAACAGCAGTTATTTTTTTTTCTCTTCATTTGGGTCATGTGATCTCGCGGTGACCCCCAAGAAATTACATATTTTTGTTCGCTTCAGGGGTCACTGTCTCAGGCACCAGAACCTCCTGTATGTTGAACCTTCATAGATTGTTGTATACAAGTCTTTGGAAGGCACAAACTCCTATCACAGTCACTGCTAATGATTAGACACACCTCTATTACATAACTAGGATAAAGAAGACGACACTGCAGCCTCCCTGACTATATACTTATGGTCTCTTTGATTATGTTGGATAATTACACAGCTCCCAGCAGATAGAGATAGTATAGCCTCTAGCTGTCCACGTGATGCTGTGCTGAGGCATCATGGGATTGAATGCAGATCGCAGAGAAAGAGAAACCTATAAATCAAGATGGTATTTGATCAGAAGCATACAGGATACTGAACTGCAGGGATATGAGTGTAATATACATAAAATAATTCTAAAGTGTGAAAGTCAATCAGGTGAGGGATGCAGGAGTACTGGACTACTTATTTAAACCATAACTTTTGATTTTCTGGCAGTATTGGTGTCATTAATACATTTTGTAATATATTTTATTAACACATTTTGACTTCTTTCTGTGAAATCCTGCACCTCTTTATTCTTCCTCTTGCTTCTGTATTAAGAGCTGTTCCTGCTTTTCACCCAGTAACTGTGTATGGAGTACAGGCTTGGAATACGGGGCTGTGTAAAAAGTATATAAAATGAGGGTAGGGGAGAGTCACTTCAAACAGTTATATCTCGGGCACTATAAAATGTAGAATAAAATGTTGAATCTCCTCTTTCATATGACACCAAAAGCAAGTTTCTACATCTTATAATGCTCTAGATATAACTTAAGTGACCCTCCCCTCCCCCTCATTTTCTCTACATTTTACACAACCCCATACTCCAAGCCCTTACTCCATATACATTTGAGAGGAAGAAACAGCTCTCAATACAGAAGCAAGGGAAAGAATAAAGAGATGCAGGATTTCACAGAAAGGAGACAAAATCTGTTAAAATCTGTTCAAATAAAAAGTATGTTACAAAATGTATTAATGACGCAAATACTGCCAGAAAATCAAAAGTTGTCTGAAAGTTTAGTTACGCTTTAACTCCTTCCCGACATCCTCTGTAATCGTATCTAAAACACTTAAAAAATTAGGTGTAAAGCATATTTTTCGCTTTTTTGGCACAAGAATTCTGGCATATTTGCATCTGTTTTTGTGCACCATTATATATTGGGGCAATTGGGTAAGGATATCAAACAAAACACTGTAAGTGGAATATCACATGTTTAAAGTTTACCGGAGGGGCATGACAAACTTCAGCCTTGGTACTAAACTTTATAAATGTTTTTCACTGAGTTTGTACTGCAGGTGCACTAGAAAATAAAGTTTTGTGATAACTTATCGTGTGGATAAATGCATGGTAACACATCTGAGCTCTGATAATGTGATAATGTGATTCAGTTGGTGAAATCTGAGATGAGAAAGGGCTTACAAAACAGTAATGAGATTTTAGCATCAAGTGAGCTGCAAATCCACAAACTTAGCTTTACCTCTACATTATATAGGACAGCAGTCATGCTACATCTCAAACTATGTTCAGTTTTGTGCCCAAGTTGGACATAAAATAACGTTATTAAACATAATTAAATGGGTTACCATAAATAACATCTGAATATACTTTATACTCTTCAAAAAAGTTGCCTAGTTTAGAAAAAACATTTTCATACAGTAAACTGTATCCATTCTGATTTGATAGATCTTGTCCTCTGATCAGATCCTCATGTCTTAAGTGGAGAGCCATTACAGAGAACATTTCTTAGTCCAGAGGACCTGTCCTGTCGTGCATTACTCAGACAGCCATTGATCTGTATGGGCACAGTGCAATGCTGTTTCTCCTCTGATGGCATTGCTGGGAAATCAAACATTTACTACCAGGTTTCCAATGGTGGAAAACTTTATGATCAGTTTTTTGTTGCAGGACCCTTCTAACAAGTAGAGGCTATTTATACAAGAAAACCTCTCTCATCGAATTAAGTTTTTGTTTTGTTTTTTATAACAACAACAATGTTTTTTTATAGTATATTTGCATTTCATAAAAGGCGAAGAACTGAATATCTACTGTAGACACACAAGACTGTGAACATGGACATTTCTCAACAAGAGATCTTTTATCGATCAAACCTTCAGCTAACTAGCTTGAAGTCAAAGACATAAAAAAATTATATTTTGTGCTTTCGGAAAATTCAAGAAAAGTACAGAACAAAAAGAAATTCAACAATACATTGTTCAAAGGAGGGATGCAGCGAGAGAGCCCGGGCACGTTTCATCATTACATCCATACAAGCCTCACAAAGACAATACAAGTAAATGCAATTTTGTTAAGCTTGGTACCGAGGGAAATGTAACTGCCTTTTGTGACAGGGTGATGTACTGGTGTTTTCCAGACCATTAACATACACTCCTGAAAAGGTAAATTGTCCATCAAGATTTGATGAAACAGCTGGATCCACTAACCAATGCAAACACTGTTCACTTGATTGCATGTTCAAAAGTGCTTGTGATTTTAATGAATCTGCTGAAAAGAGAAGGAGCTTGATAAACCTTGATGGAAAAAGGAGCCGCAAGCAAGAAAGACTCCAGACTTCTCTGTATAATCTAAGAATCAGTGTTTTGTCGCACATATGCTTATCGTCACATACGGAAGTTCAATAAGAGAAGGCACAAGACAAAAAATGAATGTACAAATCTGACATGTACTGTGTGGTCATAATACAAATATACAGGCCTGCAAAGGGTATATATGAAAGAAGGACTCCATTGTTCTGATATGCCACTTTCCTTTCAATAGGAGGGCTGGCCTAGGGGTCAGTATGGAAATTGACACTCCTACCAGGTCTGTTTGTTTTCTAAAATAATACAGCAAGTATGGTCAACTTGGTCAGTCTGACAATTTAGCCAGATGTATAGGCCCATTTGCCTCTTCTCTAAGGTGGTCATACGTATAGGACATTGAATGATTCCAACATCAACATTAAAGTTGGCCAGGCACATTAGATTTTAGACTGTTATTGTTTGTCTGGAATGAACGTTCTTTGGTCGTTTGTACAGACGACTGTTCAATACACACAGACAACAACGAATGTTTCGACGAATGTTCATTTACAATTAACCCAAACGCTAAAATTAACAAATGGAAGTTGGTCACTGCTAACGAAGAAACAGGAAATAACATGCACTTTGTGGGTGGGTGTTAGTGGTGCAAACACATGCCCACAATACACAAATCGCCCCACATGTCTATCAGTCTAGCATATACACAAGCTGAAAAAAATCCAACAGAACTGATTTTGTCCAACTTTAGTTGATTGTCAGCTGTGTTGGAAGAACGTTCGTAGGGTTATATATGAACTATCGGTTGCCGAATAGAACAATCATACAGATAGGCTACTTCAGCATTTAAAATCTAATGTATATGGCCATCTTAACAGCTAAACCACCAGATCAGGTAGCAGTTTCGTTGTTATAAAATAAAAAAAAAAAACAAAGAAAAGTGAATATGCACAAGTTGGCTGATCAACGGCCCGAAGCAGCTGGTCATATCAAAAACAGGTATTTCCAGCCAATAGACATCCAAAAATTTCAAGCATGGCCAATCTGCTTTCAACAGGCAAAAGTTGTCATTGGTTCGAGACATCTTCATGGCTGATCTCCTGCAGTTCGGACAAAATGCCCAAAATTAGTAATTTCAGCTAACAAAAATCTGATGTTTTAAGATTAAACAGAAGATTTAATTGAAATTCCATTGTGTGATTGAAGTCACCATCCCATGAAATATGGCAACAGTTTATTTAACCACTGATGTATTGTCTGATCACAATGGAAAACTTTGTTTTGTGAGCAAATCCAATTTTCACAAGCAATGATAGGCATAGCTGATTGAGAGTAAGGTCAAAGGTGAAAAATATCAAAGTCTATGAATGATCCAAAGCTTGGATAGAAGCCAAAAACATAGTTTAGTGAACCACATCATTAAAAGGAATGTGGAAAACAAGATGGTGGTTTTACTGCCTTTCATGTGAAAAATATCAATTTCAATACAGATAGGTATGAATGGGCTTTCACATACCATTGCAATTTCCTGAAAGTTATAAAACAAAACTGTCAATGAATTTACTGTGGTGCAATGAAATGTGTCTATGTCCAGTTATGTAACACGGCAGACACTAAGCACGTGTGATAAAATGATATAAGACATATGTACTATGCAACAAATAGCAGAATATAGTGGATACCTTGTATATAGTTCCAGTGTATTCTGTGCAAGGCTTGGGCTAACAGTTCTATGACCAAAATATGCACCTTAAAGGGAATTCCCATCTTGACATTTTCTGGCTATATATATAAGGTATGCTATATATGTCTGATATAGGAACTGCATATATTTCAAGAGCCCCTGTTCCAAGATAGGAAGCCACTAAAAAGAAGTTTCTATAAAGTGGGTAGTTGGCTTATACAGTTTGATCCAAATGTGAACTAAGAACATCATGTTCATTTCTATAAATTGCCCTTAGTAGCAAGTGACTAAGGTATGATAGGTGGATATGTGGACCAAGTCTTTATTCTACAATGTTGGCGTTCTCTTCCCTAGAAGTATTAGAGTTAGTGAAGACCTCTGTACATACAAATTCACAAGACATCACAATTTTGTTCTGTTAGACTTGTATGAAGTCAGAGGCATATGAAGCTATAGCAGAAGCTCATGCAGTATTATGGAAGCACTATTACGACCCCATACATAATATGCCTGTATTGTTTGAGCCTGTATTGTTTGAGTCCTAAGGCAGGTTTAGAAAACAAATGATGGCTTAGAAAACAAATGATGGCTGTAGAAAACAAATGATCCAAACAAAACTGATTATGTATATATCTCTTATATATATAAAAATGAGTTTCTGTCTGTCTGTCTGTCTGTCTGTTCTTTATGCGCGACCAAACGACTGGACCGATCCTCACCAAATTTGGCACACATGTACATCAGGTGTCCGGGAATATTATAGACTGGGTCTCAGCTCTCTTGGACGTACCGTTCCTGAGATACAGCATTCCCAAAAAATGACCAACATTAGCTAATACAAGCCTGCAAGTCTTTCACTCATATTCCAACTGCCTTACACACGGTCACATGTCCCTTATCAGCCAATAAGAGCTTGCAGGTGCTTACTCTCCTCAGGCACACAGGTTTCCATAGCAACCAAGCTATGTATGACCTGTATTAGTCAATAGCAGTTCACAGGACCATAAATATTCAGTCATATCACGTGTATCAGCCAATATAAGTTCACATTTAATTTACCAGGTTTCCATAACAACACAGCCATAAATAGACTGTACCTATACTGGACTCAGTGGTGTAACTAGCAATGGCAGGGCCCCAAGGCGAACATTTGACATGGGACCCCCCTCGGCAACCCCCCCCCCAGCACAAACTGCATTCCTGCACACACTATTATGCCCCATAGTGGCCCCTGCATACACTATTAGGCCCCATAGTGGCCCTTACACACAGTATTCTGCCTCATAGTGGCCCCTGCACACAGTATCATAGTGGCTCCTTCATATAGTATTATGCGCACTTCCCGCTACTTCTTCAATGTTGGACCAGATGTCACGTGAGCCAGGCATGTATCGCAACGCATAATGACGTCGGACTGGCCCACCAACATCTGGGACACCACCAAGGAGGCCCGAAGCCTGCTGAAAAGACCCCAGAGTATAATGATAGCAGTGTTTGTGGGGTTCACGGCCCACAGGCCTTACTTACCAATCCTCGCTCCTGCTCACAGCCGCCTCTGCAGAAGGTGAAGCGCAGATGGCCGTGAGCAGAAGCGGGGAAAGGTAAATAAATAGGGCCCGTTACCTGCTGATGTTAAAAAAAAAAACATCAGAGGCCCGCCAGGTCCCCTAATGTCCCGGGCCCTGTGGCAGCTGCTACCACTGCTAAACCGGTATTTACGCCACTGACTGCACTGCCATACTGGATTTCAGCATTCTTATAAATTGAAACGTTTTTTAAACTACTCATGTCCCCTGCAGCAAAACGCATGGCTGCAGCTCGAGCTAATGAAAACTCTCAGCAGACCCAAGCCTGTTTCCAATCTGATAAGGTATGTTATAGACAACAGCGAGCTGCTGAAACTCCCCAGCAGACCCAAGCCCGTCTCCAATCTGACAAAGCATTGTCAGCCACATGCACACAGCTGCACTCCAGGTTTCAATAACAACCCAGCCATTTTTCTTCACTGCTGTAGGTCAGCTTTAAAGGGGCAGGGCGCTGTGGATGACACTGTTACACAAGGTCACATACACACAGCTTTACTCCAGGTTTTCCATAACAACCGATCGCAGGTTTTTCACTGATATCCAAACTGAGATGCACATGATCACATGACACTTATGGACCAATGGAAAATCGCAGGTTTAGTCTTGACATACACACAGCTTTACACCAGGTTTCCATAGCAACCAAGCTATTTATGTCCTGCATGAGTCAATAGCAGTTCGCAGGTCCTTAAATATTCAGTCATATGACGTGTATTAGCCAATATAAGTTCACATTTCATTTACCAGGTTTCCATAGCAACACAGCCATAAATAAACTATACCTATACTGGACTGCCATACTGGATGTCAAGTGCAAAACTGGCCAATTCTTATGGGGTCACTACACAAACAAAAAATGAAATATACCCGTGCGAAGCCGGGTCCTTCCTCTAGTATATATATATATATATATATATATATATATATAATGATTAGTAAGGGTCTATGTCTAAATCTGGCCATACAATTCAGGTTGCTATTGGCTAAATACACATTCATGCTTGCAAGCATGACTATGTTCTTATTAGGACAAAGGGAATAAACTGATCCCAGATACCTCTCAGACACTTATCTGCTCTGGGGAAAAAGAATTGGCATTGTTGAAATACAATAGTCGATCCTTCTTTCCCCTGACATCTGCCCTTGGGGGAAAGATGGAATATCCCATATATATTAGATGGCTGGCCAGTACCAACAAAATTAGGGGTTTGGTGAACATTAATCTAATGTGTATGATCAGATTAAGAGGACACAAGATAAGGGCTCCACAAAATTGTAACTTATCAGAAATGGGCGGCTGTGCCTCTATGACACACAAAAAAGTGCTACTATTGTATTAATATGCTATATCTTTTCTGAACATAAAATTGAGTAAAAGAATGCAAAAGCTGTATATTGCTCTGAAATTCATGCATGGACTGCTCGTGGGACATTATATGGAGACAATAGACTTATGTAACCATTTGGCCAAATCAGGAATTAAGTTTAGGACCTGACTAAAAAAACACAACAACACCAACATGACCCAAGCAAAAAGCAAATCTCAGTTTAGGCTATTACACAGCATCACATTTATTACATAAAGATATCAGGCCAGCTGCCACAGTACATTGATAGTTACTGTATAGGTTATGTGATCCCGATTGATATATTAATATGTTTGTTACTTAGAGCTGACACAATGAAAAATTAGGCAAGCTATTAAATAACCATATTAGTGAATGATGCAACACTCCCCCCAAAAAGGAAATTGTTACCTGACTTCCTAGGTCATGGTATGTCTATACATTATACATAATGATCCAAATGACTTAGCATTGTGCTGGGGAATATTTGACAGGGCAAATTAATGTGACGGCAATATAATACCCTAAGTATTCCAATTACAAGCCATTTAAAGAAGGTCACATTATAGGAAAAGGTTAGGCTACTTGTAGTGACCTCAGAACATGAGCAACAAACAGAATAGTCCTGAACACAACAAGGTACTTGATCACCCCTTGGCAGTTATTTGATCTATTCACTTTACAACAGAAGTAATCCACAACCTTTGAGATGAAATACAAATTGTACATTTTTGGTCACCCCTGTGGATACATACAATAATATGTCTTTTTCCAACTTATTGCTCTGTAGTAAATAAATAAATGTCCACATTTCATTCTAGAGATGATCTACTGGTAGGTCTATCAGTAGATTATCGACTTTGTAGAGTCTGCATCAAAAAGCTGCATTAGAATGAACCTGATGGGCTTCCCCAGACGGGAATATTTCACCCTACAGTGATCTAAATTTCATCCAATAGAACTGTGTGGGTTCTGTGTTCTGTTCTGAAATAGGTAATCTGTGTATAGAGATAGGCAAACCTCATGAGATTCGTTTAGCAGTCTAAACCGGTCTAAATCAGCCTAAACCAGATATTCTTCAGACCCCATTGTATAATAATAATATATATTACTATAATAATCAGAGGCCCACCTTCATTCACTTCTCCTGGGGTCCCACTCAGGATCTGGTGCTCATTACAAGATAACTTCTGGCCTCCTGGGTGACCACTTGGGGACCACTGAGGCCTGTGATTGGACTTCATAAGATGTCACCATCATGATACTTTGACGTAAAAGAGAACCCAAAATGTAATAATGATTTCAAGTGCAGAGGAGAATATCCAAAGTAATTAAGGGAATAGGTGGATTACAATACCAAGACAGGTTATGAAATTTGGGGTTATTCAGCTTGAAAAAAGATGGCTCAGGGGCATCCTATATGAATGGACAGTACTGGGATGTTTCTAATGATCTCTTTATACTTAGGCCTATAACCATGACAAGGTGGCATCCTCCATGTCAGGAGGAAAGAAGGTTTCACTATGATATAAACTAGCAGAGTTTCATATAAACTCTGCCAGAAGAAATTCAAGAAGGATCTGGTTGCCTTTCTTAAAAAATAGATTTTAAGTTATTATGGGTTTAACATTTCAGGATATACTAGATTGATCAAGGGATTTATACAATATTATGAGCCATAAGGTTTTAGGTATGCAATCCATATATAAGACATTGAAAAAAATGTCCATATCTGGTGCATTTTACATTTTATCTGGAAAGAAATACAAGAGTTTCTGCATATAGTATTCATGAAGAATTATATATTTTCTTAGGAAAATGAGGTTTAGCAGCCATTATTGGTTAAGTTGTCTTTAGTGCTTTCAAGTCTTTGGATTCTCTTCTGCTACTTTTTATCTTCAGTCATCTCTCAAGGGAAGAAAAGTCAGTAAAGAAATCATGATTTGTAGATGTTAGCAGGTTAAGAAGATTTTTTTTATGAAAGATATTGCTATAAAAAGTGCCACAGACATCTCCTTCCTGGATAGGTCTCTAAATTTACTGCAGGGAGGTTTTTCCATACAGGTACAGTATGTTTATGGTCATTGGAGCTGAATACTTCTTAAATCATGTAAAGTTATTTACCCATGAGCTGTTCTGTGCCTTTAGTAGTCTAGGACATTACAGAGTTCCTTTGCCCCAGAGGATTCTGGGGACGTGACTTGGCAGAAGTCATCAGTTTACTCACTGCCAAGAATTTAGGTAAATCACAAAAATCACTTCATGACTCCAAGGCTCCAAGACATTGTGCCCAGTACCTACTGGGCCCAGCAGTGAAACACAATATAATTAACAGTCTCCACTTAACAATCCTTTTAAGAGGCCAAGTACCCAGTCCACTCTTTTCCTAATTTCCAATTGGCCTGCTACTATACTAGCAATGAAGAGGTTAACCGTGAAAGTCGGCAACTAGCTTAGACAGCTGAGCATAGGAAAAACAGCTCACTAATAAAATACAGACAGGACTGGGAGAAAATCCATCCAGTTCCTCTCAATAAAATCCGTAAGTCATGTAAATCACACTTTTTTCGGATGGAAGAAATTGCTCTTTAGGTGATGCGGAGGCAAAGCGTTTGCCTTTGAGGCCTCCGCAGTATTTTGTATTTACTGATCCAGTTGATGGGCCATGAGACTTTCATGAGTATTTGTGACCTGGGAATTCTACTTGAGTTAAAGTTTCTTTTTTATGAGAGGGAACATTTTCCTGTTGATTTGTGGGACAATTTGTCAGCCATAAAGTTAATATTGCCAGTATTGATGTGAATGGGGACAAAGTAACAGCATTATATTAACATACACAAAGAAGCCAATTCAGAACCCAGAGATCC
The DNA here is from genome assembly GCA_947044405.1 of Leptodactylus fallax. Classification (NCBI taxonomy): domain Eukaryota; kingdom Metazoa; phylum Chordata; class Amphibia; order Anura; family Leptodactylidae; genus Leptodactylus; species Leptodactylus fallax. Next base: position 7,386,539 of record CAMRHE010000062.1, read on the forward strand.
AAAGACTTTTCCACTGGCTGCTACAATTCTCTCTGGCTCCAAAGTTGTCCGCATGGTAAAAACTTGGCTTCTGACCTTTCCTTGAACTGGCTTTTTTTTTCCCTGATAACTCATGATTTGCATGGTTGGGAAAATATGAGAAGATAAAGAAGGATTTGTGGAGGAGCTACAATAATTCCAGCAGATTCTCAATCGACCCTTTTAATCTACCTCTTTGTCAATTTGCAAAACACCATTTACCTCACTTGTGAACAAAAATAAGCAATGTCGCTCAAGTGAAATAAGCACAAAATTCCTGCACAAATGGTTAGAAAACAAACACTGGAAGTATTCGCATCATCGGAGACTGAATCCAGGATACACGCTGGAATTTTGTTATTAAGGTTTCTGATGGATTCATCAAACTTTTTTTCTCTCTCTTTTTCTTTGTCTTTAATAAGAGTTGCTTTCACTCTTTGTCCTTTCCTATGTATACAATGTATATCTGATGCCACTGTATAGGTGGGATATTCATTGTTTTACTGGATGTTTTACTGGTGTCTATGGATAATTTTGATGTGTAAACCAGGAGTTTTCCTGCTGCATATTGCAAACATCACTGCAATATGCAGAGTAAAACCATTGCAAGAGTAGGATCATATGTTCAGGTTTTTGATACAGCTTGAAGTGCATTTTAAATATAAAGAGAGCTGTCCTTTATAGGTTCTCATCTTTTATGATCCATAACTGGTATTGGCTTCAGAAACTGCATGAACGAAACCTGAATGTGTGTCCTTTCCTTACAGAATGTGATTGCAGTATTTTGCTGGCTGCACCTGAACCTTTCATTTGAAGCAATAGCAAGTACAGGCAGGGCCGCTTTAACCATAGGGCCAACGGTGCAATTGCACTGGGCCCTCTTTGGACAGCAGGACAGTCCTGCATTTGCTGTCTAGGGCAGTGGGTCCTTGCTGCCCCAACTCATCGGCATCTGGAGGATGCCAATGAGTTGAAGCCAGTGATGAAGTAGGGAGCCGTTTGCTCCCTGCTTCACCATCTGACCGCTGTCTTTGCTCTCGGGGTCCTGGGAGCAGGAGGCGTGATGTAGTGACGTCATTTACATCACGCCTGTTGCTCTTTGAAGACTCCGGGACCAGAGAGAGAAGTGAACAGGGGAACGGGGAAAGTTGAGTATTAAGGTTTGTTTTTTGTTTTGATATAAACAGTGGGGAACATGAAACTGTGGGGGCAACCTGGGGGGGGGCATGACACTATGGAGGCAACCAGGCGGTGGGAGGACATGATACTGGGAGATAGCCTGGGGGGACATGACACTAAGGGAGCAACTTCGGGGGTGGGGGGATATGATAATGTGGGGGCAACTGGGGGGTAGGGGACATGATACTGTGGAGGCAACCTGGGGGGGTCATGAAATTGTAGGGGAAACCTGAGGGGGGCATGACAGTGTGGGAAAACATGATACTGTGGGGGCAACCTGAGGGGCATGCTACTGTGGGGCAACCTGGGGTGGGCATGACACTATTGGAGCAACCTGGGAGGTGGGGGATATGATAATGTTGGGGCAACCTAGGGGGTGGGGACAGGATACTGTGGGGGCAACCTGGGCGGGTGATGACACTGTGGGGGCAACTTGAGGGGGGCATGACAGTATGGGAAAACATGATACTGTGGGGGCAACCTGAGGGGTGGGGGGCATGTTACTGTGGGGGCAACCTTGGGGAAGAGACAGTATGGGGGCAACCTGGATGTGGACATGAAAATGTGGGGGCAACCTGGAAGGAGACATTATGAGGGGCATTATATTTTATGGGGCCGCTAGGAAGGCATTATACTGTATGAGAGCCACTAAGGGGTGCTATACTATGTGGAGGCCATTGAGGGAACATTATAATTCCTGCTCCTCCCCTTTAGTCCTATTATTAATAATTCTGCCTAATAAACTATTTTCAGATTGGTCACGTAGGTGGTGATACCTCTGACATTTTAGGAATCTCTCTGTCCTGTTGACATCTGTAGAATAATCCCTCCTTATTACACCTGTGACCTTTCCTTCAGGTTCACTAAGACTAAGTGTTGTTCTTCCCTGCAGCGCCTCTGCAGGTGAAGTGTGGAATTACAAATAAGAGAGCGACTTACTGTATTATTTCTAAGCCAGGAGCGGTGCCTGATACTTCATGGCACTGATAATGTAACCCCCCACCTTTATTCTCTTTGGGGCTCGCATTCCTCTATAGATCCTATGGGAAGAGGACGTCTATTGTAGGTAATTTTCCCCAAAAGCCCCTCTGTCTGGTTACTAAGGCCCAAAATCTAAAATACCCAGAAATTCAACTAAAAATAGTAATATAAAATACATTAATTAATAAATATAATAGAAGTGGGGTATAAATGTGGGGTATAACACTGCGGTCCTCCTGTGGAGGAGGTGGCTGAGTAATATGCTGATAGAGACTGAAATAAAGTGACAGAAAGTGAGTGAATATAAAATCCGAAGCCGTCCCATTACACAAATATCATGTCATTTGTGGGTGGGGCTTTTCAGAAGGGGAGGAGACTCCCTAGACACACAGATTTACTATAAAATATGCCAAGAACTGCGTAATTATGATAGCTTGTAATTCTTAATAAATTTGATGTATTTTACGCCGCGCACTTTACATGAAGAATAAAACCCCAGACCTGATAAATTTCCCAGCATACCTGGCATTGTCCTCCCCTCTCTTGGCCTGGGCCTCACCTATAGAAATGCTCTTATAGTCTAAGGTAATTCTATGTAAATACACCATTGTTATGTCATATGGTCCTGTGTGATGTCATATGCTCATGTGATGTTTCAAGGGGAAAATTAATTATTGCTGGAATTGTGGCAGAAAAAAGTTGTCAATTTTGACCAAAGTCTCTTTTACACAAGCATTTGCAACTTTTTTGCAATCCTACAGTTTTTAAGTGGACATGGCTTAGCAGACTGGTTGGGGCCTAAAGCACCTTGCCAAAATTTGCAACCAAAATTTACATCAGACGTTACTGCATATTCCAGTGCAATAAATTAGACTTTCTGGCACAAGCGCCCATAGAGACAATACATTTATTAGGAGGCGAATGTATAATACTCCAGCACTTCACACTACACAAAGCCTTAAAAAATCCCCCATCCCCCAATGCTGGGTATAAAAACGTCCAAAATAATTGTCATGTCCCCTGCCACTTGTATATACAGTGGGGAAAAAAAAGTATTTAGTCAGCCACCAATTCTGCAAGTTCTCCCACTTAAAAAGATGAGGCCGGCCTGAAATTGTCTTCATAGGTAGACCTCAACTATGAGAGACAAAATGAGAAAACAAATCCAGAAAATCACATTGTCTGATTTTTAAAGAATTTATTTGCAAATTATAGTGGAAAATAAGTATTTGGTCAATAACAAAAGTTCATCTTAATACCTTGTTATATATCCTTTGTTGGCAATGACAGAGGTCAAACGTTTTCTGTAAGTCTTCACAAGGTTGGCACACACTGTTGCTGGTATGTTGGCCCATTCCTCCATGCAGATCTCCTCTAGAGCAGTGATGTTTTGAGGCTGTCGCTGGGCAACACGGACTTTCAACTCCCTCCAAAGGTTTTCTATGGGGTTGAGATCTGGAGACTGGCTAGGCCACTCCAGGACCTCGAACTGCTTCTTACGAAGCCACTCCTTCATTGCCCTGGCAGTGTGCTTGGGATCATTGTCATGCTGAAAGACCCAGCCACGTTTCATCTTCAATGCCCTTGCTGATGGAAGGAGGTTTGCACTCAAAATCTCACGATAAATGGCCCCATTCATTCTTTCATGTACACGGATCAGTCATCCTGGTCCCTTTGCAGAGAAACAGCCCCAAAGCATGATGTTGCCACCCCCATGCTTCACAGTAGGTATGGTGTTCTTTGGATGCAACTCAGCATTCACTCTCCTCCAAACACGACGAGTTGTGTTTCTACCAAACAGTTCTACTTTGGTTTCATCTGACCATATGACATTCTCCCAATACTCTTCTGGAACATCCAAATGCTCTCTAGCAAACTTCAGACGGGCCCGGATATGTACTGGCTTAAGCAGGGGAACACGTCTGCAGGATCTGAGTCCCTGGCGGCGTAGTGTGTTACTGACGGTAGCCGCTGTTACGTTAGTCCCAGCTTTCTGCAGGTCATTCACTAGGTCCCCCCGTGTGGTTCTGGGATTTTTGCTCACTGTTCTTGTGATCATTTTGAACCCACGGGGTGAGATCTTGCATGGAGCCCCTGATCGAGGGAGATTATCAGTGTTCTTGTATGTCTTCCATTTTCTAATTATTGCTCCCACAGTTGATTTCTTCACACCAAGCTGCTTGCCTATTGCAGATTCAGTCTTCCCAGCCTGGTGCAGGTCTACAATTTTGTTTCTGGGGTCCTTCCACAGCTCTTTGGTCTTCACCATAGTGGAGTTTGGAGTGTGACTGTTTGAGATTGTGGACAGGTGTCTTTTATACTGATAACAATTTCAAACAGGAGCCATTACTACAGGTAGTGAGTGGAGGACAGAGGAGCCTCTTAAAGAAGAAGTTACAGGTCTGTGAGAGCTAGAAATCTTGCTTGTCTGTAGGTGACCAAATACTTATTTTCCACCATAATTTGTAAATAAATTCTTAAAAAATCAGACAATGTGATTTTCTAGATATGTTTTCTCATTTTGTCTCTCATAGTTGAGGTCTACCTATGATGACAATTACAGGCCTCTCTCATCTTTTTAAGTGGGAGAACTTGCACAATTGGTGGCTGACTAAATACTTTTTTCCCCACTGTATCTCTGTAGATTATGGGATGTCTAGGCTGGAATCACACATGCAGTTTTTGATGTAGTTTTTGGAGTCCAAGTCTTAAGTGGACCTAAAAGGAATGGGGAATATAATATTAGGACACCATCAAAAACTGTCTATGTGATTTCATCCTTACCCCCAATATCATTATAATAACAAGTAAGAGCTGCAGAAAGTCAGTCTATACAAAAGTACAAGCGGAGAGCACTGGGGGGTGCTATGTTGTGTGATGTGAGAGGAAATTTAGATGCATTGAATCCTCCCTAGCATGGACATTTCAGCGCCCCTTATAGTAAATCTTCTTGTGAGAGTTGTGATAGGCCTGTCTGAAAAGATATGTCTTTATTTTACGCTTGAAGCTGTGGAAATTGGAGGTTAATCTGATAGTCTGGGATAGGGCATTCCAGAGATTTGGTGCAACTCGGGAGAAGTCTTGTATATGAGCATGGGAGGTTCTGATAATAGAGGATGTTAGTCTTAGGACATTGAGTGAATGGAGAGTACGGGTTGGGCGATAGACAGAGATGAGTGAGGAAATGTAGGGAGGTGCAGCATTATGGAGAGCCTTGTGAATGAGGGTGATAAGTTTATATTGTATTCTGTATTGAATAGGCAGCCAATGTAGCGACTGGCACAGACTGGAGGCATCGCTGTAGCGTCTAGACTGATAGATGAGCCTGGCCGCCGCATTCAGAATAGATTGTAGAGGGGAGAGTTTAGAAAGGGGAAGACCGATTAGTAAGGAGTTACAGTAGTCAAGGCGGGAGTGAATCAGGGCAACAATAAGTGTCTTTAGTGTATCTGTGGTAAAGAAAGGGCAGATTCTGGAGATGTTTTTGAGGTGCGAGTGATTGGATATGGGGGGTGAAGGAAAGGTCTGAGTCAAACAAAACCCCGAGGCAGCGGGCATACTGCCTAGGAGTTATGGTAAGGCCAGAGACTGTAATGGAGATATCAGGGACAGATCTATTAGATGGAGGAAACAGCAGTAGTTCAATCTTTGAGAGATTCAGTTTCAGATAGAGCGAAGACATGATATTTGAGACAGCAGAGAGGCAGTCACTGGTGTTCTGTATTAGTGCAGGGGTGATGTCACGGGATGATGTATATAATTGGGTGTCATCAGCATAAAGATGGTACCGGAAGCCAAATCTAGTGATGGTTTGTCCAATGGGTGCTGTGTAGAGGGAGAAGAGCAGGGGATCTAGGACCGAGTCCTGAGGAACCCCAACGGCAAGGGGAAGAGGGGAAGAAACAGAGCCCGCAAATGATACACAGAAAGTGCGGTCAGAGAGATAAGAGGAGAACCAGGAGAGTGCGGTGTCTGTGAGGCCAACAGAACGGAGCATAGTGAGGAGGAGTTGATGGTCAACAGTGTCAAATATATTGCCATGATATTCCGCGGCAATTTACAGATGTTGTCAGTCCTATATAAGGCTCACCATCTGCATTCCCTATCAGTATGTCTTTGGAGTCTTTGTATTTTATTGTTTCATTATTTGAAATCTGGAATAATCTGTATAGCTGCAATGTTAGGTGTATTTCATGTAACACTAGGTTCACATTTGTTCCTTGTATCTGTTTGCTGCCAAATTGTTTTAAAAAAAAAAGCAGAAAAAGAAAAATGGATTGGTCCAAAAAGGATTTCAAACAGTTACACAGCAAATACCCGACAGATTAGGTTAGGTTCACATTTGCGCCTGCTCTCCGTCATTCGTATCCACCGTGGAACCCAAATGACAGAGAGCCTGCCCGCTAAAACAGCGGTTACTGTCGGATTTATACTGAAACCGGTGGAGAGAAAAGTCCTCCCTGTGATTTTCGGGGGAATCTGCGATGGAGTCTCGGACGGAGACTCTGACACAGATGTAAACGAAGCTTAACCACTTCTATACCAGATGCTTTATCCCCCTTCCAGACTAGGCACATTTTCAAGTTTTTTGTATGTGGTTTTGGAGGGCTACAACATTTTTATTATTTGGGTTATTCAACTAATTTCTGCGTCTTTTTTTGGTGACACATAGGGCTTTATTTCTATGTTGTTTTTATTTTTGCATGTGTTACTATGTGTTTTTAGCAACGTGCTACTAAAAAACTTTATAAAATAGTTTTTACTCTCCGTTACGGTCATTTTTATTTTGTATGGTGTCGTCGGGGGGTGGGGCTATAATCTTTAATAAGGGCGTTTTATTGGCGTATTATTTTATTTATTTTTTAAATTATTTTATTTACATTTTTTTTTTTAAACTTTTCTATTAATTTTTTTTTTACATTGTGTCCCCATAAGGTCATAATAGACCTTTGGGGGCATCTGATCACTTTTTTTTTTGGGGGGGAGGCTGATTTCCCCTGTATCTGGGGCTGGTACATTTAGCCCCAGTTGCAGGAGGAATACAGCCTCCTGCACATTACTTGCACATTACTATAGAGCTGATCTTCGTCCTTTAGCACCCAGCAGCTGTAACAGACTGATCCCGACAGATCACGCGACCACCGGGTCAGAGGGGAGCCACAAAATGGCGCTGTATACAGTGCTCATTGAGTGTTGTATACACAACAAACGGGAAGGGATGGAAGGTAATAAACCTTCCCTGCCTTCTCTCTGGGAGCTCTGGCTGAAGTTACACCTGGTTCCCAGTTTGAGCAGCTGCACGATTTTTTGCAGCTGCTGAGTTCTGCTTGAACGTACCGGTACGTCCTTGCAGAACTAGACAACCACATTCCGGACGTAAAAACCCAATGGGCGGTCTGGAAATGGTTAAGTAAATGGGTGTCCGTCAAAAAAACTGTTTGTGTAGGTTTTTTCACAAATCCGTTTTTTTTAACCCCTTACTTGATTCTCGGTATGCACAGGGGGAAATACAGATTGCAAAATGGACACAAAAACAGATTACCATCCTTTTTATCTGCCTTCTATAGACCTCAATGTTAAAAAAAAAAAAAAAAAAAAAAAACAGATTTGTTGCTGTCTGTCTGGTATCCATATTTTTTGGATGGAGAAAAAGTCCTACAACTCCAACTTTCCTCTCCTCCCAAAAGAGTGGATACCAGAGGGAAATACTCCACATGCGCACCTGCGGATGGTATATACAACAATGGGGTTTAAAACGAACCGTTCAAAATCAGTTTTTGAGAATTTTGAGACTGTTTCAAAAACTGATTTTGCGCAGAGCCAAACACTGTTGTGAACCCAGCCTTACATGTATCCCACTATAGATCTATTGTATCTATATGATATGTACCTAGCCTTATACGTTATACCATTCCTATTTATCTGCATACATACCTATGTTCTTTAACATACTTGAAGCTTGTATATTTAGCATAGTCCTTGTACTGATATATTGTTTGGTATAGTGTCTGATGAAGGTCATCCATATGAGAGCGAAATGTTACACTCATGGATAAAACAATTTCCTTGTAAATAAAAAGCTGATTATTGTATGAACTGATCTGAAAGAGCCTAGTGTCTATATTACTACAGAAGGGGCATCTCAGGCACCAATGCCTTAAGTGTAGTCATGTGTTTTGCCAACCCCAGCAATATTATAGTAGTTATAGTCCTGTACATAGGAGCAGTATTATAGTAGTTATATTCTTGTACATAGGAGCAGTATTATAGTAGTTATATTCTTGTACACAGGAGCTTATAGTAGTTATATTATTGTACATAGGGGCAGTATTATAGTAGTTATATTCTTGTACATAGGAGGCAGTATTATAAATTGTCCTCTCCCCTCCAGCCTCAGGCAGCATCTTAGAGCTATGTGAAGGAGGAAGAAGGGGGAAGGAGCAGAGCTGCAGAATGCAGAGACAATGAGAAATCATCATTGTCTGTTCATAACCTGTATGTGACTCCAGGGAAGTGGAGTAGCAGGGACTTCTGTCCATGTTATCCCATCTCCTATCAATCAGAGAGCATACTATACCTTTACTTTATGATTATCACATGGAGGTATAATGTAATACCCCTCTGAGCCTAATCACAGGGGTATTCTTATGTAATACCCCTCTGAACAACTGGGAAGTTTATTGGCGTTGTGACTAAGACATTTACCATCGTTGAGGTCACAGCACCAAAAGCATTGCACCAAACACTTACACAACACGTACACAAAGTCATCAATAAAGTTTACATTTTTTTCACTGTCCCTGTCCTGTCCATACCTGATCTTATAGAGTAAAATACAGTGACTGCCTCTCTAGCGATATCCGTTACATGCTAAAATAATAGCAATAACAATTATTACTAGAGATGATAACACATTTTCACCAATTGAATGTCACAATATAAAATCCCAGTTTTTGGCAGATTTCAGATGGGTATAATAATGGGTGGTGATGGGGGGGCCCACTTATGAAACCTTTCCACTGGGCCCACCAATGTGTTTAAACAGCCCTGAGTACAGGTGCACCCGAGTGAAATACCCCAATTATATGTTCTGTCCATTTTTTGCACAGATAGAACACTGAAAGCTCAAGGACAATTTTAAAATGTCCATATTGCATTGGCGTGTTTGTTTTTAACACCTGAGTTTTGTCCATTTTTCATCCAATTTTTACCGATCCATACGCTGCAATGGACAATGCCTTCAGTGAAGACTGGTTAAGAATAGGACATACTGTATTAATGCAGAATGGACACAATTGCAGCATCCCAGTAGACATTGCTTAAACATGTGTTTATATTGCATATATTGCCTCTTTTATTGTGTATGTGCCACTGTATATATACATACATTGTAAGCTTCTATGTGTATATCTTCCTATGTAAGGATTATTTCACTGTAGATAGAAGTACACACCTCCTTTTAGGAGCGCTATGGTCCAGCCCAAACCACGGTTGGCTGGGATAAAGACTTAAAGATTTTGAATCACCTCATGACATTACAGCCAATAGAGAGCGTGGACATGTTTGGAGATTCCTGCTAGTGAGACCCTTGTCCATGATTTCTGCTGCAGACAGGGTATATTCTGCTGTCAGCCTGCAGAGAAGAGGGAGAGAAAGTGCCAGTTTGGAGGAGAATTTGAGCTGTCTTGGAACCTCACAGTTTGGATCCTGCATCCCAGAAGTAGACAGGCCATTCTTGGGACCCCAATATAGTGGGAGAGGCAAGAGAATAGTTATACAGAATTTGGGGATATCAAGCACTGGACTTAGACATCTTTATTCTGGGCATACCTTGCTGAGTAACCATTACCTGCCTCATTCCACATCCAACAGTGGAGCTCCTATTGCACTACTGCATGTATCTGCAAGCTGCACCTGTTTCTGTCGAGTTACCTCACTAAAGTACATTCTATATTCAACTGCAAGTCCTGAGTCATTCCTGAATTTACCATAATGGGCCCTTCTGACCACCATTACCTGGCTTAGTGAGTGTAAGGACTACCACCAACTGGAAACACCATGGCAAATATCACCACCATCAGGTACTCTGCAGGCCCCATCATTGCTGCACCAATCTAGGAGGAGTCGGTTGACAACCACCTCCAGTGGCCTGCAACGGGTTGATGGACACAGATCTATTTAATACAGATGTGTGTATTGCTTCATAGACATAAATGGGTTAGTGTTCTATCCATGAAAAACACTGAAAAATAAAACAGATTTGTGTATGAGCTCTAATAGTGATTTTTTTGGAACATTTGTATGTATTCTCTTGGGTTGACATCAAGTGAAGGATATAAAGTTTTGCAAGTAGTGCATTTTCAGCTCTGTGATTTAGTTTTCACTTTTCTAATATAAGAACTAGCAGCATACAGTATATGTTCTTTTACTTATGTTTAATGAGTTAAAAATGAACATACTTCACACCAATGTAGTAAGAGTGAAATGACTCCGCAGGTTGCCATCATACATACATATGATCAGTCAGACAGGGAAACAGGCTGTCAGTGGGGGGACTGCAGTAGGCCTCACACTCCACCTTCGCACAGCAAGACATCCCCCATGCTTTACAAGGGTCATCTCAGCATTCATGGAGGAATCTCTAAGTGTTGTCTGAAACTTTTGAGCTAAAAAATTTGAAAAATGCATCTCAATGTACAACATCCCACACAAGTCCCGGGGATCCACCATGTTGTCTAAGTGAGCTGGAAAGAGGAAAGAGCTCTGTTTTCAGAAGCAGCAGGGTGCTCAGTGAATGATACAGCATCTGGGGAGGAAGGTGGGAAGGGGGGCGAGATCTTGTTTGGGAATAGGAAACTGAAAAGACAGATTTCATATTTTACAGAAACTGAAAAAGGCAGATTTCCTACTTATACAGTACCAATTTCAACATAACTCGAGCTGTGAGTATATACTATAATTCTGCAGAATGTATTATTGCTATTAGAGGCTGTGACAGTATATCATTCATTGTACCATAGGGCAATATTGTTTCCCACTGCTTCAAGAAACACTGCACTAACCACAGGGGGTTGTGTATATTGCTAATATTAACATTTGTGTACAATATTTTTTATAAAATAGTTCTAAGAAATATTTCTAAAACTATTTTTGGTTGAAGAAGGCAAATGTATTAATCCTTTAGGGGCCATAGACGATGAAGTAACATAATTAAATGTATCATGTGACCGCTGAATAGAAACATAGACGATAAGGACCACATGGTCAATCTAGTCTACCCGTATATTATTTCCATTTTATCTGTGTATATAAGTGTGTTTATCCCAGGCATCTGTAAATTCACCTACTGCAGATTTCCCAACCACATCGGCTGGAAGTTTGTTCCAAGCCTCAGCTACTCTTCCAGTGAAATAATACTTCCAGACATTGCTTTTGATACTCCCCCCCCCCAACTAATTTCAGGCTGTCCCCCCTCGATCTTGTGTTTAGTTTTTTATTAAAACACTTCCCTACTAAAACTTATTTAAATCTTATTTCAATCTCCCCCCCCCTTCCCTTCTTTCCTCAAGGCTATACAGATTAAGTTCTGTAAATCTCTCCTGATATGTTTTATTCTTCGGACCCTCCACCAATTTTGTAGCCCGCCTTTGTACCTGTCTTTTTGTACGTGGGGTGGTGGACACAATATTCTAGATGGGGTCTCACCAGCGCTCTATACAGCAGGATCACAATGTCTCTTTTCTTACTGGTTATATCTCTAGCTATACAGCGCAGCATCCTAAATGTAATGTAACTTCATGTAACATCAGTTTTACCTATACAGTAATACCTCGTACACTCGCGTTTCCGAATTTGCGAATTCACAGATTCGCGATATTTTTTTGGCAACTAACATATATAGATTTTGCTCTTTTTTTTCAGATCTGTGAAATTTAATTAAAAAAAAACACCTTCGCTATTGGGTAGTAGCGTCCTGTTCGTTACGTACCAGGTAATTAGTTTCATTTTACTGTGAGTGTATAAGAAAAATGAATGAATGTATTAATATACAGTACTGTACAGTATACTTCAGTATACTGTACAGTACTGTAGGGTAAAGTTTATTGATATTTAGGGGTTAAACATTAGAAATCGGCATTGTAAGCGCTTCTAAGCGCTTGTACCAAACATTCGCGATTCCTCGCGATCCGCTCTGTAACCTAACCTCGCGAATGTACGAGGTATTACAGTACATATATCCACATATATTCTGCAGCAGGAATCAATAAAGACTTTATTCACATTCAGTAGCCCACATTTACAAAGACTGCTGAGCCTCCTAGAAAGTGGCCAAGAGCAGAGTGGGGCAGGAATTGAGGCGGGCTGAAGGCTAAGGACACTCTCTTCCACCAGAAAACAGGTGTGAGTTATACCACAAATCTACGCTAGTTCCTGACTGGTATAGATTTGAGATCAGGTGTGTGAAGCATGGGATTTTCCAAAAAACAATCAGACCTTGATTGAAAAGAAATCCAAAGGAGTTTATTCTAATTATTTCATCAGAACATATCCAAAACGTGTACTAAGAAATCCTTGTGTCAACTCCACCAACTACCGAGCTTGCTGGGTAATGGAGTCCTTTTATAGCATAGACATTTCCCATAATCCTATGCAGTTTTCTCTATAAAACACTGGAGTTGATGCAGACTTGCCTCTTATAAGGCCAGGGCAGACACACCCTACTACAGCTCCACTACTGCAGGTAAGTAAATGAAAACACTTCTTTATGAAACACAAATTGTGAGTATTTCCTTAGTTTTGGTACATTGTTTCCAGATGGCAAGACCAGAAAGAGTAGAAAATAGAGCATTAGGTGGCCAGCCTAATGAGGAAAGAAAGAAATAAGAAGCAGTAAGAACATTCACACAGAGGCTTTACCAGACCTGGCATCTCATGTACCAAAACTAAGGTTACAAAACAGGAAATCAATTATAAACATAAAACAAAACATTTTACCTCTTCACAAGGTGCACTTACATGCACAAGAATTAGTAAGAGGATGGAGCCTTTTAGTAATTATAACACGTCTTGGGCCTATTTCTGGAATCCCTCCTGTCATATGTAACCAGCTTAAGCCCTGACATATATAACTGTTTAGCATACAGTTGAATAGATTGTCCATAGGCCCCCTACTGTAAAAAAAATATATAGCACAAATGTCCCCATCTGAATGGGGTTGGCAGAAATGTATGCACAGCTGCAGAATCTACCCCAGATCCATAGAAAGGTTTTTTTCATTGCATACATTTCTGAAACATCTGTTTTTCCATTCCAGATTTTTTTGTGAATCCATGGCAATTTCTTAGTGAAACTGCAGCAAAATCCACATTTTTCTGCGGCTAGATGTGAATCTGGTTTTAAAGACCCCATTTCTTTGTATTGTACTGTAATTTGTAATAGTTTTTTTTATTGCCAACTGCCAGGTGTGAACATGAATCTTGACTGGAAAATGCTGTTGGTGAATTTTCCTAATAAGTACAATTATATCGTAGTCAATGGCAATAAAATCAGCAATAGAAAACATGGAGGCATCTTAAATATTCATTTATAAGTTAAACCCTGGCACACATCTGCCAAAGAGTGAAACATTCCCAAAAAAAAGTCTCTGCATCCATTTTTTAAAATATTTATGTAACCTCCCCTGACCTGCACCATTTCATTCCCACTCTCTGACATCTCAATAAGTGTGGCTGACAAAATGTGGGGCATTGTTATTATTATATTTACTGCACTTTCTCTTCTCCTGTCTCCTTGTCTCAGGTTCAATGTATCTGATCACAAACACTTTCTAAGTCACTATAAATATGTTTCATTTCAGCAGAAAATATACTGAGGTTCAGATCCTCTAAAGGGGGCAGAAATAGTCGATATTTTCCAACTATAAAGGGAAGTCAGTCTGGAAACCGTGAAGATTTTCTACATATACGTTTAGGCTGTAAGTCACATTTGTTACATACAAATAACAGACACAGTCTTGCCAATGATATGATGGGTGTATTATAACCAGATATTATTTTAGGCCAAGCTTAGGGATGTTTAGTGCATTATTTTTTTCTTAGCCAAAATCAAAAATGAATACTATACAAAGAAAAAGTTTACAAAAAATTGTATAGGGGGAATGTGTGAATACTACAAACACTACAAAATGTTTCTTAGTGTTATACAGTCATTGACATATCTATTCAGTATGCTGTATTGTGTCCCACACTGCTTATGCACTTTGTAGTCTGTAGTATAGTGGTAGGTCACAAGACACAATGAATCTGAGAAGCAGAACTTTTTGGTATTATTATTTTCTAGCTCTAATCTGAGATTGCCCTATGTTGCGTAACAGAGGGAAAAATAGCAGCAACAAAAAGCAGCGGAAATGTTCTTTAGGTTAAGATCCCACGTTGTGGAAATGCAGTTTTTTTTGTTGCAGATTTTGCTGCGGTTTTTTGAGCCAAAGCCAGGAATGGATTGAGCAGGAGGTGGACGTATAAGAACTTCCTATATATTTCCTATTCCTTTTGTTAAATTCCTTAAATTGCACTTTTGCTGCTTTTTTTCTCTGTGGCTTTTCTTCTCTTATCTATAGGGAAAATGTGAGTGTTTCCACAGGTAAAATAGACATGCTGCGTTTTTCGAAAACATTTTTGTTTTTTTTCTGTAATGTGTGGATGGGATTAGCCAGAATCTCATTCACTTTTCTGGTACTATAAATATTTTAAAAAAATGGATGCACAGTATTTTTTGGGAATGTTTCAGCCTTTGGCAGATGTATGCCAGGGTTTAACTTATAAATGAATATTTAAGGTGCCTCTAAGTTTTCTGTTGCTGATTTTATTGCCATTGACTACAATATAATTGTACTTATTAGGAAAATGCATCAACCAGCATCATTTTCCAGTCTTCCAGTCAAAAACGTACTACTCCCAACTCCCATATACACATGTATGTCTGGCTCAGCCATGTAGAAATCCTACAGTCCAATTCATCCCTCCCCTGATATCTGCCATCAGAGGAGAGTTGCCACAGCCCATACATATTAGGTGGTTGCTTAGTTTCTCCAATATTCCCTCTGGTGAGTTCAGCTCACAACAATATAATGTAGTGAAAGTGTAGGGCCAGGGTTACAGGACAAGCAATAGAATGGAAAACCAAATACAAAATAGTTACATTTTGACAACCTTCTCTTCTGTGTGACAGAGGTCTAGGAGGATTTGTAGAGGTCTAGAAACGTATATGCAGTTTTTGTCAACGGTAGAAGAAATATTTCTAAAAATATGACTGTTCACAGCAGTTCTCGGCCGCTGGGAGTCTGATTATGAGCCATTTAGAAGCGGATGAGACACAATGACCTTGCTAGAATATCTTTATATATTGTCAGCACACAGAAAAGTGTGTGACCCTCACAAAATATGCCTTTCTTTCTTATTACTAATACTATTATTAGTTGTTGTTACTATTATATTGCACATAAGAATAGCGATCTATAAATGTAATGCTGAGTGTCCTCTTGTATTATTACAGTATTATCAAAGGCTGGTATCCTCTTTTGTGATTCATATAGGTCACCTCTTCTCCATAATCACATGCACATTACACCTCCTTGAGGCCTTGTTCCTACTGACATTTATTGTCTTACTCCTCACTCCGATGTTATACCAGCTGTTGATTTTGATGACCATAGCTAGGAATCTTCAATGAGTAAGCAGCGGTCTATGGTGTGAATATTTTACCCATATACTGTGTGCAGTCATTATTGCTATATTAAGAACTTAGGAATAGGAAAGCAAATGTACACAGTAAAGATGTACAGATTCCGAAAAAGAACACAAAAGTGCCATTCTCTGCATCAGCATGACAATATCAAATAAAGCTTGAAGAGGGTCTTCATGTCTTCTGACTTTGGCAGTGTTATATACAGCTTTGCTGGTATGCAACCCAGATGCAGTACCAGTGCCATCAGTTTCAGCATCAAATATCCCTTCACTGTAGGAAGGACGGGCTTTTCAGCCTGGCGCCATCGCTGGACTGTGAGGAACGCCCCCTGATAGTACAAGGCTATGGAAGAATTTGGGGGGGGGGGGGTGTTCCTCACAGCCAAGCTATTTTTCTAATAAAATTTAATGTTAAACATATTTTATATAATTTTGGTGAGGTTTTTACAATGTTTGCATGTTATTATCTATATTTAAAAAAATCACAAAAATCCTGCTGTTCTGACTATGTCCACTAACCCATATAATATTCTGAGACTTCCTATTTTGTGTAGATTTCAGTACACTAATGTTAACTGCTATCATGTATATGAAGGTAAGACACAGAATCCACCAGTCACAATACAGGATTTTACAGCTTATCTATTCCCCTCTCTACACAATGACCTCTGCCCAGACCACAGAGCATGCCTAGGAATCTCTCCCATACAAGTGAATAGGGTCTGCTCCAGACTATTGTCTACACGGCCCATGGTCTTTTTATCGAAAACAGGAAGTCACTGACTGCTTTAGGCTTAGTGGAAAAAGTTGGAACTGCAAGATTTTTAGGATTTTTTTTTTAAAATATAGATATTTATTTTGAAAATGAAAAACAGCACCAAAAAATTTAAAAAAAATATGTTTTACATAAAAACTTGATTTAAACAATAGGCCATTTCCTGGTGACCCATTCTCTTTAAAGCACCAGTGAAAACCATAGCCCTTACACAGTTCCGGGCACAGCCTGCATCCTCTCCCATGCCCTAAACTTCCTCCTCAGCATTCTGTTCACAAGAGTTTACATACCGAGCTATATCCACCATATACTATGCTATTCTATTATAGTTATAGATAAATCTTAACTTTTAATAACTATAGACTAAAACCCTCATATACACCACAAAATAACACTGTGATGCACACAAAAAGTGATTGTATGATAATATAAAATAAAAGCAAATAATAATTCACACTTTTTGTGTGCATCATAGTGTCATTATGTGCTATATATGAGGGTTTTAGTCTATATTTATCAAAGTTAAGGTTTATGTGGAGGTAGTCCTCCTGTTGGTTCGGTGATTTTTCTGATTTGGAATACCTTTGAGGTATCTTGCCTACTGGTGGTTAATTGTCCAGTATCTGTGATCTTCTTTATTATAGTTCTAGCAAAGAAATGTTCAGTGAGTTTTGACCTTTATGTAGTAATAAAAGTGTCAAAACAGCACGTGCGTGTACACAGTTTATAGTACATGGCTAATATAACATTAATATACAGTAAAAGGAGATTGCATAGATGTCACAGAGTACCTGTGCAACAAAATCAACAGTATTCACTGACCACAAGGGACACAAGGGCAGCCTGTGCACAGTATTTATAGTATGAGTTTGATGAAATAAAACCACCGTAATTCGTCTTGCATTGTATCTTTGTGCACATTCTCAAGGATATGTAAGACTCATCTTTAAAAAAAGAACAGGTTCAATTCCTTATTCCAGGCCCTTAGGTACTGTAACTATGATTGTCTAGAGAGAAGCATTTACCGATAAACCAGGGCTAGGGAATGTTGTTTTTTGCAAGATGCCATTGACTACTACTGCATTTGATTGTCTCAGTAAAAAATGGCACCAGGTCCGGCTGCATAGAAACACAAAGATTTAGTGAGGCCTAATGATGACATTACCATGCTATTCTCAAACTTTGCGAAGTGTCCTTTATCATAACTTACAAGATGTTTAGATTTGATGCTTTGGACATCACTATAAGACCAAGTTTCTGGTAGCCCTATCAACCAGTTGATTGAACCGTACTGGAAATAGCACAACTGACTACAGGAACGTCCGTTTAATATCCCATATATTCCCACTGTAACCCATGTCCATAAATATTTACATTTACCCCACTCCTGCACGCTCAATGCTTTCTGAGTTGTTCAGTGAAGCCGGAGTAGGTGCATGCGCCATGAAGCTGAGGTTTACTTCCCCGGCTTCACTGAACAACAGAAGCACCAGAAATTAGTCCTATGAGTCTCATCAGACTCATCTCTAGGTAGGTATAAAGGGTTTTTTTCAGTGTGGTCAAAGACAAAGCTAAACTATAGGCCCAGAAGGACCATTGAGAAGCTTAGTGTTCCAGATTGACCTCACAGGTTTAATGTAGAAGTGTAACTTTAAGTGGCTTTTGGCCTTTATCGTGCAAACCACTGATTTGGTATTGATGGCCTATCAGATGACCTGAATGGAAGCTGAGCTACAATAGCGCAGCACAGCTACTGCACAACGATCTGCTTCAAGCTCCATATACTCTGCACATGGTCGGACTGGCCCACCGGGGAACCGGTGAATCCCCCGGTGGGCCCCGACTATTAGTCCACATTTTACCAATGTAAATGCATTGGTCAGTGGCCCGATCTGGATGGTCAGGGGCCTGATCGGGCCCCTGACCATCCAGATCGGGTCCCTGACCAATGCATTTACATTGACAAAATGTGGATTAGTAATGGTCAGGGACCGGACTTTACTACCATAAAGATGGCCGCTGCCGGCGGAGCGCAGCGGCGGAAGACTGTCCCTACCTTGTCATGGGCCCGCCTCCTGAAGCCTGCATCCTGATTGACAGCTGTTGGAGCCAATCAAATTGCAGCGCATTGCTGCACGCGTCAATGACGTCATGACGCTGTGCGCGGCGGCGGGATTCAGCAGAGGAGCCCAGAATAACAGTGTGGAAGGTAAGTACTATTTACCCACACACAAAACAATTTTTCCCCTTATTTTGCCCCTAAATCTTTCAGCTTCACTGACCCCTCTGAGAACTACAACCCCCAGCAGCTCCAGATGCTCTGGAACTGTTGAGTTGTAGTCCCCCCAACCCCCCCCCCCCCCAAAAAAAAAAAAAAACGAATATCCCACTGTATTATTATGCTGGTGCCTGCTCTAGGGCTCCAGCATGACAATACCTAAGTTGCAGAAACCGCTGAGGACTTTTCTGTCCGTCACTTTCAGTTTGAATATGGCGGACACCGGCGGACCTCATTATAATGTGTGTAACCGCCATGTTAACAGTCCGCCTCTCAGTCATTCGGGTCCCATGGCCGCAGTTGTGAACCTAGCATAAGGCTATGGCTACACTACAACTTCCGTCATGGAACCAAAGATCGCCGTGTCGCCTTGGGACTCTTTCACACATTAGTGAATGGAGTCGCATTGGGACCCTCAGGTTGCAATGCGACGCCATTCACTAACATGAGTGAAGGAGTTACAAGGCGACACGGTGATCCACATGATGGGAGTCACGGCTTATTCATCAAAAACAATGTTTTCCACCTGCCGGAGTTTTGCGCCTAATTTATAATGAGGTGCGCACATAAATTAGTCGCGTCTTCTGGAGTCCGTGCACCTAAACAGAACTCCACACCAGCTCCTTGCTGATGTAGATCTCTGGCATCATTAACACTAGAAAACTGAAGTAAATGATGATAAAATGACAGGGCCAGAAAAGTGGTGAAAAACTCAAAAAGTCTCTTTTTTTTGCAAAAATGTTCACTTGCGCAAAATAATTGTTACTTTTTTAATGGCTTGTACATCACTTTTTTTTTAGCACACAAGCTGTGTTAAATCAGCTCCATTTATTTATTTATTTAATATGCTTACTTGTATAGCGCCATCATATTCCGCAGCGCTTTACAGACATTGACAGTCATATGTAGATTGTGAGCCCTATATGGGACAGTCGCTGTCAATGTCTGTAAAGCGCTGCGGAATACGATGGCGCTATATAAGTAAGAAAAATAAATAAATAAATAGTATTTACACATACAAATAGGATGCATGATGTTAAAAAGTCATGCATCCTATTTAATGTCATGCATCCTATTCATACAGTGTATATACTATGAGGCTGATTTAACACGGCTTATTTATTTATATGGCAGATATAACCTTTTTAAGCAACCCCCAATATAATATAATTTTGTCAATATGTTGTTAAAAAAAAAAATAAATTATTTATGCCAGGGGAGGTGAAAAACAACAAAAAAAATACCCTACTCACCTGTCCCCGATACTGCAGTGTCCTCCCAGTGCAGTCCGATCCTGCTACTTGACTGTCTTCTGGCTATGATGTCCCGGCTCCCTTCCGCTGAGGCCGTCACATGACTACTTAGGTCAATCAGCGGCCTACAGAAGGGACCCAGGGATGTCACAGATAGTGACGTCCCTTCGCCGTGGCTGCGGATTGGCCTTAGTAGTCATGTGTGGTGGGGACATGCGCCAACAGAGCTGCAGGACTGGTGAACACACGAGCATCGGGGACAGGTGAATGTGTTTTTTTTTTTTTTTTCGTTTTTTTTTCACCTCTCCCACTCTAATTAAAAAATACATTTTTGCCTGGACAACCCCTTTAAAGGGATTATCCACATTCTAATATTGTTATACCACCTGCAGGGTTCCAAGACGCAGGACCCCCTGAAGATCAGCTGCATTGGAATAGCATGGCTCTCAGTAATGTTACCATACCAGGAGCCACGCTGCTCACTAGCCGTATAAAGTGTAGTGGTGGCTTTAGGTACTGCAGCGCTGTCCCATTGAAGTCTATGAGGCAGTAGTACAGTACCAAAAGCCGCAGCTGCACTTTATACAATGAGTGAGCAGTGTGGCTCCTGGCATATAATCATTACTGGAAGTCACGCTGTCCTGGTGAAGCTGATCTGCAGGGATCCAGGTTGTCAGACTTCCACAGATCTAAGGGCTCATTCACACAACAGGATTCCAAGGCCGTGTGCTGGCTGTTGTATTAGCAGTACACGGTCCGATAGATTTTAGTGGATCTATTCACACGACCATTGTTTTAACGGTCTGTGTGAATGATCCAAGAAAGAAATAGAACCGGCTATTTTTGGTGATTTTATGGATCTCTCAATAGACTCATGTCAATGAGGGATCCTTGAAAACAGATTTTCCTCGGGTGTACACTGTGCTGGGCACTGTCATGTGAGTGTAGCCTAGAATATTAGAAGGTGGATAAACTTTTTAAAGGGGTTATGCCATGAAGAATAGTTATCTGTTATCCATAGGATCGAGCCCTCAGAATCGGGGTGTTTTTCTTCTAAGTGAATCCAGGCTGAATGTAGCTGTGCCCAGCTGAACGGGAGGTGACCGTGCGCCCATTAACTTCAATGGAAGTGCCTGAGATAGTAAAGTACAGGACTTCAGCTATCTCAGGCACTCCCATTAAAGTAAAAGAGGGCATGGATGCTTCCTATCCAGCAAGGCACGGCTACATTCAACATGGATTCAGTCAGACTAAATTCACTGTGGTGAGAAAAACAACCCCATTCTCAGGACCGGGAACCGGGATTCATTATCATCTGTCCTATGGATAAAGTAGTAGTAGTAAGGTGACTCTGGCCTCGTAATAATCCTGGAGCATGTAAGGAATTCAGGTGCAGGAAGTGTAGGTCAGCGGGGACTTGTGTCACCACATTTCAGGAACCATAGTCAGGGCACTTCTCTGTCCTTAAGGCTGGGGCCCCACGTGGTGTAAACACCGTGGAAAAAAAAAAGCGGCGTTTTACAGTCACAGCAAAGTGGATGGGATTCTAGTAATTCCTATCCCCACTTAGCGTTAATATACGTGTTGCAGACATGCGGCGATTTCCAAAACCGTTGTGGTTTTGGAAATCGCTGCATGTTAATTATACCTAAGGAAATGCCGGCGATTTCCCTATAGCTATAATGGAAGTAGAAATTTCACAGAGGAAGCCTCTGTGAACTTTCTATCAAAAGCGCTGCAGGAAGAACTGCAATGTGTTGCTGTCGTGGTTTTTCCAGCAGTGCTTTTTTGCTGTGGGACGCCATGTGGGGCTTAGCTTAAAGGGGTTTTCCAGGACTTTCCTTTTTTTTTTTTTTTTTTTAATTGCTGACCTATCCTTAGAAATGTCATCAATTGGAGATCTGTTGGGGGTCTGACACCTTATCCCCCTGTGGTTCAGCTGGTTAAAAAGGCAGTGGCCCTCTGAGTGCTGCTTCTACTTCACAGGACATGTGACATTATGTTCATTGATCACATGGCCTGATCACAGCTCAGTCCCATTCAAGTGAATGGGCTGAGCTGTGATACCAAGCACAGTCACTATGGAGCTGTGCTTGGTAGGTACTGAAGAGGCTGCAGCACGCACATCATGTGAACAGGTGCTGATCCCTTTCCAATTTTTAATTGATGATTGCATAGGTCATCAATTACTCAGCCTTGGAAAACCCCTTTAAAGCCCCAATTAGACTGTCCTACTGATATAAAATAAGATAATATAGCACCCAAGTCAGTTTCCTCTCTGCAGTGACTGAAATGACAGCAATAAGCATTCTTCTATCTAGGCTTAACGTGAAAACTGTGGAATCCACCAGAACATATGGCCTTGTGCAGACCTGAGACTACTGCACAGACAGTTGGTCTGGAAGCATAGACAGTGATTCAGGGTAGGTGCTTCTCAACATCTATTATTGACTGATAGTTATCTGTTTTTGTTTTTTAAGGGATTGTCCAGGATGTGAATACAATAGATACTGATGATCTATCCACAGGAAAGGCCATCAGCATCTGATCGGTGTGGGGGCTGACTCCCAGATCCTGCACCAATCAGTTGATTCAGCTCCCGCCTCTCAACCCTACCACATTGAAGTGTTTGAAATATTGATCCAGTGTTGAGGTGTGTCAGTATCTTGGAAAGCTGGGTAGTACCCTTGTACTACCCTGATTTCCAAGGTACTAAGACAGCATTTAGCTTGTCAGCTGCCGCCACTCTGGATCAATATTATTACACTTCATTGTGATTGGTTTACTCCCAGGCACATTGACAGTATTTCACTTCAATAGCTTACTTTAAATGTGAGCAGGAGTAACTCAGGTCACATAGCTAGTGAAGGGACTCTTATGTAACTAGGGAGTCCCTTCACTAGCTCATTCTGGCGCACCTACCTTTAGGATGAGACAGAATTCTGTCTCACAGATGAGTCAAGATTCTGTCTCAACTACAGGTCCCCTCCACCAGAATAGAAGCCAGTGTTCATTAAATTTACCAAATAAGGAGGAAGACAGCTGAAGGTCACTATAGTTTTTTAAAAATTTTTCATACTGCTGGGATCTTTTGTGTTTTTTTTTATCTTTCAGGTTATGATGGATCGCTTGGATTACGTCGGATTCATTGGACTCCATCGATGATCATCGTTTTTGTTTAATTTTTTAATAAAATGGTCAAAGAGGGTTGTCTGGGGGAGTTTTTATTTCAATAAAAATAATTTCTCTCATGTCTCTTGATTATTTTAACTACTTTCTTACCCCCTTAGTAATGGCGACTGTCTGTTAGACAGCATCCATTACTAAGGTGTGGCTTAGTGTTAGCTGGTGAATATTCTAGCACTAACCCTCCAATTATTACCCCGGTACCCAACACCATCAGGGGTGCCAGGAAGAGCTGGGTATCATCCAATACCCAGCTGTCTAAAGAGACTGCTGGGGATTGGGGTGGTTGCAGTCTGGTATTATTAGTTTGGGAAGGCCCAAAAACAGTGGCCCTTCCCACCCTTGTAATGTCAGGCTGCTGCTGCTTGTTATATCCGGCTGGATATGAGAAATTGGGGGGACCCTATGTCGTTTTTTTTCCAATTATAAAGCAGCATAGGGTCCCCCCAATATTTCTGAACCAGACAGATATAACAAGCAGTAGCCTGACATTACAAGGGTGGGAAGGGCCACGGTGTTTGCCCCTTCCCAGCCTAATAATACCAACCTGCGATGGCCCCAATCTCTGGCTGCCTCTTTAGACAGCTGGGTATTGGACAATACTCAACTCTTTTTGGTGTTAGGTACCGGGGTAATAATTGGAGGGTTAGTGCTAGCCTTCACCAGCTGACACAAAGCCACACCTTAGTAATGGATGCTGTCTATCAGACAGTTGCCATTACTAAGGGGGTAAGAAAGTATTTAAAAAAAACTCGAGACATGAGAGAAATTTTTTTTATTGAAATAAAAACTCCCCCAGACAACCCTCTTTGACAATTTTATTAAATAATAAAAAAAAAAAACTGTAAAGCACTGTGGAATATGATGGCGCTATATAAGTAAGCATAATAAATAATAATAATAAAAAAAACAAAAATGATGATCATCAATGGAGTCCAACGAATCCGACATAATCCAATGGATCATCGTAACCTGAAAGAGAAAAACACAGCGTAATAAAAAAAAAAATTATACTCACCTACAGCTGTCTTCTTTCATCTGTCTTCTGTGGTAAAATAGAAACTGGCTTCTATTCTGGTGCAGAGGATCTGGAGATGAGAAAGAATTCTGTCTCATCTCAAAGGTTTGTGCCCCAGAATGAGCTAATGAAGGGACTCCTAAGCTACAGAAGAGTCCCTGGTATGGCTGTGTGATTGTTGTTACTCCTATCAATGTGACCAGGAGTAACACAATCACATTGGGGGTCAGGAGAAGCAGGAGCTGACAAGCTATTCATATGAATTGACAGGCGTCTCATGCATTCACAGCAGGCACTGCCCGGTAATTCATTTTCATTTACAAGCAGCTCCTGCAAGGGGGGAGGGGGCAATGCAGGCGCAAAATATCACTCCTGCATCGCTCCACTTCTGTAGCAATATAAGTGTGAAAAATGGACAGCACAAGAATGATGTTTTTTTTTTTTTACAGATAGTACATGAACAGAAAAATTGTTAGTGTTAAAGGGGTTGTCCAGAATAACCTGTTTTTGGCAAGGAGGCTGGGGAAGGTGAAAAAAAAACAGACTCTCACCTGTCCCCGGTGCTCCGGTGTCTCCCACCACAGTCTGGTCCTGCTGCTCCCAGGTGACGTACTTTACTTAGGCCGCTGATTGGCCTCAGGAGTCACATGAGGTGAGGACTTCCTCCTAAACAAGACCCGGGAGCAGCAGGACCAGGCTGTGGTGGGAGACACCGAAGCATTGGGGACAGGTTAGTATGGGGTTTTTTTTTCTTCACCTTCCTGGCCTCCTTGCCAAAAATGGCTTCCAAGAGAACTATGCCACTTTGAAAAAACCATTCCCTTCTGCAATAGATATTATGGAAGCTGATGGTGATAGTGATGGTGAGGATGACATGAATGATGGAAAACATGTAGCTTGTGAAAACTGCCTGACTTGCTGCTATAGACTTTTATATGATCACAACTTGCATTCTGCTGCATATACAAATCTTTTTGTGGCATATAAGGCGCTCCTTACTCTGGCCTGCACCTTTCCTGTGAAAGAATGTTTTAAAAAAAAAATTGTAAAAAAATGGGTTGAGGTCATTGATTGGACAAGAACTTTTAGAATCCCTCATTTTAATGAACATTGAGAGGGAGATTTCCATGTCTTTAGATTATGATGACATTGTTGATCGATTTGCAAACTCATCTTCTGTTCTTCAGACACTGCTGCTGTAACCTGGATGTGTAAAATGTTTTTTTTTTGTGTGTCTTACTATATTAATACTGCTCTATTTAAGGTTAGTTATTTGTATCGTGTGTCTGATACATTAAAACTACGTTTATAGAAAAAGAAAATGGAAATCCTGACAGGGACAGGAACCCCTTTGACTGTAATGGGGTCCATCAGTTTTCTACTTTGATGTTTGTCACTTTGCCTGGTAAAACAGGCCGGCTATCTGCACTATCGTGCCTGTAATGTTTGTTGAACTCTATCTGTGATGGAGGAGAAGTTATTGTCTGTGATGGAGGATAACTTAATGTTTAATTTTATATTATTTATTTAAATATTATTTATTTGGTTGTGCAATAAAATAATTTTGGTTTGCTTTTCCGTGTATGTGTGTAGAACGTAATATAGTTTGTGTGCTAGGTCTCAAGCCTGAATGTATTTAAGATCTGCATCACACAGATCTCAGATATGCATACCCATATATAAAATAAAATACATTTTTCTATTCAAAGACAGTAAACTAAGGCTCAGCTAAAAGTGATACTTGCATTAATTAAGAGAACACTCACTTTGATGTAGTACAAAGGACAATACAGTTCTGTTTTGCACACTGTATTGTGCGCGAAAATGCACGTTAAATGTGCATGATGCCAAAAACTGGATGGGTGATATTTCATATGGCAGCAGGGTGGGCCCCTAGAATCAATCCCACTGGTGGGCCCTAGGCACCCCAGTCCGACCCTAACTCTGCAGATATAAGCTGATCAGTGTGGGTGTAATTGACCCCCACTAATCTGATAGTGATGACCTATCCTAAGAATAAGCAGTTATTATTCAGTCTTGGGCAAGCATTTCATTTTATACATTTTACATTTTGTCATACATATTCATACTTGCTGTAATTCTCCTTATTAATTGTATCTTCTCCAATAATGCTATAAAAAAAATTGCTTCACTCTAATCCGGCTCCAGTTTTATTCATAGCATGTAACAGATTCTATCACAAAACAAGGTTACCACTAAGCCTGGGTTACAAAGACTGATGAAAACATGAGAGAAGAGAATTCAGTTTTGGCTTCTTGCCAATAAAGCAAAACTCCTTATTCAAACAAAACTATTATCTAATCTTTATTACGGAGCGGTTTTTATATGAATGCGTCTGGACCGTAACGTCAAGTATAATAGAACATTTTATGTTGCCAGGTTCTGTTTATCTAGAAAAGGCTACAAAATTGCAGCAATGTTTTGTCTTTACCAAAAAATATAAAATAACAACAAAAGAAAATCTAGTTCCTAAAATTCTTTTATTGGCAAGATGAAACTGGCAGGAAGCTTGTTATTTTTCAGTGTGTAGATAAACAGTCATGTATGATTTAACGTGCAATCCAGTTTGTAGATAAAATATCCTACGGTATTTTTTTTAGGAAGGCATCTGGCAAAACAGTTTACTGAAAATCTTAACTGTCCATTGCCTGTGCAGAATACAGCCCATTACTGATAATAGGCAGCAGTAATAAGTGTTCAGGAACTCAATTCTCAGACGGAACCTTGCAAAGTACACATTGCCCACATTTACTATCAGGATTGCCCTTTATTATGACTTACTGTCTGCCAAAATCTGGCACATTTTTTGAGAAAAATGTCTTTCGCATCGCATTTTAGGAACATAGATGTAGCAAATTTTAACTTGACACTTAAAAGACATTAGGCTAAGGCCCTACATAGTGAAACACAGCTAAAAAACATTAGGAAAAAAAAATAGCAAAAATGTGTTTTTTTCACAGCAGTTTTCATTGAGTTTTTCTTGCGTTTTCTCTGATTTTTTTTCCTTCCCCTGTTAAATCTATAAGAAAAAAGCTCGCGATTCAGCTGCTAAAATTAACATGCTCCATTTTTCAAAACTGAAAAAAAAAAAAAAACATAAAAAGAAAAAAGGATCAATTCAACCCCTTTTCCTAGATCACATGTAAAAATAAACTAAATGAATTATAAACACATTAGGTATCCCTGCATCTAAAAATGCCCAAACTATAAAAATATAAAAATATTTATCCCATACGGTGAATACTGTAGCAGGAAAAAAAAAATTGAAAAAGCCAAATCGCTGTTATTTTGATGATTTGCCATCTAAAAAAATTAATTATATGTGATAAAAATGTTAGACATTCCCCAAAACTATGCAAAATAACAGGCCTTAGTGGTGACCCCAGGAACATGAAGTCACTAAGGAGGCTTAGAAAGAGTGCTAGACGGCACAAGTAGGCCCAAAAAAGGTAAGGGAAAGAGAGTATGATGTTTTTCTTTTTTACACTCTCCTTGGCTTCTACCTATTATACTATGGGGGTCTGAAGAAACTTTCATTTTGACATAACTTCGACTGTGTTTGCTCTAGAGAGCTAGAAATTGGATAGATAGGTTCCTAGGAGCCCTGAGTGCTCTACGCTGTCTTCTAAACCATTTTAAGGTGTGGTTCGTACCGAACTTGTTCGACCCGAATCGAATCTTGAAACCAAGCCATCCGAACTCAAAACCTAACTAGTCCTGAGAGGTTCACTCATCTCCTGTCAATCTACAACACTAAAAATTTTTTCAAAGATTTAATTTTTTAATTTTTTTTTAAGGTATTAAAACACCAAAAAAAATCTATGCAAGGCTAAGACCCTACGTTACGGAAAAGCAGCTTTTTTTTTTTGCAGATTTTGCTGTGCTTTTTTGAGCCAAAGCCAGGAGTGGATTGAGCAGAAGTGCGAAGCATAAGTACTTCCTATATATTTCCCATTCTTTTTGTAGCCAATCTTGGCTTTGGCTCAAAAAAACTGCAGCAAAATCTGCAACAAAAAAAGCTGTGTTTCCGCAACATGGGGCATCACGCAAACCCTTTTCCGACATCCGCCGTAATAGTACGGTGGATGCCGGGTACTTAAATCACCCCCCTTTCCCTAGAACACATATAAAAGTAGTTAAATACTGTGAAACACATACACATTAGGTATCCCTGTTTCCGAAAACGCCCAGTCTACAAAACTATAAAAATATTTTTCCTGTACAGTAAACGCCGTAGCCGGGAAAAAAAAAATCAAAAGTGCCAAACTGCCGTTTTTTCACTGTTTTGCCTCTGATAAAAATTTGAATAAAAAGTGATCAAAGCAATAGTAATTCCCCAAAATGGTATAACTAAAAAGTACACCTGGTCCCGCAAAAAGACGCCCTATGCATCCCTGTACACAGAAGTATAAAAAAGTTATGGGTGTCAGAATATGGCGGCTTTTAAAAAAATATATATGTTTGCACAGTTTTGGATTTTTGTTAAGGGGTTAAAATGTAAATAAAACCATATAAATTTGGTATCCCTGGAATTGTACCGAAACATAGAATACAGATGACATGTCATTTTGGCTGTAGAGCGAACGCTGTAAAAACGAAGCCCGTAAGAAAGGCGCACAAATGCACTTTTTCTTCAAATCCAACCCATTCTGAATTTTTTTCAAGCTTTCCACTACATTGTACAGAATAATAAATGGTAACATCATGAAAAAAAAAATTTGTCCCGCAAACATTAAGACCTTATATGGCTCAGAGAACGGAAAAATAAAAAAGTTATTGGGTTTTGAAGGGGGGGAGTTAAAAACGAAAATCGAAAAATGTCACCGGCGGGAAGGTGTTAAAGACAGTACTAAATATCACCACAGCCTGGCTACCAGGCCATATAGAAGAGCCATTGGTGAATAAAGACTTAAATATATTTCTTATCGTTACTCTTTAGCAGTTCTGGAAGGTAAAGTGACAGATTATTTTACTTGTCACCATTACAGAATGGTGCATAAAATGAGATTCAACAAATGGAAGATACAGTATATTAACCAACTATCCCCTACTGTACCGCCATATGTCTCTGATTTAATACAGCGGCATAGAGAGTTATTCTGTCAAACTTCATCTGAATCTGACAGACAAAAAAAATGTGTCATATTACTTTTCTTCTAAGGGAAAATATCTCTATCGTATGGATAATATGAAGGCACCATATGGCGGCACAGAGAGTGACTAGAGCTTTGTAATACACATGGGCACACTACAAAGTCTCGGGGAATCTCTATACTACCATGACATGACTTCAGATCATGTAAATTCTCCATTAAATGTCACCTGCTTAACCCAGGGAGAGCTGTCTTAAAAACATTAAAATAGAAAAATCACTGGGTCCCGATGGCATTTACCCCCAGGTTCTGAAGAAATATAATACTGTGATAGACAGACCATCTAATATTTCAGGATATCTGGAAATGAGGTATGTCCCACAAGACTGATAGATAGCAAATGTTGTGCCAATATATAAAAAGGAGCCAAAAATTGATTCCGGAAATCAAGTCTAAACTCAGTGATGGGTAAAATATTTAAGCTTTTCTATGAGACGCTATCCTGGAGTATCTTAATAAAAAATAACCTTATAACACCATATCAGCATGGGTTTATGAGGAATCGGTCCTGTCAGACTAATTTGATCAGCTTCTATGAAGTGGTCAATTCTAGACTGGACATGAGTAATGCGTTAGATGTAGTATATCTGGACTTTTCAAAGGCACATAAAAGATTAGTATACAAAAAGAGAATGTTGGGACTGGGGGAAAAAAAATCTGCATTTGGATTCACAACTGAGTCAGAGGATGTTTGTTAATACTCAGATTGGGTCACAGTCACCAGCGGGATGCCACAGGGGTCTCCTGTTTAATATCTTTATTAATGACCTGGTAGAGGGTTTATAGAGCAGGATGTCCATATTAGCAGATGATACTAAACTCTAAACTAATCTGTATAATAAACTCGGTAAAGAATATTACAAGGATCTAGGGAAGCTAGAAGCATGACGGAGACTTGGCAAATAAAGTTTTTAATGTAGACAAATGTAAGGTTATGCATTTTGGTCTAATAAGTAAAGTGTATAATTATATATTTAATAGTAAATTACTGGGTAAGACTACTGCTGAAAAAGACTTGGGGATTTTGGTGGACAGTAAGCTTACCTTTACTGACCAGTGCCAGGCAGCTGCAAATAAAATTATGGGATGCATTAAAAGATGCTCATGACAAGAATATAGTTATGCCTCTATACAAATCTCTAGCACGGCCACACATAGACTATTGGGCTCCAGTATACAAGAAGGACATACAGTATCTGAACTAGAGAGAGTCCAAAGAAGGACTACCAAGACAATTAGAGGAATGGGAAGATTTGAGTACAGAGACAGATTAACAAATTCTGGATTATTCAGTTTAAAAAAAAGATGGCTACAAGGACATCTAATAATAATGTACAAATACATTTTTACACCTAGACCAGTTTCAATGACAAGGGGACATCCTCTATGTCTAGAGGAGAGAACATTTCACCAGCAACATAGACAGGGATTTTTTTAGTGTAAGAACAGTGAGGCTATGGATGTGGTGATGGTGGATTCATTGTGCAAGTTAAAAAAGAGCCTGTATACCTTTCTTGAACAGAAAAATATTACGGGTTACAGATTTTTGGTAGAGACAAGCTGATCCAGGGCTTTATTATGATTGCAGAATTTGGAATCGCGAAGGAATTTTTGCCCGTGAGCAATTGGAGTAATTGGCCTCATGGTATCTTTTTTTTTTTTTGCCTACCTCTGGATTAACACTGTAGAGTTATATAGGTTGGACTTGATGGAACTGTGTATTTATCTATCTACTATGTTACTATGTTACCATGTGCTTGAAGCCCCAGTGAAGGAAACCACATATTTCACAAAATGCTGTCTGAAATGGGTTCTGCCTCATGGATAGTACTACAGTAATATAACCAGTAGTGATTACTATTCTGCATCCTATGGACCAAATTATACTGTACAACAGAACAGAGTAGAGAGTTTTCCTATATGAATCGATAGTTTCACTTGTCTGCTTATACAGTTTGATATACAGTATGAGTAGATAATCCATATCAGTAGTCAGGATCAGTATATATACTGGATAGATAGATAGATAGATAGATAGATAGATAGATAGATGCATAGAACATGTGGTCAATGACATCACTAGCACCATTTTAGTTCTCTGTAGGGTTTATACATTAACAGGAACTTTTTTTTTCAGGTATTTTTAAAACTTGCGTCTATTGAATGTTTGTGTGTAACAAGTTGCTATGTGAATATCAGGAGACAGAGGTCCGCACTTGTGCAGCAGAAATGACCAGATGTGCTGAGATCATCAAACGATAGCTGATGACACAGCATGAAAAATGGATTTCGGAAAGCAGACTCCTAAAGACTTGGCAGATTCTGCTCAGCGTCCATTCAACAAAATGTAGAACACAAAACTGCACAAAATTATTCTTCTGGGGTTTCACCACAATAATGTGAGAAAGCTTCATCTGACGTGCTTTTCTTCATAACTGCATTTATACACTGTATAGAGGAATGGTTTTCCAGAAAGGCTACGTACTGAAATCCCAATAGTTTCATAAAGGACTGAAAATCAGCAGAGCTGCCTACAGTCTTGCAGATGGAGGAACTGCTTGGAGAACATTTCAGTGCAAAATGGGTTACTAAAAGCATATAACCATCTTCTGTGTATAAATTCAGCATTAAGGAGAAGCAAAATAGCCAAAATCTGTTCTATCCACTTCCGTGTGAAAAAAGAGTGAAGTCAATTCAGTTTCCTGCATTAATCTTATCAAGTTAGAAGCATATGGCTATATGGTACAGTATGGCCTCAAACTTTCTTGTGTGCAATTTTAGGCCTGAGCCCCATATCATGAACACACTGTGTTTTGGCCGCAGTGGAAATGCCATGGCAAAAATCGCTGCGTTTTACATTAACTGGAAAGTGGATGGGATTCTGGCTAATCCCATTCACACAATGCAGTTAAAAATCTGCAGCGGAAAAGCTGCGATTTCAAAAATGCTCGCATTTTTGTAAATCACAGCTTGTCAATTATACCTACGGAAACGCTGGCATTTTCCATATAGGAACAATAGAGGTAGAAAGTCATAAGAGGAAAAGGCCTTAGCCTTTATGGGATTTTCTATTATCACAATATTGATGGTGAATTGGTAGGACAGGTTATCAATATCAGATTGAATAATCACCGGTGGAGCTTGGCAGAGCACTTCGTCCTCCTCAATGTTTACATCAATTCACTTACATGAATTGAACAAAGCTTCAATAATCTGCACCATAACTACGAAGTAGTAGATGGACCTTTGTAAACAATGAAGAGGTTGCAGAACTTAGCCAAGAGTCAGACCCCTACCAACCTGATATTGAATGATAGCCTATTCAAATGATAGGCCACCAATATTGTAAACCTAGAAAACTCTTTGGGCCCAATAGCGATAATATGACCATGTGTACGAGTCCTTATAGGTATAGTAAGTTCACTTTATCCTTTAATGTTGCCATTTTTTTGCCTCTAGGTCCAGGACCTCAATTTTCTAGGTTAAAGATTTCTAGCAAACCAAAGTATTTATGTACTTTATAAAATACTGAACAATACGTATTCCCTGATCCTCACAAGCCCTCCTTCTTCAATATTATCCGCTCTTCCCACAAGCTCCTGTAAGATTTGTCTCGTGCATCCCCCATACTCTGGAACTCACTACCACGATACATAAGACTGTGTCCCAAAATCACAACATACAAGAGCAATCTGAAAACCTAACTCTTCTGGAAAGCCTACAACCTTCAATACACCATGATCTCAGCAGCTGGTACCCTCACCTACTTTTTTCTTACCCTTCCCTTGTAGATTGTAAGTCCTGCAGGTGCCAGTTGGTCAATAACTTAGTTTATTGCACTTATTTTTGTATTATGTACCGTGAAGGAAATAAGTATTTGATCCCTTGCTGATTTTGTAAGTTTGCCCACTGACAAAGACATGAACAGTCTATAATTTTAAGGGTAGGTTAATTTTAACAGTGAGAGATAGAATATCAAAAATAAAATCCAGAAAATCACATTGTATAAATTTTATAAATTTATTTGCATTTTGCAGAGAGAAATAAGTATTTGATCCCCTACCAACCATTAAGAGTTCTGGCTCCTATAGACCAGTTAGACGCTCCTAATCAACTCGTCATTACAGACAGTTCTCCTATATTGTCACCTGTATAAAAGACTCCTGTCCACAGACTCAATGAATCAGTCAGACTCTAACCTCTACAACATGGGCAAGACCAAAGAGCTTTCTAAGGATGTCAGGGACAAGATCATAGACCTGCACAAAGCTGGAATGGGCTACAAAACCATAAGTAAGATGATGGGTGAGAAGGAGACAACTGTTGGTGCAATAGTAAGAAAATGGAAGAAATACAAAATGACTGTCAATTGACATCGATCTAGGGCTCCATGCAAAATCTCACCTCGTGGGGTATCCTTGATCATGAGGAAGGTGAGAGATCAGCCTAAAACTACACGGTGGGAACTTGTTAATGATCTCAAGGCACTTGGGACCACAGTCACCAAGAAAACCATTGGTAGCACATTACGCCATAATGGATTAAAATCCTGCAGTAACCGCAAGGTCCCCCTGCTCAAGAAGGCCCATGTGCAGGCCTGTCTGAAGTTTGCCAATGAACAACTGGATGATTCTGCAAGTGAATGGGAGAAGGTGCTGTGGTCAGATGAGACAAAAATTGAGCTCTTTGGCATTAACTCAATTTGCCGTCTTTGGAGGAAGAGAAATGCTGCCTATGACCCAAAGAACAGCGTCCCCACTGTCAAGCATGGAGGTGGAAACATTATGTTTTGGGGGTGTTTCTCTGCTAAGGGCACAGGACTACTTCACCACATCAATGGGAGAATGGATGGAGCCACGTACTGTAAAATCCTGAGTGATAACCTCAGGACATTAAAATGGGTCGTGGCTGGGTCTTCCAGCAGGACAATGACCCAAAACATACAGCCAAGACAACAAAAGAGTGGCTCAAAAAGAAGCACATTAAGGTCATGGAGTGGCCTAGCCAGTCTCTAGACCTTAATCCCATAGAAAACTTATGGAGGGAGCTGAAGCTCCGAGTTGCCAAGCAACAGCCTCAAAATCTTAATCATTTAGAGATGATCTGCAAAGAGGAGAGGACCAAAATTCCTCCTGACATGTGCGCAAACCTCATCATCAACTACAAAAAATGTCTGACTGCTGTGCTTGCCAACAAGGGTTTTGCCACCAAGTATTAAGTCTTATTTGCCAGCGGGATCAAATACTTATTTCTCTCTGCAAAATGCAAATAAATTTATAAAATTTATGCAATGTGATTTTCTGGATTTTATTTTTTATATTCTAACTCTCACTGTTAAAATTAACCTACCCTTAAAATTATAGACTGTTCATGTCTTTGTCAGTGGGCAAACTTACAAAATCAGCAAGGGATCAAATACTTATTTCCTTCACTGTATGTAAATCCTTTTAATATGTAATGGAATTAATAGTGAATTTTAACCAGGTTCTGTTGGTTTGTAGTGTATACCTGAGGACCCTGGTGACAACTGTTTACCTGTTAGTATCATGTGAAGAGGAGCCAACAATGATACAAAAAGTCCTATTAGTATATTAAAAAAAATAATGGCATAAATCATTAGTTTACCCAAAGGTCACTTGTCACTCAGACTCGCTAATTACATAATATATTACCGAGTCAAATCATGACTCCATAAATTACTGAATGAGATCCCCCGTGGCCATATTATAATCCACTCTTAATTTCACCATATAGAAATTCTTCTAAGCATGCTGTGGTTCTGTATTTAATTTGCATCCACTTCTCAGCAGTCTACATTGTGGTGTTGTAAATCCTAAGTAAATTACTTCTTTTCACTGTGCTGAGTGATGATTTGTAATAAAATCAGACAATTTATATATTGGAGAGCAGGTTTTTGGTCACTTTTGAATAAATTTATATGGGACTTGTAATAAAAAATACTAATTAACTCACACACATTTTTTAGTGTTTCAGGTAGGTAGAGAAGGAAGGTCTGCTAAGAGAAAAGCAAGGGCAGTACACATATTTCACAGTAGAGGGATGACATAACTGCAATAGTTGGAGCCAGCAGTTCAAGGTGCTAATGAAATACTGGGGAATACTTTGCTCTATAACTAAGACTTGCTCATTTCTGCTTCTCCCCTAAAATGTGTCAAACGCCTTAAAGTGGCTGCAACAAGATGTAAATGTATCACCTAAAAATGTCTTATCAGGGAGGGTCTAACTGCTGGGACCCCTTCTGGTCATGAGAATGTGGGTCCCCTTTTCTACTGTACAAAAGGAGCAGCACTTGAGCATGCACTCTCCGCCCCATTCATGTCTATGAGACTGTGAAATATATGCAAGCACTGTACTCAGCTTCTCCTTGGCAGTCCTACAAAGATTGGACTCCTATTGATCATACATTTATCACAAAACAGTTCTTCATGTTTCCATGTATGGTGGGAGTTGTCATTTGATCTAGCCTTTCATGCCAGAATACTGGTGTAACATCTCTACCTGTTCGGGTCTCTGCATCACCCTCCGCCCGCACGCGGCGGCGCAGGAGGCATGCTCAGTTTGATTTCTGGTTTAAGATTCTTGTTGTTCAGTCTGAACACTGTCCTAGACTATGTAATTGATTTTCTGCCACACCCGTCTCCTTCACCTTGGTTTTCCACTGCTCCACTAATAGTTAATTTTGGCCTTGCCTGTGTGATTGACAGCCTGTCCTCCTATGAAGTCTGGGGTGGGTTCTTTCTTCCTATTTATTCTTTGCTCGCATTCACATTGGCGCTGGTTATTGATTCATGCGTTCTGGCTATTACTCCTTGCTGTTTTTGTTACCTGTATTCCTATTCCTGACCTCTGGCCTTGACTGTTGACTATTCTCTTGGATTTTGATTCTGTACTGAATTGCTCGTCTGTTACCAAACCCTTGGTTAGCTGACCTCCCTTTTTGTTGTTTGTTCTATCTGCATTCTGTGTTGTCACTTATTCAGAGTAGGGACCGACTCCGAGTTGTCGGCTGTCACCTAGGTCAGTTAGGCAAGAGGCAGGGCCAGTGGGGGGTTTTCAGCCAGCGGTTCACTGTCTTGTTGTGCCCCTCCCCCAGGGTTCTCCAGCAGCTACTGGGGAATCGCTCCTCTAGCAATTCCCTTACAACTGGTGTCAAGAAGTCAAAACATATAAAATTCCAACTTCTTAGGCCATGTTGCGAAAACATAGCATTTTTCCTGCTGTGGAAACGCAATAGTCATAATGAACACTTCAGACTATATCCAGGAAGCAAACAGGCAATTTTCAAATCCCATCCATTACTCCAAAACTTGGAAGTGATCCCACAGAGGCCTATATGAAAGAACTAAAGAATATGATCAAGAAGTTTCCAGAAGAAGGTAAAAGGGCTTATTCCAGAGGATCTCAGGCTTATATATGCTCCCAAATATACACAAAGATGGAAACCTACAGACACATCCACACCGCTGACAGTGTACCTGTCCCACATTCACAACAGGTGCACAGAATTAGGAGGACATTTTCCATCTAGGTCCTCCAATGTGGTGTACCTCATAATGTGTGTGCAATATCCCACCACAGGCCTCTATGTGGGGGAAACAGGGCAGAGACTTAGTCAGCGCATGAACTCACACAGATTCACCATTAATAACAGCAAAACAGATCTCCCAGTGGCCGCACATTTCTCCGGAGAAGACCACTCTATTGAAGATTTGCGGGTTGTGGTTTTAATGGGACATTTTAAGATGCAGAGGGAGAGAACGGAATGGGAATATAAGTTAATAAAGTTAATATAAGTTAATGCAAAAATTTCAAACTCTGCAATTTGGTCTTAATATTCATGCCAGTTTCATGTCACACTATGTATGACATTTGAGGGCCACAAATCACCACCTGATTGCAAACAGATAACAGCAAGAGTTACTGATCCCTCCGTCACACCCCACAAGTTTTCCAGATTGTTTATTTCTTGACCTGTTGTAAATAACTTCTCTACTTATATTGCATTTTTTTATTCTAAGATCCTTTGAAAATTCATGTCTTGTGTGTGTATAAACAGTGTGTGAATTTTCAGTTTCTTGTATAACACAATGTCTGAAGAAGAGAGCTAGACTCTCAAAAGCTATCAAATATACTCAGCGTCTAAAAGGTATTGCCTGATTTCTTCACTCTTTCACTATCTAATGTAGAAGCAAAGACTTCCAGTGCATCTGTCCAAAAGGCTGTCTTGCTATAGCAGTGACTCATAGACACTGACACCACCTGCACTAGTTGACACTATGATATGTGCACTATGGAAAAATGATTCCCTCCAGAAGAAACTTGTCACTCTTTCTGTCAGAGAGTTATTTTGCATACTGTTCCCATGGAGCATTGCTGTAAAGACTCTGTAACTCTGTCGAATCTGAGATTCAGCATCTTTAGTAAAGATGTGCACTATGGAAAGTACTATCATATATATATGCTACAGCTTACCATGTATATTTACTTCGCTTATTAAGGTACATTGAGTATTAAAGAGGTGATCTTATCATGGTAACCTCTTCTTAAAATAATGTCAGCCAGATATGGAAGGGTCAGAGCAGGAGCTACTGATGCTCAGCAGTTACTCACTCTGGCTCACTGAAGTGGAGAAATCTCCAACATCGCATTCGTATGACCTACCAAAGCATATAAAAATAGGCTGTCAAACCCCTTAAAGAACAAATGTTATGTAACACCAATGGGTAATGTTCTGCGTCCAAACTGATTGAAGGACTGAGAAAGTGGGAATATTACAGCTTAAGACGTAAAGTCATTTTGGACGGCCAGTAAAGGCTTTCCATTTTCATTTTGTTGAGGTCGTTGAATTATATCCAGAGTTAGAGTAAAAGTACATTGAATTGCCAATAATATTTGAAATCACTTAATGTCCCCTCATCCATCATCAGAGATTTTTACTTTTAGCTCCATGTCGTTAAAGGCTAGTTATTTATAGATCCGGCTTGTATCTTTATAGACCAATTATCGGAAGGGGAAAGTTGAGTTTCTCTGGTTTTATTTCGAAGCTCAGAATTAATTTTAAGTGATTGAGAAGATAGAGGATTTCATTAATGTAAGGAGGATTTCAGGGAATTAAAAACATTAACCTATGGTTTCTATAATCAGAAATATAAGTTGGATGCAGTGCTACGGCTAAATTCTCATTTAAGCGCTTACGTCTCTCTCTCTCTCCAATTCAGTCCGCTGCCAAACAGTTCTGAGAATTCCATCACTCTCCTTCTACATCACTAATGTGTCATTAAAAATCCAATCATAAAAGTTGCTATTAAACACACTAACTTTTTTAAAACTTATTTTAAGAAGCGTATCCTTCAGACATAGAATAACAATGGTGGTCATGAAGTCTATAGGCATCTCAAATGAGTGAAAGGTCCTGCTTTATATTCCAGTCAACAGAAAGTACCTGAAGAGGACATAAAAACTTAAACTTAAAGAGGCATGTACAGTACAGACCAAAAGTTTGGACACACCTTCTCATTCCAAGAGTTTTCTTTGTTTTCATGACTATAAAAATTGTAGATTCACACTGAAGGCATCAAAACTATTAATTAACACATGTGGAATGTCTTCCAACAGTCTTGAAGGAGTTTCCAGAGATGCATAGCACTTGTTGGCCCTTTTGCCTTCACTCTGCGGTCCAGCTCACCCCAAACCATCTCGATTGGGTTCAGGTCTGGTGACTGTGGAGGCCAGGTCATCTGGCGTAGCACCCCATCACTCTCCTTCTTGGTCAAATAGCCCTTACACAGTCTGGAGGTGTGTTTGGGGTCATTGTCCTGTTGAAAAATAAATGATGGTCCAACTAAACGCAAACCGGATGGAATAGCATGCCGCTGCAAGATGCTGTGGTAACCATGCTGGTTCAGTATTCCTTCAATTTTGAATAAATCCCCAACAGTGTCACCAGCAAAGCACCCCCACACCATCACACCTCCTCCTGCATGCTTCACGGTGGGAACCAGGCATGTAGAGTCCATTCGTTCACCTTTTCTACGTCGCACAAAGACACGGTGGTTGGAACCAAAGATCTCAAATTTGGACTCATCAGACCAAAGCACAGATTTCCACAGGTCTAATGTCCATTCCTTGTGTTCTTTAGCTCAAACAAGTCTCTTCTGCTTGTTGCCTGTCCTTAGCAGTGGTTTCCTAGCAGCTATTTTACCATGAAGGCCTGCTGCACACAGTCTCCTCTTAACAGTTGTTGTAGAGATGTGTCTGCTGCTAGAACTCTGTGTGGCATTGACCTGGTCTCTAATCTGAGCTGCTCTTAACCTGCGATTTCTGAGACTGGTGACTCGGATGAACTTATCCTCTGCAGCGGAGGTGACTCTTGGTCTTCCTTTCCTCATGTGAGCCAGTTTCTTTGTAGCGCTTGATGGTTTTGGCCACTGCACTTGGGGACACTTTCAAAGTTTTCCCAATTTTTCGGACTGACTGACCTTCATTTCTTAAAGTAATGATGGCCACTCCTTTTTTCTTTACTTAGCTGCTTTTTTTCTTGCCATAATACAAATTCTAACACTCCATTCAGTAGGACTATCAGCTGTGTATCCACCTGACTTCTGAACAACACAACTGATGGTCCCAACCCCATTTATAAGGCAAGAAATCCCACTTATTAAACCTGACAGGGCACACCTGTGAAGTGAAAACCATTTCAGGTGACTACCTCTTGAAGCTCATCAAGAGAATGCCAAGAGTGTGCAAATCAGTAATCAAAGCAAAAGGTGGCTACTTTGAAGAACCTAGAATATAAGACATATTTTCAGTTGTTTCACACTTTTTTGTTAAGTATATAATTCCACATGTGTTAATTCATAGTTTTGATGCCTTCAGTGTGAATCTACAATTTTTATAGTCATGAAAATACCGAAAACTCTTGGAATGAGAAGGTGTGTCCAAACTTTTGGTCTGTACTGTATGCTTTTAGTTTTTTTAACACCCGCCTTCCAAATGCCATAATTTTTTTTTTTCATTAGCGTAGCTGTATGAGGGTGTGCTGGACAAATTGAAAATGGGGTAGAATTGGAAAAAACCTTTTCTTGAAGATTTTGTTTCAACTGCAATCATGATGCATTAACAATGATATGTTACCTGTATACTACAGATCAGTATGATCAATACCAAATTTAGACATCTTTTGTTATATGATAAGACATTAAAAAAAATGTAAAACTTTGTGGGACAAGTTATAGTTTTTATTAACATAATTTTGAGGAATGCCTGATGTCTGTGATCAAAGGTATTGGTGTTGGGTCCATGATGTGTAAAACAGCAGAGACCCAGCAGCTATAGCACCAGCTCCTGTGTGGGCAGCATCTTTAAAGAGCCTCCCCTGATGTTAAATGACATACTTGCAATGGTAGAGGGTTAAGATTGAAGTCTTATATACTTTGTTGGCATCAAATGTGAGACAATAATTAAAAAGCACAGCCCTCTTAACTATTATGGTGCATGTAGGATGATCATTGTGCCAGAAACTGAAATCCACTCCAGTAAGGAGCTGAGTAGATTGTATATATTACACAAGTTGTCTAGCATAGGTAATCATAAACGTGTCAAGCTGTTAAGGTCCCACATCTTTTCCATGCAGTCCAGCTTGCTTTCCCTTTGTCACACCTATTTGTTTAGAAAGTTACATAAGTAGCAAAACATGGCTAAGGCTCAGACCACACGTTGCGGAAACGCAGCCTTTTTTGTTGCAGATTTTGCCAGGTTAAAGCCAGAAGTGGATTGAGCAGAAGGTAGAAGTATAAGAACTTCCTATATAATTCCCATTCCTTTTTTAGCCATTCTTGGCTTTGGCTAAAAAAAACCCCAGCAAAATCTGTAACAAAAAAAGCTACGTTTCCGCAATGTGGGGCCTCATGCTACATGTATATGCTTTTTGCTTTCACTAGCTCTACTGGCGTGGCTTCCAGTTGAGGAAATTTCCTCAGTGTATCTTCCAAATGTAGCCTCATCTATCTATCTATCTATCACAACGATCAATGCAAACCAAACTTTACATCTACTGTATATATCTTCCTGAATGCTTTTATTTGTGGATATTCATAGTAATGTCTGAAAACGTTTTCCTCTAATAATTTTATAGCTTATATGGACAGAAAAAATTAAGTTTTGGCATTGTCACCTGTCTCTGGGCAAGTAGCACATCTAGGTAGCTCAACTCAACAACAGAAAGAGCTTAGAAAATATGTGAAGAGTGTCAAAGTAAAGATTTGGGGCATTTTGGCTCTGATAGATGTAGCTCATTGGCAGAGCTTGACAGCAAATCGCTTTATTAGGTGTTGTACTGGGAAACAGAGTTGTTGTTTATTTTAAGTATGACCGTGAAACCGAGCCAACCACTGAACGCCCGATAAGTAATGCCAGATCAGCTACTACTTTTATGGTAACCAGAGAGGTGTTTTCATATTTATTGTGAAGGTCAAATAAACCCCAATAGACCTAAATAATATATAGTAGTTAATAAAAATTCTGGAATGGGAAATTTCTACTTCTCCAACTACAACTGTACTACAAATAATATCAAAAGAAATCTAATAGTCTCTGTTTACATAAATTATTGTCTATTCAGTAGAGGTTTCCTCTGTGGACTTTCTGCTTCCATTATACCTATAGGGAAACCGCCAGCGTTTCTGTAGATTTGCAAAACAGCGGCAGTTTTGGAAATCGCAGCGCGTCCGCTACGTGTACTTTTCCGCAATGTGTGGATGGGATTTGCTAAAATCTCATCCACCTTGCAGTGACTAAAAAATGCTGCCGTTTTGTTCTGCGGCGTTTCTGAAGCGGCCAAACCGAGGCATTTACACCACGTGGGGCCCCGGCCTTAGGCTTAATTCCCACATAGTAAAATGCAACTAAAAAATGCTGTGACCAAAAAAAATACAGGGAAAATACACTGCATTTTTTCCTCAGCATTTTTCATTGAGTTTTTGCTGCATTTTCCTCTGTGCTTTTTCTTACACTATTAAATCTGTAGGGAAAATGCTCACAATTCTGCAATGTGTGGATAAGATTAGCTAAAATCTCATTCACTTTGCTGGTACTGTAAAATGCTATTTTTTTCCAAATACTTTTCTGCAACAGCCAAAAATGCTGCATTTCTGCAACATGGAGTCTTAACCTTATTCTTGAATCATATGTGCTGATTTTGATGCAGTGTTTTGAGCCAAACCAAGAAGTTGTCAATCAGGATGGGAAAGCTTTACGTTATATAGAATACCTTATTCCTTTCCACCTACTTCTGACTCAGAAATCTGCACCTTTTTCTGCTTCACACAAAGGTATGGATAGTCAGTACATGTTTGTACACTTATGTTGAATTTAACTTTATAGCTGTAAGTAGGGGACTTGACATTCTGTATAACGAAACCTAAGCTTATGAGATATGGTGCAGTATGGCTGTCAATTACCTAATGCCTTGGGCCTAAACTTCCACTCTTGGGTTTGCCCCATCAGTTACTGTGCACTACGAAAATTGATATGCCTGCTATTTTGGTATTCACTACAATCTATCCTTTACTTTGCTTGTGTATTTATTCATAGAGGCTAATTTCTTTTATATAAAAATGTCCCTATAAATACATATCAAAACAATGACCATATGACTGCTCGTAAGTAGTAAACCGCTATCTATGAGCCAAAAGAGAGAGACACTTACAAGTAACAGCCTTTACATATAACATCTATGCATTACTTGTAATATCACATTTTTCCTGCAGTGGTCGCCACAGGAGAAATGAGCCACCAATGACAGCTTTCTTCATGAAATCAGCTTTTTTGCTAAGTGTCTGGGTTAGCCAGGTAGTCATATTGAAGGGGTTGTCTATGATCCCACCACCCCTTTAATTCAGATAAAGTCATTTTAGGAAATAATGTGAAGAGCTATGAATAACTATTGCTTTCTGATCAAAGTTGATTTTTCAGAAAGGTTGTAGAGCTGCAGTGCTGTAGGCCACTT
This sequence comes from Leptodactylus fallax, assembly GCA_947044405.1. Lineage (NCBI taxonomy): Eukaryota > Metazoa > Chordata > Amphibia > Anura > Leptodactylidae > Leptodactylus > Leptodactylus fallax. The sequence continues at coordinate 7,430,169 of CAMRHE010000062.1, forward strand.
TAAATGAACTGAAAAAAAAAGAAGTTATGCTACAGAAGCCGAAGTCACAAGGAAGGATGATCCCTCTATTGTAAAGGAAAAGTTTTATGAAGTGTGAAATTTAAAAGAAAACTTGACACCGCTATAATAAGGGTGAAACAACAAAAGATCTAAGGCTTGGTCATGCTCACATTGACCTTACATTTGTGTGAATTTATGACACAATTAGCTCGCTCCAGGATGGAAGGAGCTGAGTTTTGCAGTTGAGATAGTGAAACTTAGTGACTGATAAATGAAGCCAACTTTCAAATTGCTTCCCATCCTTTGCGATAGAGAAATTCAATAAACTAAACTCAGCTTGGTTCGTCATTAGAAGTTTTCTTTTTAGATTTGATGGCTCTTAGAAGAAGGTCTAGTCACCTGAAATGGATGGTACAATGCTTTAACGTCTACAGTTGGCAATAGACATTTTCTTAGCTAATACGTATAAACCATCCAATATTGTTAAGCTGTAATTTCAAAATAAGTGAGAACTTATAGACAATACTATATAATACAATGACATAAATGACTGCACATGCTGTATCAGTATTTCACAAGTAGTTAATGTTTAATGTGGATCACAATGAATTACCAACAATACCCTGAAAGAAATATCAGAATTATAAGATAACTATAACAATATAATAGTATATCCCATTAAAACATATTTAGGTTACTCCTGTTCATTTAAGTATCATAGATTATTGTCAAGATTTTATGGTCAAATAGTTAAATAGCCACTAACTTTTCAGACAACGCAGTCTGATTTCGTAGAACATGTGATTTTGGACCAAAATGTTATGCACTTTAAAGAAGTCCTGTCACCAAGTAGGAAATCCTAAAGAACATACATCATTTTATTCTTGCTTTGTTCCTGAACAATTTGATATTTTTATTTTTTAAATCCATCCAGCCATTCAAAAGATATGGCCCCTGGAAGATTATAGCTCTCTGATTCTCCATGTGGGTGGAAACATTTTATTTTCTTAGGTAATTACAAGAGGTTACCGCCCACTTGGAGAAACTGAGCTATAACCTTCCAGGGGCCCTATCTTTTGAACGTATTTTAAAAAGAAAAATACCAAATTGTTCAGGAGCACATCAATAATCAAATGATGTATTGCATTTAGCATTTTTTACTTGATAACAGAACCTCTTTATCTAAAACTGTGGCTGCTTTTTGCCTGAAAAATCTCTATAAAGTCCCTGCCACTAAGCGTCTCCCTTTTAGCTCATTTCTAGTTCAATTCCTGTTGCTAGCCAAGGTCCTACCATACATACATTAGATAAGCAAGATGTCTTTAATGGAGGGAGAGGTTCTTTTCTGTCTTAAAACAGTGAATGGAGAAGAGAGGGGTTGATTTTCCTCATAGCCTGCACACATATCTGCAAATTGGTTTCTCTGAGCTCTGTGTAAAGGACTGAACATTCTACAAATCTCACAACAATGTACGAAAAGTATTCTATGCACTTGTATCTACTTCTGGCTGCTTGTGTTATTACAGATGGGATATTATTCAAAGACAGCAAGCAGCTTTCCTGAATGTGCTAATAGATTGCTTTTTTCATGAGTTTTAGCTGCCTTCCTGCATGTATTTACCCTGTATTTATAGTCCCAAGTACTTGGATCTTCAATATTATGGTCACTTGGGCTTTTCTCAGCTATTTGTTTGCTACTGTATAGTTACATACAAAAAAATTACAGAATTCCATATAAAGAAACCAGTGGTATCAGTAATGGATAGGGGAGGGGAACAGACTGCTCTTTATTTTACATGCCTACAGCCTCAGGAACAAACGCAAAATGTGCTACAGCCATAATGTGATTATTAGCAACAGAAAAATAGGACATAATATATGAAAACTTATATAGTCATAGAACAGACTACCCATCAAAAACCTGCACAAATTTCTAATTTTCATAAAAACTCAGGTACCCGTTAACAAAATAGTTTTGTCTGTGTTCATTTTAATCATGCTGCTATTCATTTATACTATGCTTCAAAAATAAAAGAAATTGATTGCAAAAATTTTGAAATTCTAAATGAATATTTCTTTCTATTCTCTCCCTCCTACCTTTCACCTTCTCTCTTTGTATCATTATAAAGTTACAGCGTTAATATAGTTGAATAAAGTCATATGTCCAGCAAGTTCAACCAAGGGAAGGGAAACTACATGACTGAAGGAACTAGTGAAAGAAATAAGCATTCTGTACATTTACCATAAGCATCAAAACTATTTTGCTGTAAAATGGCATCTAAGCTGTTTTTGAAGCAGTCAGTTTTTGCTACTGTCGCTAGTTCCTGGGGTAGGCTATTCCACAGATTCACAATCCTCCTACATGTGTTCTTCTCCTCCCCTAATATCTGCCACAAATAGCTGAAGGAAGGATAGGGTGTACAATAAAATCATAAGTATAACTCACCTCTTCTTCATCCTTCTTGTCCATCTCCAGTTTTGGCACTCTAGGAATGACCTCAATGGCCCCCGACATGGTTACTGTAGCCAATCACTATTCTCAGTGCTTACATGCAGTAGTCAGTTACATCATTGCTGCCGCACCAAAATCTCTGCATTAATGACGTTACCAACTACCTTATGTGACCACTGAAACGCTGGAACAGTGGGGTGAATAAGAGTCATGTCAGATTTATTTTTTTATTTACACCCTACCCTTCTCTCTCCTAAATTTTCGTGTAAAACCCCTTGGCTAGCCATAAGCATGCATGTGTTCTTAATGGTGAGAAAAGAGTTAGCTACTACCAGACACGTCATGAGACAGCTTATCTCCCCAAAAAAACAGGATTGGGCATGACCCTTCATGACACATTAGATGGCAACTGGACCTGCTCAAATCAACAGGATTGGTTGTCCCTTAATCTAATATCTATCACTTGCTTGTGTGATCTAGTGATCATCATGATTTACTTGCCAGTATTTGCTCTTCTTGTTGGTTGCCACATCATGTAAAGAAAATAGAATAAAAATATCTATTATCAGAAAATAAATTGATAAGAAAAAAGTTTCAATTCAGATACAATTTAACAGATAACATAAAGCAGAAAAAAGAACATGTGAACATGAATTCATGGCTCAAGACTTGGAGAAATTCCAGGAATTCATCAAGTTTTGTACAAAAACCTAATAGGATTATAAACAAACAATAACACTTCCCATAAACTGAAGGATGTTTTTTTTTAGTTTCTGAGGGCAAATCTTAATACCTTTTGTAAAGCAGCATTCTCTTCATTTCAGCCTTAGCAAAATGGCTCAGTAACATTTGAGGGGTTTTGTGTTCCATCTCTGACAATCTGCAATATAATTAGGAACACATATTATTGTATTTGCAGGAAACAGTATTGCTGGCTCCCTGCTGACACTTTGATTATCCTGTTATCTAACTCTCACTTTCACAACTTGCCTGGCTATAATTTATTCATAATATTTGAATTCTCTTAAGCCAATGCTCATTTCTTTTACTCTATATTATTTTTTGTGTGTTGGAGGCCACGGGGAGTTTAATTAAGGTAACATTTACATTTGGCAATACAACGAAGGTCTACAGAGGAAAGAGAAAACTTTTCAAAGACTAGTGTCATAGTAACCCAGTCATCATTATACATAAAAATCTGTGTACCTCAAATGCAGACTAGGCTAATGCAGGGTGGGATTTAGGTTAGATTAACCACTTCATGACCAGGCCATTTTCCCTGGTTCATGACCGGATACACTTTTGGGTTTTTTTCATACATGCGGTTTTGATGGCTATACTTTTTTTTTTTTTATTTGGGTTATCGAAAAAAAAATTGCATCTTTTTTGAGGTCTGAATAAATGTTGGGGACTATATTAATTTTAGAGATTTGAAGCAATTGTGGGGTCGTCTGACATCTGAGGATTGATTTAATTTTGCAGTTTGGGGTCTGATTTACAAAGAACTATTTTTTTTCCGCTACACTGAATTATAAGTACTTAAGCGTATTAGTTTATGTGTAACATATAATTACTAGTATAGTATAATACCCAGATACAACCCCAATTCCCAAGAAGTTGGCATGCTGTGTACAATTTAAAGAACACAATAATGTAATGATCTGGAAATCTCTTATCACTATTCTTTATTCACAATAGAACACATATTATTAAGTTAGACATTTTTCCATTTCATTTGAAAAAATCAACTCATTTAGAAATAAATTTCAGCAACACAGCTCAAAAAAGTTGGCATGGGGTCATGTCATTGTGTAGCGTCCCCTCGTTTTTTTTTTCATAACAGGTCAGTTCAGCAACTGGACTCTTCTTCTGCTAAGCCATGCTGTTGTGATGGATTCAGTATGTGGTTTGGCATTGTCTTGCTGAAATATGCAAGGCCTTCCCTGAAAGCGACGCTGCCTGGATGAGAGCATATGTTGTTCTAAAACCTCCATATATTGCTCTGTATTGATAGTGCCTTTAAAGATGTGTAAGCTGCCCATGCCATAGGCACTAAAACAACCCCATACCATCAGAGCTGCGTGCCTTTGAACTTTGTGCTGATAACAACCTGGATGGTCCCTCTCCTTATGAGTCCATAGGACATGTCCACAGTTTCCTTAAAGAATTTCACATTTTGATTCATCTGACCCCAGAACGTTTCTAGACTGTATTGAAAATTGGCTTCTGCTTTGCATAATACAGCTTTAACTTGTATTTGTGGATTGAATGGCAAACTGTTCACAGACAATGAGCTCTGGAAATATTCATGTACCTAGGCAGTGATTTAATTTACTGATTCGTTCGGGTTTAAATGTAGTGCCATCTGAGTGCCTGTAGATCTTGAGCATTCTATATTGCCTGTTGGCCTTGTCCCTTGCTCACATGGATTTCTCAAGTTTCTCTGAATCCTTTGATGATATTATGTACCGAATATGGTGGGAAATTCAAAGTCTTTGCAATTTTACATTGAACATTTTTCTGCAATTGTTCCACGATTTTTAGATGCAATTTTCACAAATAGGTGAATCTCTGAACATCTTTGCTTCTGAAAGACTCTGCCTCACTAACATGCTTATGTTATACACAGTATTGTGACTCTGTCAAAAATTGACCCTCCAGCTGTTTTTCATTAGTAGCACTTATGTTTCCTATTGTTAACCCTATCATAACTTTTATGAGATGTATTGCTGCCATCAATTTCTAAATCATGTTTTTTTTTCAAATGACATGAAAATTTCTTGTGTTCCTGCAACTGCTGCAATATTCATGACTTGTATACGTTTATCAAACACATTCATAGACATGACTACTAGAAGAACATGGCTTGGTTAATAGGATTTCCGCCAAATTTTATCTACTGGTCTTGTCTTACAGGTCAATGTTTATAAAATCTGCATGCTATAAACCTAAAGTGAACCTTTTCTGAAAGGAGAAGTGAAATTGTGTTTATAATAACAGCTATGTAGTATTAGAAATCTTCAAGCACCTTGTTTTCCTTCTAGTAGCACAATATTTCTGCTGTAGATACTGATACAGCAAACCCTTCTTTAGAGGTCCTTGTAGACATCATTATTTTTTATAATTTTCAGACTATACACTAATAGCTAATGAGAAGCATGGAAATGAAATTGTAGAAATGTTGGCACTTTTAGTGGTATATAGAGTTCCAACCACCTCAATATATCTCACTTACAGCCCCGCTGTGATTAACGCTTACAGCTCTGGTGAACAAATCAGTAAGATCCTTTTCTCTACAATGCAGTCCAAAATTCATGTAATGTGGAAAAATCAATAAATTTTATTTAAGTGTTGTTAAAAGTTCACTAATGACACATGTTCAACACCCGCCACATTGCATTAGTCTCTTAGTAACTTAATAGCAGATCTAATACAGCTTATATATATTCATATATCAAACATACAGTATACAGTATATGTCAAGCACATAATAGCTATACAGGACCGCAATGGAGAACTAAACCTTACGGTATCATTTCCAGCTAAAGGTACTATGCATTCTACTAATATAAAGTTATCTAGATCAGTGGATGTACTATCATAGCACACTCTATAAACAGGTAGACATATAATGTGTTTATCTGTATCCTGATCTACATTGTGATATACATTCAAACCTCTTGAGTTAATCACCCAAAATGATATTAAACAGCGGCAGTCTTCACAAGGAAGATGGCCAGTATACATACTACATGGTGGAACTAAAAAATTGCCACTGGAAATCTGGTCTGAATAAGAGGATTGTCACCATCTATGAAAATGGGAGAAGACTAACCTACTGTATGTTGGGTCCCCTTCTCTCCTGCGGACCCTAGCAGCTGCATGGATGCTCTCAACAATTTAGTCCTAAAAAAAAAGTCTAACAATAATGAATTTATAATATTTATTTTTGGAGCTCTTCAGAAGCGTTCACATTATTCTAGTAAATCTCCACGTCTGCAGAGAGTCTTACCCTGGATTATCAATAGTTTTTATGTAAACAGTTATTGAAATGAAAGGCAAAAGCAATAATTATATGGAATAAGATGGTCACTGAAATCCCATGACATATTTAGCAAGAACACTAAGCTACAGGAATTGTTAACAGAATATATTAAGGGGAATCATGTTTAATGCTAGTATAATTGTATTTTATGGAAATCAGAGAGCCCCCTTTAACCCCTGTTGTATAGGGTAAGATTATTGCAGAGCTCTAGTTTTTTTTTACTCAAGACCTACAATCCATGAGATCCAGTTACATGCATGTACATTGTTTCATTAGGTCACAATAATGATGAATCAGTTAAATGATATGATACTATTTGGGTTAAGCACAAGTGTAATCTATATCTATTATTATACAACATGCATTTACAACTTGTGCCTTCAGTGTTACATCCTATAGGTCAGCAATCTTTAAGACGTTGCCATCTGTTATCTATAAAGTTCTGTTCTGCGATCTGTTTGCCCTTGCTAATACCATGATACCTACTGATCATTTGCAGATGCTACCTCCAGTTTCCTGAACCAATTGACCTAGTTGCATATCCTGTATATACTGTAAGATACCAGTTGACCCAATCTCGCATTTTACATAAAAAATAAAAAAAAACTGAAGAAAAGCGTCAACTAATTCATTAAAGTGAATTATGCAGGGCAGAGCAACATGGATGCACACTGTTATAATATAATATACACAAATACACACCATTGGCTATAAATACACTGAAGGGTATATTCACTCATCATGCCACATATCCAGAGTAGGCTTCAAGCAGTCAATGGAAAAACTGGACACACTAATATACTCTGCAACCGTATAACAGTGATTACAGCCACTGAACCAATGGATTTTGGAAGAGTTCTTAAAGAGGACTTTTCACCACTTTTGCCAACTCCAGTTCTCTGCTTCCTTTAACAGGCATTACTCCACTGATTCTTGCTCAGTTGGAATATTCCTTCAGGCCTCCACCATTCCTGAGTAATCAGCACCACGAGTTTTGATGCCTGATATGCCAGTTAGACTCTTTACCGAAAGATGTCAGGATGAAGCATTCAAGGAGGCATGATTTAGAGCTCTAACCAGAGACAGACATTATAAGAGAGCTCTGAATCATACCCCTTGCCTAGTATAAAGCCTATCTAGCATATGAGGCACCAAAACTATCTGCACTGATCGCTCAAAAATAGGGGAAGGTAGAGGAAAAATTTCAATTGTGCTGGAATCAGTGGAGTGATACCTATTAAATGATGAAAGAAAAATTGAGTTAGCAAAGGTGGTGATAGGTGCCCTTTAAAAAACATAGAGGGAAGGAAATGGCATTACCTGGACCTCACTACTGGTCTTTGAAAAAATAGTCTGATGACAGCATAGAGTAGTGCAAGTACACTGATGTGTATGTTCTACATGTCATGTGGCCACAAAGTTGTATACTATCACCCACAAATTTCTAGTGGAACCAAAACCAAAAATGTGTATTTTTGTTTTGTCATTTTTGGTCATTTTAGTACAATTTCTCAAAGTAATTTCATTCATGTGCTCACATACTTCGGGGGATGATGTATGAAAAGGTAAAAGATTTTTAACAGATTACGTATGTGACCCTTTCTTCTTCCACTGAATCAATTCTGACCTCATCATGACAGTACATCCATCCTACTTTTCGCTTTAACTTTCTTATACACAAGTGTGTATTAAATTTCTCCTGTCCATATGGCTACAAGGCTGCATTAAGTGACGGGGCTTTCTACTCATTTTCTCTATGTTTATAATAGATTATCTGCAATTGTTAATCATTCATTTCTGTGTGCTTATATTTCCTATCATAAGTAGAAAGTAAATGAAAGAGGGAACAAAAAATCTAGTATGAAATAAAGTCTTTCTACTTCTCAGACTTTTCTTAAATCGTAATTCAAACCCAAAACATACCATATATGGTAATTCAGGTGTAAAATATGTCTTATCCTATTCTAAATTATGCAAAGTTAGAGTCAAGAAGTTAAAAGTTATACAAAAATGAACAAGCAGAAAAACTAGGTAAAGACACTGACCATAAAGAGATGAAGAGTTGCTGATCTTAGTTATAACAATAAGAAAGAAAGAAAAAAAAAATATATAGAGAGAGAGCTTTAAAGGGTTTTTGAAGAATAAAAAACAAATAAATATATAAATTTGTCTCAAAAAGTTCTCAGAATACTTACTGTTAGAATTATTCATCTTTGCCTTGGGTTTTCATTTCTACTTATAGTATGTAAGACTGGGGCGCCTGGGGTGAAAATCATTATGGCAACATGCTGTAAAGCTACCTGCAAATATTACCTGCCCCCATTATTAAATCCCTAAAACTGTGCAGACACAAATTTTTCTTAGTAGTAGTAGCTTGCTACCCGGCCCTTGCCTTAGATTGGATCTGTCCTGGGGGTCCTGTAAGTAGCTTGCTGGCTAATTCTTGATTTAGACTAATGTTTCCTTATTTCTGTGATCTGAGGTTATATGCTCACACACTGGTAGGCCACAAACAGCAGCAAGATGATTGGTGACGGGGCCCACAGTGCCATTGAGATGGCAAGGCCTGGGGAGGAAGGATACTGGCCAGTCTGACTCTATTGACATCATCTCAGCCACATGGTCATCCATATAGTAATAAAGTGTCTTATATAATCTAGCCAGTTTATTAAATGAATGCATAGACTAGTCTGATGCTCTACACTGCCTGTATGCACTGCAGTGAGGCTGCTGTGCCATTCTTTACTAGGGGTGAGGAGCAAGGGGCCCATCTTTGCTGGTGGTCAACCTGGCTCAGAGGCCTAGTGCGGAATTCACTTATGTTCTGTGGGTCAGGTCAAGCCTGGATGCAGTCAGCATATATACATATTTCATTCTTGTAATATCCTTTTAATCAATGCAGTATAATGTCTCCTTGTAGATGTATTGTAAAGATCTGCCAGGTAGACATTAGGATAACATAAAAATGAGGGATATTCCAGTAAAGTGTGCTGTTGACTCTGTAGATTTGAGAACTTGTTTTAGGTAGACTGTGCTTTTTTTTTCTCTAAAATTTCCTCTTGGAATGGAGGAAGGTATGCAAGTGATATAACTTTGTACACAGCAGTGTATTTAATGGATTAGCACAAGTGTTTCCTTAGTCTGAAGACGTGTCTGAACACTGTTGGACAATTTTGTAATCTTAGATGAAGAACCTTGTGAAGAATGCGGCATCAGTAGGGTTAATGTTTCTCATCTTCTCTGTAGGTTTTACAGCAAGCTTTCTGAACCTAAATATTTTATGGATTAGAAATTATTTTTGCTGAAACATGTAAAATGAGTTTAGCAGCAGAATAATTGAAAAAATCTCTAGTGTAGAAGCGTCGTCCATACAGAGAAGGTTGATGGCGCCTCTCTAGTAGAATCTTATTTCACTGTGGCTAGTCCTTTATATTGTAAGACTACTGTACTGAGGCCTATCTCTCTATGTCTAATTCAGCTGCATCTTTTGCTGCATTTTTTTCATTACCCCCATATAAGCCTATGGGGAAATTAAATAGCATTAACATTAACATGCGGCATTTGTCAGATATGTTTTTTCTGCAGCCTTTTTTCTGCAATGTGTAAAGGAGATCACATGAAAATGCATTCACTTTGCTGGGACTGTAATATGCAATGTTTTTCACAGTTGCGTTTCCACAGTGACTAAAAACGTTGTCTTTCTGGAATGTGTGACCTGAGCTTTAGACAATTCATGGACACTCTTTTTACCATGCAAATATTTGTCAGTATTTTCAGGTATTGTATGCAACCTATGTCCCAGTGGTTTAGTGACCCAGTCCTGTGGGTCTAGTATCTACTTACCTTGTCACTTACAGCCCCTTGTGCTTGCCCTGATCTCTAAAAAAATCAATTTGAAAAGCCAGTCATGAGAATCTACAGGGATATCAGAACCTACTGTAGACTTGTTACCTCAGCTTTCTTTCTGCTTGGTAACTGGCTTCTGTAAGAGGCTACACTCTCCATACTTTCCAGGAGGGAAATGACAGGACTTTATCCCACCTTTGAAGAGAAAAATGGTCCATCTTTCCTTGTCCATCTCCATGAAGTTTCCAAATGTATAAAATAACAGTGTTAAGGCCTTTCCACACTGACCTTGGTTGGAATAGATATATATATATATATATATATATATATATATATATATATACACACACACACACACACAGTGTTGAATTAAGGGATTAAGTTCTGAGATCATTAGTTCGGTCAAAAACTATAGTATCACTAAATAAATGATGAGAACATAGATGAGCTGAGAAGATGCAAATTTGGCTATTCTCAATGCAACAAACCTATGGCAAAAAATACCTCTGGTACTAAATTATTAACACTGATCACAGGAACACAGTATAACATTTATATCAGTAGGAATTGCTATCAAGAATATATATATATATATATATATATATATATATATATATATATATACTGTGCATAACTTTGAGGCAGGCGTGGAAACCTAAATCACATCAATATTTTGTGTAACTATCCTTTGGAGGAGGGGTCCTGGAAGTGATGATATGGCCCCCACAGAGCCCTGATCTCAACATCATCCAGTCTGTCTGGGATTACATGAAGAGACAGAAGGATTGGAGCAAGCCTACATCCACAGAAGGTCTGTACTTAGTTCTCTAAGATGTTTGGAAAAACCTCGCTGCCGAGTTTCTTCAAAAACTGTTTGCATGTGTATCTAGAAGAAGTGATGGAAAGCGAAGGGCAAAGGTCACATCAAATATTGATGGGATTTAGATTTTTCTTTTGTTCATTGACTTCATGTTGTTATTTGATAAAAAGTAAACTATTAACACTTCTATTTTTGAAAGCATTCTTACTTTACAGCATTTTTACACACACATACAGTACAGACCAAAAGTTTGGACACACCTTCTCATTCCAAGAGTTTTCTGTATTTTCATGACTATAAAAATTGTAGATTCACACTGAAGGCATCAAAACTATGAATTAACACATGTGGAATTATATACTTAACAAAAAAGTGTAAAACAACTGAAAATATGTCTTATATTCTAGGTTCTTCAAAGTAGCCACCTTTTGCTTTGATTACTGCTTTGCACACTCTTGGCATTCTCTTGATGAGCTTCAAGAGGTAGTCACCTGAAATGGTCTTCCAACAGTCTTGAAGGAGCTCCCAGAGATGCTTAGCACTTGTTGGCCCTTTTGCCTTCACTCGGCGGTCCAGCTCACCCCAAACCATCTCGATTGGGTTCAGGTCTGGTGACTGTGGAGGTCAGGTCATCTGGCGTAGCACCCCATCACTCTCCTTCTTGGTCAAATAGCCCTTACACAGTCTGGAAGTGTGTTTGGGGTCATTGTCCTGTTGAAAAATAAATGATGGTCCAACTAAACGCAAACCGGATGGAATAGCATGCCGCTGCAAGATGCTGTGGTAACCATGCTGGTTCAGTATTCCTTCAATTTTGAATAAATCCCCAACAGTGTCACCAGCAAAGCACCCCCACACCATCACACCTCCTCCTCCATGCTTCACAGTGGGAACCAGGCATGTAGAGTCAATTCATTCACCTTTTTTGCGTCGCACAAAGACACGGTGGTTGGAACCAAAGATCTCAAATTTGGACTCATCAGACCAAAGCACAGATTTCCACAGGTCTAATGTCCATTCCTTGTGTTCTTTAGCTCAAACAAGTCTCTTCTGCTTGTTGCCTGTCCTTAGCAGTGGTTTCCTAGCAGCTATTTTACCATGAAGGCCTGCTGCACACAGTCTCCTCTTAACAGTTGTTGTAGAGATGTGTCTGCTGTGTGGTATTGACCTGGTCTCTAATCTGAGCTGCTGTTAACCTGCGATTTCTGAGGCTGGTGACTCGGATGAACTTATCCTCCGCAGCAGAGGTGACTCTTGGTCTTCCTTTCCTGGGGCGGTCCTCATGTGAGACAGTTTCTTTGTAGCGCTTGATGGTTTTGGCCACTGCACTTGGGGACACTTTCAAAGTTTTCCCAATTTTTCGGACTGACTGACCTTCATTTCTTAAAGTAATGATAGCCACTTGTTTTTCTTTACTTAGCTGCTTTTTTCTTGCCATAATACAAATTCTAACACTCCATTCAGTAGGACTATCAGCTGTGTATCCACCTGACTTCTGAACAACACAACTGATGGTCCCAACCCCATTTATAAGGCAAGAAATCCCACTTATTAAACCTGACAGGGCACACCTGTGAAGTGAAAACCATTTCAGGTGACTACCTCTTGAAGCTCATCAAGAGAATGCCAAGAGTGTGCAAAGCAGTAATCAAAGCAAAAGGTGGCTACTTTGAAGAACCTAGAATATAAGACATATTTTCAGTTGTTTCACACTTTTTTGTTAAGTATATAATTCCACGTGTTAATTCATAGTTTTGATGCCTTCAGTGTGAATCTACAATTTTTATAGTCATGAAAATACAGAAAACTCTTGGAATGAGACAGTGTGTCCAAACTTTTGGTCTGTACTGTATATATACTGTATATATATAGAGTCATATGAAAAAGTTTGGGCACCCCTATTAATCTTAATCATTTTTAGTTCTAAATATTTGGGTGTTTGCAACAGCCATTTCAATTTGATATATCTAATAACTGATGGACACAGTAATATTTCAGGATTGAAATGAGGTTTATTGTACTAACAGAAAATGTGCAATATGCATTAAACCAAAATTTGACCGGTGCAAAAGTATGGGCACCTCAACAGAAAAGTGACATTAATATTTAGTAGATCCTCCTTTTGCAAAAATAACAGCCTCTAGTCGCTTCCTGTAGCTTTTAATCAGTTCCTGGATGAAGGTATTTTTGACCATTCCTCTTTACAAAACAATTCCAGTTCAGTTAAGTTTGATGGTCGCCGAGCATGGACAGCCCGCTTCAAATTATCCCACAGATGTTCAATGATATTCAGGTCTGGGGACTGGGATGGCCATTCCAGAACATTGTAATTGTTCCTCTGCATGAATGCCTGAGTAGATTTGGAGCTGTGTTTTGGATCATTGTCTTGCTGAAATATCCATCCCCGGCGTAACTTCAAATTCGTCACTGATTCTTGTACATTATTCTCAAGAATCTGCTGATACTGAGTTGAATCCATGCAACCCTCAACTTTAACAAGATTCCCGCTGCCGGCATTGGCCACACAGCCCCAAAGCATGATGGAACCTCCACCAAATTTTACAGTGCGTAGCAAGTGTTTTTCTTGGAATGCTGTGTTTTTTGGACGCCATGCATAACGCCTTTTTGTATGACCAAACAACTCAATCTTTGTTTCATCAGTCCACAGGACCTTCTTCCAAAATGAAGCTGGCTTGTCCAAATGTGCTTTTGCATACCTCAGGCGACTCTGTTTGTGGCGTGCTTTCAGAAACGGCTTCTTTCGCATCACTCTCCCATACAGCTTCTCCTTGTGCAAAGTGTGCTGTATTGTTGACCGATGCACAGTGACACCATCTGCAGCAAGATGATGCTGCAGCTCTTTGGAGGTGGTCTGTGGATTGTCCTTGACTGTTCTCACCATTCTTCTTCTCTGCCTTTCTGATATTTTTCTTGGCCTGCCACTTCTGGGCTTAACAAGAACTGTCCCTGTGGTCTTCCATTTCCTTACTATGTTCCTCACAGTGGAAACTGACAGGTTAAATCTCTGAGACAACTTTTTGTATCCTTCCCCTGAACAACTATGTTGAACAATCTTTGTTTTCAGATCATTTGAGAGTTGTTTTGAGGAGCCCATGATGCCACTCTTCAGAGGAGATTCAAATAGGAGAACAACTTGCAATTGACCACCTTAAATACCTTTTCTCATGATTGGATACACCTGGCTATGAAGTTCAAAGCTCAGTGAGGTTACAAAACCAATTTTGTGCTTCAGTAAGTCAGTAAAAAGTAGTTAGGAGTATTCAAATCAATAAAATGATAAGGGTACCCAAATTTTTGCACCAGTCAAATTTTGGTTTAATGCATATTGCACATTTTCTGTTAGTACAATAAACCTCATTTCAATCCTGAAATATTACTGTGTCCATCAGTTATTAGATATATCAAATTGAAATGGCTGTTGCAAACACCCAAATATTTAGAACTAAAAATGATTAAGATTAATAGGGGTGCCCAAACTTTTTCATATGACTGTATATATATATATATATATATATATACACACAAAATAGTGAAAAAACGTCAGCACTCCAAAATTCAAATAGCTAGTGTGTGTTTATTCCAAGGCGACGTTTTGGTCCCAACTGGAAACTTTCTCAAAAGGTTCTAGATGGGACCGAAACGTCGACTTGGAATAAAGACACACTAGCTATATGACTTTTAGAGTGCTGCCAAATTTTATTATTTTGTATGTGCTGGGAGTGGCGGTCTTCCCTACTGAATTTGCACCCGCATTTTGAATATTGCTGCGCTGCTTTGGACTTTCTTTGACTATATATATATATATATATATATATATATAGCTATTCATACTGATATAAAAGTCCTGTGGATATTGAGTTCATGTATACAGTGTTAATAATTCAGGACCAGGGGCTCTTCATGCCATAGATTTGTTGCATTGAGAATAGCCAAACCTGCATCTTCTGAGCTCATCTATGTTTCTCATCATTTATTTAGCGATACTATAGTTTCAACCAAACTAATGATCTCAAAACTTTATTCCATCACAGTGTTGACCCCTTTGGCTGCAAATCTGAAGATATCAAAGGAAATTCTGCAAACCTGCATGCTTAAGTGACTGTTTACTTCAGTGCCTTCTCTATAATATAGAAGTAACATGAACATAAGGCAAGAGTCCGTAGCACAATGGGACACGGTCAATATGCTTTTACACTGAAATGCCTAGGATTGCTGAATAGCGATTTTTTTTTTTCCACCCATGCCAGTAAAGAAATATACTAAATGTCAATGTAATTGGCTCACTGTGGAATTATTATACTCAAAGCTGTTCTGTGCAGTTCTGTATTGCACGTTCTTAGCAATCTGCTTCATATTTATTGGATAATTATATGCACATGACCCGCAAGGCTTGTGATATTATGGGGTACATTGTGTAAATATAATATCACAGTTTTTAGGGGGCAATTATAAAGATAAGATAAGAATAGACGAATATGGTTATAACAATGTAACACAATACAATGCTACAATCTATGAGGAAACGCAAAACCTGTTCATTATTTTGTTCTACTTCTGGTAATTTGCCCAAATTCCATATTGTTGTGTTCTCATACGGTATTTGGTAAAACAAGCGTGTAACAATGTAACCAGTTTGCCCCCCAAAACTTTGTTTGAGCTCAGGGCTGATTAATGCTTTGACCTTTCTTATTGCTAGTAGAACAGTGTTACTCTATTGGAAGGATTCTGATGACATCATTATACATCACTCACACAGGTGTTTAGTACCAAATATTAGGGCACATTTACTAATGAAACTGCAACACAATTCTGGGGCAATTTATACCAAGAAACTTGCCTTACGCTTTCTATGCTTTGACTGTAAAGGGACAGGGCTTAGCTGGAAAAGGCAGGGCTTATCACAAAGGGGTGAGGCTTAATATGCGAAACAGTTTGGAACATTTTTGTTGAAAACTAAGCCAACTAGTAGGTGATGCAAAGTTAGACTAGACAGTCTTAAGGTGCGTCAGATTTATTATCCACCATCAGTCACTAAGATAAATCTGGCGCATTTTAAAAGTGACTAGTATAAGTTTACACTTAGACAATATTAGTAAATTTTCCCCAGTGTTCAGTACTGTATCTATTCAATATTTTGTATTCTGTGTATGTCATCATCCAGGTCCCCCTATGCATTCCCTTGATGATTCAGAATATCACGATATATATGAAATGTGTTGGGTTGGGACTATTGTGATGGAGTATTTTAGGGTGAATTATCAGTATGTTTACTGGGAGGGGGCTTTTGGGGATGATGGTTATGTCAACAAAATAGTCAGTTGAATCTGAAGCCCTTAAAGGGGTTGTCCATCCTTTTGCTATTAATGTCTTAACCTTAACATTGGTCATCAATATCAGATCAGTGGAGTTCTAACACCTGGCACCCCACTGATAAGCTGTGTACAGCAGCCTCCACAGCCAGTGAAAATAGTGTCATTATTCATTTGTGAGATTGTCTTTTTTCTGTTAATTTTCATCCATCTGTTTTTCCCAACTATTTAAAAAAACTGTCCATTTGGCCCAAACCAACTAAAAAAGTCACATGACTGCACACATGTAATTTTCAAAACATCTCTAGCAATGGGCAAACTTCACAAGATCCATTTCACCAAATATTCATGAGGTTTGTCTGCCTGTTTTGTTTCTGGATGATCTGGAAGTAATATTATTATACTGTAGGGGTCTCTTCAGACCTCAGAATAACAAGAAAAGTCCCAGGAGAAGGGCAGAAATATAATAAATACTTATACTCACCTTTCCTGACCTTTCCTGGGCTCCCTCAGGGTCCTCTTCAGTGGTCTTCAGAGCCCCTTCTGACCTCCTGAGTAATGTCAAGGGTCAATGGGGGGCCTGCTGAGGTGTGTGATTGGGCTTCAGCAGTCACATGGGGCACTACATTATGACACTTTAATGCAGGTGTCATGACGTTGTTGCATCCCTTGTGGTCGCTAAGGCCCAATCACAGGCCTCAGCAACCCCCCAGTGGCCCAAGTCACCACCCAGGCCGATCAATCAAGAGGACCGCAAGGGAATCCAGGAGAGGTTAGACAAGGTGATTATAAGTATTTATTATATTTCTGTACCTCCTTTGGGCCTCCACTTATTACACACTGAGATTTGAAGAGACCACAGAGTATAACAGTGATTTGTGGTTGGGGAACCCCAAAAGTTTCTGGACTGATTTTTGAAAATTTTAAACAAATGTGGTTTGGTCCAAACTGGTTCGCTCATCTATAAGTTTCTTCTAGTACAGGTACATCTCAATAAATTAGAATATCTTTGAAACGTTCATTCATTTCAGTAATTCAGTAATACAATCCATAATCAGCGTCTTCCATGATTGTGTGTCCTACTGAACCAGACTGAGGGACCATTTAAAGGCTTAGGAAATCTTGGCAGGTGACACTGAATTTACAATACTGAACTTTTTTACAATATACAAATTTTCTTAGATTTGTGTTTTCATTACCTGTAATCCATAATCAACATTTACAGAAATAAAACACTTGAAATAGAACACTCTGTGTGTAAAGAATCTAGAAAATATAGGTCACTTTTTTAATTTAATTACTGAAATAAACGTTTCAAAGACATTCTAATTTATTGAGATGCACTTGTATAGTATGTTAAAAATAGACCACACATGGACCCTTTGAGTGTGTTCTGCCTGCAAAACTGACATTACATTTTTATATGTAGAACAACTACCTGCAAAAAACCTGACGTTTAGCTGCACAAATAGAACTCAATTGGGCAGATTTATTAAAATGGTCTTAAAGCAAAACTTTCTTAGCTGCCCATAGCAATGAGTCACAATTCAGCTTTCATTGTTCAGGATCCGAAAACAAAATGAAAGCTGCATTGTGATTTGATGCTATGGGCAGCTAAGCAAGTTTTTATTTCATACCATTTTAATAAATCTACCCAATGGGTCTCTTCACTGTATATGCAAAATGCAGAGAGTAACAGTAACATCTTACCAATGACAAGAATACCAATGACAACTGCTCTTAAAGTTTTGAATGCTAGAAAAAAATTTCCTGAATTTTTTTTCCATTTTAATCATTTGGCCAGGTTGTCTTTCCTAGGTACAGCAACACAGATCTCCAATTCCCATAGACATTTAATTACATTTGCTGTGAGTGTTCTGTTGGCTTTCAATTAAATTACTTCTATGTTATTATTAAAACCCTTTTAATTTCCAGTCAATAGTTTATTTCCATTAACGTCCTGTAGTCTCCATGGTGGGTATACTGTTTTAACAGGAAGAATGTTTTCTCTCTAATAGCTCACTTAGCCAAGCAATTTTACTGCTGTGAGAGTATCACAGTTACACATCACAAATGATACTATCACGGTGTCACACATCAGTGACCTGTGGAAAAACAATACAGCAGCAATGATTTCTCCATTTACTAAATCTAAACATAAAGCAGTCTATGGACAGGGATTCTTCAACATACAAATCAGTGTCTATTTTAATGGGGGTCTATTTCTATTACATCAACAATTATGTGAAGCAGGTTTTAATTCTGATTATATTGATGGTGTTTTTCTATCCTGAATTATTCTAACTAGTGTTAGACTGATACTTTGTTTTTTCTGCAGCTGCGCATGTGAGCTTGTCTGTGTAGACTGAGACAGAATCAACAGGGATCTTGAGATTTAATGAAAGACTATTGTACTGTGGGAGTCCTAAAAAAGGAGCACAATACACATGAATGGAAACACTGAATCATATCAAAATTTTAGGAAAATAGAAAGATTATTATGAACATAATGACAAATAACTCATTAAACAGAATTAAGAAGTGAAGAAATAAAGGTATAGACATAGCATTGTGTATACCAGCATTATTGTCCAATATTGTCAGTTAACGGCTAGTCAATATATGTAGGTTCTGATTAAAATCTACTCCCAAATCTGACCGCACATGTAACATAACTATTTCCAAACTTTACAATGTCAGTGGGATTGGCAGATGATATAATATGTACAGGGGCCTCCCAACTCATTCCTTCATGACAAATATCGAGGGACAGATGGAAAGTATCAAGGCAAACATCGATTGAAAGCCACAGACTCTTATTCCCTTCTCCACATTGAAAATAATATGTAAGTTCCACACAGAGTGCATTTTATGGTGTAGTCAAGAGAGTTAGTTAAAGGCTAAATAAATAAAAGACTCTCCTAGAAGTAGAAATACTGCTGGCAAGGTATATTGACATTTAAA
This sequence comes from Leptodactylus fallax, assembly GCA_947044405.1. Lineage (NCBI taxonomy): Eukaryota > Metazoa > Chordata > Amphibia > Anura > Leptodactylidae > Leptodactylus > Leptodactylus fallax. Next base: position 7,449,626 of record CAMRHE010000062.1, read on the forward strand.
GGGGGCTTCCAGGTTTACAGATTGGTGACCTATGCTTAAGTCATCTTTCAAAGATCAGTTGGGACCTGATACCCTGTCTTGTTTGCAAAATGTCAATGTCTATGTGCAATATGCCCATTAAGCCACCACAATCAAAAACTGCAGTTAATAAACTATACACACATTGAGGGGGTTTCATCAATACTGGTGTATTTTATGCCAGTCTTGATGCCTCCTGCTCCAGCACAAGAAGCGCTTATTTTAGTAGAAAGTGACGTTCAATACAGATTTATGACTATTTTGCACCACTTTTGTCACATAAAGGACTTGATGAATCCCCCCAGTGACTGTCATCTGAAAGATGTCCCATCTTATTATATGATCCGTATTAAAAATCAGGTTAAACACAACAAATGTTCTTTCAAAATAACATCCTTTATCCAAATTATATGAAGGCTTTATGGAGCATAATCCAGTTATCAAAGAAAATGGAAAATATTGACTTGACATGAAATATTCTGTGAAAACTTGTCAGCACAAATGAAAAGAAAAAAAAAATTCTTCAACCACCAAAAAGAAACCCAGCAGTGCTGATCACTGTGGTCCAACCCCTCTCATAAGTATATACATCCGGCAGAATACAGAGGAATTGACTGACCTCAGCTGCTTTGGATTATGAGAAGATCTGAAAAACATTATCTTCTTCATTCATTGCTATGGAGCAGACAGATAAAGGGCTTTTTAAAAGCAATGGTGAAACACTGCTGAGCAAATCACATTATAATAATACCTCAATAATATTGTGTCATTCTCACTAATCTGTCCAAATCCCCCGAGATCTGCCTCATAAATGTGTCAGAGCTCCCTAGTGATGTAATATCTAGTTATAGATATAGAAATATCTATGGATTGCTGGTAGATAAATGTACCTTTATCCATATAGACTTCTGTTTGTTAACCCATGTTAGGGGTGAATTAATTTTAAGACATCCTTGTTTACCTATATTCAAGAGTAAGTGATATATGAATGTATTGGCCAAAGTATCAAGAAGAGAATATTTATATTGGCACACAGAAAGTATAGATTGGTACTATAGCATCCACCCAATCCATCGCACATCCACCCATGGATACACATGTGGACAAAATTGTTGGTACCCCTCGTTTAATGAAAGAAAAACCCACAATGGTCACAGAAATAACTTGAATCTGACAAAAGCAATGATATATAAAAATTCTATGAAAATGAACAAATGAAAGTCAGACATTGCTTTTCAACCATGCTTTAACAGAATTTTTAAAGAAAGAAAACTCATGAAACAGGCCTGGACAGAAATGATGGTACCCTTAACTTAATATTTTGTTGCACAACCTTTTGAGGCAATCACTGCAATCAAACGATTCCTGTAACTGTCAATGAGACTTCTGCACCTCTCAACAGGTATTTTGACCACTCCTCATGAGCAAACTGTTCCAGTTGTCTCGGGTTTGAAGGGTTCCTTTTCCAGACGGCATGTTTCAGCTCCTTCCAAAGATGCTCAATAGGATTTAGATCAGGGCTCATAGAAGGCCACTTCAGAATAGTCCAGTGTTTTCCTCTTAGCCATTCTTGGGTGTTTTTAGCTGTGTGTTTTGGGTCATTATCCTGTTGCAAGACCCATGACCTGCAACTGAGACCAAGCATTCTGACACTGGGCAGCACATTTCTCTCTAGAATCCCTTGACAGTCCTGAGATTTCATTGTACCCTGCACAGATTCAAGACACCCTGTGCCAGATGCAGCAAAGCAGCCCCCGAACATAACAGAGTCTCCTCCATGTTTCACAGTAGGGACAGTGTTCTTTTCAAGATGTGCTTCATTTTTTCGTCTGTGAACATAGAGCTGATGTGCCTTGCCAAAAATTCAGATTTTTGTCTCAACTGTCCATAGGACATTCTCCCAGAAGCTTTGTTCATTTTCATAGAATTTTTATATATTATTACTTTTGTCAGATTCAAGTTATTTCTGTGACCATTGTGGGTTTTTCTTTCATTAAATGAGGGGTACCAACAATTTTGTCCAAATGTGTATGTAGGTACAGTACAGACCAAAAGTTTGGACACACCTTCTCATTCCAAGAGTTTTCTGTATTTTCATGACTATAAAAATTGTAGATTCACACTGAAGGCATCAAAACTATGAATTAACACATGTGGAATTATATACTTAACAAAAAAGTGTGAAACAACTGAAAATATGTCTTATATTCTAGGTTCTTCAAAGTAGCCACCTTTTGCTTTGATTACTGATTTGCACACTCTTGGCATTCTCTTGATGAGCTTCAAGAGGTAGTCACCTGAAATGGTTTTCACTTCACAGGTGTGCCCTGTCAGGTTTAATAAGTGGGATTTCTTGCCTTATAAATGGGGTTGGGACCATCAGTTGTGTTGTTAAGAAGTCAGGTGGATACACAGCTGATAGTCCTACTGAATGGAGTGTTAGAATTTGTATTATGGCAAGAAAAAAGCAGCTAAGTAAAGAAAAACAAGTGGCCATCATTACTTTAAGAAATGAAGGTCAGTCAGTCCGAAAAATTGGGAAAACTTTGAAAGTGTCCCCAAGTGTCCATCAAGCGCTACAAAGAAACTGGCTCACATGAGGACCACCCCAGGAAAGGAAGACCAAGAGTCACCTCTGCTGCGGAGGATAAGTTCATCCGAGTCACCAGCCTCAGAAATCGCAGGTTAAGAGCAGCTCAGATTAGAGACCAGGTCAATGCCACACAGAGTTCTAGCAGCAGACACATCTCTACAACAACTGTTAAGAGGAGACTGTGTGCAGCAGGCCTTCATGGTAAAATAGCTGCTAGGAAACCACTGCTAAGGACAGGCAACAAGCAGAAGAGACTTGTTTGGGCTAAAGAACACAAGGAATGGACATTAGACCTGTGGAAATCTGTGCTTTGGTCTGATGAGTCCAAATTTGAGATCTTTGGTTCCAACCACCGTGTCTTTGTGCGACACAGAAAAGGTGAACGAATGGACTGTACATGCCTGGTTCCCACCGTGAAGCATGGAGGAGGAGGTGTGATGGTGTGGGGGTGCTTTGCTTTTGACACTGTTGGGGATTTATTCAAAATTGAAGGAATACTGAACCAGCATGGTTACCACAGCATCTTGCAGCGGTATGCTATTCCATCCGGTTTGCGTTTAGTTGGACCATCATTTATTTTTCAACAGGACAATGACCCCAAACACACCTCCAGACTGTGTAAGGGCTATTTGACCAAGAAGGAGAGTGATGGGGTGCTACACCAGATGACCTGGCCTCCACAGTCACCAGACCTGAACCCAATCGAGATGGTTTGGGGTGAGCTGGACCGCAGAGTGAAGGAAAAAGGACCAACAAGTGCTAAGCATCTCTGGGAACTCCTTCAAGACTGTTGGAAGACCATTTCAGGTGACTACCTCTTGAAGCTCATCAAGAGAATGCCAAGAGTGTGCAAATCAGTAATCAAAGCAAAAGGTGGCTACTTTGAAGAACCTAGAATATAAGACATATTTTCAGTTGTTTCACACTTTTTTGTTAAGTATATAATTCCACATGTGTTAATTCATAGTTTTGATGCCTTCAGTGTGAATCTACAATTTTTATAGTTATGAAAATACAGAAAACTCTTGGAATGAGAAGGTGTGTCCAAACTTTTGGTCTGTACTGTATGTAGAAAGGACCTAGACACATGAATTTCCAATCCAAAATCACCTGTGGTGTTGTGACCTACCTGTCTATCTATCTATCTATCTATCTATCTATCTATCTATCTATCTATCTATCATCTATCTACAATCTCATACTTACCAACATTATTATAGTATAAATAGGGACTTTTATGCCAGCCCTAGCAATGGCCCAAAAGACCTGAATCCCACCTCTTTTCTGGTCCATTCTGTGGAATTGTCCTGGTAAATTAAGAACTATTGGCAAGAATATATTCTCATGTGCATGAAACCCTCTAGAATATCCTCCCAATGCAGGATGTCCTGCCAAAAAATCTCCCTATTGTTTAAGCATGTATTGTTTATAGAGAGATTGACAGATAGTTGTCAGGTCACAGCTACTATATCTACTGTGCGTGTCAACCTTTAGGTGTAATCTATTGTTTCCTGTTATCAGCTGTATCAGACTGGAAAGATGGTGACTATAGAAATTTTACTTTATCTCACATATTACCAGTTCTGTGGAATATTTTCAGATATGTTTGTGAATTATATCATCTCATCCTATATGTTACACTTTTATGACTCTGACATTTCGTTTTAGGCTAAGTCCACATCTGTGCCATTGGAAGAAAACAAACAGAATTCAGTCCTGTGCAAGAAATTTCACATGAAAAACAATAGATCCCAATGACTTATAATGGGGTCCCTCAGGTTTCTGTGATTTTACTAGATATCATGTTACGCTACTTTTCCAGCAACAGAGACTCCTGATGGGAACTCTGATGCTGATCTGAACCTAGCATAATGACACTTTAAGACAAAAAAGGTCTTAAGGGCTAGACACTATCTCAGCTTTCCCTGTTAGTGTCCTAATAATATTCCTCCCAGTCAATGTTCAATTTCAGTCCCATCTGCATGCAGAGATAAAACCTATTATCTAATTGCTGATACCGTATCTGCTGTTAAAATCCACAAAATGAGATGACCTCAATTAAAATATATTGAGTAAGGTTGAGATAACAATGTCAGAACATTAAACAAATTCCAAAAAAAATCAACACGCTTTCTGATAAAGCAGAGAGGATGTACTGAAGGGCTCACGAAATGTTTAGCCATAAAAAGTCTTGTGTGTGACTATTGCGGGATGTGATGCACTGGCCTAAATATACAGGAGTCAACATCTCCATCAGTAACAGCAGACAAAATAATTGACTCCTCATTGTAGATATTGTTGTCACCTCGCTGGTGCTGAAAAGTGTGGACAGAAGGCTCCAGCTAGTAATGTGACAGGCCAGTATGGATTTGGGTTAGGGACAGGAATCTGTGTCCTGAGCCAAAATATCTACAGGCTGTGGCTTTAAAACAGACAGCTGTGTTGTGATTCCATTGTTGAGCATGTTATCTCTTTGAAGATTAACGCTCCTTATCACTGACCAAGCTTGGAAAGCTTGGCGCCTAAGTTTTTATTTCACTTCCAATGCTGATCTCAAGCTTTAGAAAGCCTTTGTCAAAGAGCACTTTCACAATAGACACACATTGTTGTGCTACCTGTCAATGGCAGGATTTATCTATAACTAGGGAAGACACTGTATGTATTCTTTACAAGGCTTTTAACCCTGGTGGCCAGAATAGGAATGCACACTTTATACTGTGTATTTTGGATTCATTGCAGACAAATGGTTTATATATTTTTGTATTTTTAAAGGGAATCTATCATAAAAAAAAACACTTTTATGCTAATGGCACATTGGAATGGCCTTTAAAAGGCCATTCTTCTCCTACTTTTAATTGTTGTCTTCTCCCAGCTGTTTCTGTAAAAATCCGTTTCTTCAATTATGGAAATGATCCTCACGGAGCACCTGGGGCGTTCCTACTTGGCAGAGAGCACCCACCACGTTATCGCTTGTCACTGCCCATTAGTCTGTTGTGGTGACTCCCATCTTGGTCTTCTCTTCTACTTCCTTTGACGCAGCGCTGGACGGCAGCAACTGCGCATGACGGGCTGCCATTTTCCGGTGGTCCGTACTGCGCCTCTTGTGAAAGACCACTGGAAAATGGCAGCCCGTCATGCGCAGTTGCTGCCGTCCAGCGCTGCGTCAGAGGAAGTAGAAGAAAGAAAATACAGAGAAGACCAAGATGGGAGTCACCACAACAGACTAATGGGCAGTGACAAGCAATGACGCGATGGGTGCTCGCTGCCAAGGAGGAACACCCCAGGTGCTCCATGAGGATCATTTCCATAATTGAAGAAATGGATTTTTACAGAAATGGCTGGGAGAAGACAACAATGAAACGTGCCATTAGCTTAAAAGTATTTTTTTTTATGATAGACTCCCTTTAAGCTTTTATAACTATGACTTCCCCTATGACTTAAAGTAGTTGTCTGACTTCTATAAAAAAAAATTGATAATTGTAAAAAAAAAAAAAAAGCAAACAAAAAACAAAACATTACTCGCCTACTAAATGCCCCTCCATTTGAACAGGGGCACTCTGTTCCCTACCAATTCAGGTCAAAGCAAGTGATGAGATTCCACTCGCGTCATGGGGCCGCTGCAGCGGTGAAATAAACATACAATGTCATGACTTGCAGTCTGAACTGCTGGACCGGATGGATATTTAATAGGCGAGCAATGTTTTTTCTCTCTTCCTTTAACAGCTGTCTAAGGCTGGTTATTTTATTTATAAGAGTTTGACAACCCCTTTAATTACTAAAATGTAAATATGGGCTCAGTTACTAACAGAACAGTTTTATTTTTTATGTGGTGCTTTAAAACGTTTCCATGACTCACAACATGGTAGGGTACAGAGCATAGCAAAGCTATGAACTCTTAAAATATTGAAAAATAACCTTGCACTATGATTCATCATGCTTCTTCCTATGGTATGGTCCTTAAAGAGGAGCTGTCACCTCTCCTGACAGGTCTAGTTTAGTAAATACTTCTATTCTCCATGATAATCTGAATTTAGAACTCTGTTTTGTGCTATCCCTCTGTTATTCCTCCTGAATATTTATGAATAAATTGTGTGTTACCACTCTCCTTGTCAAAGGGGTATATGCCTAAATAGTGACAGTGGCAGCAAGAATTATATAGTATCAGACTGGGTAGGGACACCCCCGAAATGTAATAGCCAGCGGTCAATTTTTCATAAATTTCCAATGTACAGTTATAAGAAAAGATGCTCCAGAATTGTTGTTTCATGTATTTACATAAAGAGAACTATACAAGTATTTACTTACAGCAGACCTTTCACCACCAGGCTCTCAGGTTCCCGCACAATCAGTACAGTTAACTTTTGTGCCTGCTAAAGAGATTGTCTTATCACAAGCAACCCCTTAAATCTGAGAGCTGCTTCAGTCCAACAACTTAGGATCCTCCTTGAGAAAGGAGGTGTCTTGCTGCAAAATCTTGGAGCATATCAGTTTCTCCTCCTCTGGAATTCATTGTCCAGAGAGACAAAGAAAATAGAAAAAAAAAAAACATCTATGAAAATGATATCCTGAATGTAGTGACCAACTGAGGCTGAATGTGTTGCACATACTGTATATATGATAACATAAAGTTGTAATGGGTTTTCCAAGAAAGTCAGAGAAGACTCACAAAATGTGTTAGTGTCAGGTTCAGCTCCTTCCCGATCTACATCAACTTCTACATGGTTATGTAAATGATAAATTTCTGCCAATCATTACTACTATGTTCCTCAATATACCCTGAGTAGTATTTCTGCTGCTACTTCCATGATCTCAGTAGAAAACATTTTCTTATCAAGAGAAGCCTCCCTTCACTTATGTATGCAAAAGGCTTGTTTTCTATTTCTTAAATCCATGCATATTAAAGTCATTTTATAATGTGTATTTTTGTCTAGATAAAGGTATATAAGTGGCATATGGTGGGGAGGGGGACAGGGGTCTTGTTACAGATTTTCTACTGGGGCCTTGGACAAAATAGAACGCTGGTGACAGGTATATAATGCAGAAAATATCCTAGACGCAGCATCAAGATGCTGATGAAAGCCTTAGCTGTCATTGCTACTAGGATACTTGTTTATACTGTACACAATACTAGGAAAACTATATAATAATTACAGGATATGTACAAGGGATGGTACAGTATGTTATCTCACATTTTCTAATGCTTCATTTTACAAAATACAAACCATTTATATTATTACTGACACTAAAATAAACATCTAAACATATCTAAACCCGTATGCGTAAACTTTATAACACAAATAGAATAATATAGCGGTATATATTGACTGTAGTAATAGATTTATATAGTGCCAGCATATTCACAGGATATGGTTCTTTGATGTTGTCACATTGATGCAGATAGTAACTGTATGAGCCAATGTAGGGCATATCTACCATCTTAAGCCTCCATCACTAAACAAAAGACTTCAGTTCTTGGCTTTCCCTGTTATTTTCATAATCTAATTACAAAATGAGTAAGGGGTGCGAGGGTCAAAGAGCTACTTGATGGCACAGGAAGTAATGGCTTCCATCAGTTCATCAGGAGAAAGCGGTCTTGGCACGTTACCTGAGCGATTGTTTCTCTTGAGTAAAGTGTAATGCTGCTTATTGTTATATCTTCTCGACTAGTGGGTGGGAGACATCAGAATATAAATATTTATAGGACAATTTAACTGTTTCAGATGTATTTGGTCTTTGATCCCTCTTGGATATTTACCAGTGATTTTTTTTTGTTCCTGTGGGGTAAAAATTGATCTTGGTAAAGAGAAAAGTCCTTAAAAATGTTTCAGAACATCTATTATGGAGTGAGATGTCTGGTGAGTCTATGAACAGCAAAAATCAATGTACATGTAACTTTAGAAAATATCATATCAAAGCTTTATTGAATTTAATAATTTAACTAGCCTAACAGCGGATTACATAGAGAAAAGGGAGTTCAGTAATAAAATAGACCTCCTCCAGCCGCTGGTTCATGCCGGCTCTACCTCTCCAACCAGATAATGTTTGTTCACTCTTCCTATCCCCATTCACTGTAGGGAAAAAGAGCAAATGATTCTGGGAATATTCCCTCTCTTCCTTGTTTACTAAAGTGGGAACCCATCACAGCTTTACCCCGCCCATGAGGAACAAGGAAAAGCTTAAACCAGAGAAGCCCCTGTCACCAAGACAAACCTCTACAGCAGACATAGGCTGCCATGACAGGACTTCAGGGGGGTACCTTTCCAAGACAACTTATAAATGCATGAAGAATGTGTATTCTACTAAGTAGAGAGAGAAATTCATTTGCACTTAGTTGTCTGTGGTTATGAGAATAAAGGACTAAGCCTCCTCCCCAAAAAAGGCACTTCTGTCGAGTTTAGTAAAACATCCTATCATTGGTTATATTTTGCCGTTTTTAGTGGCATATGTTGAAAAGAGAGGCTTAATATTAAGGTTCAAAAAGGGACATTTATTATCATGAAAGATATTTCCACCCAGGACAGAAGGGTCTGATGTATAATGTCCTGTACAATCTTTCCATGACCCTAGAGGCCGCTACCCACCCCCTAGTTTGCTGATAATGCGGTAAGGGAGAGTAGGGAAAAGTCCAACCAGAACTGGGCCTCCTGTCCCCAAGGACTCTACAGAAGCCACATGGCCTGCCCCGATCACATTTTTGTATAACACATGACTATTTAAATGGGACATTACTTCCCCTCTTCCTTTCTCTTATATCCTATTATTGCTGCCAGGCCCAATCTGGGGATTATTTTCCTCTCCTCCACTAATATCAAAGTAACATCTCCATTATAGTCAATACAAAGATGTTCCTCATTGGCATTGTTTCTCAATATTCATAATTTTGCATTTATGTGACTATATGTACACTTTAAATGCCCATACACCTCCAATAGCTTTTGTCTGGCAGCTGTCCCTACCAACATTGTCACACACGTGTGCTCAGTTATGCACATGTTCTTGATGGGGAAAGGGGAGCAAGCCACTGCCACATACTTTCTCTTATCTACTGATAGAAAAAGGTTTTGGCATTAAAAGGTTTGGGCATCATGCTTTCTTCCCCAATATCATCTGTTGGCAAGAAGGTCAGATGGCCCTCATACACATACACAATGGTTCAGTTATGCATATGGAGGCCTTTAGTGTTGGTTTCTATGTTGCTTCAGTTGATTGATACCACTACATAAAATGAGTTTCACAAAAAAAAAAAAAACTAATGAAATCTTTATCTGCAGTGTTGTGCAAAAGTTTTAGGCATGTGGGGAAAATGCTGCAAAGTAAGAACGCTTTCAAAACTAGAAGTGTTCATGGTTTATTTTTGTCAATTAATAAAATGAAGTGAATGAACAAAAGAGAAATCTAAATCCCATCAATATTTGGTGTGACTGTCCTTTTGAGGAATCTTGGAACTGATGATATGGCTGCCATAGAGCCCTGATCTCAACATCCTCCAGTCTGTCTGAGATTACATGAAGAGACAGAAGGATATGAGGCTGTACGGTACTATTTCATCACAGACTGATCACACAGGACAAGCCCTTGGACCACTTGTACAATTCAGAATCAGTATTCACTTTCCTTAGCTAAGATAACATAAAAAGGAACCTTTGCCCTGTGCGTGGCTTTGTTGCATATTTTCATTGCCTGTTTTAGTAGGAAATTGGTAATAAGGATGTTCAGTCTGTCTATTTATCTACTTACTTCCTGCCAGGCTGAGTCTTGTAACCAGGCTTGTATTCATTTGCCTCCCACTCAGAAGTATACATGGTGACATGTCTGTAACAGAATGTTTTGTTTCCATAATGCAACATTTTATAGATAACAAATATTAAAAATTGGAAACATGCAAATATTTGTTACTTGAACCTGCTGGTACAGGCCTGTGCAATCCGAGGGATTGTAAATCATGAAACCTGGATTTGTTCTTTTGATGTAATTTAATTGCTCTGTAATCCAGGCATTTTTTTTTACCGATAACACAATAGTAACTGCACCCTTCTTGATGGACTGGGGTGTCAGGTATGTGCAGGAGGAATGTCTCAGCAGATTAAGGTGTTTATCCATCAGCAATACATAGGGAACAATGGAAAGTGACTCCCTATAATTATACATTTCCAAAATTACATTTTAAGTCATTATCAAGGGTGTCACAACCCACCAAAAACATTCTGTGAGGGAGCCATGTAATAAAAAACACATAAAGAGCCCACCATCATTCCAGATCGAAAGATGCAAAAAACATTCAGGTCCAATGTATTTTTTTTTTTTAGCAGATGCAGGCTTGTATTTTCTAGTAGGTGCAAGAGAAATGCACCAGTTGGTTTCTATGTGGGGGAGGTTGCCTGCTGCACAGATAAAGGACTGGATTATAGTGGGATTAGAAAGGAGCTGTTTGTATGTTTGCACTGTACAGCAGACTATGAAGTCTCCATTGACTTAAATAGGGTCATACAAAATTTGCAAATTGGCTTTCATGTTAAATATTTGTATAGCATTACTATACAAGTTGAGATTTTAGTTCCTTAATATAAAGTATGGTTTCTGTGGTGGCCTAAAGCCAGCCATATACTTTCTTTAGATGAATGTCTGTTCAGCCAAAAGCTATTCTTCCTGACATTTCCATACATATATACGCTGTTAGGCCGCTTGCAGGCGACAGTGGGCTAGGTCAGTGTGCTATACGGGTTTTTCCCGGTTAGAACACTGACCCATTCGTTTCTGTCAGCCCAAGCACACAACCGTGAATTACACAGTCCCGTGTGTGGGCCGACAGTCCAGGCCACAAAACCTTGTCCAGTTTTGCGACCGTGCTTCCGCGGCTCCTATTCATTGAATGAATGGGGCCAAGGAAGCACAGTCGGTGCACATGCAGTACATGGATGACATCCATGTGCCATCTGTGCGCCGGCTGTGCAGGTTCAATCATGGCCGGCGGCTAGCACGTCGTGTGCAACTATCCTAAGGCAGAGGGTGCATGTGTTTAGAAACAACAAAGGATCAGCAATGTTGAAATTAAACATGCCCAATCCTTTCTTTCCCTGACATAAATGAAGTAACCATCACCTGGGCATTTCATACACATTTAGATAGTCCTGACAAATTCGGCAGGTTTAGTTGACTTACAGTTAAAGTCGTAAATTTACGTGAACCTCAATTCACAATTCCTAACATTTATTGGTCCTCCACATTCAATCTCTTCAGTCAGGTAGAATCACTACAGTACTGTATTTCAGAAATGTGAAATGTCAGAATTATACTATTGGCAATGATGTATTTCATCTTTTATTTCTTTCATCACATTCCCAGTGATGAAAAGTTTACATACATGTGGTTCATATTTGGTAGCATTTATCTAACTTGCCTTGGAACTGGAGTGTCAGTTCTGCCCATACATTTTCTATGGGATTAAGGTCAGTGCTTTGTGATGGCCACTCCATTAAACTATTTCGCTATAAGATTAGAAGTATCATTGTCCATTTGGAAGACTCATTGGCTGTTGTCTTGAGATGTTGCTTCAATATTTCCACATAATTTTCCTTATTCATGACGTCATCTACTGTATTTTGTGACGTTCACAAGTCCCTCCTGCAGGAAAGCACCTTCACAACATTAGGCTGCCATCCCTGTACTTCATGGTTGGGATGGTGAGTTCTTTGGCTTGCTGCCTCTCCCTTTTTCCTCCATACATAGCAATGGTCTTTATGGTCAAGCTGTTCTATTTTTGTTTCATTAGACTAGAGGACATTTCTGCAAAATGTGTTTTGTCCCCATGTGCAGTTGTGAACTGTAACCTGGCCATTTTAGATTAGTGGCTTCTTCCTTGCTCAGTGGCCTTTCAGGTCGTGTTGATATAGGACATCTTTTTCTATTGATTTAGATATTTCTTCACAAGGTCATTTTCTGTTGTTCTTGGATTGCTGTTCTCTGTATTTCTCCCACCAAGGTAAGTTCATCTCCAGGAGACACAACAAATCTCTTTCTGGAAAGATATGATGGTTGTGTGGTCCCATGGTATGCAGATTATGGGGTACCTTCAAGAATTTGGAAATTGCTCCCAAGGATGTACCACGGTTATGGGGGTCCATAATTTTGTTTTCTGATGGCTGTTTGCTTTTGATTTTCCAGGAATGTGAAGCAAATAGGCAAGTAGACCTTGAAGATAGGCCTTAAAATATTACCACGGGTACACCTTCAGCTAACTCAAATGATGTCAATTAACCTATCAGAATTTTCTAAACCCATGACCTCAATTCCTGGAATCTTTCAGCTATTTAAAGGCAGAGTCAGCTTGCTGTATGTAAACTTAAGCTGAATGTAAGCTGAAATAAATTATTGTCTCTAGAATTGTCCTGACATTTCACATTCTTGGAATATAGTCGTGATACAAACTGATCCAAGAGAGGGAATGTGGACTAGAATGTATTAGAATTAAATGTCAGGAATTATGAAAAACTGAGTTTAATAGTGAAAGAGCATTATAGTGGACATTATGTTGAGCACCATCATACTATTGGATAGTCCAATAGATGCACCATTTCATTGAAAAGGGTGTTTTATGAATATGCAGATGAGACACAAGTGCTTTGGAGATTCTGGTATGCCCTCATTGCACTTAAACCTCATTTGCATATTTATAGAAATGGCTTTTTTAAGAAGATTTTGCATCTATTGGATTATCTAAAGGTATGATGGTGCTTAGCATAATGTCCCCTACAATGCACTATGACTATCTCACTACTGAGTTTCCCGGTGACAAACTCCATCTAGTGAATGTGGCTGAGGACTATATAAACATATGACTTCAACTGTAGGTCTAACATGTATGGGCACCTATAGCTGCACAACAAATCTTTCCCTAAAAAATGCCATTGTAAAATAAGCCTAATGTATTGTGAAGGTAAAGATATACACACATGGAAACCTGTCTGCACTTCTCACAAAGCATAGCAAAGCATAAAAACAATGGTATATACTGTATATATATGACTAGGTAAAGCTAAAACCACAGAATGCATTTTATGACACCTTGACTACTCAAGGACTCCAGTTATTTCCTGTTTGGGGGAAGAGCTATGTAACAAGTTAGAACAAACACGTGTATTACACCATTATAACAATGTCTCATATTTATATAACACAGGGGTACAGCTGGAGGGTAGGGCTTGTGGGGCATGTGCAATGGGAGCTGGGTGCCAGGAGTTAACATACTTCTCTACCTTATGTTTCGATAAATAAATTTATTTTGGCGATGATCTGAATCTTTGCCTTGGGTGAAGGAAAGACTAAAATGACTATGTGCAATGTCTTATAAGTGGTGTAACATGGTAATATTTACTTATATTAAGAATGTATTTCTGCAGTTTTGAATAATGTAATGTTATTTTGTACAGGATCGACACATATGAGGCCCAATTTTCCTCCAATAAATATTTTCTAGTCTACGGGATTTAGAAGTGACTTCAGATGAATGCAATGTGACAGGACATAGTTGGAAGGGAAACTGCTTATCTGGAGGGCACACAGCAGTGTGTGGGGGGTCTGCAGTGCACTGCCTGCTTGATCCTTATAGGCTTTGACAGGTTCTTGGAGGCCACATCTCCAACAGGTCCTGAAGATAAATGAAAGAGATGCAGGCTGAATGTGGAGGATAAAGATGTCTGTCTGTTATCTGTCGTACCTTGACTTGCCAACTGTCATATGTAGAAAGTCTTGTAAATGTCACCAGGCAGGTTGGTGGGAAATAAACGCCCTCTCAGCCTTTAGCTGCAATTATAATGCAATGCCACCACTTGGATCCATAGACAGTGAACACATCTTTAGTCACATGTAAAACTAGAATGATACTTGGGTATGAAGCATACAAACAAATATGCTTTGTCTATACAACCCCCTTTAATAAGAACTATAAGGGCATGGTAAGTTGGTAAGAGGGGAAAAAACAGTCATCCATGAAGCCTTTTGACTTGTACACCCCCAAATTCATTGGGCATCAATTACACATATTTAGGCAGTGGTTCCCACTGGACCCTTCCTTTTTCCTCAATTATCAGAAAGTCTTGGGAATATGCAAGTGTTTTCCAAAGAGACACGGTATGGGCAAGAATTATGTACATACCCAACTCCAAAAGCCATATTAGTTCACTGAATTTTATATTGTTTTCTCGTATTGTTTTTATCATTTTTCTATAATATTAGTGATTTTTTTTAATTTTTTACTATACATAAAAAAAAGATTTGCAATGATTTTTAAGGGTATATTATATCTGATTTCCACTGAGGTCCTGTAATCCCAGGGTAATACTACATGAGCATGGTTTGTCACTAACACTCACTGTCCATTCATTCCTGTCTCCGGTGATTCATGACACAGGATGTATCCATTAAGGATGAAGGTCACATGAACATTATCATCTCTGTGCACCCACCCTACAATACTGTATCCAGAATTAGCACTCATCACAGCTATCTGCTCTCTGGAGATTCTCCTAAATTGTTCACTTTTCCCCCTGCAGTGAACTGATAGGAAAAAAACGAGATATTATCCCTTTATCTCTGTCCTCTATTTGAGAAGCCAGCAGGCAAGCCACTGCTGGACATGACCCAGGCGTCATAATAGCAGAAATGTTCATTCCACATCTAGAGCATATTCTGATCTATTTCATATCTGCAGAAAAAATAGACCATCGCTAACTGGGAAAATAAAATTCTCAACAAGAATCACAATTGAATTGCCCAATCCAGGAGCAAATCCTATAGCACAAACTATGTTTGATGGTAAAAATCCCAGTTATCCCAGGTAGTGTTCTGTCTTTACTTCACCTCAATAAAAATCATCAGTGAGATGAAGTCCTTTAGACGTTTTCTTTCTGATGTTTGAAAAATTTGTACAAGTTATTTCTTAAATGTGTCACTGGTAAAGGGGACAAATAAGTGTCCGATTAGATTGCCGGAATGTCGGGAAGAATAAGCGAGAAATGCTTTGTCTGCACTTATGTGTATCAGCTTATTAACTAGGCCAATGCAAAGTACAAAGTTCCTGCCCCATTCACCTACATTGATTATTGGTAGCACATTCGCTTATTGTCAAGTGACACCCTGCTGACTAGCAAGCATCTGCTTTTTTGTCGGCTGTTAGACATCACTATTGGAGCAGAATCACACAATGCATCTTTGGACCTATGCCAGTCCATGCCACTGGTGTTTTCACTTACAATGCTAAACATTACTGACTCTTGCTTGCTCAGGGTGCTCCCACACAATGTACCATGCGGTGCTGTATCTGTTACTCCAGGTCAGGTGCTGGCGGTGCTTTCCCAACAAGTATGTGAAAGAGCTAATTAATAAAAGGCTTTCTCCCATTACTGGATGTGCGATATTGCAGGTTATAGGTTTTGCAGTAATAAAGGAAAGCCCATAATCCATGGGGCACCAGCTACAGCACTGCACAGTACAGTGGCAGCACCCTCAATATTTTTGTACGTGGATCTGTAAAAGCCTAATGTGAACATTTCTGCCATGACATTTGCATGTAACGTCTATAACCCAACCCGACCATGAAGACTGATTGTAACTTGCACGTTTCTCTCCTGCTAAAATGTATGCCTCACTTAATTTTGCCTTATATCCAAAGACACAATGCCAAAATCAGTAACGTATTATAATATGGCCTTTTTGGGTGGCCGTCCAGGACTCCCAAATCTCTCACCCACTTTAACAAGTGTATGCCACTTAGAAGTGGTCTTTAGTGGCAGTAGAATTTATATGTGCCTGTAAATACACGCACAATGGCAACTAGTCTTCCCATGAGCAAGGGAACAGCATCATAGCGTGGTCATTGCGTTCCTATTCCTGACATAGTGAGGGAGCCTACTACATTCTCACAGTGATATTCCTCCTCCTGTACCCTGCAGCCATTACAAATAACATTGCCTTCAGCTGTTGTACCCATTGTATGTGCAATGTATAAAACCAACCTAACACTAGGAGTTGCTTGAGAATGAGCATTCCTATAAACGTTCATTCAGATGATAGCCAGCCCATTTAAATGACCCTGAAAACTTTAGCCCACAATCTTTATACAGTCCAGGGCCCATGATAGTCTTAATCCGTCCTGTCCAAAAGAGATATCTATCTAATATAAATAACTATATAATACAATAATCTGTGTCTTATAGAAGTGCATTCTTTGTATTATAGGAGACACAGAGTCTCCACTGCTTGTTTTTTCCACCCTCACACAAAGCACATGTGCCTTTTTAGTATTTGTAAACTACCTCCAACTTTCGTGCCCTGGTGATATTATATAGAGCATCTGCCTTCATTTTACCAGTTAGTACATGCTTTAATCCACAGTAACACAGTCACTCTTCAGCCATTCCCAGACAGTAGCATTCGCAACATACTAGCTCAGATTTCATTCTTTATGGTTGGGGGTCAGGATGGTGTTTTTACAATCTGCTTTGTCAACATCCATCAGAGTGAACACTCTTCTCCTCCTGGCTACACTCCGCTACCACTAATGTGCAGACAATTGCTCTGCTCATTCTGCACTTGCTAAAACCTCAACAGGTAGACATACCTCACACCCATGTAAATCCCTGCTAATGCTGATATGGATTAGCCTATAATGTGGATATTCTTGGAGCTGATCGGTGCTAATGCATTCCCATAATTCATTGTAGGGGCAGGTTACACATTCCTTCCAGACAAGACACATGGAATCCCACCCACCACCCCTTGCCAACTTTCTAAAGCTGTTGTTGTTGTCCTGAACGTTAATCTGGGGTAATCCAACAAGATCATCCAGGCAATCAGAATACCTGTGAATGCTTAAAACTGTCCCTACCTGATCCTTGGGCTTTCATGTTGCCTTTTACATGTATACTACATCCCATTAGTCCTGTCAGCCAGGATTAGGTCTGACTGTTTTGCAAATGAAAATAATACTCTAAACAAATTTGCTATTATAGAAATAAGAAACATAGAAGAAGATGAATAAAATGTAATTGAGTCAATGTGAAAGTAATGGTCATAATATAACAACCTATTAAATAGGAAACACACTAACCCTGCATATTTTGCTTCAAGGAGACCTACATTAAAGGAGTTAGACCATCAATATCAAATTGTGGAGGTCCAAATCCCAGCACCTCCATCCATTAGCTGACTGGCTGCTCAGCAGGGGCGTAACGTGAAGTTTCAGGGACCACAAGCAAAATTTTTAACAGGGCCCCACTTACCATGTTCTATGTATAATATTGGTGTCTTATTCTGTAGAGACCTTTGGGCCCACTCAGCCTCCAGGGCCCGGTGGAGGTGATAGAAGTCAGACTCTGTTGAGGGTGTACTATTGGCCCTAGTAGGTCAGGGGGCCCTATCACCTTAACAGCAGATTTTTAGTATCTGTTAGATTGTGGGTAATTGCCTAAGCTAATGAACTTCATGACTAATGATTTCTGGTGGATTGTTAGAGGGATGTAAGGGGTTACTCCACGCTAAGATAATGCAAAACAAGGAACCCATAACTGTTCTTGCACAAGGGCCCTCGGATGTCAGTGTCCATGCCTGGTTGGACCCCACAAATCCCCATTAGTGTGTTTTATTCATTGTGACTTTATTTTCACATTTCTTGTAGCTGAGTGGATTTAAAGGAATTGCATGGAATTAGAATAGCGGATATGGATGTTTTTCCAGTGACAGCACCCATCTTATTGTGAGGTTGTGCCTAGTATTGTCCCATTAATTTGACTGCCTGCATGAAGAGCTCCTCTGTGCTATTTCAGTAAACTGAGCCCTGCAGCAACCGGTTAGAATCCAACCACAGGTATGGTCAGATTCTCCATGACTATAGGTATAGCACAGGATCAAGAAATGTCATTGGCATAATGCACATTAGATTGTCTCATAGTATCTGATACAAATACTTGTGGGCCAAAATGATCCATGCAGATATAGTATGACTCTATAGTGGATCATGGAGAGTACACCTTGTCTGATGCGATCATGGACAAACTTATGTTAATACTTTATTATTCAATAAATATTGAAATTATTATATCACTAGCCCACTAGATCCAGATCAGTCGCCTTGTATCCTCTACATTATTTAGAATACTACTGTAACGTCTCTGCCTGTTCGGGTCTCTGCGCCACCCTCCACTCGCACGCTGCGGTGCAGGAGACGTGTTCAGTTTGATTCCTTGCCTAATATTCTTGTTGCTCAGTCTGAACACTGTCCTAGACTATGTAATTGAATTTCAGCCACACCCGACTCCTGCACCTTGTTTCTTCTGCTCCTCAGATAGTTAATCTTAGCCTTGCCTGTGTGATTGACGGCCTGTCTAACAATCAAGTCTGGGGCAGGTCCTGGACTTGTTATAAACAGGTCATCAGCTCACACATGGTCTCTGGCTATTGAGATTCTGTCCTGTGATTTTGTCACTGCTAGCTCCTCTTCTGTTATTATTGTATTCTTATTCCTGACCACTGGCTTTGACTTTCACTATTCTCTTGGATTTTGTTCTGGTACTGCATTGCTTGACTGTTACTGACCCCTTGGCTAGCTGACCTCCCTTTGTTGTTGTTTGTCCTGTCTGTGTTCTGTGTTATCACTTATTTCTAGGAAGGGTTTTTCTGCCCAGTTGCTCCTGTCATTAGGACAATGTGGCAAATAGGCAGGGACAGGGGCTGGGTGAGTTTAGGATACACTGTCTCAGTCATTCCCTTCCTCTCAGGGTTCTGCAGCAGAACTGGGGAATTGCTCAACTGGCAATTCCCTTACAGCTACGAACATTTCTTAAATAATTTCTTAAATTTCTTAAAAGGTGTAAATATGGCCATCCACATTGGGCTGATCATGGCTTTTTTGTGCAAAAATTCAGACTTTTTAAGTTTTGTGCCCCCTCTGTCCTCAAAGGTGGCATGGTGGAGGTGAGGCCATTGGCACCATCAGATTCATCATCATTTATGCCACTTTTCTGGTGCAAGTGTTGCCAGAAATCTATGCCAGCTAGGATCTTGTGCAGATTTCTGTTTAGGCACAGGGAATCAGAGGATGCTCCTAATTTATAACATGGTGTGCACTTTGTCATAAATTAGGCCCAAACTCTGGCAGGGCAGAAGTTATCAGGCCTGTTGGAAAAAATTTTGATCTTGGTAAAACAGCTCTATATTCTATGTATTATATACATCATATGAATGAGTTGATTTCCTCTACACCTCTAATGTCTAATTACATCAATGACAGATGTTTTGTGGGAAAAATAAAAGATCCGGCATGTTGAATTTGAACATGCTTGATCCTTTATTCTCAAGGAGAACAAACCACTGCCAAAGGTGTCTAGTAGTGATCTATTCTCCTATCCCCATTGAAAACACATGCATGCATACCTGAACAAATAGTAATTGGGGAGGGCTGGGAGGAATAGCTGTTGGCCAAAAAAGTGTTTAGCATACATCTATTGAAGATCATATGCTGCTAAGTATTTGCGAAACACACTAGCAATGAAATGGTTACAGCATTGTGTGCCTGAGGAATTTAGAAATGTTCTAATGTGTCATTCGCTTCAGAACACACTCATTGTCAGGTAGCGCTCATAAACACAAAATATCTGCCTCCATCAGTTTAATTGAGTGTCACGGCAAAATGAGAGCATTAGTTCATGATAATTGGTGGAAGATTATCATAATGTCACTCATGTTCATCATAAGTACTTAGCACCTGCCCTTGTCACTCAGAATTACAGAACCACCAGGCCCCTCACTCCAGGGTTGCCCAGTGGCTCCTATTTCTTGGAGTGGGATCAAACGTAATGTAAATTCTGTATGTAACTGGTACAATTCATCATCCGCCTTGTAGGATTCTGCCAGTAAAGTCAGTAATGGGGAGCATTATTTCATCATACTGTAATAGCAATTTAACAGATAATCGCAGTTACATTAAGATTTCTGGACTGAATTCCAATGTGGCTCAAAGAAAAACCTCTCTAATTCTGCAGTTAGCAAATCATATTATCTCCTGGCACAGCTATGGTATTTTAAGGGAGAATTTCTGGGCAAAACGTAAAATAATCTTATTTCATAAATGGCAGCCTACCCTGTCAGTGCCTTCCACCAAGACAATGCAAAATACAAGCAGAGGGTATTTAGTACATTTCCTACACATTCTAATATACTTGTGGATTTTTCTTGGTTTGCTGATAGGAAATTTACCTTTATTTCCCGATGTTGATCCATATTTTAGTCTCAATGGTCTTAAATGGGCAAATCAGAAAACAAGTGAATTTTCTACATTTTGCCCATTTCTACATTGCTTGCTGTCTCTGCTATTCTTATGGCTTCATAAGTGACATGTTTCAAATTCTGAAAATATAGATTTTGTTTGAGAGGTGACAGACTTTGTACCACTTATTTTCATTTAGGCTAAGGCTCCACGTTGCAGAAACGCAGCGTTTTTTGTTGCAGATTTTGCTGCGCTTTTTTAGGCAAAGTGAGGAGTGTATTTAACAAAAGGGAAACGTCTAAGTGATTCATTTATATTTCCATTCCACTCCTAACTTTGGCTGAAAAAAACGCATCAAAATTTGCAACAATAAAGATGGGTTTCCGCAACGTGGGGCTTTAGCCTTAATGTGCTGTGATGCAGAGATCTTGGGAATTCTCCTTGCCCATATACCGCCAACAAGTATAATAAGATGTAATAAATGGCATCCACAGGGTAAAGGACTCTATTGGTCTAGTAGGTTAGATACCAGACAAGGATTTGGACTTTTACATTAGATTTTTCAAACCTGTTGGAAAAACCAGTTTACCCTGTGGAAGCAAGCAGTAGTAGGCTGCAAGATATAACATCATAGGACCTCAACTCAAGTAATCTTGTGCTAAAGGGGTTGTCCAGGACTCAATTCTGATCAAAAAAGACATACTGATAGGGAATGTAGATTTTGAGCCCTATATGGGACAGTGACCACAATGTCTGTAAAGCGGTGCAGAATATGATGGTGCTATATAAGTAAGCATAATAATAATAATAATAACAACTATCCTTAAATCACTTCTATGGTATTAGAGAAACAGTGTAGTTCAGAGCTACGCTGGTTCCATAAAGCCCAACTATAGCTGTCAGTCTTCACAGCAAGGTAAAAACTGGGCAGGGAGCTTGAGGGGCGCTCATTTTAAAGATAGATGCCAGTCCCAGAGGTGGGACCACACTTATCAGACATTTATGGCATATCCTTTGGATGTCTTTTGTGGGAAAACCCCTTTAAAACAGGTCATCAGTATCTGATCTATAGGTGGACAGCACCCATTCCCCCCCATGATCAGCTGATACCTGCATAGTATATGGAGCCAGACAGTATCATACACTCTATTGCAGCTCATCTCCCGTTCAAGTGAATGGGAGCTGAGCTGAAATAGCACAGCACAGCCACTATACAGTGTATGAAAACATATTTTGTCTCTGTACACTGCCCAGATATCATTTATTAAGTGGGGGTGTCATTTATTGGACCCTTACCGATGCAATACTGATTTCCTATCCTAAGGATAGGCCATCAATATCCAATCTTGAACAACTCTTTTAACTCCTACCTGCCACATACATTTCTCGATTTTGGATTTAAATTTTTTACTTCCCGAAGCTGGATAAAAATCACAATGAGGTGGAATTAGAGAGAAACTGTGTATATGGGGCTGCAAATGGCATCTTTCTTTGCGGGGCCAGATGTACTTTTTATTTATAATATTTTGGGGAATGTCTAATGTTTTGATGACTTTATTCAAATTTTTAAGGGAGATGAAGTGGCAAACAATAACAGTGGTTTGGCTGTTTTAATTTTTTTTTCCTACTCAGGTGTTCACTATATAGGATTCAAAATTTCTAAGTTTGTAGACCGGGCTTTTTCAGATGCAGGGATACCTAATGTGGGTGTGTTTTAATTGATTTATTTATTTAACTGTATTGTAAAATCCATATGCTTCTACTACAGGCTGCCACCTGTAGTGATGTTCCTGAGATCTTATTAGCCTCCATACTGGGGTTTCTTCTGCTGGACCTGTCAATCCTATTATTGTGTTACAGTCGGAGGCCCCTGGAGAATCCTTTGGCACTCTGCTAGGCCAGTCCAATCCTGATGGCAAGATATATGCCAACAAGTCACTTTACTTTTGCCAGGGTATTTAGCTGATACCATTGGACTGAAACTAAACGGCCTCAGATGATAGAAATCCTAGCTACAATCTGAGGTTGGGGGTCTCTGGTGGGTCCAGGTTCCCTTAAACGCCAGCTATAGAAGTCACTACTTTCCACCTACAGTGATAGCCATATATCCTTAGAATTTATATGCAGTGCTTAATATTCTGGAAACTGCTATGTAATTTGTTAAATATTTCAGGATAGGAAATGTTATATATCTGTACAAATGTGTTTCTCACTGCAGGCACATTTAGCATTATGTAAACCCTAAATTCTAAATAGAAAATGTGTATCTATACTCTGCTATTAATAACATGGCCAGCACAGTAGTGCGCCACTTGCCATCTGTCTCTTTTCTTTTTGATTATTTTAGTCACTGACAAGCTTCTCCTGAGCTGTCCCACACGTGAAAACACTTGAAGACTCAAATCGAGGTTGTGACCTTTACTTCAGCAGGGTCTCCTCAGTGATCATAGCCTTGAGGCTATATGACTTTGTGTTTGCACAGTTATAGGGGCATCCCATCCTCCCATCACAACCATTCAGATATAAATAACAACATGAACGTTTCCTCTGAAACACACAGCTGTCTTTATATCCAGATTCCCACCAAGGACTGCAGATGCAGCAGTCTCATCTGTATTCTCATTTTTATGCATATTTCACAGGTAAATACACAACACACTGTGGTATAACACAAGGGTATAGTGAGGGAAGGATTTTCATTTTATTCTTAATATATTAAAAAGTTGTCTATTTTCATCAATGATAGTGTTATATCTGGACAAGTCCTTTAATTTCTTAAAGGGAGTCTATCATTCGCAAAAACACTTTTAAGCTAATGGCACATTGGCACATTTCCTTGTTTTCTTCTCCCAGCCGATTCCAAGATAATTTGTTTCTTCATGTATGTAAATGAGCACCACGGAGCATCCGGGGCATACCTCCTCTTCTGCGAGCACCCATCGCGTCATCGCTTTTCACCGCCCCTTCTTCTCCCCTCTCGGTCTACTTTCTTCTCAGTTCTTGCTGGCAGCGAATTCTTGCGACTGCGGGTGCTCTGTGGTGCTCATTTACATACATGAAGAAATGAATTATCTTGGAATCGGCTGGAAGAAGAAAACAAGGAAAGGTCGGAGAAGAATGGCCTTTTTAAAGGCCATTCCAACGTGCCATTAGCTTAAAAGTGTTTTTGCGAATGATAGACTCCCTTTAAATGCATTCCTAACCTTGCACTGTAAATCAATAGTACAGTGTGTGTACCTGAGGAGTGACCATTATATGATGTATATCCAGCCCATATAGCAAGACGGAATTCAGCAGAGGTTTCTGAGTGAATGTTGGTGGAGGGGGGTCAGAAGAAAATCCAGACAAGTAGAGAGAGAATCATTATTTTCTGATGAGATATACTATGACATTTCTTATAATGGCTTGTACTATTGATTTATACAGTTTGTTGGAAAGTTAGAGACCATTTAAAGTCAATGGAGCAGACGTATCATGGCTTATACACCATTTTTTTGGCATGTAAAACATAAAAATTCACAATTTTCTGTGCAAAAAATTGCAATATTTTTCTGTTTTATGCCAGTTGCCAGTTTCCTGAAAGAGTGCATGGCGAAGGGTGTAGTGTAGACAGAGCTACCAGCCCTGTAAGATTTGTGATCATTTACTCCAGTTTGAGTAATGATCCCCATTCTCCAGCAGCGCAGGAGATATGAAAACTGATGTCTTCATAAATCTAAACTAAACATTTCTAGGATCAATAATAGAGATGATTGATCTGGTCTGTAAGATGTCCAGGTGCAGAGAACAAGGTTGCCTAGAATGGGTTGTCTCAGTATAGCCAGCTATAGACACCATTGGCATCCTTCTTTGTACCACAATGCAGAGTTACTCTGCAAGAAAAGTCCTGTTCTGGCTGATCCAATGCACTGCATGGAGAATACCTTATATCTAAATGGTTGGCATGTGACGTTAAATTCCCCTGTGTGGCTTGCCTTGGCTTCCCCATCAGAATTTCTGGGATTGAATACAGATTAACCAACATTTATGAAACTACATGAACAACTAAAAATAGGTAGAGGTGTCATATGTCACCCAAAGATAACCGTAATGTGTATGATCTACTACAGCACCCAAAGGAGTACGTTGTGATCCAACCTTTTTATGATCTTTTATGTTTTTTATATTTATCCATATTATCTCTGTTCTGATCCATCTTGGTAGAATGAAGAACGATCTAGTGAAAACTGTCTTTATAATGGTTGCTTGGTGAATCTGAGACCAATTTGTGTCCTGTTCTGTTCCCTGGAAAATATACAGTTTTATGATTTCACTGTTATTTTTTACAAGCAACTCAAAGATCTACTGCTCTATGCAACTAACAATAGCC
Organism: Leptodactylus fallax; assembly: GCA_947044405.1. NCBI lineage: Eukaryota > Metazoa > Chordata > Amphibia > Anura > Leptodactylidae > Leptodactylus > Leptodactylus fallax. Next base: position 7,474,862 of record CAMRHE010000062.1, read on the forward strand.
AAAAAACTCACAGAAAGATAAACTCCAATGCTACCTAATTATATGCTATATTGTCCTTTAATCCCAAATTTATTGGCCAATTTAGGAGTCCTATAATAAATACCAGAAGATGTGGCAGAGCTGAGATAGTGGTAATGATCAGTGGATGTGTGTAGATACATGAAATACAGGAATGGTTCCCCTTGTGGAATCTTGGTGTGCACCATTTCCTTCCCTGCTGCTTTGAAGACTTCTTATAATTACTGTTTTACCTTTGCAGAGCAGGGTGTGTGGTTTGGGCGCTGCGCTCCAGGTGTGTCTGCAGGTTGTCAGTCAGGGAAGTCCAGACATGACTGAATTTTACAAGTATACATCAGACAATCCCAGGCAATTTACACACGGCAGCCACAAAGCAAAGGATAAAAATATCCATGCAGTCGGATTTTTATTAAGTGCAACTTTAATCCTCTTCATAACACCAAAAATGATTGTCTGGCACGACTTGAAGTAGCCGCTGTGATTTTCTTATGTCACGTTATGTTTACTATTTGTGCGCTCCGCTTAGCCTGGCTGACTTTTACATGGCATAGACTTTCTCATATTAATAGTTTACTATGTAGGAAGCTTCAGGATGTACATACATAGTGTTTATATCGCTTTTATCTCTTTGATCCGGTACAGACGGGAACACAATGCATCACAATGGCAGACGTTTTATGTAATACTTCTGGAATCTCAAGAAGTACTAGAGACAGAGAAATAATCGGCTTTTATATCTCAAGTCCAACAAACGTGTGTATATTTATTTCTTTAGTCTGCCTGTCTTACGGTAAAACCTCACCCTGGGAGCTATCACAAAACAGCACAAACAGCAATTTCCTATGATCAAAAGTGCTCTCTATAGGTAAGGGGATGTTCAGACGTTCACTTAAAAAAAAAAAAAAAAAAAAAGTATGTAGGAGTGTAAGGAAATTCAGATTTCACTGCAGCTGCCCAGCAGATGCATCATAAGACACTTGTAATGGCCTTTACAATTTCCCATATCTCATAACAAATGGCTCAGTAGACATTTGATGATTTTTCCTTAGGATGGGGGACTGACACCCTGGACCCCCGTGGGTCATTTGGTTGGAGAACCCTGAGAACCGCATTCGATTTACAGGCCATGTGACGTCATGTTCATTTGTCACATGGCCTGATCGCAGTGAATGGGATGAGCTGCGTTACCATGCATGGCTGCTGCACAAATGTATGGCACTGTGCTTGGTTAGTATTGAAGAGGCTGCAGGCTCTTGAAACAACTGATCAGCAGGGGTCCAGGTGTCTGACCCCTACTGATCTTTAATTGTTAACTAAAAAGTCCTGAAAAACTCCTTTAGGCTAAGGTCCCACGTAGCGGGCCACAGCCAAAAAGTGCTGCGGGAAAAACTGTGGTGGAAACACATTGTGGTTTTTCCCGCAGCGTTTTTCACAGAAAGTCTGCAGAGTTTTCCTCATATTCATACATAGCCACAAAATGCCATAAGAATAGAGCCAATAAAAAATAAGTAGCATAACCAAAAATAATATTCATTCTGAGACACAAGACTTACACAAGACACAAAACAAAAGGAGGAGGAAAAAAAGGAGGGTCCAATAAGTTACCAGTCTATACTATGTCTAATGGAACTAAAAAAAAATCAGCCCTCTGAGGCTCACAAATCATGAAACACCCAAAACAGATCCCAAGGTCCCCAAATGACCCCAGACCTTTCCTTTGGACCTTTATTCTGGAGGGCCGTCAGATGTTCCAGGGTCCTAAATTCCCTAAGCCTCATATATAACCCCTCCAAGGAAGGTGGCAATGGTCGTCTCCAATTTTTAGCTATGGGGAATCGCATAGAGCAGCTGGAGGGTATTTTTACCACAATGCATTGATGAAAGATAAAGCAGATATGTTTTAGGTGACAGAGGGAGGTGAAACTCCAGGACACGCTATATAAGGTTCTGCTTTTTGATTTAAAGACATACTGAACACTTCATTGTCCAATCCTGGTCCCACTTTCTTCCCATGCTGGGACTTTCTGAGCCAGAAGCAGAGATGCTCACATGAGACCAATCACTGGCCTTAGCAGTCACTGGAGAGAGAATGGTGACATCACTCACACATGTTACCAGTTACTTACCAGCGACTACTGAGACCAAGGATTGTCTCAGTGGTCATGTGACATCCGAAGCGGAAAGTCATGGCAAGGGAGAGAAATGGGACCAGAACTAGACAATGAAGGTCTTTTTTTGTTTTGTTTTACACCCACCCCGGCCACCCTGAGTTTGTCCTTAGTCCTGGACAACCACTTTATGATGGAATTTTCCTTTTAAAGCAGTTTGAAAAAGATTAAGCAGCAAACATCTTGTCAACCTCAATGTTCTTAACAGGACTATTCATCATTATGTCAAATTCAGTGTTTTAACAAGGCTTTGTATTATATAGAAACACATGTTTAAAGCAGTAAAATATTTGTTAAACAAGAATTTCACTTTAAATATAGTGTAATGTAGAAAAAGTGTTTTCCATTATGATTTAACAGCCATCGCTTTTGCTAAATTCAGTGAAATCATATAGACTTCAGAGCAGCATTGTATTAACATAAATTGCATATATAGGGATGTATTCATAAAATCTTGGCTTGGGATCTGCAGGAGTAAGCAGGAAAGCAATGTCCCAGTCTTGGTGATAGGGTTGCCATGATTGCCAATGTCAGATTAGTGTTCCCTAGGGCCATCAAAGAAATAACCCCTAGGGTTTATCCCCCATCTATATAGAACATGTCTAATAGGTTGTTTGTGAAAGAATGGGTTACTAAGTCAACTATGGGTTGTGATGTAAAAAATACCCATTGTGATGACAATGACAATTGAGCAAAACTCAATACAGTGCACAACATTATGGGATAGGAGACTTGGTGGAAGAATTAGGTCCAAGATGTTATCAGGTCTTTCAAACCCAAGTGGTCATGGTTTCCTCAGGTCGCAGCTATTCTCTGGTCATGGTGGTGGTTTCTGCTTCTCACAAACCCAGGCTCAGGCAGACTTGAGGTTGGTTGCAAAGAGTAAGATGGTGGTAATAATGTTTCCCCCGGAGCACTCCCTATTAAAGGTCTCTTGACTGATGGTGATTGGGATGCCTTGAAAGTTTGATGCAAATAAGACATGTGTGTCCATCACATGACCATGGACTGTATATCACATGACTATGGACTGTATATCACATGACCATGGAATGATTTTTATCCACTGGAAGTAAGCAGAATGAATGACAACAAGCAGAGATCCAGAAAACCAGGAAGAATTGATATATATCAGTTGCGGTAGTGCACAAAAAACTCACAACATTATATAACTTTTCATCATAGATATAGTAACATGTATTTGCTGAAACTGGATAAACCCTCTAAAGACAGTAATATGGCTCATCTGGGGCACTAGAAGAGTACACCGTGATGTCACACAGCCTCATTGTGATGTCACAATGTCCCAGTATCATAGCACAAAGCCTTACTGTGATGTCATTCTGACACTCTTGTGATTTCACAATGCCTCATAGTAATGTCACAAAGCCCCATTTTTATAATACAGAAACCACTTTGATGTCATAATGCCACTTTGTATCAGAATACTCCATTTTAATGTTCGTTTTGATGTCATACAACCCCACTGTGATGTCACAGAGACAATTGTAATGTCACAATGCCCCATTGTGATCTCATAATAACCCACTGAACCTATAACCCAGAGTACGGGATGATACCTAGTGCAGACAACTCAGACTCTTAGATCAAGGTGGGGAGAGAGCAGTGAATGGAGCTGCACTCACCTGAAACTGTTGTGCGATACAGGCACAACACTGACATCCACAGTAGTCTCCTCCAGCCCGCCCTGGTGCCTGTCTTTGAAACCAATCCTACTTAGATCACTATAAGATACTTGTAGTAGATAAAGAAGGCTCCATGGAATCATTGGTTATTGGAACATCATTTGCTGGGAGAGAGAGAGTACAACTAGACAGTTGAATAAGACAAGTGCAAGGTCAAGGAAAACATATATACAATTGTGTGTTTCTAAAAAAAAAAACACTGGCTACACTGTAGTGGGGCCCCGGCCTAATAAGTAAAATTTATGAAATTAGTAAATCTGAGTCTAAAAGGAGACCTAGCTGATCATTTGGTGGCCTAATCTTTCATACCAAATTTAGAACACCTTGATGCTCAGTTTCCAGCTCTTGCTGAAAAATAGCTCCAGTAACAACTATTGTACAACTTACAGTACAGTACGTGCAACCTGGATGCAGCTTTTTTATTTCCCAAGGTTTTCTTTACATTTCTCACATGAAAATGGTATGAAAGATACGTACACAGTAGTTTTGCAAGATTTCAGGAATTTCTAGAGACTGTAATACTCAATGACAGCTGTGCTGCTACATAATCTATGTATAGATGGTTGTTTGCATTGTATAAATGTATGAATGGGTGGTGTGCTTGATATTTTTTGCTTAGTTCCACTTTAATACAAGGAGAAGCAGTTATGCAGATGAAACAAAATCGACTCATATTTTTTTAATCAAGCTGGAAGATAAAAGGCTGCTGTGTATTACAGAATGTTTCCAGTCTTGAATGTAATAACATGAAATTATCTTCATTTATTTGAAGAGTCATCCCAGGATATCGAGACCTCAGTCTGCACAGGGACTTGTAAAGTTTTCAAGAGCACTTCATCTGTAAAGAGGCAGCAACTGTATATTCTCCTAGAAGCCTACAGGGAGAGGGCTCTCTATGTTACAAGTGTGACCTCCTCATTCACTTGTAGGCATCCATGGCTTCGCTGCACAGCATATTCTCAAGTTTATTGAAATGATGTTTGCTTTTTATCCTTTATATTGAATTATTCATGATCTACTTAAAAAATGTTGTTCCTCTCTTCAGGGGCTCTCTAGCAGCTCTGTCCTATGGTATGTAAACCATTGTAACCATCTACAAGGTTCTTTAAGATCAGGACTTCACAGCCAGTTTATATGATGCTATTATTTTATTTTCTAACTAAGGTTAATAGTTGTATATTTACTAGAGATGAGAGAACCAGTTTGTAACAAACCAGGTTGATTATGAATTTTCCAAAAATTTGGGGTTTGGCCAAATCAGCAATTTTTGTGATTTGCCACTTGCGAATCATTATTATACTCTGTGATCTCTTCAGATCCAAGAGTATAATAATCAGAGGCCCAGGGAAGGTGCGAAAAATAAAGAAACACATAGTCACCCTTCCTAACCAACTCTGAGAACCAGGGGCATAACTACTAAAGACTGGCCCCCATAGGAAACTTTGACTTGGGTGTCCCCTACGCTTTGTGCCCCCTTTCCTGGTCTCCACACAGTATAACGCCCCATTTACACACACTATAATCTCCCAAAGTAGCCTCCACACAGTATAATGTCCCATAGCGGCCCCTCCAAACAGTATAATGCCCCATAGCGGCCCCTCTACACAGTATAATGTCCCATAGTGGTCCCTGCACACAGTATAATGTCTCATAGTGGCCCCTGCACACAGTAAAATGTCCCATAGCAGCCCCTGCACACAGTATAAAGTTACATAGTGGCCCTTGCACACAGTATAAAGTCACATAGAGCGTCATTATGCATCTTGATGCCTGTCTGACCCATGTGACATCTGTGGCGTCACTACAAAGGGCGAAGACAGCAGGGAGCCACGTTTTTATGTTCGCTCACCTCCCCTGGGCCTCCGATTATTATACTCTGGAGTCTAAAGAGACCCCCAAGTATAATATCAGTATTTGTTGGGGTTCGCCCAACAAATACTCTTGCCGTGGGCCCGTGCCTTACTTACTGATCCTCGCTCCTGCCTACGTCTGCCTCTGCTTCCCCTTAGTTCCTCTATGAGCCCCAGCAACATGATATGGGATACACGGTGCACCCTGGATGGCAAAAGGGGAAGCGGAGATTGCTGCGAGCAGGATAACATTAGTAGCAATAATTGGAGTGTGCAACATCGACAGAGAGCATGGTCCTAAGACAAATACATTTATTTTCAGTGTGTACTTCCATTTTTCATGTACTTCTAAACATTTCATTTTGATTCTCAGCCATCTTGCAAGTTGCAGCTACAATATGAATGTAATAAATACATACCATGGTATATACATACCACCTATAGCACCTGTGTACAGTTCTAAAACTTCTGATCTGGTTGTGGGTTTCAGTCTGCTGCACATGGGAACATTAAGGGCACATGCACAAGACCATAGATGTCTTTAGTGTCCTCTGTATTCAACAAAAAAACATGTCCACATTGCATCAGTATGTCATTCTTAATCACAGATCCGCAAGACTTGCATGATCCTGTAGACTTGTAGGGGTGAGCCTGTGCCGCAAATACGGACAGGAATAGGACCTGCCGATGGTTTCTACAACCTGGGTGTGTATGGGGCATAGAAATGAATGGGTCCTTGTACTATCCGCAAATGCGGATCTGTAATTATGGACAATATGCTGAAAACAGCTATGGTCGTATGCAAGGGGCCTTACAAAGCAAAATGTCAAAAGAATTATGTAGCAAGTTGATGATGAAAATTAGCTATAAATAACACCATTTTTCACGATTGATTTGCATCTGTGTGGCCTCCATTGTTCATGCAGCTTCATAGACTCAAGTCTAAGAATGAGCTGTATAAAATGGCCAAAAATGGGAAGTCTTGTTTTTTGAATGGTCATTCACATGGCCCCTAAAAAAAAAAGCGGACCAGTTAATGGCATTAATGTTAGTGCAATCATGGAATGGCCATTTTTGTGAATCTACTAAATAAATACATCTAAGATAAATCGTGAAATATATTACATTTGGGGCCACAGTATATAGATGTATATATGTCAGCTAACATGCCAAGTTTATAATGCTGCACAGTTATAGATATGTTGAAATTTATGCCGATCTTGCAGATACATATTTTCATGCACCATCCACACTGTTAGTCTATGTTCCCAACAGTATTTCAGAAAATGAAAGTGCCCTGTAAAATCCTATGTAACTGCTATCGGAGAACTAGTTATAATGACGATGACATACTTTACTGATAATCCATAGTTAGCTTCCCAGTTCCTCTCCATGTGTATAGCATGCACTGTATGATGTATTGTACACCTCTGTACAGTTAGACTCTTCTCTATAGTAATGCTGATTCAGTAGCACTACTACTTGTCCCACAGTCTGCAGACAGGCTGATGTTCACTACTCTGATCTCTGGGGGTTACTTGGCGATGGGGGGGAGGGGACAGAAAAAGGTCAGGTAAAAAATTATAATTACTGAAAAAAGGAGAAATCAGAAAATCAGAGTCCTTTTCTTTTTTGCTGAAGGTCAAGTGACTTTCAGCAGTTTGTGAACGATTGGCGAGGGTATTAAACTTGCCTTGTCCTTTTTGTCCTCCGATCTTTCTTTTACACTTGCACACAAAGCCTTTGTATCATTGATTCACGCTCTTTAAGGAATAACAGCTTATCGGAAATTACATTTTATGACAACAACTCGATCTTGATGAAATAGAAGGCTAAGTGGAAAGGACCAAACAGAATAAAAGTGGGGTCATTGTTTCCCAAAGTGCCCTGTTTCCACTTTATAATGTGCACTATAATGTGCGTATGGTTTGTTATTGGCAACTTCTATGTTTACCCTTCACTCTAGTTTTCCTATATATGTGCTGATGGGGGTCAATAGTTAAAAAACCAAATATTATGCAGACAAGTTTGTAGAGCATTAAAGGGGTTGACTAGCAGTTGGAGCAATCATTATGGAGGCCAGCGGGAGTTGTCACATGGGACCTAGGACTTCCTACGACAAGGCGTGAGTGACAGACAATGTAGCACCCATGACAGGTGAGTGACTTTTCTTTATCTTACACCTCCAATGGCCTTCGCACAGGTTGCTCCAATTTCTGGACAATCTCTTTAAGGTGGCCTTCATGTGGCTATCTATCACCATACCATTTTTTACAAACAGCTGACAATGGTATAAAAACAAAAAGGAGTAATTCTCACTACCAATCCCTTTCTGCTCCAATGCTGGCATTTCCCTGGACTCTGATGGTCCCTGTGCACCCTAATAATAATAATAATAACAATAATAATAATAATAAAAAACGTATTTACTGTATATAGCGCCAACATAGCATTGCTTATACAGTGGTCCTACTGTTTTTTATGATAAAGGTTATTTTAATTACATAAAAGAAAAAGTTGTATGATCCGTCACCAGTCTGGACATATAAGGTTACAGTTTAATAAGGCATCTGTGGGATAATGGAGGAGTGTGAACAGAGGAGGGTTAGTTTTAGGGAGTGTAACTGCAGAATAATTTAGATTAGGAATTGTGATAGGCCTGTCTGAAGAGATGTATCTTTAGGATGAGCTTGAAGCTGTAGAAGATGCGAGTTAATCTGATTGTTAAGGGCAGAACATTCCAGAGAAGTGGTGAAACTTGCGAGACTGGCACAGACCGGAGGCATCAGTGTAGCGCTTAGACTAATAGATGAGCCTGGCCGCTGTATTCAGAATAGATTGTAGAGGGGAGAGTTTAGTAAGGGGAAGACCGATTAGTAAGGAGTTACAGTAGTCAAGGCGAGAGTGTATCAGGGCAACAATAAAGGTTTTTAATGTTTCCATAGTAAGGAAAGGCCGGATTCTGAAGATGTTTTTGAGGTGGAGATGACATGAGTGTGTGAATGAATGGATATGGGGGGTAAAGGAAAGGTCTGAGTCAAACATAACCCAAGGCAATGTGCATACTACCTAGGATTTATGATAAGACTGCAGACGGAAATGGAAATATCAGGGTTAGGTCTGTTAGTAGATGGTGGAAACCGCAGTAGTTCAGTCTCTGAGAGATTCAGTTTCAGATAGAGGGAAGACATGATATTAGAGAAAGCAGAGAGACAGTCACTGGTGTCCTGTAGTAGTGCAGGGATGATGTCACGAGAAGAGGTATATAGTTGGGTATCATCAGCATAAAGATGGTACTGGAAGCCAAATCTGCTGATGGTTTTTCCATTGGGGTCTGTGTAGAGTAAGACTAGAAGGGGACCTAGGACTGAGCCCTAAGGAACCCCAACAGAGCCTGCTACACTGAATGTGCAGTCTGAGACATATGAGGAGAACCAAGTGTCTGTGAGGACAATAGAGCGGAGCATACTGAGGAGGAGCTGGTGGTCAACAGTGTCAAATGCTGCTGAGAGAATAAGAATCAGAAGGGAATAGTCACCATTAGATTTAGCTGTCAGAAGATCATTGGAGACTTTTGTAAGGGCCGTTTCAGTAAAGAGCATAATGTGGAAGCCAGATTGTGAGGGGTCAAGAAGAGAGTTAGCAGAAATACAACACTGGTGTATCCACACGACAGTGTCAGACTGCGGTGCCTAGAGCCCACCGGTAAAGTTCATTATGGTGGCCCACTATACAGCTACATGCAAATATTACCTGATACGCGTTTGCAAATCCCTTAAATTTCACCAAGATAAATGTATTTTTCAGTAGTAGCTTACTGCCTAGCCCTTGCCTCTGATTGTTTCTATTTTAGGGCCCTGTCAGTAGTCTGCTACCTGGTTCTGGCATTGGACTAGGGCCCCTTTTTAGCTCTGTGACCCCTGCAGTGTGATTGAGAAGATGGTGCCCAGAAAGGAAGGATACTAGCTGGTCTGACTCTGTACCTAGATGCTATCTCACCCAATGTGTCTACTGTATATAAAATAGACTGGGTAAATTCTTAATTAATCTACCCAGTATACTGTCATATAGCCTACTCTAGATGCTGTATGATGAGTATTTGTATGCCAGAGTGTTATGGGTGTCCATCTGGCTCAGGGCCAACTGGGGCATTCACCGGTTTACCTGTGGGCCAGTCCGAGCCTGACATGACATGTGAGCACTGCAGCCGATCACTGGCCGCAGAGATGACATAAGTGGAGTCAACGTGTCACTGCTACAGTCAATGATCAGCTGGAGAAATCATAGGTCACCACACCATGTCATCTTTGGAGCCTGATAAACAAGGAGCAGTGGGGGAACAGGGAACTTACTGCATGTGAGCAGCAGTGGATTAGGGTTGGATAAGACCTTTAAAAAATCCAATGCTAGATTCTGAAGGTGACCAGGGGCAACACTAGTATATTTTTTCTGCTGGTTATGTAGAATCAACACATTCTGCAGTGCTGTATAGAAATTGTCATCATACACATTAATCTTTGTCCCTATGGGGGCTCAGTCTTAAAGACTTGGGTTATTACATTGCATTTATTTAGCAAAATCAGGTAAGGCTAGGTTCACATCTGCATCGGAGTTTCCACAGGAGATTCAATCGCAGATTCCACCTAAAATCAGTGGAGAGAAAAGTTCTGCATAGAAGTTATAGTCTATGGGGTCCACGGTTGTCCACGGGTAGCTGCTTTTTTAGCCGACGGAATATCTGTCGTTCGGGTCCCCATACAGACTTGAAAAACGGAGAGAAGAACGCTAGTGTGAACCTAGCATAAGTCATTTTATATATGTTGGAGTATTTGTTTGTCAGGTGTACTTTGTACATTTACATGGGCCAATTCTGGCTTCCGACAATTGGGCTGATAATAGGGTTTGTAAAGTGGCCGTAACACATTCAGAAAAAAAAAAAAAAAAGACCACACATTATTTATTTATCATCTTTATACATAAATTTAACTAATGAAACTAAAATTATATACTGAAGTATAAATATTATATAATAATATATTAATTGTCCCTAAATTGTAAAGAAATTTTTGTTGGTGGATCCTGGCAACGAAATGTCTATGGGACTTTATTTCAAATATGGACTATCCTGCTACCTGGAAAATAAAATGACTTATCTGAAGATGTCAGGTCTCTGCTAACCACCCCAGTCACTCAGCTAACATCTGAGCTGAGTCTACAGGGACTAATTTAGACTACCAATTGTCTATTCCCAATGGGAGGGAATCAGTATGTAAGGTCATAACTTCCACAGTAACTTGAAGATCCTGGACTCTAATACAAAACCTTTAAGAAAGCCCCCAACTAGTACTTGACATTTAATAACCTCACATCTTTTTATGTGGCAGAGAATCCTATGCCCACCTTTAAGTATCATGGCTTGGCTGTTACTGATATCACTACATCTTCTATTGCTTCTATCACCATCCATGTCTTCTCATGTAATGACACCAATGACCATTAGATGTTGTCTTAATTTCTATTGACATAAAATGCTATTTTATTACATGTGAACACTTTCTCACTGTAGCGTCTTATATGTAAAGATAATCCTATTAATTTACAGGGACATTCTTTTTAATTCATTACATAATACATAAAATGAGATAATTGTCAAAAACAGCAATAGAGTGAAGTAAGGCCAGAGAACTATTCTTTAGCATAAAGGAAGATTTCTCCCTTCTATCTTCTTGGCACTATCCGAGCCTCCTAAATTACAAAAGATTATTCTTCCTTCTGCCATTAGGCTTTATACATGCAGCTATAATTGTTCTTGGGAATAATTCGTATTACAGTACTCTTTATAAAAGATCTTTTCTCCAAGTAATTTAATTTTTTAAACCCATTTTCTTCATTGCCGTCACCTATTGGATTTTTTTTGTAGTAAGAGAATTCTCCCTAAGAAGAGATTTTCAACCTTTGCCAAGTATGCTTTGAATTTTATTCTATAAGGGGTAAGAAAAAGCCACATGGTTCAGGAAATGGAAGTCCAGCTAGCTAGTGACAAACACATAAGTGTCCACTTGGCACCTTAGCTGCAACTAATTGGTCCAAGTCTGTATAGATGAGGCTGCCAGTCGGTGTGAATTACAGTCTCAATGCACCTCATTCACTGTCCAAGAGACAAGACATCCGGGATAAGACTGCTATTCCCAGTGGGGTGAGCACAAACACAAGGAGAAAATCTACTGATTCATGCCAGAAGTGAGATTCGGCATCTTGAAAAACAGGCTCTTTGAATTGCAGATCATAAAACTGTATAAGCCTGTGCTGAAAATGTAGATTTGAAAGCATCAATCTTCCTTCCCACACAACACTCAACCTTTAGTTCTCTTCATACATTTTCTCAGATATGCTGCTCGCTCATTTTTCATCAGTACTTTTAACCTATATATTGTCAAATTCCAGAAAATAGCTTGACCATCTTGCATCTTATTACTTTAAAGGACATTTGGGATATTTAGTATTGTTTATCTGTTGCCTATACAACACCAATATATTCAAAGCAGTCCCTGTCTCCAATGGGGTTTATGATTTCTCGAAGGCTAAGGCTTTATATTGCGTCAATGCAGTGTTTTGGCTGCCTTTTACAGTACCAACAAAGTGAATGAGAGTTCATTAATCTCATATACACATTGTGGGGGGAAAAAACACGGAAATACTGCGTTTCCAAAATGCATGCCTTTTTGAAAGCCGCAGCATTTTAGTTTTAGTTGCAGAATTGCAAGCGTTTTCCCTATAGATTAATAGTGGAGGAAAACACAGCAAAAATGCTACAGAAAAAAAATGCAACATGTTTTTATGCAGTGTTTTTTACCTGCGTTTCACTAAGTGGGGCTTTAGCCTAAAAGTGTCTTGACACATTTTGATAATCTTTGCAAATCTACTCCTTGCCACCGCTTAGGGTCATTTAAACATTAAACACTAGTACATGACCACTTTAGATGGTCAATATTGTTTTTGCCAATACTGGAGAATATAAAAAAAAAAATCATTCACAAGATCGCTGGGTCTAAATGCAGGTGGCCAATGGTCTAGTAAATAACACAACAATCTAAACTTTGATGCTTTGTCTCTGTACTGTGTCATATAATTTATCACAATATTGAATCTACTTTTATCACAATTTTGAGGTATTGGCACATGTTATCATATGTCATTTGATGTTTTCAGGAGCGGTAGTGAATAACCACACAAGCAAATTATCACATGCATTATTGAACCAATGGGAGCACTCCAATTAAGGATGGATTTTAATACACTTAAATTACACTACAATTATAATTTCACTATAAATAACATACCTTATTGTATAGTTGGTTCTGAAAAATCTGTCACATATATGCCGCAAGCATGCCTTTGGCATATGTCTACTCTACAGAAGCCTGTGGATGTTTTATATTTATTTGGTATACACACTTATACATCACACTTAAACTAGATATTGCCAGAGCCTTAGCCCTACTTTAGTTTCCCATTGTGAAGTCCTTGGAGACATCATTTAACCTTGAGCATGGTTAGCTCGAAAAATCTATGAAAAATGAAAAGCTGGACACAGGCCAACATTTACTAAACCATTTATACCAGTTCTGATGTAAATTCAATTTTTCAAGTAATTTTTGAAAAGTGACAGGGACAGTGGGCATAGCATTATATCTGAATAGATCACCTGCTCATAGACATGCTCAGTGGTTAGTATTGTGGCCTTGCAGCACTGGAGTCCTAGGTTTGAATCTGACCAAGGATGACGTATGAAAAGAGTTAGTATGTTCTCCCTGTGTTTGCGTGGGTTTCCTCCGGGTACTCCTCTTTCCTCCCACACTCCAAAGACATACTGATAGGGAATGTAGATTTTGAGACTTATATGGGACAGTGACTGACAAAGTCTTTAAAGCGCTGCAGAATATGTTGGTGCTATACAAATAAGCAAATGAAAAGAAAAAAAAATGTGTTTTTTAATAAATTTAGCACAAATCTCCTTTACATATAAGATATGCCAGTCTTAGGAGATGCCATAATAGACACTTAGTGGCTATTATGTCCATGACGCCTATTTTCTTACATCTCAAACATGTCAGTCATTTATTAGGTCACAGATCTCAGGTTCACCCTAGAAAACTACCCAGTTTTATTTAATAAAAAGCAAAAAGGTATCATGTGGCCAGTGGTGAACCTAGCCTCTTTGCTGCCTATGGAAAGACGCCCCCCCCAAAAAAAATAAAATAAATAAATGTAAAAAAAATTAAAAATTGACTTTACATGCAACTAGCTTCACACGCTGCTATTGTTGCACAATGTACACAACGTTATAAAACAGTTTATAAAAGAATTCTTCTTCCTGTATTACTTCAGTGTCAGAGATCAACATCACGGCATTAACAATGAAAATAACTGCTTGGTGGATGGACGAGCCCACATTGTCCCCATTCTCTTTAATAGGAGCGCCGCAGATAGCTGAGTACTGGACTTCGGGTATCTTTGACACTCCAATCAAAGTGAATGAGAGCCACGCGGGTTCATCCATCTACCAAGTGACATGCCTATACTCAGCCGCAGCCAGGGTGAATTCCCACCCAGTGGGGGAAAAACCCAATTCTCAGGCTCAGTGGGGGTCTCAGCTGACTGATCCCCATCAATCAGGTATTTATCCTCTATCATTTAGGTGAATACAGTGCAGTAACATTTTGTGACTTACAGGTGACGTCTCTGACTAATCGGTCACATTTCCCTTCTCTTCCCTCTGGACCGCCATGATCACTTCTTCCAGCTGTGACTTGTCTCTGTAAAGTTTGCAACACAGATATCTTTGGCTCCTCACTTTTCCAGGCATCCAACCCACATTGTTCTCACCTGCACACCCTTCCTGCTGCTACCCCAATTATAAAATATATGATATAACCCCCCCATAATGAATAATACCCACAAGTGCATCTTTATATTAATAACTTCCCTGTGTACCCCCTTTAAATAACGGGCCACAGCAAAAAAAAAGTACTGCTGAAAAAACCGTGGTGGCAATGAATCACATTTTTTCCCACAGTGCTTTTCACAGAAAGTGCACAGAGGTTTCCTCTGCTGACTTTCTGCTTCAATTATACTTATAGGGAAACACCAGCGTTTCCGTAGGTATAATTGATATGCTGCAATTTCCGAAACCGCAATGGTTTTGGAAATTGCAGTGTGTCAGCTGCACATATTTTCCCATCCACTTTGCAGGGACTGTAAAATGCCGCGTCTTTTTTCCGTGGGCAAACCGCGGCGTTTATGCCACGTGGGGCTCTGGCCTTAACGACATTCCATACACTGTTGTTTTGTGGTTATTCTGAATAAGCAGAGCTGCAGTATAAAGCATGGAACATAGACAGAGCAGCAGTCTATGGATTGCAGATTGCTGCAGATTTCCAATACACAATGTAGCAGATGTAGCAGAGATAAAAGGAGCGCACACAGGTGTAAATTCACTTGCTGTATGTGCCTTGACGTTTATTGAATATTCTTTGTTTATTATAATTTTGTAGAAATAACCACAGACACAGATTTTAGTTTGTTTAATTGTTATGATTGTCTCAACTGTTTTAATTGGTATAATGTTTACCTTTAGAAGCTTTTTATGTACACTTATGAAGTAGCTGAAATAGTAACTTGTTTGTATCCTTTCTATTAAAACTTTAATAAAAAATACATAAAAAAGAGCCAGCACTAAAGAAAATAAGGTGTGCATTATCTATAATGAATTATGTCTCATTTACAACTGAAAATCCACTTTAATGTAATAACCTCTAAATCACATGATTTATTGTTCCTTGGCAATCTCTATAGTCTCATAATTAGATATGTAAATACAGCCATTTACACAACCCTGGATGGCAGTCATTATTTGCATGCTATAGTGTATATATGAAAATATTGGAAGCAACGGATGTTCCCTTTAAGCAAACACATTGAAATCAGTGTTATTACAAGTGACTGGTTACAGGTGAGAGACCCTACAGGTCTTATTAATGATAGCAATAATTGTCACAACATGCAAGTATTATTTCACCTATATGAGAACCCACTGGCTGATCAATCAATGATGAAGAGATTGTATTTAAGGGGTCAATAATTACACAAGCTTTTTGGCCATGTGAGTGGTATGTCATGTGGTCCCTGTTGAGCATGGTGAAGAAACTCAGGAAGACAAGACAGATTAACTGAAATTGTTGTTTCTTCAGATTTTAGCTCAGTGGTTTCAAAAGGCTAAGGGAATGCTCACACGACAGTAATGCACATTGGAAAAATCCAACATGTATTTTTGCTATGATGCCCACAGTGGAAATTGTGGGTTGAGCTTTGAGTTCCTGCTGCAGTTTGCAGTTTTATCAACCACAGATGGGCACCTGACTCAAGGTGTGGCTATTCGCCATGGTTTCAGCTCTGACACTGCAGAAAGTTAATGCAATCAATCAATGATTTGACATCAATGGGAGCTGAGCTGAAGTAACTGTGCCTGGTCACTATACAGTGTACGGAGCAATCTGCTCCCGGCTCCATAAACTATATAGTACAGGGACTGTACACACCCCTAAACAGCTAAACTATGCAGGAGGCCACTGTTGCCCCCCCCCCTTTGATCAGATATTTATGGCCTATCCTAAGGATTGGCCATAAAAGAAAAAGTACTGGGCAACGCTCTGTAGAGGCACAGGCAACAATTGTAAGCCCTTGCGGGCAGGGCCCTCTATCCCACTGTGCCAATTGGTCACTGTTAGCATTGTGTTTGTTTTGTATATTTTGTGTACTGTATGTAAATCGTCAAGTATAAAGCACCATGGAATTAATGGTACTATATAAATAAATAATAATAATAACATAGCCCCTTGTATATACAGTAGGATAATCTGGCACACAGTTCAGTTGTACCCGAACTAGGTGGTAGCAGTCTTCTTCAATTTATTCTTATCCCAGAGCAAGGTCATCAGGTGGGGTCACAATAGCAGCCTTGCATTGAGCCAGCCTCACAGAGGTTTTTCACACACAATTCAGTTACTGTATTAGATGCCATACTTTTGTATCATTGCTCACTACATTAGGGTAGTGTGCTTATTCATACACCAATTGACAAGCACTACTTCTTCCAATACTACCAAGTAGTTACTGCCTTGAAAAAATCAGGCGATACCTTTTAGAGGTTAACTGAGTATATTTGATAGTAAGCTTTCGAGAGTCTAGCTCTCTTCTTCAGACATACAAGAAACTGAAAATTCACAAACTCTTTATACACACAAGACCTGGATCTTCAAAGGATCTTAGAATCTTTAAAGAAAATCAAAATGCAATATAATATAAGTTAATGCAAAAATTTCAAACTCTGCAATTTGGACTTAATATTCATGCCAGTTTCAGATCACACTATGTATGAACTGTGATAGCAAAGAAATAACAGCAAGAATTACTGATCCCTCTGTCACACCCCACAAGTTTCCAGATTGTTTATTTCTTGACCTGTTGTAAATAACTTCTCTACTTATATTGCATTTTGATTTTCTTTAAAGGTTCTAAGATCCTTTGAAGATCCAGGTCTTGTGTGTATAAAGAGTGTGTGAATTTTCTTGTATGTCTGAAGAAGAGAGCTAGTACTCTCGAAAGCTTACTATCAAATATACTCAGTTAGCCTCTAAAAGGTATCACCTGATTTCTTCACTCTTCCACTGCTTTCTATGGCTAACACCGTACAACATTATACTAATAGTTACTGCCTTGAGGCATGCATTGGCTGGTTCACATCATGCTCCCATGTGACCCAGTCTCAGTCAGTCCTGCAACCTACACCTAAAGCTACAATGTGCATTACAATATCACATGCACATTCCTCCACACAATATATGCCTGTCCAACCCACCAACAACGACCATCACTACAATATTTTACATACATATATGGCAGTAGCATAACATGAGCAACTTAACATAGCGTGAGACCAAACTCTAACCCCTAGCAACAGTCACAAAGGATACTTGAGAGGAAAACATGAACGCTGTCAATTGGATTTCAACCTTTTTATACTCATAGATCAATAGTGAAATAAACACATTTTAGACAATTAAGTCTCATTTAATAGAGCATGTGATTCTGGACCAAAACCTCTCTAAATTTCCTGTCACTAGGTGTCTCCTTCCTTGCTAATTTGCTGTTCACTCCCTGTTACTAGGGAAATTCTATCTTTAGATACCAGCAGGCTCAAGACAGGAACACAGTGAGTGGGGGTGGGGGACTCTCTTCACAGCCTCTACATTTCTACACACAGGACTGCTCTGTGCTTCCTACCTGTACACTGCTCAGATGAGTCTGCAGCTTCTCCCAGCCCCAGCAGCTCTATAAAAATGAGTGTAAGAAGACTCTATCTACTTCTGATTAGCTGCTTGTGTTATTGCTGATGAGATGTTAATAATAGACAGCAAGCAGTGGTCTTTTTAATTGTATCATAACCTGGATTTAAAGTCCAATGTCCATGGATCTCCTATAATATAGTCACTTGGGCTTTTACAACTATTTTTTCTATTTTACAGTAACTCCTGGCAGAATTACATGTAAATAAACCCAGCAAAATCCTGCACATATTTCAACTTCTGATGAAAACTCAGGTCTGCTTTAAACTGGCCATATTCTAAAGATTTTTAGTAGCCAAAAAGGCTCATTGAGTCCATTTTGTGCTAACCATAAACATATAACTGATCAGTCAGATATCTATGGAAAATTTAATTTAACATTTTGGATTTTTTTGGGTCATTGGTGCAGTCGTTGACAATACTTGAAAAACTACGATAAGTTTACAGGTCAAGTCAGAGACTGATCTGCGATTTGTCTTTTTTACCTTATTAATAAGTGCAACAACCTTCACAGACCAACCACATGCAGCAAGTTGCTCAGAAAGTAGCCATAAGGGATTACCAGTGTATGGCTAGCCTTACACTTTAAAGGCTACGTTAATGACAAAAGATAGACGTGAAGCATGGTTGCTGCACAGAGTACATTTGTAGGTATTCTGGCTTCTCTGCTACATAGAGATATTTGTCACGCTCGCTCTCTAAGCATGAGACAGTAGTACTACCCACATTCTATATTATTGTGGCGGCTGAGACTGTTTTATATTGTGTTACGTTACATAGCATTACGACATGTAGCTGGAGAAATCAGATAGGCAGACATTATGGAAAACCTCAGCTCATGCATCAACCAAACTACCATTACAAAGGAGCGGGATCTACAGCTGGAATAAGAACAGAGAGCGAGCAGGATATGAGCTGACAGATAACTTGCCTGCCAATGCTGATTTCTACCGAGGACATGTTTCCGAAAGGTTTAGCATCCGTTAACTGCCTTTTAATTGCTTCCATATAAACAAGGCATTTCCTATGGGCTTGTTCTAGTTCTCCTCAATAAGACTTCTCTCTGAATCTCATCATGTTGCCTGTCTGTCTCTCTAATAAGCCGTAATAAGCTCCTGGCTCATAAGAGATCTTGTGCGTCTCTTCACGAGCGAGCACAGCGTTTCGTGCAGTCTACACCTCATTAAGAGGGCAGAGAAGCCGCCACTCCTGATTGGATTGTTTGCAGGGATTTGCTAAATAAGGTTTTATGCATATACGTAGAACTAGAAAGAAGCTTATGGTACTTTTCATTTGGGCATATTGTGATTTCTAATTGGCTAAATGCTGGTAAATGAGCTCAAGTCGCTTGGAGATAAGACGATTCTACTTCGCTAAACTTCGCCATTATCTGAGTTCTTTAATTGGACGCTTCCATCTCATTGACACAAGGAGATTATGTTCAGTGGCTGACAGAACAAAACATTTTTGCAACCATAGGTCACCAGAGGTGCAATGCTCAGATATTAGTTTTTACAATGTGTTCTAACTAGTATTAGGCATGCATGAGTTAAAAATTCAGTCAAAAGAGGTGATCTGTGAGGAAATTTTTGCATATGGCAAAACATATATGTGGAATATATCTATAGGAATCTACATATGCTTCCAGTCACATTGATGTGGTATAGTCCACAAGAATCTATGCATTCTGTCTCAATTATAGAGTCCATAGAAATCTATATATCATCCTACATATGGGGGATTGTCCACAGGAATCTATGCATTCTTCTGGTCACATACACCCATAGGAATCTACATATGGTTCCTGTCACATAGATATGGATTTGTGCATCTATAAAGTTGACTGCACACAAATAAGTGATATCTCATAACTGCTTTCCAACTAATAGCTGACATTACAGTACTCACTGGAGCCGTCACACAGCTCTTCATTGACCCTGGAATTGGTATGCATCTGCATTGTTTTCTATAGTTACATTTATCCCTCCTCCAGTGCCCCCCTAAAGTATCACTCTTCATTGTACCGTAGTTCTAGCATTCTGTTCCTTAAACAGATAGATGGCTGCTGTTGTAGAGGCGGGATTCAGAGCTGCAATCAGAGGCAGCCAGTGTCAGAGCTCAGAATCACACCCCTTGTCTGCTTCTGCCTGACACCGCCCTCCTGACAGTCCAGAGCCTAAATAGCATATCAGGCACCAAAACTAACAGTATTAATTGCTCAGGAACGGTGGGGGCTGGAGAAAAAATTCCAACTATGCCAGAATCAGTGGAGCAGCACTAGAAATGGATGACCCATATCAGCAATAGCAGGGGTCGACCCAAATTGTTTGGTTTTTAGCTGTTTTTGGCATTTGGTAACCCCAGAGTATAATGGGTGGAGGCACAGGGGAGGTGAAAAAAAATAAAAACATTTATACTCATCTTCCATTACCTCTTCTGGGCCTCCTTACGGGGTCCGGTGCTCTCCTGGGGGTCACCATTGAAGCCTGTGATTGGGCCACAGCAGTGACATGTCACACTGAGTGTCATGACATTATGCTCAGTATGCCTATGTCACTGCTGTGGCTCAATCACAGGCCTCAGCCGTGACCCCGTCACTAAGGAGAATGAGAGAGAGCGTCAGATGCCGCAAGGAAGCTCAAAAGAAGTGAGGGAAGTGAGATCAGTATAAATGTTTTTTATTTTTTACACTTCCCCACGCCTCCACCTATTATACTCTGGGATCTAAAGAGACCCCAGAGGATAATAATTTCACTTTGGTTTGTACTTGTTGAACCTGTAGGGACCCGAAACACATCAGGGACCCAAGCCACCTGAACCCGAAACATAACGAATCTTGGGAAGTTCTCCTTCTCTAAGCAGCACCTATTAAATGATGTAAAGAACTTGACTTGTTGGAAGTGGTGAAAGGTTCTCTTTCAGGCTAAGGCCCCACGTAGTGATCCACAGCCAAAAAACATTGTGGTTTTTTCCGCAGCGTTTTACACAGAAAGTTCGCAGAGTTTTCCTCTGCAGACTTTCTGCCTCTATTATAGCTATACGGAAAACGCCAGCATTTATTAATCTAAATATTATGAACAATGCACAATCCCACCCCAGAAAGCCCAGTCAAGATACAGAACAACAAAACAAAATACTGTATAGATGTACAGTACGTCACTCCAAAAATAAAAGCAAACTGTGCTTGAATGAAACAAGTCCAGTCACATATAGTACTTCTAATAAATACATTGTTATTAATAATAGATGAAAATGTTAATGCCAAGTGTCATAATTGAAGAATAAAAGATAACAAGAGACCGGACTACTAAACTAATGAAAGTGTTACATACCAACTAGTGATGTATAATGCCAGTAAAGTGCTGGAGGCAATATAAAAAAATAGGAAAAAGTCAAAATATGGGCTATATAGTAATAACTTCAATAGTGTAAATCTCAGTATGCCACACTACATATTGGCATCCTTGAGGATAGTAAACAAAAAGCCTACCAACAGATGTGTTTTACCCCAGGCTGTATCAAAGGCACTGAGTCTGACGCCATTGATGCAACCAACATAAACATAGATCAATGGGGGGATCAGGAACTGTTTCTGTAGGGACAGCATAGATTTCAAAATGAAGTGCAATTTTTTTTTTATTATTTTGCACTATATTCAGTTAATAAAAAAAGTGGTGGCCTTGAGGCAGATTTATCAAAACAGATGCAAAGTTAATGCGGCGCAGTTATACACAACAACCATTCAAGTCGCTTTTTGTATTTTACAAAGGGTCTCTGAAAAATAATTTGCGTAATCCATTTGGTTGTCATGGGTAATTTTTCTATTTCTCCCATGCACTAGTAAATGAATCACCCTGTTGTTTGCATCCGTGGAATGTGATACTTATACATCTTAAAATATTGAAGATCTTTATGATCAATTTAGAAGAAAAAATTTGTTCTTAAAAATATTGGAGTAATCCAATGTGGGATTCAGGCTGCCTTTGTACTTCATTCTTTCCAAAGAATATTGAGGGTAACTAATGTTATCTTTGTCCTTGGTCCACTAATATCTTACATAAGCCATTTATGCAGTAATAACCGAATGCAGGTTGCCATTGTGCTATTTTGGGTGCTTTTTTTCCTGCTGTTTTCAGTCTCTGCCATGGTTTTGTGCTTTCCTTTTTCCATTTAGGTCCACATAAAGAAGAGAAGCAAAAGGAGTAAGGCACACAATACTAGCGGACAAATATATTTCAAGAAAAACACTACGCAAGTGCTTATTACGCAATAGATTAATGTTTTGCTGGTCCATTTATCTCTGCTCAGCAGGACACAAATTGACTCTAACATGATTTTGTAGGTCCAGGGTCATTGAAAGAATCATTTTATATGCTCATGCCCCCAGACTAGGTTAGCCCACTTGGTTGTTACTTATATATAATTGTATCTTGTTGAGTCAGGTACTGGGTTGTACCTTGAAGGGATGCAGAGAGTACAGCTACACTTGTCCCTGGAGCCTCAAGACGAGCCATGAGGTGTCTCTTTCCAATATGAGGAGACCTGTACTGTAAACAATACATTACTGTTATTACAGTTGGAGGGCCGGATACAGATTTTGCATTGGGGCCCAGAAACTTCATGTTACGCCTATAGTTAGGCACATATCATGTATGTAGTTGGTCTCTCTCCTCCCTAAGGTGAGAATTCACATAGCAATAAGTCAGAAACCAACCAAAAATGTTAAAGAACATTCCCAGCTAATGTGGAAACGAAAGAACACTACATAAAAGTATGGAATATTAATATACATGTATTACAGTTAATAAACTACCTTCATAGGAAGTTATCAGTTTATCTGCTATAAATTCTTATTTTACATATGTAAATTAAGTTGAATTCTTTCCTTCCACAAAAAAAAGTAAGAGGAGAAATTTTCATAGTTGTCCAGTGTGATAAAACGTTTTAGAAAAGGGACAGAATGTAGCAACATTACTCACCTTACCACTCAACAGTTGCAGCTGTTTCTATACTTTTAGGTTCCCCCACTATATCTATATCTTCAGGAAGTGGTGACCCAAGTAAGCTGACGATCGACTGAGTGATGTTTCCTGGGTATTGAGATGGACCAGGAAGTAGAGAACTGGAGAATCAGGATACCAGGTGCTTACTTTTTTTCCCCCCTATTCTACCACCTTTTAACAAAAATGTTATCTCAAAGGAAAACCCCTGCAAGGCTTGGGCCACACATAGTGAACAGACTAATGAATTTCCATCAGGAATACTCAGCAGTATGTTTCCCTGGATGTCAAAGTGGCAAAAACCACCCAAAATCCTGCAGCACACCTACAGGAATCACAGCAGGTCTCTTACAACTTTCAACCTTTGCATTGTAAAAGTTGAAAGCTGGGGGTGGAACTTGTAGGAATAATTGACATTGATGCAGGCTTAGAACCAGTAGTGCAGGTCACTTTATGCTCTTTTAGAGCTGTGGATGAAGGTTGTGTAAATCTCACGCACTATGCTCTTACTGTAGATATCAGCAAGTTAGCCGCCAACAGGTTTGCAGTGACTAACCTACAGCATTTACTGAACAAGTGTTCCCAGCCTTCCTACCTAGCCTAGGAAAAAATATATATTTTTATACCATATTAGCCGGTAAATTATAGAAATTGAGAGGATGATGAAGAAACCAATAGTAAGGGGTCTTGCAAGCTCAATATTTGTCATAATCTTTTGCTGAAAATTTTGCATATGTGCAGTTACATCAATTTCCAACCCATGCTCTGTGTAAGTATCATTTATGGGCCATGCTAAATCTTTCTCTAGCAAGATTTTCTGCAACTACAGTTCAATGTATTTTACTTTATATATTAATATACGTTCCCCCCCATATGCCATAAGTAGCTGGGTAGCTCCAGTCATGAGAGGAAGGCATTGGGATTCTGTAATGTTCCACATAACTAGTAGCTATGTCAACCCGGCTCTTTTTATTCAAGCCAAATGTCTTAATTGAAACTCTCCCATAATTGGCTTCAAAGAAAACTCCATCTTATTTCTGTGGGCTTAGAATGAATACAGGGGGAGAACGGTGGGGGGATAATTTCATCATTTCAAGACCCTTTTAGAAAAAAAGACAAAAAAGCTCCTTGGATGCACCAGGAAAATTCTTCAGCTGCTTTGTAGTGAGTGGATATTGTCTGCACAGCTTGGAGAATGAGTCTTTGTCATACAAATACTCCAGGGTTGTAATCTGAGGCTTGTCTACCAAACTGATCAAATCTGCACCTACTAACTCAGGGAGGGGGCTCAAAGCTACTTGTGTGCACCCTGTGAGGAGCATATAGAGAGGTATAGCGTTCTTAAGGCTTAAGGTATATCGTTGTGAGTAAATCTTACATGCACATCATCTAGCATTGTCTAACATAAGTATTCACTCATTTGTGAAGAATGATACATAGGCTTCTATGAAAAAAAAAACTTGCAGACACCAATAGTAAGCTTAGAGCTACTTATGGTATAGAAAACCCAGTTGCTAAATGTAGAAGTGTGCTAAATATTAATGCCTTTTGTAACTCATTTTTGTAGCCTGAATGGATCTTTCGCAGATTGGATATTTCTTAGATTCACAAAATCATTGGTATTGGAATCCATTATATGATTTGAAATATGGCTGCTTCTCTGTCCCATTACTATCTGTTTCCTTGAAGGAAGTCTGTCACCAGAATCCAGTACATTACCCAGCCCTGCAAATAGATAGGTTAGGGTCGCCTGAATGAAGCAATGTTTCCTCTTGTGAATTGGTTACTCTACTGCCAAGATATATCAAAATGCAAATTAGCTCTTTAAAGCAATGAGGGAGTTACCACTGCTCCAAAAAGCTAAGTGACAATGCCCTCATTGCTCCCAAGAGCTTATTTACATATTGATAAAGGCTATGATATCTGGGCAAAAGAGACATGGGTTCACAAAAGGAAAACACCATTTGATTCAGGTGGCCCTAACCTAGGGTCCCTTCCAAGGGATTTTCCCACCACAACAATATATGTCCTGTCCACAGGGTAGGGGATAAGTTGCAGCTCGGTGAGAGTCCAACTACTCCTCCACCAATTAAGGGAATGGGGGTGTTATACTCTCTGGTCTGAAAGGAGCGCTGATCAGAAAGGCAAGCCCTCTTCATTCAGTTTAATGGGACTGCTAGAGATAGCGAAGTACAGGGGGTACATCCCATCAGTTAGACCCCCAATGATCTGCAACTTATCCCCTTAGTCTGTAGTCCCTGAGGTGGTAAAACCCCTTTAATAAGTTATTTCAAAATGAATTTTGTAAATCAGCCAATACTTTTAAAGTGGCTCCTCTGGGGTGGTCTCTGGCTGTCAGTCAAACTAATGTTCAGTGAACAGGTACCTTGTACATATACCCAAGAGATCTATAAGTTTTGAACACGAATGATATAGTGCTAGGATAGTCTATTATGTGAATTACCAGAAAGTGTTCTTATTCATACACAGTGTCTAGTATTGTAGTTCAGTTTCATTCAAGTGAGCCAATACCAGACACAGATCAAGGACAAGAATGAAATTGCATCTGGTAAAATTTTACAGGGTCTACCTTTCATTCTTGTGATCATTAGGAATCCCAGCAGTCTCTGATCACTAACACGTTGCTGGCGTATCCTACATACATGCCATCAGTGATCAAATGTACAGAATTCTAAACCTAAAGCTATCCATAGACAGTTAGTCAGTAGATCCTGTCAAATGGGATTTGTGATTGATGCTTTTCTCAGGGTCGATGTGTGTCAGGATTCCATGATGGTGGCAGGCATGGATTTGGATGCCAAGAGTCACAAAAAATAGGATCTCAGACTGCAAGTGACTCACATGACATCCATGGGAAAATCCTGGGATAAAAATTATATATTTAATATAATGATGACATCATTCATGACTTATATGTGGAATATGTTACTACTACAGCATTGTGAAATGAGACAGTTTATTGCTAGCTATGAACTATGGGGACCTATTTGTTTAGTTAACTCACTGCAACTAGTAGGAGTGTAGCAAAGAGGTGGGCAACGTAGCAAATCTATTTTTGTACTGGCTAATACCATAGTCTTCCATCCTTGAAGGATCCAATGCATTTTATGTCCTCGCTATTTCTATGTACAAATATTTTGTAGGCAGCGTTCAATAAATAACTTTATAAATGGTATAAAAGTGTTGTTTTGAGTCAATGTAATATAAAGCTTCTTGTGGAGAGGGGGATAACAGGCTGAGTGCAGATCCATTGGAAACACATAAGAGTGTTTGATTAATGGAGGACTCCAGTGGTGGGACTCTCTTGTGCTACATCCTGAAGAGCTCGCAATAAGTTGTATTGTAATTAAGTGCAGTGAACACTTGATGGTAAATCCCGGAGAGACTGGAGGACTCTTTACCTAATCTTGAAAGAACTATCATCGTGATTTCCTGCTAAATCTGTCACAGGCCACAACCAACTTATTTAAGCTTTATGAATTTCAAGTACATTTTAAAAAGTATTGGTAGGAACACATCCCTTTTAGTTGGTATTATTAGGCATGTAAAAAATGTGAATATACATTCTCACAATTCAGTCGTTGTGTGTGCCATGGAGGCAGTATCTGCAGCTGATTTCAGTATAATTCCCCTGTTTGGTCACTGCATGGAAACTGTACACCTAGGCTAGGCTTCCCTGGTTATTAAAATATATAGTTGGAGGTGAACGAAGCTGGGACCAGACCTCTTTTTAATAATAGGATTGTCTACATGAGACAATCCCTTTAAAGAAGACCTGTCACCAGGTCTGAAAAGCCCAGTGACATACAGTCACCATGAGCATTTTTGTGTTTGGGTCAGCCAATTCTGTTCAGCCATTCCAAAGATATAAGCCCTTTTACCGTTGATGCAAATTACCGTATACTAGCCAAGTGGGCGGTAACACTATGGTTTCTCTGAAGATGGGGTGTCCATGTACTGTCAGGCAGTGTTCCCACTCACTTGGATAGTATGCCCTAAGTTGCATCAACACTAAAACAGCTTATATCTCTGGAATAACTGAACAGATTTGCATAAACAAAAGACCAAATGCTCAGGGTGACAACACCTGCCAGACGATGCATGTTATTGGGCTTTTCCATCCTGGTGATAGGTCCTCTTAAGTGTTGTATAGGTATCAGGCAGCACACTTAAGATTCATCAACTCTTTGGTGCTTGTTCCTGGAGGGATTAGCCACACTCCCTTATAATGTCATAAAGCAGAAGAATCGAACAGCACTCTGAACTTGATCCAAGCAATCAAAATGTATTTATTCCAATGGACAAATCCAGTGACACACCACTCAAGGCCCTGGTCCTACTTCATACTGGCCTCTATTACTACCCAGTGGACCATTTCAGCCACTTGTACCCTTGGCCGACCCTCTTCTTGCTCATATGCCTGATGAAGGGGTAACACCCGAAAAGTTGTATTGTATATCTTGATAAAACATACATTCTTTGAGTGGTATTGTCACACGTGTACAATTTTGGCAGATATTGGATGTGTCGATTGGAATAAATATATTACTAATGCTTGGATCAAGTTCAGAGTGCTGTTCTGTTTTTCTGCAGGTCCTCTTAGGTGTCTGCTGATTGACATATGCAGGTAAGTCTCTGTTAGATGATCAGACAGAACTGGTAAACTATGAAGGAAATAAGTGTGTAATACAGTCACTGTTGCTGGCACATGTGTATAGATATTTGTATGGGCTCACTAGGGGCACTGTGATTGGAACTAATTTATGGACAGGGGTACAAAATTACAGCTAATTTAATGCATCAGTCAACCCAGTGACACTAGTATAAGGAAATTCTGCTGCAAACACTACTATCTATAGAAATTTTAGGGGCATCAAGTCACTGTTTGCTGTCACTTTAGAGGTGCCAGTGTGATGCCAGCTGAAATGTTAAGGCTATTCCTTCATTAACCTTATACATGTGAGACACATGACCAATACAGCAGCTGAGAGAGAGAGGAAGGTGCCCTCTTCTACAGTCATGGCCAAAAGTTTTGAGAATGATACAAATATTAATTTTTACAAAGTCTACTGCTTCAGTTTTTCTAATGGCAATTCGCATATACTCCAGAATGTTATAAAGAGTGATCAGCTTAACAGCAATTACTTGCAAAGTCAATATTTGTCTAGAAAATGAACTTTATCCCCCAAAACACATTTCAACATCATTGCAGCCCTGCCTTAAAAGGACCACCTAACATCGTTTCAGTGATTGCTCCATTAACACAGGTGTGGGTGTTGATGAGGACAGGGCTGGAGATCAATCTGTCATGATTAAGTAAGAATGACACCACTGGACACTTTAAAAGGAGGCTGGTGCTTGCCATCATTGTTTCTCTTCTATTAACCATGGTTATCTCTAAAGAAACACGTGCAGTCATCATTGCACTGCACAAAAATGGCCTAACTGGGAAGAGTATTGCAGCTAGAAAGATTGCACCTCAGTCAACAATCTATTGCATCATCAAGAACTTCAAGGAGAGAGGTTCCATTGGTGCCAAAAAGGCTCCAGGGCACCCAAGAAAGACCAGCAAGCGGCAGGACCGTCTCTTAAAAGTGTTTCAGCTGCGGGATCGGGCTACCAGCAGTGCAGAGCTTGCTGAGGAATGGCAGCAGGCAGGTGTGAGTGCATCTGCACGCACTGTGAGGCGGAGACTCTTGGAGCAAGGCCTGGTCTCAAGGAGGGCAGCAAAGAAGCCACTTCTCTCCAGAAAAAACATCAGGGACAGACTGATATTCTGCAAAAGGTACAGGGAGTGGACTGCTGAGGACTGGGGTAAAGTCATTTTCTCTGATGAATCCCCTTTTCCATTGTTTGGAACATCTGGAAAACAGCTTATTCGGAGAAGAAGAGGTGAGCGCTACCACCAGTCTTGTCTCATGCCAACTGTAAAGCATCCTGAAACCATTCATGTGTGGGGTTGCTTCTCAGCCAAGGGAATCGGCTCTCACAGTCTTGCCTAAAAACACAGTCATGAAGAAAGAATGGTACCAGAATGTCCTCCAAGAGCAACTTCTCCCAACCGTCCAAGAGCAGTTTGGCGCTCAACAATGCCTTTTCCAGCATGATGGAGCACCTTGCCATAAAGCAAAGGTGATAACTAAATGGCTCAGGGAACAAAACATAGAGATTTTGGGTCCATGGCCTGGAAACTCCCCAGATCTTAATCCCATTGAGAACTTGTGGTCAATCATCAAGAGACGGGTGGACAAACAAAAACCAACAAATTCAGACAAAATGAAAGCATTGATTCTGCAAGAATGGACTGCTATCAGTCAGGATTTGGTCCAGAAGTTGATTGAGAGCATGCCAGGGAGAATTGCAGAGGTCCTGAAGAAGAAGGGTCAACACTGCAAATATTGACTTGCTGCATTAACTCATTTTAACTGTCAATATAAGCTTCTGTTACTCATAATATGAATGCAATTATATTTCTGTATGTGATAAAAACATCTGACAAACACACATAAAAACCAGAGGGCAGCCGATCATGTGAAAATATAATATTTGTGTCATTCTCAAAACTTTTGGCCATGACTGTATAACTGCCGAACATCTCTTTGTGAGTAATTATTTCATTCAGATGCTATTTTCCGTTTTCAAAGAAATCGCTTTAGTACATGAAGTTTCTCTTTTGCAAAAGTTTCCAGTCCCTGGTCTGTTATGAATTTTCTAATGATAGAAGCCTATAAAACCAAGTGAGAATAAGTATCCCCTCTCTCGACACGCCAGATCATACACTATAAAAGCATAATGCTGTTATGGGCATGTTTATTGGTTACTATAAACTCTACATGGAAACGTGTGTGATTTAGAAATTTTGGACGAATTAGAAATTGCTTTAAGTGTATCGAAATATCTTATGAAAAACTATAATTCTTGTAGGCTTTAAATAAACTATAACATAAGAATCCAACTTCCTCCGGCACTCATATATAGGACTTTACTGGAAATGATTGGTTCTTAAATCTTGTACGGCTTATTCTGTCACCTAGATTTATATAATTTATTTATAACTATTCTTCATTTTATAGAATGGCCAGTTGCCATTTACAGTTCAGAAGGGGTTGGACATGTAGCTCATACAAACCCTTTAATCTTGTGTTCATAATACAGTATATATGAGTATGGAAATGCACATGACAAGGGATAGGCCAGCCAAATGGTTTAAAAGTTATAAGGGTATGGAGGAGTTGGAGTTATAAGGGTATGGAGTTTTAAATTTATTTTGAATATTTGTGCCATCTTATCTGAACATACCCTTTTTTAATTGAAATCATGTCAGTGATCAACTGATTGACGCCGCTCTGATTTCTGAAATCCCAAGGGAGCAGCTGTTATCACGGGGGGAAATTTCTGCTGGCCATGCATTTTCCATGCAATTGAGTATACTATTGAATATTACAAGCTAGCATTTCAAGTGTTACCTTTTCTATGCAATACACAGCGGGATTGGCTGTGTCATAGCCGTTCTTTGGTAGTGACTTTCCACTCTGGCTCATAGACGGTGAACCCAAGCAGGAAACTCTTTCTATGATGTCTGTATTACATGCTAAAGCATATGGAATCTGTTTGTTGGAATGAGACAAGCTTTTTGAGAAAATACTTTCTAAAAGATGATTTTGACTAATGGACACTACTTTCATTCTACCCCTACCACATGTCGACCACCCACTGATTGCATACATGTGGGCGGTCAGCAATTAACTCTGCAAGGACATATCTGTGCGTCTTGGCAGAGTTAGCAGCCGCTCAAGGCCATGCACATGCAGGAGTGGGAAACTGTCAGTGCCAGCTGGACTCCCCAAAAAGAAGGCAGGAATGGTTTATTACCATCGCTGCCTTCCAAATCACTGAGCATACAGCTATGAAAACTGCCATGATGCGGCTTCCTAGGTGCGGCAGCAGTTGGCACTTCCTTCAAAGTTAATCTAAAACTAAAATCACCTGTATACTGTTGTAGGGGCTGTAGTAATATTGTCTGATCATGTACCCTGATATATATATATATATATATATATATTTATTTTTTTTTTTTATTATTATTATTATTATTTGATGTATATTATTATTTATATATTTCTTTGTTTTAGACATAGGCTCTATACATATATAAAAACACTCTCTTATACGTATATGAGACAATTATTATATTTGGTCCCAAAGGCCTGTGGGGTCAGTGAACACTACTGTAATGCGGTTACCGCATCAAAGTGTGCACATGGACCTATGTGCTTAGAGCATATGTTCCAGTAATGGGATACAGCTCAGCAATGGCCTGGTTGACATCAAACAGTTGTATATAGGGTGATGTGTAAAGCCCATATAATAGGGATATAAGCTGGTCTCCCAGAAATAACCTTCATAGAAGTGCTGGGAGTGATATTAGTACCTTTGCCTGTATTTCATAAGTTAAAGTTATTTGTCGGTGCTTTAAGTTACTTTAGCTAATACATGAATGAGGTTGGGAGTTATGTCCTTGACAACTATGGCCGTATCGACAAGCGGAGCATGCGCAATCAAACTCTTGGTATTAGGTGATTTACCTTTAGTAAGTTGGCCGCCACATGAGTCATATGGTGTATTGCGCATGCTTCCATTACAACTGCTGAGAGCGATGCGCATGTGCGCATTAACGTGCTTCAGACGCCAATGGACATAGATGCGGTTTCTGTGAGTAAACAATAGGGGGGATTACTTTTCTTGATGATCTGCAGCTTCACTTTCACATGTACATCATTGAGTGATAATTAGACTGGAATATGAATGTATATGCTTATAGTCTATATCAGGGGTCGGCAACCTATGGCACGCGTGCCACTCTTGGCACGCGAGGCATATTTCCCTGGCACCCGGCAGCGGACTCCTCACCCAGCA
This sequence comes from Leptodactylus fallax, assembly GCA_947044405.1. Classification (NCBI taxonomy): domain Eukaryota; kingdom Metazoa; phylum Chordata; class Amphibia; order Anura; family Leptodactylidae; genus Leptodactylus; species Leptodactylus fallax. Next base: position 7,506,945 of record CAMRHE010000062.1, read on the forward strand.
ATTTCGATCGGACCAAACACGTCCGAAACGAAACTGCTATTATTATACTGTGGGGTCTCTTCAGACCCCCGAGTATAATAAGCGGAGCCCCCGGGGAGATGATCAAACATAAAAAACAATGTTACTCACTATTCCACGCTCCGCCGTCTGCGCTGTACTCTTCAGGCGCTTCTGCCTGAAGTCAGCTGACAGGGCCTCAGGTGTCACGTCTGCGTCTGACGTCATTACGCATAATGACGCGATGCGACCCCTGAGACTCAATGAGCGGTCGCTGACTACAGGCAGAAGAGCCCGAAGATACAGAGCGGCTGTGGAGCGTGGAATGGTGAGTAACATTGTTTTTTTATGTTTCATCACCTCTCTTTGCCCTCCACTTATTATACTCGGGGGGGTCTGAAGAGACCCCACAGTATAATAATAGCTAGTGAGTGGCACAAATTGGAATATTATAAAAGTTAGAATATTATACCATGTGCAGGGGCTACTATGGAGGATAACACAGTGTGCTGGGGCCACTATGGGACATATACCGTGTGTAGGGGCCGCTATGAGACATATTGCTGTGTGCAGCGGTCGCTATGGGACAAATACTGTGTACAGGGGCCTCTATTTGACATAATACCGTGTACAGGGACCGCTATGGGACAAATACCGTGTACAGAGGCCGCTATGGGACATAATACCGTGTGCAGAGGCCGCTATGGGACATAATACCATGTGCAGAGGCCGCTATGGGACATAATACCGTGTGCAGAGACCGCTATGGGACATAATACCATGTGCAAAGGCCGCTATGGGACATAATACCGTGGTGCAGAGGCCGCTATGGGACATAATACCGTGTGCAGAGGCCGCTATGGGACATAATACCGTGTGCAGAGGCCGCTATGGGACATATACCATGTTGCAGGGGCCGCTATGGGACATAATACCGTGTGCAGGCGCCGCTATGGGACATAATACCGTGTGCAGGGATTGCTATGGCTGTGGGACATAATACCAGTGCAGGGACCGCTATGGCTGTGGGACATTATTCTGTATAACGGTGTGTTTTCTATATTAAGGATGTGTTTTTGCACAGAAAACTCAAGCTTTTTTTTTTTTTTTGTGCAAAAATGCACCAGTTTTACATCGAATGAAAAAGTTCCATTGGCCTAAGAATATAGCTGCATCCAGATACATAGTGTGTTTTCACCATAAGGATGCCGCCATACGGTGCTCCTGGACACATTTACCACTAATTGGCGGCTGTACATGTACTTTCATTGCTTCTAATCAGATAGTACAGGAGCGTCCCAGGAAATTGCAGTAAACGCATGTGTCCTAAAGCATCTTGTGGCAGCACTTCTGTGTTATGGTTTGTGGTATATGACTTTAGTTTATCGGTCGTCAGACTTACAATTATTGACCGGCACTCCGAGTACCTCATCTTTGATTTTTTTATTAAAATCGGCACGCCGAACAGAAAAGGTTGCCTACCCCTGGTCTATATAATGAAGTGTATGAATTTATATGTTTACAGTCTATAGAATGAAAATTACAATTTGCACTTTATATGCACTGGTACACTTTGATATCTTTTCATTATGAATTGAATCATTTGAATATTGGATCTATATGTATTTTTAAATATAATTGATTGATTGATATTAATTGTGATGTAATGCACTTAGCTTTTTGCACATGCTATATAATGTTGCTGTGGTCACTTCATTGTTGCTTGAAAAAGGTTCCAGATGGAACCAAAATGTCACTTTGGAATAAAGGAACACTAACTACCTGATTACTTTTTCAACTTTTGTATCTCTCTCTCTCTCTCTCTCTCTCTCTCTCTCTCTCTCTCTCTCTCTCTCTCTACCACCATTTTGTCCTATAAGGTCAATCAAGTAGGCAGTAAAAGAGCAGGTGCATTGTCCATGTACCAATGGAAAATGGTAAGCTGATAATGGACAGTGCAGCCATGTGGTCCATGGACTATAAAATGCTGCCACCCAAGTACTAAGCCTGTGTGGCCTTTCCATAAATCTAAGCAAATGCCATCATAAAGAAGGTTAAATATCAATCAGCTATATGCCTGGATGGAAAGACCACACTACTTTGTTCATATTCTTTTTATTGACTACAGCTCAACCTTCAACACTATCAGACCTATTGAGGTTAAACATTGAATCTAGTGTCAAGAACGTATAGCATCAGCTCTGCTTTCTAATAAAACTTGAAAGAAACAGCTTGACCTTCTACAGATGACAGCGTGACAGTCAGCTTGACAGTCTTTTATGGAGCTCTTTTGGTCCAAGCATACACTCCATATAGTAAGAGACAGCTGAGTGAATCATAAGAACTGGATGCCATAAACTAGACAACATGAAGAAACCCTCTCACCCAGCCCACAACGTCTTCAAATGACACAAGGCTACAGTATGATGGTAAACTACAAAGCCAGAAGCAACAGGTCTTGGAGAATGAAAACCTATGTTGACCATATATATGTTATATACAGTATTTATTGGGGAATCCTATTGATCCACCACAGTTTAATGTGTATGAGATAAACTGATTGTCTCCCCAATGGTTTCCAGTATAGAATTAATCCTGCCCTATGATTCTTTTCATCCATATGCATGTTTATGGGTAAGTCAAGCAACATAGCTGTTAATAAGAAGATAGCTAACACCCATTTGATGTGTAACCTAAAGGTACCCATTCATAAAACCAAAATCAAAAAACAAAAGTACAGCATAAACATCAAAGTTATTTCATGTGCCAACTACAAGAAAAGCACTAAAAAATGACACACAAAATCCGTAATAAAAATGCAAACCTTTATTAGACCATTCATACTTATACATATACAGTCTCAGGTGTTTGGCAGCTGCTTACTCTCCGATTCCTATTGACCAAAATGAGTTTGCATTCATATGAGGTAGCCAAGAAGTTTTTGGTCAGACAAGTATTATACCAACAGCTACTAAAGGTGTATGGCTACCTTAAGGCCATTTTTAGTCATTCAATAATGACAAACAAACCCAATAATACGTTTATTGCCAATTTATAGCCAGTGGTGTATGGAAATCGATTACTTTGCATTAGTAGTAGTATAACGTTGTACCATGTTAGCTATTGAAAGTAGTGGAAGAGTGAAGAAAGCAGGCGATACCTTTTAGAGGCTAACTGAAAATTGAAAATAACAAGTAAATGAATCAGTACAGTACTATAAAACTGTAATCATTACCCTTAAGATAAAAATGTGAAATTCCAATTCATAGAAGTCCTTGAGTCCAGCTTAGGGCTAAAAAGCTGTATTCTATTTTTTTCTCAGTAATTTCTGGGAAAGCTTTGAATCAGTATGGCCACCTTTATAGCTCCCACAGAACTCTTCCAGAATCCTGAAGAGCGAATCTGCTAAATTATGCCAATGCAGCCAATGCGCCCAAAATTTGGCACATGCACACTGAAGTTGAGGTGTACTCCTATGGCTTCACTGAAGAACTGTGCTGGCGAAAGGAGTACAGCCAATAGGTGAGTATAAAATTTTTTTTCATTTTTAATGCAGCCATGGATTACGTTATTACAGGGAAATTTGGGACACTAAACCCGTAGTCCATAAGGACCTGTGAGTGGCTTAGAGTCCTAAATTGCCCTGACAGATTCCCTTTAGGGTGTCCATAAACTTTAGATAGTTATCTGCCCAGTTCCTCCAAACACATGCACACTTTGCTCAGCCAAACAGTGTGCATTTGCTGAACTGTGGAAGAGTGAAGAAATCAGGCGATACCTTATAGAGGCTAACTGAGTATATTTATAAGTAAGCTTTCAGGAGTACTCGCTCCCTTCATCAGACATGGTGTGATACAAGAACTGAAAATTAACAGATTTTTATACACATGGTTTTCAAAGCATTTTAGAGTCCTTAAAAAATATTGCAATCTAAGTAGAGAAGTTATTTGCAAGAGGTCAAAAAAACAGTCTGGAAACTTGTGGTGCGTGACGGAGGGATCAGTAATTCTTGCTGTTATCTGTTTGCTATCAGGAGGTGATTTGTGTCCCTCACAGTTCATACATAGTGTGATTTGAAGCTGGCATGAATATTGAGTTCAGTTCATGGTTCAAACATAGTGTGACATGAAGCTGGCATGAATATTAAGTCCAAATTGCAGAGTTTGAAATTTTTGCATAAATTTGTACTCCATTTCTTTCCTTTTCTCCTGTGTCTTAACTGAACTGAACTGTGAGAGCAGGAATAGGCAGACCCCAAGAGCAAAAGGATTTGTCAGTTTAAACAGAACTACCTGATCCTTATCTTCCTTGACATTTGCTGTGTTTGGAAGTTCTCATACACATTAGATGGTCAGTCAAAATCAGAGGGTTGGGGGAATACATTCCAAATGTGTATGGCCAGGATTAGACCTTGTGTTCAAAGCAGAGTTGTCTATAGAGAGGCTGCACTGAGGCATATAGAGTTCCTGCAGCTCTGTACTACAGGATCTTAAGCATTCTGGGGTAGATTCACTCTCTGTCTACTCCACTTTTTAAACAGCACTTGCAACAAAAATTGTCGCAAGTGATGTTTTACACCAATTTCCAAAAATAGGGTGTGGCAAGTGAGTTCTGAAGGTGGGGTCATCATCCCCAACCAGAAGAGTTGCCATTTACACCAGTTTTCTGATTTAAATAATGCCTGAAATCTACGCCAGCTAAGCAGATGCATGGCCAGCTAAATGATGCATCCAATTTATGCCAATGCCTCCAACTCTTCAGAAATCAGCCGAATCCTTCAACCAGTACAGGAAATATACAGGAGTCTTCTTAATTCTTCCCCTCTGTGCATGGCAGTATGGTGCTTCTGTCTCAAAGGTTTTATTGCTTATAAAGGAGAATTTCTCTATTCATAAAACATCTGAATGAGCATGCCACAATTTGTTTCTATTGTATTCTTGCATAGTCAAAGAGGACTAAAAATTCTGTTCCATTTACTATGAGAATGGAGGCATACCGAGGTACACTTTAGCCCCACAGACTTGAATTTGTACCATAGCCGAGTGCTAGCCATTGTATTAACAGCCTGCACACAGCTACATAGACTTTAACACTAGAAGTCAAAGAAATTTCGAGCTCCCCCTTGAAGTCCTGAAAGAGGGTCAAATGACCCTTAGTCCAAACAGACAACTCTGATGGCTCCAATTAGCATCCTTTCATTTGTAAATGTGGCCATTGTCTGAGGAATCTGCAGGGGGCAATTGTGTTGATCCACCTCAGGTCTTGTAAGAGAGTGTAAACAAAAGAATGTAAGATGCTCTTGAGTGTGTCTGCCCATCCCCCAGCTGCATTGTTGTGCTGGGAATATGCATAAGGTTGCTAACACCTTAGCAAATTTGCATGCAGCCTTTTGTGCTGTGGGGGATGTGAAGGGACTGCTTCACCTATTTTGTTCACAAGAAACAAAATGCAGAGAAGGCACACCATTCAACAGGCATTGGAACTGATCCTGAGCAACACCAACCCTTCTGACTCAGATGGAGAAGACATAGTCCTTCAACTGGATTCGGACTCTGAGCTGTCTTCAGGTTAGATTTTTTCAAATTACCGATTTTTATTTCCTGACTATCTTTTTTATTTAGAACCAAAACAAAATGTTAATCTGAAATTATTTATCTTGCAGATGAGGAGACTCCTCCTCTACCAAAAAAGAGAGCTCGGTTGGCGAGTGAGCCGACAGAGACCGCAAAAGATGGCACAGTGTGGCGTGAAGTAGAAGTGGGGAAACGTCTCCATTTCACCCCAATAGAACCGTACCCTACAGATGGAGAGCCAAGTGCTAAGGCCAGATGAAGTGTCCGGAGTCGCCTTCAGAGCTTCCTCTGTTTTATCACTCTTGACATGCTTCGTAGCATTCAAGAATGGACTACTCAACATGCACGTCACACGGAGCAGGTGGATTGGTTCATGGGTCTCCCGGAACTAATGGCATTTATTTCAGTCATTATCTTGCGGGGGGTGACCAAGGTCCCATCACTACATGACAGCTGGTCAGCAAACCTAGCAAACCCAAGGATCATTGCAACTATGACCCGAAACCGCTTCCAAGACATCATGCAACACCTACGCTTTGATGACATGTTCACACGCAGTGAGCGAGTGGAGACCGATAAGTTTGCTGCAATCTCCGATGTGTGGAGATCGTTTGTCACCAACTGCATCGCATCCTACAACCCTGGTCGACACATCACTATTGATGAACAGCTTTTCCCGTCAAAGACTCGCTGCTGTTTTCTGCAATACATTGCAACAAAACCAGACAAGTTTGGCATCAAGTTTTGGGTGGCTTGCGACTTGAAATCAAAGTACATCTGTAATTTCCTCCCATATCTTGGCAAGGACCCCAGTCGTCCCAGCGGGGAGAGACTGTCCGAAACTGTAGTGATGAGGCTGATGGAACCATTCATGGACAAGGGCAGAACTGTAACCACGGACAATTTCTTTACATCATTGTCACTTGCACAACGACTGCTTAGCCGGAAAACCACTATCCTCGGCACAGTCAACAAGAGTCGCCGGGAAATTCCTCAATCCGCTAGACAGATGGACCGCACTGAATTCACCACTCAGGTGTTTTCAACCACTGGTGCCACACTGACAGTGTATGCACCCAAACGAAAGAAGGCCGTCTACATTCTCAGCAGCATGCACAGCGTGGTTGAGACTGAGGATACCAACAAAAGGAAGCCAAACACGGTCACACAATACAACCACACAAAGTGCGGTGTGGATGTAATGGACCAAATGGTGCGGGAGTACAGCGTGCGTGCAGGAACACGGAGATGGCCATTCGCCGTGTTCTACAACATGATTGACATGGCAGCACTGAATGCTCATGTTCTTTATCAGGCATGCACTGGGGTGCAGGAGAGACGGGTGGACTTCCTGGTTGAGCTTGCAAAAGAGTTAGGTGGCTCTCATGTGACTGAAAAGAAGGCATGCAAGGAGAAACTCCTTCGGCAACAACCTTCCACACCCAGCCCTGGCAAAAGGGCGAAGTGTCAGGTCAACCATCGATGCACGAACAATTGTGCAACTGAGAGATGTGTTGACTGCTACAAATACACGTGTGGCAAATGTACCAGGGACATACCCAGGCAGTGCCAGGTATGTTCCGACAGTGCAGACAGACTGCTGAGTAAGTGCTGAAATGCTAGTCACACAAGAAGGCCATGCCACTCACACACACACACGCAGCCCCCCACAGCAGCCTATTGTAAATATGTGTGGAATTGTTTTATTCCTTGTATTTTTTTTATTATTTTCATAACAAAAATAAAAAGCATGGAAACAAATAACAGTTGTTCTTTTGTATATTTACATTTTTGTATATTTAGATTCAAGTCAATGGGTGCAGAAAAAAAAAAATCGCAGTTACTGAGTGAGTCACACAAGAAGGACATGCCACTCACACACACACACACACACACACACACACACACACACACACACACACACACACACACACACACACACACACACGCAGCCCCCCACAGCAGCCTATTGTAAATCCTGTGGTGTGACAGTAATGGCCTTAATTACAGAACAAAAGCGGTGATTATAGGTTGTTTGCTTAAATCCTTCAGGTCATTGGACCCCTCTCTGGGTTCCAAAGGTAGAAATGTTAAATGACCCCTCTCTGGGACTTCTAGTGCTAATGGATCTATTCACGCTGTTTTAACAGTCCATCTGAACAATCTGAGAAAAATACAATTTACTATTTCTCTGGCCGAGTTCAAGGATCCCTCAATAGACTAATGTCTATGACGGATCTGTAACATCGGATTATGCTCGAGTGTGCACTGGTGGCATCCATAATGGTTATCAACCAGCCTTGCCAAGAATGGTCCAATGGAAGTTTTACTAATTTGACACAAGAGTATAATGTGAGGGCTTTTATCTACAGATATATTTTTTATTTAATAGATAACTGCATTTCATAAAGATTTCATGCATCAATAAAAATTTTATAAAATGTTTTACTTTAACAAATTGACCTATAGCCGGCAGCCAAATCTCACAAAGCAGCGTAAGAAGTGAGTTTACTCTCTGAGTAATCCTGGGCTTAGTGAAGCCCAAGAGTATCATGCATTGTCCAAGAAGCCGAGACAATCCCCCCACAGATCTCCATTCTCTTGTCTTTGGAATTCCTGATCTAAATAGCAGCAGCAGCTACTCATTCTCTTTTATTATAATTTAATTCAAATCAGGTTTTCTTGTCCCTATCAGCATCTTTACCTCAAAATGCCTTTTAGATCTCAGTCTCGACTGTGCTTTTCTTCCCCCCACACTTCCTTGTCTTGATGTTTTCAATTTGGCCTCTGAAGTTTTCTTCTGTTGGATGAAGCTCAATGCTTCATTATTTCATTTAGCTCCAAACATAAAACCCCGTATTTTTATCGTTAAGTAGAGGTAGGAAATCCTATAAACACAGCAACATGTAGATCCTGAAATTAGCAGGCTAGGAAATCTTAATCTGAGCCCGGCAAAACATGAATGTAGAGGGGGGTTTACATCAGAAGCCACAAAGTCGTGCTAAGAGGGTGGGGAGAAAATTCCTCTTTCCTGAAAATAAACTGATTGCCCTGCCAATGTATGAGTGCAATTTCAGCTCCGGCTCAGGATACTCGCTGCCGTTTCATCTGATCCAGAATTATAAAAAGAATAACAGATTTAAGAGGGCTTTCCTGCTGAATACAACGAAAGCTCTCCAATCAATGCGAGAGGCATATGTTTATTTATACAGGCTATCTGGGCATGCATTCTCTAAGTATGCTGATATGCGGAGAAAAGAGCCAAAAAGGAACCATCATTAAAATGTAAAACGAGTAGGAGAGACAAAATAGAAAAAAAAAAAAATCACTTTTCAATTTGTTGCCTTATGAAAAAAATTTTTATAGCTCAGACCTGGGCCAGATCATGACTTCATAGGTCATACCTCTGCATCAATGATGCAAAGCAAAGGCATTTTATTGCAACTTTCATGGTTGTATGACTGCACACCAAATTAGGTTAACTCCGACCATACATCCAGGCGAAGAGCATCTATCTCTGCAAGAACGTGCTTGTATATCCTTGCACAAGATGGTGCAGCTGCAGAAGAAGAGAGCCAGCTACACATCCCAGAGAGAAAGCAGGGACAGTGAGTGCTGTGTATGCAGCTCTGGGAGCCACCATGATGCAACCCTTCTGTTCCAGCAGTCATGTGATCCTCCAGGGACAAGAACTGTAAAGCTATATTCACACAACAGTGTGACCGCTGCATGGCTGCATTAAATGGTCATGTTCTATTTTTGTCCATTTTCACAGATCTCTCCATACACTCAAATGTATGAGAGATCTATGAAAACGAGTGCCCTTCCGGTGCAAAACGGCCGTGACAAATGGACAATTGGTAAATGTAGTCTAAAAGCTACTGGGTCCTAGAGGACCAGATCAACTCTGCAGTTCAGGTTAGGAGGTTGTATTCCTCCTATAAGGGTGTGTTCACACTTGCGCTGGCACTCCATTTGCTGCGAATCCGACCTAAATGTCGGAAAACTGGAGAGGAACTAGATAGGGAAAGGTTTGCAATGCTTTGCTTAAAAACCCAAACACACAAGTCCTGCATGTCCGACTTTGTTTCCGACGAAAAAAAACGGCTTTGCAGCTCAGGGGGTGTAAGTGCACACCTGCGTTTTTAAGCAAAGCGTCGCAAACCTTTCCCTATTCAGTTTTCCAACATTTAGCTTGGATTTGCTGCTATCAGCCCCAGTTATCAAGTAAATCAGGAAAAAAAGAAAGATATTTAAAAATCCCCCCTAAGGCTAAGGCCCCATGTAGTGGGCTGCAGCAAAAAAGCACTTCAGGAAAAACCACAGCAGCAATGTATCGCGATTTTTCCTGCAGCACTTTTCACAGAAAGCCCGCAAACTTTTCCTCTGCGGACTTTCTGCTTCCATTATACCTATAGAGAAACCTATAGGGAAACTGGGATAATTGACATGCTGTGATTTCCTAGACCGCAGCGGTCCGTTTCCGCTGCACGTATTTTTCTGCAATGTGTCACTTTGCAGTGACTGTAAAACGCTGCGGCGTTTATGCCACGTGGGGCCCCGGCCTAAAGGTCTATTATGACCTTGTGGGGAGGGAAATGTACAAAAATAAATAAATAAAAAAGACCAATAAAAAATAAAGTAAAATTTTTAAAAAATGCCAACACCACACACACATAGCACAGTTTCTATCCCCGTCCCCAGGAACAAAGCACTATGTATCACCTACATAAAAAAATACCATAACAGAGAAGAAAAAAAAATTTAATATAAAAAAAAGAAAGAAAAACATGCACAAATGAAAAAAAGGCAAAAATTATTTTAATAATCCAAACAAGAAAAATGTTATAGCCCTCAAAAGCGCATGTATTAAAAAAAAAAAAAATTGTGTTCAGTCCTAAACCAGGGAAATTTCCCTTTCTTGAAGAAGTTAATGTTGTTGAACCTGCCAATTTTGGTAGAACTGACTATCAATTGTATATGGTGATGTCCCAGGAAAGATGTCAAGGGAAAAATGGGTCTCTGATTGTTGGACTTCAACATGCTCAACCCTCTTTGTTCTCAGGGAAGATAAGTCACCACCAAAGGTGTCTAGTAATGACATACTCCTCTATCCTTACTAAAAACACATGCATACCCAGCTGAGATGAGCATATATGTGCATGGGGGAGTCAAGAGAAAAACCTATAGGACAGAATAGTATTACAGAGAACTTTTCATGTCCTCTGGCACTGGTGGTATTATATACCGCTAGAAAGCTGACAGTGCACTTTGCCGTTATGTGCCCTGGTGTCAGAGATATCTGTGCCATTAATTTCGGCACCGATATCCCTCCACTGTCAGAAGGGCGGGCCTTACAACTTAGTGTCATCATTGGGTTGTGAGGAACGCCCCTCCTGACAGACTTGATATTTCTGGCACCTGGACGCATATCATCAAAGCTGAATTCAGCGTTTTGTCAGCTTTCTAGTCAACAGCTATATAGCCAGCCTAAGGCAGTCATGCAACCATAGATCTAGTTTTCTCTTCTACTTCTATTGAAGTCTAACAAGCAGGTAATTTTATCTTGACTCGAAAGTCACAACAGCTGCAGTCCAAGTCCTACCTCTGGTTGAGATTACTCTAGTCTAGCCAAAGATGTAATGTGAGTCTCCACCGTAGAACACATTTTGGTTTTAATCTAAATTGGTATTTCCATGTTTAACCTTTACAGCATGCCCATGGGATATGTCTTAATGGCCTAAAAGATGTGCATTCCACCTCTGGGACCCTCACCTATTGGGAAAATGGGGGTCCCATTATGTGATTCACACATATAACGCATCAGTGGAGAGGATAGGAGGAAGCTGTGCTAGTGTGTCTACCTCCTCTTTTGCATCTTATGAGAGAAACAGTTTGGGTATGCTCACATGAAGGAATTTAGAGCTGATTTTGAGGCCAACTCTTCCATTTCCAACATTTGAACAGTCGCTTAGACTTCCACTCCACTAACTTCTATGGGGAAAGTGGATGTCATAAGCTATTCCATAAATGATGTAGATTGGTATACATACTTCATACTTGCCCGGTAGAGTGATACTCTAGTTTTTACTTCTCAGATCTATTGAGCCTATTTATTGTTCTGGGCGAAGTCTAATAACATCACAACCTCACTGGTCTTCAGTGTAATACTTCCCTGGCCCTGGTCTTAGTGATTAGTGCTAATACATAGACAATGCTTGCAAGGGTAACTACAGCCTTCCACAAAGGATTCAGGGAGTGGAACACAAGAACAATGCATTACAATCACTTGACATGGTCTTTTATTTCCGGGTTATGTAGCACAGCAAGTAGACCTTAGACAATAAAGCATCTGTTGAAATATTCTTAGTGACAGCCTATAGAAAGCATTGCTGCATTGATCCTATAGGATTATATGGGGAGTATCATATTTGGCTCTTGTACAAGAACTAATCAGATTCACGTCTACAATTAAGCGATATTAGCTCTGCTAGAACTAATTAAGAATTTCACCAGTTGTCTCAGTCCTTTGAAGATAAGCACTTAACATAATTGTCTAAAGCTGTTACTTACAGTACAGCAGATTTTAGATTCAAGGGGGAAAATCCCAACAGTGTTGGAAAAGAATATAGGCATGTAGTAATAGAAAATAATTTTCAAGTACATTCTGTGCCCCCAGGCAGCTCCTCCATAGATGAAACACCAGGAACAGCTATTTATGTATTTCCTCCTCACCTTGTTATGTACCAGATGGGAGGAACGGAGGGAATCAGATCAGAGGTTGCTCTATCCTAATATATTCCATGGAATTTGCCTCAGAACCATGTCCTTTTTCTTCAATGACATAAATATTAATGGTGATAGATTTTGTCATTCCAAATTTCAAGGACATGGTTTTCTTAAACTGTCTAAAAACATGATGTGTCTAAGGGCCTTTTCACATGAACATGATCGGGCACCTAGAAATATGGTCCATGTGGCGGCCACATTTCCCAGCCTGAGCATAGCATTGTGGTTAAAGATGCTGTAAGCTTCCACATTACTGTGGCACTATTGTACAGTACTCATAGCAGCATAGTGATATATCATGCTGCAAGCTTCCAAATTACTGTGGCACTATTATACAGTACTCACAGCAGTATAGTGATTTATGGTATGGCACTACTGTACAGTACTCACAGCAGTATAGTGATTTATGATACGGCACTACTGTACAGTACTCACAGCAGTGTAGTGATATATGATACGGCACTACTGTACAGTACTCACAGCAGTATAGTGATATATGATATGGCACTACTCAACAGTACTCACAGCAGTATAGTGATATATGATACGGCACTACTGTACAGTACTCACAGCAGTATAGTGATATATGATGCAGCACTATTATACAGTACTCACAGCAGTGTAGTGATTTATGGTATGGCACTACTGTACAGTACTCACAGCAGTATAGTGATTTATGATACGGCACTACTGTACAGTACTCACAGCAGTGTAATGATATATGATATGGCACTACTCAACAGTACTCACAGCAGTATAGTGGTATATGATACGGCACTACTGTACAGTACTCACAGCAGTATAGTGATATATGATGCAGCACTATTATACAGTACTCACAGCAGTGTAGTGATATATGATGCAGCACTACTGCATTACTCACAGCAGTATAGTGATATATGAGACGGCACTACTGTACAGTACTCACAGCAGTATAGTGATATATGATGCGGCACTACTCAACAGTACTCACAGCAGTATAGTGATACATGATACGGCACTACTGTACAGTACTCACAGCAGTATAGTGATAGATGATACGGCACTATTGTACAGTACACGCAGCAGTATAGTGATATATGATGCGGCACTACTCAACAGTACTCACAGCAGTATAGTGATATATCATGCTGTAAGCTTCCAAATTACTGCGGCACTATTATACAGTACTCACAGCAGTGTAGTGATATATGATGCGGCACTACTGAACAGTACTCACAGCAGTATAGTGATATATGATACGGCACTACTGTACAGTACTCACAGCAGTATAGTGATATATGATGTGGCACTACTGCACAGTACTCACAGCAGTATAGTGATATATGATACGGCACTACTGTACAGTACTCACAGCAGTATAGTGATATATGATGCGGCACTACTCAACAGTACTCACAGCAGTATAGTGATACATGATACGGCACTACTGTACAGTACTCACAGCAGTATAGTGATAGATGATACGGCACTATTGTACAGTACACGCAGCAGTATAGTGATATATGATGCGGCACTACTCAACAGTACTCACAGCAGTATAGTGATATATCATGCTGTAAGCTTCCAAATTACTGCGGCACTATTATACAGTACTCACAGCAGTGTAGTGATATATGATGCGGCACTACTGAACAGTACTCACAGCAGTATAGTGATATATGATACGGCACTACTGTACAGTACTCACAGCAGTATAGTGATATATGATGTGGCACTACTGCACAGTACTCACAGCAGTATAGTGATATATGATACGGCACTACTGTACAGTACTTACAGCAGTATAGTGATATATGATGCAGCACTACTGCACAGTACTCACAGCAGTATAGTGATATATGATGCAGCACTACTGCACAGTACTCACAGCAGTATAGTGATATATGATGCAGCACTACTGCACAGTACTCACAGCAGTATAGTGATATATGATGTGGCACTACTTTACAGTACTCACAGCAGTATAGTGATACATGATACGGCACTACTGTACAGTACTCACAGCAGTATAGTGATATATGATAAGGCACTACTGTACAGTACACGCAGCAGTATATTGATATATGATGCGGCACTACTGCACAGTACTCACAGCAGTATAGTGATATATCATGCTGTAAGCTTCCAAATTACTGTGGCACTATTATACAGTACTCACAGCAGTATAGTGATATATGATGCGGCACTACTGAACAGTACTCACAGCAGTATAGTGATATATGATATGGCACTACTGTACAGTACTCACAGCAGTATAGTGATATATGATGTGGCACTACTGTACAGTACTCACAGCAGTATAGTGATATATGATGCAGCACTACTGCACAGTACTCACAGCAGTATAGTGATATATGATGTGGCACTACTTTACAGTACTCACAGCAGTATAGTGATACATGATACGGCACTACTGTACAGTACTCACAGCAGTATAGTGATTAATGATGCTGTAAGCTTCCAAAATACTGCAGCACTATTGTACAGTACTCACAGCAACATAGCACCATATGCTGTACAATAGTGCCATGGTAATTCAGAAATTCATAGCATCCTAAATCTTTGTGATATGTTGAGTTCTGTTTATACAAGCCAATGTCGGGACGAGAAATGTAGCCAACTCATGGACCGCAATTTTTGGATCATGTTTAACAGTCCTTTCATTTACGTGACTAAGGATGTGTCAAATCTCATTATAAGACGCAAGTAAATAATATGATAGACATATGGTAGACAGTTAGAGCAGGGTTACTCTGCGTGTTTTTGTGGCCGTTACTGATTGATTTTAACTATTGAGTGACAGATGCAGGTCACAAGATTCCATACAACTCAATACATTCATTTGGACTGCAGCTGTAGCTCAATAGTTAAAATTAATTAATAGCATTCCAAAAAGTCACAGTGTATCCCTGGCCTAAATGTGACAAACTTATTTGCTAATTTTGGACCTAAAGCGGTCGTCTCATAAAGACCCCTTTAGCTAATCACTTGAGGTCTCAGGAACCAAACAACAACCTGATGAGACAACCACTTCTTGCCTAAGGCCACATGTTGTGGAAATGCAGCTTTTTTTTGTTGCAGATTTTGCTGTGATTTTTTTAGCCAAAGCCAGGAGTGGATTGAGCAGAAGGGAAAATTATAATTACTTCCTACAGTATATATTTCCCATTCCTTTTGTAGCCATTCTTGGTTTTGGCTCAACAAAAATGCAACCAAAAAAGCTGCGTTTCCGCAATGTGGGACCTTAACCTAAAACTGCTGCAGAAAAAATTGTAACAAAAACCCAGCAGAAAACACAATACAAAAAATGCACCTTGAACTTCTACTTACAATTTCCACTGTGGGAATTCCGCTACATTTTTTATTGCAGATTTTTCATCAACCCATGTAAGGCCAAGGCCCCACGTAGCTGGTCGCAGCGAAAAAGTGCGGGAAAAATGCGGGAAAAAACGCGGCAGAAGGA
This sequence comes from Leptodactylus fallax, assembly GCA_947044405.1. Classification (NCBI taxonomy): domain Eukaryota; kingdom Metazoa; phylum Chordata; class Amphibia; order Anura; family Leptodactylidae; genus Leptodactylus; species Leptodactylus fallax. The sequence goes on from CAMRHE010000062.1 coordinate 7,522,770, forward strand.
ATGCGACCTGTCCTGAGTCAGTGATTCCATTAAATAATACTGCAGTCATTCTCTTTACTGTCCAAAAAAATCTACATGCTTGCTACAAGGAAGAGATTGTACCCTATTTTCTCTGCTCAGTTTGCGTAAATCTGTTTATGGCCGGAACCTCACATGGCGTAAACGCTGCGGTTTGGCCGTGGCATGTTACAGTCCCTGCAAAGTGAATGGGATTCTATTGAATCTCATCCACACATTGCAGAAAAATACCCTCAGCAGAAATGCTGTGATTTACAAAACTGTCGCGTTTTTCGAAATCACAGCATATTAATTATACCTATGGAAATGCTGGCGGTTTCGGTATAGGTATAATTGAAGCCGAAAGCGAAAGCGCTGCAGGAAAAATCGCAATGCATTTCTGCCACGGTTTTTCCTGCAGCACTTCTTGGCTACGGCCCACTACATGGGGCCTTAGCCTTAGTCAGGAGACATCAAAATGTCTTGTAAGTTTCCTATTCCTTTAATAAGTGATAGTTTTAAACACTACAAGGACTGTACTGTTAATATAATATATTAAGGCTGACTTGCCATTGTTATTGACACTGTGAACACTCATCTTTCTTTAATAAGGTTGTAATGGAGTTGGTATCTTTCCAGCTCTTGTTAACCACAACTCCCACCTTGCTTGTTATTCACCAACTGGAAAGCCACACGTTTCCCTGTGTCTGGATTTTATGGCAGTCTACCACTATTGTTCAGCTGTTGCTGCACACACCCAGTAGACTGTTAAAGGTAAATGTAGAAAAAATCAGAATACAGAAATCATAACCTCTGACCTTTAAAGTGCAAAAAATGCAGGCTGGGGAAGATCGAGACGTTTTAACACAAATATCTCAATCCCACCTGGAGCAAGCACAGAGTAAATTCTTAACATTGCCCAAGACTCCATTACATTTAATCCATAAGTGTTGGAAAGGATTACACAAAGGTGAGCTCCACAAAACAATGCAGAGGCCAAATGCAAGATGGTCAGCACAAGATACAAGTTTATTGATCAATGTGGCTTTTCTCTTTGTACAATGAGATGAGTTAGATAAACATAGGTAAATACGCAGTTGCCAGAATTTCACATTCACTTTGCTTGGATTTGCTTTTTTTCACAAGGGAGTGTTAGCTCAGCAGTATCCAGTCAATAAGGCTTTACAGTACATTCAGCAATAGGCTGTAATGCAAAATGGACAATTGTAATACGAACAGACCTTATTACATTATTATATCATGCTTTTAGCTTTCACTATGGCTCATGAAGGGGTAATGACTCTCATTAGGGAGAGACCGGTACAGGGACTTATTAGACCATACATGTCATGCTAAGAATTCTGGGTAAGGAATACAAATAAGGAATAAAAAAAGAGGAATTTGCTCCTAGCGCCACCTTTTGGAAGGTAGTTCCTTGTAGATTAATATCTGGTTTTCAAAGAAACCTAAGAGCATAATCTGGGAATAATAGCCAAGCCAGTATAACTCCTCTAGAGGGAAGAGGTTCCCATCCGCTCATGTCCATTGAATTTGCCTACTTTACTCATTTTGATATCTGTACTTAAATCTTGTAGACTCTGATACTGGCGGCTCTCATACCAGTACTTTAAGGATTTATAGGGAATGTAAGCCTCTGAGCATTGTTTCAAAGTTTTTATGTAGATATGTTCTACATAAACAATAAATAGATTTACTACAACTTGCACCAGAAAACTGGCACAAGTTATAGCTGAAACCGACAATAGTTTGTGACTGCCGTAGACTTTAGTTCTGACAAATGCCAAAGCCTTTAAACACTTTTGACGCATCTCACGCCAGCGGTGACACGGATTAAGACCAGTACACAAAATGCCAGTCTTAATACATCTGTCTCTACAACAAGGCTGATGTGCCTAAACCATTGGCGTAGCTATAGGGTGTAAGAGACAGCCAATGTTGTCTTAAGCTTCATTTGTCTGTATAAACTGTTAATGTTGAATGTATTTCTGTGATTCTGTTCCTTTAAGACAGCAGCCATTGTAATTGTGACATGATGCTGGAGTGAGACCCCCCCCCCCCTTTTATGTCAGCTTGCCTGTTCTGCAGACAGAGTGTGAGCAGAGAGGCAGGAAGTGACGAGACAGAGAGCAGCAGCCATCTTGGCAAGTGTTGTATTGAACTGGTGTGGAGATTTTTCTGTACAGCTAAGCTGTATCTTGGTCCAGAGACAAACAGAGTGTAAAGAGACAACAGGACTAGTGAGTCCACGTGAAAGGAACTGTGCTCAGTGGCTGATCAGTGAGACTGACATTGTGACTGTGTATATGGATACCACAGATAGAGACTCGCAGTGCTGTTGATGTACTGGACGGCACCTGCTAAATCCCGCTTTACATCCCAGCTCAGTGTATGGATTCGGCAGGACTGTCAGTGTGCTGAGTGGAATCTGCTGTTGGATTACATTGCATTCAGTTGGTTTCCCTGTCTGTTAAAGAGGACTTCATTTCTCCCGAGATCCTGATAACCGTGAGGAGAGGACGCTTCACTATAAAAAGAAAGGACCGACTTTGGGCCCCACCGCGCGCTTCTACGGACTGTAAGCGGTCCACCTGGACCACTGGGGAAAAGGGGGTGCACCCAAATGTGAAGTCAGGGTCAGTTAGGGATAGTTTTGAGTATATTGTTCATTCAGTGTCCATACTGCAGAAGTGGACAGAGTAAAAGTAGAAACCATTGCAGAATTTGCCTTGAAATTGTTCATGCTATATTGTATATTTTGCTTGTCTTTAGCCCTGTCATTTTACCTTTAACTAGCCTTTATTAACTTATAGTAAATATATATTTTTTTTCTTGAACTACCGCGTGTGCGTTCATTTCTGGTTGCAGAGTCCAAACCACCTGCCTTGCTCTCGGTTCACAAGGGTAAAGAAACTACAGGCTCCTCGGCCATAAAAGCCTTAGAATTGCCCCGTGTCAGTCCTGGTACTAATCCTCTGGTAGAGCAGCACTGATAACAGAAAACACAAAGTGTCTCTATGTTTGTACATGTATATTTGTATAAGATGTCTGTATTTGCATATTTTTGTTGAATGTTGGCAGGAAATGACAATTTCTATGTGTGGGTGATACCGGCAACCAGGGTTTCATGGATTTGCCTATTGTTTATTCTTCCTCATTATACTATGAGAAATTGAATTCTGCTCATTTTGATGGGGTAGGGCCTGGTGTTGAGTACTCTGTAGGATACTAAAAATCTACTGCATTGGCCAAGCATGTCTGTGTCTTCAAAGGGGAGAAAGCAGACACCTCTGGTGACAACTTATCTCCATGATCAGACATACTGACATCCAGCATGGCCAACCTTTCTTTCCCTCGAAATCGGATTCAGTTGACATTTTTTTAATGTGCAGGGCCACCTTGAGGCTACCTATAGATTTTATTTGTAGTAATGCTAAAGCTTTTTATAGTGCTACTGCAGGTTACAAAGCAGTGGCAATGTTCAAAACTGCACACAACACAATGCATTCCTATGGACTTTAGCTTTAACACCATACAAAAAGCCCCAGTGTTACCCTAGCCTATGGGTTACGGACACCTGTTCAGGTTTTGCTGATGCAGTTCTGAATCCAAAACTAGGAGTCGTTTGAAAACAGAGAAGACGTACCATCTGTCATGTAACACCTGATTCAGAAACTGCATCAACAAAACCTGAATGTTTCTCCTTACCCGTAGGCTAGGGCTACAGTGTCCTCAATACTAATAGGTTAATAAGACACAGCCTGAGCCTCAGTGCCCCAAGAAAATTCTAGCTGATGATTTTGTGTGTTGTACATGATATCCAGTAGATGCCCACCATTGTGTGTGGTTTTATACCATAGTACATAGACCACGTCTGTGTCTACATGTTTACACAGGTGTCTTCCAGATATTTTTTTTTTTCCTCCAAATTTCAAAAAACTGGTCAAAAATTTTTTGGAGTTTAGAAAACAAAATGAGGTGAGAGCTCATATGTACAGGGTCCAAAGCTGGTGCAATGCAAAAAACTAAAAATGGTCTTGCATTTTACATAGTTGTTGCACAAGCAGGGCATGTATACTGAACTGGGGAAAAGCTACTGCCTGACCTTTCTGGTAACAGCTTAGATCCCCATGAACAAAAAAAAAAAAAGTCGCCTCTTGAAATCTAATCACCTCCTCCCAACATCTGCCATTGCAGGAGAGTTGAGGCTCCTATACACATTAGATGGCTGCCGAACCTGTCGTAATTGGTGGGATTGGCCAATAAACATCTAATGTATGCAAACAGATTAACTAGAAATATACAATTGCTAGTAAGTATTGGGTGCTAGATTATGTTTGTTCGACGTATTCAGTTTTATAAAAGCTGGCTATATACTAGTGGTTAAGGCCCTATTACAGGCCGATTATTGGGTCAATTGTTGTGAATTACTTTCATTGGTGATAATTGACCCATGTAAATGTACTCCACAAAAGATACCAGATTGTTGGCAGCACATTGTCTTGTGTAAACAGAAATAGGCTGCTGACAATAATGGAACTGTGGAATATTGGAAAAAGAAACAGTTGGGCACATACAGTCCAGATAATAGTTCTATGTAAATGGAGAGCCCATTAAACACTACTACTCAGGGCAGGTAAATGGTTTCTTGGTTTGTAAAAGGTGTTATTTTTGGAAACAATGTCATAAGTTAAAACATCAACTCGAAGAATATTTGCCTTGATCTGTGACCTGGTGCGACCTTTTATTGATGGGATTCCCATCTCTCATTTATCATAAGCTCCTGTCTTAGTGCGGTTAATATCTGTCATGAACATTGATTTCATGAGAAGAAGCCAACAACTGTATAACTTGGATGTTTATAATCTCCAGCGACCAAGATTATTAGAGGAATGGGAGGATTGGAGTACAACGATAGATTGATAAACTTGGGGTTATTCATTTTAGAAAAAAGACGTTTACAGGGAGACCTAATAACAATGTACAAATACATGAAGGGACAGCACAAAGAACTTTCTAATGATCTTTTTACTCCTTGGCCAGTAACAGTGACAAGGGCACATCCTCTACATCTAAAGGAGAAAAAATTTCACCAGCAACATTCATGGGATACTTTACTGTAAGAATAGTGAGGCTATGGAACCCACTGCCCCAAGAAATGGTGATGGTGGATTCATAGTGCAAGTTCAAAGAGGGCTTGGATGTCTTTCTTGAACTAAAAAATATTATGTGTTCTGGGTTTTAGATTTTATTAAGGACAAGTTGATCCAGGGTTTTATACTGATTGCCAGATTGGAGTCGGGAGGGAATTTTTCCCCCTGACATGGGGAATTGGCATCAGCCTCATGGTTTTTTTTTTTTTTTTGCTTTCCTCTGGATCAACCCTGTAGGGTTATATATTTGGACTTGATGGCCCTGTGTCTTCATCCAATCTCATTTACTATGCAATTATGTAAATCTTTAGTAATACAATATTTGATAAGTCAGTGACATGTAAGTTTTGACTGGTGGAGATCCATGTGCTGAGACCCCTATGATCACTAAAACAAAGGCAGACAGTACTCAGCCAAGCTCTTTAGCTCCTGAATCTCCACTGGTCAAAATTTCTCTAATGTGATGATGATAGGTCCAAAGTTTTGCAAAAATTTAGTTACCTATTAAGGGTTTCATTAACAAGCAGCTGAAAGCCGCAGCCCTTATTAAAATGCAAGGTTTTTTTATGTTTGTTTTTGGTGAAATTGAGGACTTGGTTGTGGAAAGAAATAATTTCTATTCACAGCATTAGAAAAATGTTGCAACTGTGGCAAAACTTTTACCAGGTTTTGCAGTGCACAGCACTGGCTTCTCTTTACATGCCACTTTGTCACTTATCAGCTTCTGGTGGGAGATATATGGTAAACATACTTGGAGCAACCCTTGAATTCATAATACATGGGCCTGAACTCAACTCTGTAAGGTTGATTTTACTTTATAGTTACTTGTGCAGAATACTTATTTAAATGTATTATAAGGAGAATACAATCAGACATTGAAACCATCTGTATTGGTTACATGCACATGGCTCGGTAGTGGTTAAGCAGAGTGTCGCATCATTATGGCAGAGCACACAACCACATCCAAATACTGTTTATACATTTTTTTGCTGTGGTTTTGAACACAATGGCCATAATGGTTGTAGAACCCAACAATCAGTCCATAACTGGACCATTACTTTCTCATCCAATGTACCCTTTAGGTTTTGTCCAAATATGCACCTGCCACATAAACATAAAACATCACTGACATGCTTTGGTCACAATAATGCAGGTAATACAGGGTTTTTCCACATGCAGCAGATACAACATTAGAACTAAGCCTTAGGCCACAACCCCACGTGGTGCAAAAACAGCGATTTGGCTGTGGTGGAAACGCTGCGGCAGAAACATGATGGCATAAACAACGGCATTTTACAGTCACTGCAAAGTGACCGAATCCCATCCACTCATTGCAGAAAAATACACGCAGCGGAAATGCTGCGATTTCCAAAATCCTTGCAGTTTTGGAAATCGCAGCATGTCACTTATACCTAAAGAAATGCCGGCAGTTTCCCTATAGGTATAATTGAACTCTGCGGAATTTCTGTGAAAAGCACTGTGGGAAAAACCGCAATGCGTTTCCGCCACGGTTTTTTGAGGAGAGCTTTTTCACTGCAGCCTGCTATGTTAGCCTTAGCCTTAAAAGGGCTTGATATATATTAATTTCACCAAATACTTCTCCGGAGAATATAATAGAACAATAATAATAATAACAGAATGCTATAGAATATAATCACTATAGTGAGTAATGTAATATAGGACTTTGTATATGTAATATGGGACTTTCTATGTATTGCTGATTTAGTATTAGGGTATATTCACACATGGAAGATGAATTGCATATCTATGACTAAAAATCAGTTCCATTCATCTGAATGAGGTTATTTTTGTGGTAAAGATCAGATGAATAAGACAGTCACAGGCATTTCTACAGCTTTAGTATTCTTCAATTCTCCTAAGCTGCTTTTGGGAGTTACTGTCCACACCCTTTAAATGCATAAGTATAAGAGATACAAATTGGCTAAAATGGATTATAAATAAGTAAAATCCAATTAGCACAATAGCCCACAAGTCCTTCAATGTAACTCAGTAATAAAGATATTTATACCCTGATACATACAGTAAGGGCTCATTTACAGTCCAATGTAGCGGATGATCGCTTACTGGAGATATAACATGTTGATCTGCACTTGTTTGCAGTGACCTTTTACAATGGTCGATGCAAACTACTGTACACGGGGCTGGAATGATCGATACTGCGATACGGTTTCGTTGGTTGTCAGCAGCACATCTTGGTTTTCATGGGGTGATGTGCTGTGAGTGTTAGATCATTTATTCACTGATCGAGATCACATTTACGGTATAATCACACAGGTAGGTTTAGTTGAAGTTTTTGAGACCAAACCAGGTGTTGATCATAAAGGTTGAGAACCTATAAAGGACAGATGGTACTTTTACTTTTGAAATCCTCTCCTGGTTTTAGCTGCATTAAAAAAACCTGAAATTGTGTCCTCAACTTCACATGAGCCAGTTATCAGAAACAAGAGTTCCTACAAACACTTTTCCGAATAATGGGGTGGCGGAGTCTGATAATCAGCCCACATAATGGGCTTAAAAGAGATCTTTCACGACCTCTAAGTACAATTTTTTCTCTAACCCCACCCTTCCCAAGCAATCAGTGCTGTTAATTTTGGTGCAGTTTAGGTTCTATACTGTCAAGAGGGCGGTTTCAGGCAGGAGTAGGCAAGGGATGAGATTCTGAGCTCTGACACTGGCTGCCTCTGATTGGAGCTCTGAATCGCGCCCCCCTGCCTGACACCGCCCACCTGACATTACAGAGCTTAAATACCACATCAGGCACCAGAACCAACTTCAATTGGTGCTCAGGAATAGTGGAGGCGAGAGAGAAAATTACATCTGCGCTGGAATCAGATGTGGCGAAAGGTTCTCTTTAAGAAGGACTTTTGTGTATATATTCAAGAATAGCTCTGGAGCTCTATTGCTTCTTACCGTCTATATGACTACAATAAAACCACAAAGCAGATGACAATATATCATGATGGCATGTATTACTGAAGTTATACATAAGCTCAAATGATTGCTGCACATGAATCGGTCCAGAGCCGGATTAACCATATACTTTTATTGATGAATTTATGGGGATGTCTCATCACGACAACTCCTTCTTAGATTAAAGTAGGACTGGTCTGTCTTCTGGAACCTCCAGTGATCAGTTGCTCTGTTCTTTCCACAGGAAGTTGTGGCCAGTCGTATACTTCACCTGCAGTACCTGTCACAGAGGAGATGTAATATAAAACCTGTAGGTATAAATGCACCTTCAGATAAAACTGTAACCTGCTTCTATTGTTAGAAGATAACCACAGTCTGACCAGTACAGTCTGCTTCCTTTGCTATAACTAATATGTTAATTATTTTTTGCATGCTTAACTTATTTTCAGATATACAATACATGATATCGTAAGTGAAAGACATGGGAGGCAGTGATGTAGATGACTCAGTCGATCTTCTGGAAACAAAATATCCAGCCTTACAGATTGAGACATAAAGGGGCCAGCTCAATTTTTATTTGGCTTAAGGTCCGTTGATGAATTCCTCGTGTCTGATATTGAGTTTAGTATTTTAGTAAATCACAACAGAAACTAGAAATGACAGCACATACTAGTAAAGTGATATAATCTCTTCCACTCTCACTTCTTCCAATCCATTCCATTCACACAAATAAGGATTTTGAGTTCTCTTAAGCAGCAGAACACTGACTGGACTTGTCATCTCCCCTGCCTATGAATTCATGGATTTATGGATAATAATGTTAAAAACCATCTCACTAGGAAAAGCTTTGCTGCCTGTAATGTGGTTTGCTAATCAGACTTCCTTCCTGGGTTGATCAGGTTAGAGATAACCTTATGTTCTTAATCTTCATCATCTCAAGAAAGTATAAATTCAATAATCTGGCACCTGCAGGATCAGGAGGTTACTGGTTAGTCGAGTTTTCTGAGATATCAGACTGATATGAAGATCTTTGCTAATTTTTGATAAACAGAGAACCTTGCTTTAGCTTCTGTATCTGGAACCTTCAACATAAGGAACCAAGAAGTATTTTGAAAATGAGTGTTGGGACTACAGTCTGGATTTCAAGAACATTGAGGCAGATTTAGTAAACTAGTCTAATTTTAGACTGTATATATTTAGACTGTGTGAAATCCGCAAAGATTTATCACAGGAACTAATGCTGGATGATAAATCTGGTGAATCTTTGCACTGTCTAATGTAAATTCATACCACCTATAAATTAGTTTACGTTATACCAGAATTTTGTTCCAAAATCGTCACACAATTGTTAAACCTCACCTTTGCCAAAAAAGTCCACCCACTAGTCAGTCAAGGCAAGTAAACTGTCTAAAACAAGTAGTGGACAATGTGTAAACCAGCTTTTTGGCATAAGTGAAGTCAGATTTCCGATTCATTCAGCTTAGAAAATCTTCCCATTATGGGTTGTCTTCCATTCTTCAGTACACCGCAGTAAAATCTGACTGGGTATATATCTCTGCACACCATCTCCACAGCACTCATCTTACCTGAATGGAGGAAGATTTAGAGTAGATTTGCAAAAAAAAAGCCTTTTCTTTAGAATGTCTTTCAGTATTGGAAAGAGTGTTACTTTTAAAGCACCATTAGGGAATATTGAGTTAATAGAGAAGAATCCCTGTTCAGGACCTTCATGTATAATCAGAGTAGAGTTAGATTGTAATAGTGTCTGTCTCTAACTCAGGATGTCTAGGCATTACATGGACAGCCTATTGATTTCAATGGGCACTGTGTAATGCTTCATTTCTCCTAAAAGAATACTTACTGCTGGGGTTTCCACATATTACAACTGATCACTGGAGATCCTAGCAGCTGTATACCCATTGATCACCTTATCATCAAGAGACAAAAACAAACTTCTATAGAAATAGAAGGAAAAATCAATAACTTGAATATTATATAGTGAGATGAGACTGCTATAAGTGACATAAGCAGTAATGTCTGTGAGCAGTAGTGACTTCCAATAAAGCAGCTGGCTCACAATAGAACATTACCTGCCTGGGATTTCCAGGCTGAGCGGAACAAAGTCACCCTCAGGGGAAACAGTTCAAAATATGCCATTTTGACTTTTATCTTCTAACAAATCATTTTTTTCAAATTTTCCATATGCCGTTAATATTAATTAAGCAGAGAAAAATTGTAAAATCATCTTTGTTTTTTTTTTTTTTAAATATAGTCATTGATGTGCAGTAATTCTAGAAAAACTTTAATAAAAATCAACCAATACAAATTTGCATTTAGAATTTTTTGTCTTTATTTTTCTAGGTGAGGGTCTTCTTAGTAGGATATACCATAACTGTCTGATAGATAGATTAAATTTTTTTCCAGAATGAGCATGCCCCCAACTACCTGTCCTGCATGATGCTGTGGCCACTATGAATGGAGAGGTGGCTGCACATGGGACAGGTAGCCCGGAGGTGCTCCCAACTCTATAGAAGTCATTGATTGGAGTTGCGAATACACCCAAGCATGCCTTTTTACTATGTCATACAGTATCCAACAAATAAAAATTTGTGTGCCTATCTACTCTGCAAATTAGCTTAAGCCAGACAAACTGTGGACACCCATCTGTAGTCACACTGTTATAGGTGTCTCTATCTATCATGAGTATAGAGCAGAGTTACTGTATGGCTGGTTGAGATGTGTTAGATGCACCCCAGGAGAATGAACAGAGCTCTACCACCCCTCTTCCTCAGCTGTGCCTCTTTATTAAATCAAGGCAAAGGAGAATATTGTATGGGCCTATAGAAGTCAATAGGTGTCATACTGCATCTATATGGATCCATAATACTTTTGACTACATAAGGTCTAAAACTTTCTCACAAACATTGCTTGAACCCTGGCTGCACATAACAAGCATATGTTTTCCTTGACTGTGGTCTTGACAAATAATAATCTGAGAATTAAAAGGGTTGTCCCATAAAAGAAACTTATATCCTATCCACAGGATAGGTGATAAGTGTCAAATCACGGGCATCCAATTGACAAATCCACAGCAATGAGGAGATCTGTAAGCACCTCAATGCCTCCTCCATGTGAATAAACCACCAGTGCACTTGAGTGACCGGTGATACATTCACTGCTATGTAATCTTTGGCTGTCCCATAACTGTGAATGTACCCATTTAAGTAACGCTAAATGCTCAGCACCATCTAGTCAATTTATAGACTACATGGCACTTGGTATGAGTACTGTGGATACAGCTTCAATTCTCTTTAGAATTATCTTTAGTTTACCAATGGCATGAAAATTTCAACACCAGTGAATTTTTGCTATAGCCTCAACACACCAAACACAATGAAATGGCACAGTTAGCATATTGCCACATTTCATATATACAGTGCTGACCAAAAGTATTGGCACCCCTGCAATTCTGTCAGATAATACTCAATTTCTTCCAGAAAATGATTGCAATCACAAATGCTTTGGTAATAATATCTTCATTTAATTTGTCTTCAATGGAAAACCACAAAAAGAATTGTCAAAAAGCCAAATTGGATATAATTCCACACCAAACATAAAAAGAGGGTGGACAAAAGTATTGGCACCCTTTGAAAAATCATGTGATGCTTCTCTAATTTGTGTAATTAACAGCACCTGTTACTTACCTGTGGCACATAACAGGTGGTGGCAATAACTAAATCACACTTGCAGCCAGTTGAAATGGATTAAAGTTGACTCAACCTCTGTCCTGTGTCCTTGTGTGTACCACATTGAGCATGGAGAAAAGAAAGAAGACCAAAGAACTGTCTGAGGACTTGAGAAGCAAAATTGTGAGGAAGCATGAGCAATCTCAAGGCTACAAGTCCATCTCCAAAGACCTGAATGTTCCTGTGTCTACCGTGCGCAGTTTTATCAAGAAGTTTAAAGCCCATGGCACTGTGGCTAACCTCCCTAGATGTGGACGGAAAAGAAAAATTGACGAGAGATTTCAACGAAAGATTGTGCGGATGGTGGCTAAAGAACCTCGACTAACATCAAAACAAGTTCTAGCTGCCCTTCAGTCCGAGGGTACAACAGTGTCAACCCGTACTATCTGTCGGCGTCTGAATGAAAAGGGACTCGATGGTAGGATACTCAGGAAGACCCCACTTCTGACCCAGAGACATAAAAAAGCCAGGCTGGAGTTTGCCAAAACTTACCTGAGAAAGCCAAAAACTTTTTGGAAGAATGTTCTCTGGTCAGATGAGACAAAAATAGAGCTTTTTGGGAAAAGGCATCAACATAGAGTTTACAGGAAAAAAAAAAGAGGCCTTCAAAGAAAAGAACACGGTCCCTACAGTCAAACATGGCGGAGGTTCCCTGATGTTTTGGGGTTGCTTTGCTACCTCTGGCACTGGACTGCTTGACCGTGTGCATGGCATTATGAAGTCTGAAGACTACCAACAAATTTTTCAGCATAATGTAGGGCCCAGTGTGAGAAAGCTGGGTCTCCCTCAGAGGTCATGGGTCTTCCAGCAGGACAATGACCCAAAACACACTTCAAAAAGCACTAGAAAATGGTTTGAGAGAAAGCACTGGAGACTTCTAAAGTGGCCAGCAATGAGTCCAGACCTGAATCCCATAGAACACCTGTGGAGAGATCTCAAAATGGCAGTTTGGAGAAGGCACCCTTCAAATCAGGGACCTGGAGAAATTTGCCAAAGAAGAATGGTCTAAAATTCCAGCAGAGCATTGTAAGAAACTCATTGATGGTTACCGGAAGCGGTTGTTCGCAGTTATTTTGTCTAAAGGTTGTGCTACCAAGTATTAGGCTGAGGGTGCCAATACTTTTGTCCGGCCCATTTTTGGAGTTTTGTGTAAAATGATCAATGATTTGACTTTTTTTTCATTCTCTTTTGTGTTTTTTCATTGCAAGCAAAATAAATGAAGATATTATTACCAAAGCATTTGTGATTGCAATCATTTTCTGGAAGAAATTGAGTATTATCTGACAGAATTGCAGGGGTGCCAATACTTTTGGCCAGCACTGTACCTAATACTCTTCTTATGGTGCATGAGTATATCTAATAAAATATATATATATAAATCAAGATAATAAAAAAATCACAAAGCACCTTGGCATTGAGAAGCAGATCTATACCTAACATTCTTGAAAACCTCATGTTTATTATAGTGATACAAGGAATGTGACCACACAGACAGAAGCACAACAAGATACATCTGCACGTCTTGGACCTCAATGCTGAATTAATTAGTGTAATAAAACTTATTTCTTGTTTCTTAATTAACCACAAATGGAGCTTTCTAGTTTCAGCAGCACAAAGGAAACAGCAGCAAATTGAATTAATTCTTACTAAAGGCTTGGAATGAACAACAGGTTACTCTTTCAACATTTCGCTCTGTCTGTATATATCATCTCTGGTCACTGTCCGCTTATTATTAGTGGATAATGGAATGCTGCCATCTCATCCTTCGAATAGAGAACAGTTCTAAGAGATGAAAACCACACCATGCAGAGTCTACATTATCTACATTTAGTCTTATAAATTAGGCATGACCTTACAGAAAGTTTATAGGGAAAAAGAGATCCTATAGAGCAAGGAATGTTCTGGCTAACAGAGGGTCCAGAACAGGGACTCCCTTTAAAAATATAGAATTCATGAAATATTTGAAAATGTGTATTTTTCCAGAAATGTATTTGGTAAGAAAAGGTATTACTATGTATTCATATTGCTTCATAGTGCCCTTAAATCTTTATGTGCAGTACCTTTAATAAAAAGTTACTGTCTGCCATGTTACATACACAGCAAAGCTACAACTGGTTCCTGGTCACTTTGTCTACAAGTCTGCTTGCTTTCAAAACATTTTCCTCTCATCCTTGTTTATACAATACTAAATACAGCACAGATTAGTGTTGAGGCTGCTGTAATCACAGGACATTTCAATTTTTGGGGGTAAGATATTGAAGTTATTATGACCTATTTAGCAAGCTGATAAAGTAAGGGGATGCAGTAATTCGAAACTACCTCTACTGCCATATATTGAATTGAATGGACTGCGCAATCTGCAAGTCGTGTTGCTTATAATTAGGTAAAAAAAAAATCCTACCAAATTTTTAAGTGAATTATTGGAGGTACACCGTAATCTTTCACTTTTTTCTATGGAGAGCTAGGCCTAAGAATACCTAGGACTCTGCAAACTGCAGGCAAAAGACATCTTGAGGTCCTTTTTGCTTTTACCAACTTTCGAAAGACTGGTTCCTATGTTTGTTATGTTGTACTCTGATCTTTTGGGTTGTAAGGGTAGTATAAGTACATGTGAAAAGATTTGGATGCACAAAACTCAGTACTACTGATATGAACTCAATAATGAATAACAGCAGATTACATGTTTCATTTCTTGCGAACTCTAGTAAATGAAGTTGTATTTTCAAGGCATAACTTTCCAATCAGTGGAAGAAAATGAATCCATCATGCCTTTATTGTTTGTTTTTCCTTTCCAATACAATGACCACATTGATTTATTTACTGCAGAGAGTACATATAAGTACATATTGCAACTATTACCTGCATTCACAGTGTTTTTCCCATTAGAAGAAACAATTTCTCTTGCTTAATGACTTATCTGGTCTTATAGTTTGATCTCATATTACAGCAGCTGTTAACTCCATATTTAATCTCCTATTATTCATCTTGTCAAAAACTTATAGTTGTCCTCCTCCATGGCTGGAATTGAATGCCTGAGTCAGCAATGGCACGTCATGACTTCTGTCATTATACATCAAGCAAACCGCAATCCTGTCCAGTGTTATTGTGCTCAATTTGTATTGCTGTTTCTATCATTTTAAAGCTCTTTCACAGAGCAATCTGCAGTATCAATGTATACAATTAAAGGGGATGTTGAATATTTATAGCAAACTCAGGGGCTGTCGAGGTAGATGTGAAACAAAAAAAAAAGTTATACTCCCCTATCTCTGACATTCTGTTGTACAGTCCTGGTTCTCTCCCAAGGCAGAAGGTGCTGTTAACTGGAGCAGAGGAGTTGTAGACATCAGGTCAGTAACTTAAGACTCTTTTACGATGACCAAAATGTAAGCTATTAATTGCTCACCTATCCTCAGCGCTCCATTATATAGTCCTAGTCCTCTTTCCCTCCCATGCTGGGACTCACTACTGTAGACCACTGAGACCAATCAATGGCATCAGATGTTGCTGTCAATCAGTAGAAGGCCCGCCCACAGGACCGCCCACAGTCCAGAATGAGCAGTAATTTCAATGAATTGATTGCAAGTTATACTGAATCTTTTCCTATGCAAATGTATATAGTCAGCTCCTTCTGCTCTATAACATGATGTCTGCTGCTCAGACCTTATTCACAGTTGAAGTTTGCCTTTGTATTTTGTTCATATGGTGGTTTAAAATACATCTCGCACTTTTGGTATTCGAAAATGCTTCACATATCTTTCTGTGCACAATATTTTCTCATAAGTGATATAATGCAATGTATGCCTAAATTCCTCCACAGAAACATTATTTCCAGAGCTTTTAGGTAATACAGTGAGGGCAAGTTATCAATTGCTCTACACCAGTTTTCTTGCATAGTGGCATGATATGGTGGCGCACATTTGGCAGAAGGCTCTTTCTTGCACCAAACGTGGGCAACAACTCCCATTCCATGCCTCATTTGCCACATTGTGTGGGCCGAACGGGGTGGGTATGCCTGAGCCCAACACATTCATTACAACTCACATCAGTTTTCTGGTGTGAGTTATAATGGAAATGTAGCCAGTTTCTAACTTCTGTAGACTTCCGTTCTGGTGCTGGGATGTCTGATTTAAGAAGAGGCATAAATATCTTGTTCCCTGCACCAGTCAGGGCCTTTATTAAGGCTGCCATATGCATTGTCAGTCTTAATAAATCTGCCCCAGTGTAAGGTACCCATGAATAATGTATCGTGGACTAAGAATGTATTTACACTGATTACAATACAATTTTATCAATCCAAAGTATAAATTGTACATTGACTTTGTACTTTTTGACAACTGTAGTATTTTTAGTTTTTGATTCTTTTTTTTTTTTGTTTTAGTTTTTGTCTAGTTTGTCCTAGTTTATCACAAGTACAACTTTATTTTCAGTTTTCTACCATCCTACTATTTAGAAATTCTGTCTCATTGCTGCCCCATGTGTACAAACCTTAATACTCTAGTCAGGTGTGTTGTGAAACATTTAAAAAAAAAAAAGACAAACCTGGTTGAATTGACATAAGAATATAATAAAATAAGCTATAAGTTTAATGATCCCTAAAAGAGGGTCAGATAGGTTGTTCCAGGCTTTATAGAGCAGGTTTAGGACTGGGTTATGAAGAGGTTAGCAGAAAATGTTCCTATTTTTTCTATCAAATTTCTGTGCAAACACCTGGAGTAGAATATTTCAGGTCACTCAGATGGTTTCTGTGTATGTTTGCATAAAGAACCCTTCCTTTAAAACACGGAGCAGATGGTACATGACCTCATATGGACTCCACAGAGCTCAGCTCAAGGTTCTTCATTTTCTAGTAAATGGAACAACCCTGCACATCTGCTGGAATTGTGAGATTGTGAAAATACTCTAGTAAGAGACTAACTGCCTGTTGAATAATGACTGTTTTGGGGGATTTTATAGCTCTTTTTGTGGGTCGACAAGCCTTACAATCGCTTTGTGAACCGTTTCAGACTGATATATTTCAAAAAAAATTTTCTCATCTCTTGGAATCTCCTTTGATCATAGCACAATGTTCTCGTAGTAGCCTTGAATGGATACTTGTTGAATTATTGTATTCCTTTAATAAATGATTCATCTACTATATAGTGTTTACTGTGTTCAAAAATATATTAATATAATAATAGAGGGACATCTGGAAATGGTACATACATGCAGCATATTACTTCATATAGAAACACCTTTTATTGCTATTTTATATTAGGACATTGAAACAAAATATCTTGGAACATTTCCTATTGCACATACCGTATAATGATAACTTACCATCCCTATTATAGCTGTGCAATTTGTTTCATCCCAGTTCAGTTGAATTTATACATCTAGAGCCCTTTCATTATGGCCACCTGGGTTATGTGACAACCAGCCTGACTACCTCAGAGTTTGCACTCGTGTGTAGACAGGATCTCAGTCTCTCCTGTATGACTGACTTCCTGTGATCTACCAGATCATATCAGCATCTATCAAATCTTCCCTGGCAATTTTCAAACACCTCCCCTAACATCACAACCCTCCTTGTATCTCTCTATGTGCACCCTGGGTGGACTAAATAGAGGGGCAAAATATAGCATATCTCCCTTACCCCAGGAATACACTAATATAGTCGATGCATCTATAAAATGATTAGCTGCAGAGTTATAAAACTGCCCTGACTCATACAATCTCTCCATAGTATCTGTGTGTGCTGTGTGCACAGTCTCCAGTGTATTTCTATGAATTGCAGCTTTACACTGCTCTCCTCTGCCACCTGCTTGTAAGAGAGTACAGGAAAAACCTATCACAAGCAGATGGCAGGGGAGACTGGCTGAAACTGCAAGTGAGACTGGGATTCTACAGTGTAAGGGGGCATAAGATCTGTGTCATTGATTTTCACTAGCTCAACTTAAACTGTTTTAGAGCAGAGCAAGACTAAAGTATGGAGACTCCATCCCCTATATCTATGCTGCACTATATAGTCAAAAAATTATGTGAGTGCTTCTTTAATGCCACCATGTGAGGAAATCAAAGATAAACATTTTCACCCAATGACTCGGTTGAGCAGGGCAATTCAATGTCTTTCACCCCGTGTTCTAGGATTGCAATTTCTTTAAGTTTAAAGGTGAATGGGAAAGTCAGAAAACCAAAAACATTCAAGCAGAAACTTTGGACAGGTAAGTCAGGCTTAATGAAGGCTCCATGATGGTCTGGGCTAAATGGAGGCTAAAGCTAAAAAGAGCATGAACAAAAAATACAAGGTAGTTATGTGTGAGAAACCAGAAATCTAATTTTTTACACATTAGTTGAAGACAACTTGTCATCTACCTCAACACATCAATGATTGGCTAACAAAAAGTTGTGTGATCTTACTTCTGGAAATACTGTATGTAAAGTAGAAAAGTAGGTAAAAAGTAAAGGTAGTAGTTTCTACCTATTTAGCTTCTCTCATCTTCTCAAGATAAAGCCATGTCTGCCCATTCTTTTCCTTTGAATGGCCAACCATAGGCCATCTCAGATGGGAGACCCAACTCTGTGACACTAATATGATCTAATAGGGCATATAGACAGAAGCAGATGAAGTCTACATTCCTACTTTCTATGTACAAACTGCTAACCTGGTAAATGAAAGACCTTGTGATGCAGACTCGTGATGTGTCAAGGCTTGACTCGTTTTTGCTCTTTTAGGCCAAGGCCCCATGTTGCAGAAACGCAGTTTTTTTGTTGCAGATTTCACTGCGGTTTTTTGAGCCAAATCCAAGAGTGGGCGTAGGAAAAGGGAGTAGTATAAGAGATTCCTATATATTTTCCATTCCTTTTGTAGTGACTATTGGCTTTGGCTCAAAAAAACGCAACAAAATCTGCAACAAAAAAAGCTGTGTTTCTGCAACATGGGGCCTTCATCTTACCTTAAGTTACTATAAAGTTTTGACCCCTTTAATTAACCCCTGCTTTGTACTGAATAAATAATAACAACTTTACCATTCCCCAATGAGCAAAACATTTTTTGGTACTAAACAAATTACGTAAAACTAAAATTCCGCTGATCTCATGTAAATGTTAAATTTCCAGAACATGAATAAATCTGAATTTTAAATATAAAAAATTGCTGCAAGTGTGGCTCGGAAAAAAAATCATCCACATTCCTAATAAGCTTTGATCTTAGCAGAATAATTCCAACCTAAATAGGTTTATAGTGAAATCTGATGTTACAGATAATGAGAAACAATCTTTTGCAGCAGAATCTCTGCATGCCTGAGGAAGGTGAACTACTCTTTCTCCTTCACTGCTTGTCTTACCACTTATAGCTGCTACATATTTTAGACTGAATCCAAACCACCAACCCTGAAACTTGGCTACTTATAACAGCTGGGTCACAGTGCAATGATATTTATTAATTGTATAATAATAATATAAAAATGATAACTAGAGCCAAACATGCTTATTATACTTTAAGCTAATTTTTCTGCTGGTCCTAGCTTGGGGTGAGGTCATACAAGCACATGCCCTATTTTGTATGAAGCTGTAGTAGGGCTCACATTTAAGGCAGGGTTCACACTACCGTTGGAGTCCGTTATGAAGGTGTCCGTTAAAAAAAAACCTATTCATAAAAAAAACCTGATCCAATTAATGGTTCAGTTAAAAAAATGGACACATTAGCATCAGCTAGTGTCCGTTAGTATCAGTTAGTGTCCGTTTTTTTTAACACTGTCCGTTTTTTTTTTGTGTTTGTTTCTCCTTTCTGAGCATGCGCAGGGAAAAAAACGGACATAAAATAATGGACAGTAAGGGGGCGTTCACACTACCGTTGGTGACCGTCAGTAGTGTCCATTGCTATTGTCCATTACAAGATTTTAGCATCGGACACTAGCTGAACCGTCAGAAATCCGTTAAAATTTCCATTCATTTCAATGGGTTTTTATATTGTGTCCGTTAGTGTCCTTTTATGTCCGTTTACACCAAATCCGTCAGAAGTCCGTTTTTTTTTCGCGGACAAAAAATCCTACATGCAGGACTTTTTGCCCATTATTTTATGTCTGTTTTTTTCCTGCACATGCTCAGAAAGGAGAAACAAACAAAAAAAAAAAAACGGACAGTGTTAAAAAATGGACACTAACTGATGCTAACGGACACTAACTGATGCTAATGTGTCCGTTTTTTTTAACTGAACCATTAATTGGATCAGTTAAAAAAACAGACACATTAACATCAGTTAGGCAGGGTTTACACTACCGTTGATGTCCGTTTTGATAGTGTCCATTAAAAAAAGAAAACCAAAAAAAAACGGACACCTATCATAACAGACATTAACGGACACTAACTGATGTTAATGTGTCCATTTTTTTAACTGATCCAATTAATGGATTAGTTAAAAAAAACGGACACATTAGCATCAGTTAGTGTCCGTTTTTTGACACTGTCTGTTTTTTTTTTAACACTGTCCATTTTTTTTTTCTGCTTTCTGAGCATGCGCAGGAAAAAAACAGACATAAAATAACGGACAGCAACTGATGGCTATCAGTTACTGTCCGTTATAAGTCCGTTACCCGTAGACTTCAATGTTAAAAAAATAACGAACACTTGCTGTCCGTCAAGAATCCGTTTTTTTCAAACAGACAAAAAGTCCTGCATGTACAATTTTTTTGTCCGCGAAAAAATAATGGACTTCTGACGGATTGGGTGTAAACGGACACAATCTAAAAACCCATTGAAATGAATGGAAATTTTAACGGATTTCTGACGGTTCAGCTAGTGTCCGATGCTGAAATCTTGTAACGGACAATAGCAATGGACACTACTGACGGTCACCAACGGTAGTGTGAATGCCCCCTTAGTGTCCGTTATGATAGGTGTCCGGTTTTTTTTTTTTTTTAACGGACTCCAACGGTAGTGTGAACCCTGCCTAACTGATGGCTATCAGTTACTGTCCGTTATAAGTCCGTTACCCATAGACTTCAATGTTAAAAAAATAACGGACACTTGCTGTCCGTCAAGAATCCATTTTATTCAAACGGACAAAAATTCCTGCATGTAGGATTTTACGTCCGTGAAAAAGAACGGACTTGGTGTAAACGGACACTAACGGACACAATATAAAAATCCATTGAAGTGAATGGAAACTTTAACAGATTTCTGACGGTACAGCTAGTGTCCGATGCTAAAATCTTGTAATGGACAATAGCAACGGACACTACTGACGGTCACCAACGGTAGTGTGAACGCCCCCTAAGTGTGTAGGGACCTTTGTTGTACCTCGACCTTGAACTTCAGACATTGTACATATGTGTTCTTCACTATAAGCATTAAAATTCCAAGAACAGACCCTCAGGTAGACCCCTCTATAAATATAGAACCTTAACCAGATCCCCTCACTAAATCCAGGCCCTTTAAGTACAAAGTCAGATCCCCAAATAAATCCCTCTAAATAAATACAAAACACCTAAATAGTAATACATACCCCAGGCACATACAGCTTCTCATACTCTGGAACCTCACAGCATTGTGGCTTAAGGACCTGCACACCATAACTCACGTGATCTTCTTTGTGCAGGTTCTTTTGAAGTAGTAATACCTGTACTCATATAGATATGTGATCAAACGGGTGTAGGTCATTCTGAAGTATGAGGCCTGGTGTACATTCAGGAACCATGGTACATCACACTTTGTACTACTGGATGAATGGTGGAGCATGGCCCAATAACCCAAAATAGAGGTTTAAATGTGAAAAAAAATCATGGCATGCTATATCAGTTGACTTATTACATAGTGGTTACCTCTAGGGTAGAATAATTCCATAATACAGAGCAACATACAGCAGCACAGAATGGGGCCTAGTGTATCGTATGCCAAGAAACTGGAGAGTTATAATGAATATCTTGGGCTGAGGCACCCCCGGCCTGCCCTGCTGTCCTCCAAGCTCTGCCCACATTCGCACAACGTGGCGAGGAACAGGGGTTGTGGCACACATTTGGCGCAAGAAAGGGTCTTGCGCCAAATGTGTGCCACAATATCGTCTCTCTTTGTTGGTTTTCTAGCGTAGAGGGATTAACAAGCTATCCCATTGTGCCTACATTTTAGACGCAGCTGCAAGGACTCAGTGTGCCTCCATACAGCGTCCATGCACATGGCACGCTGAAGATGTAAGATTTACCACTTCTGTTTTTATGCTTGAGCCATGTCATTGTGTGAATTTTTATGCTGCTCTGTACTAAAAGAGTTTTTTATTCTTTTACAACCAAAAAATAATAACATATTTCAGTATTCACAAACCATTGTCATGGTACCTCTTCACTCATCTCTTTGTGTTGCCAGTTTATGAGCTGCCTGCAGTTTCCATAGGGCATATCAAGCACAGCATTTACAGCTGTTTTTAATGCGTACCAGAAATACCTGCAGAACAGACACAGTAGGAAATTGTATTTTATCTTCCTTAACAGAGAGTTCAGAAGCTCTGTAATGTTGTTTTACAGTAAAACAATGTTTTCTTAGATGATTCACAGTGATGAATGGGGTGGCAGTGGATGAGATATGGTACTTACCAGTGGGAAGAGTTATAACTGTGCAAAATCAGAATTATCAGCAATTATACCATTACAGGTTGACATGTTGCGTTTCTTCTCTCAGTTACGGCATTGTCATAAAAAATTCCTGTCTAGTTGGAAGAGCATCAGTCTCATTAGTCATATATAGCATAAGTTTCCATACAGTTATATGTGCCACAACCTAGTTACTACATTATGTTGGAATCATGAAAAACTGCAACAGGTAATACCAGAACAAGGGGAAGACAAAGAAGGAGCTTGTATAAGGCACCACACAATTGCTTTACGTTTCTTCTACAGGCAATAGAAAGAAACATAATGGTTGGCACAAATATACATACATAGGTGAAGAGTATATACACAGACATAGTATGTATTCTCAAAGGAACAAAACTTCCATGTTTTTTGGTGAATCAGGGATGATAGCTGTAGTCTCAAGGTTTAGAAATCCAACAAGAACCATACTAAACTTTGCCGGTGCTTTGCTGGACTTTGGTGACTTATCCTTAGGAGAATAGGAAAAGATGTCCCTGAGTCCCCTATGCCACTGCTCCATTTACTTCTATGGGACTGATGGAGATAGCTGAGCACATTAATAGAGTGTTGATCACGCATATCCTCGACTGCTCCATTGACTTCTATGGGACTGATGGAGATAACTAAGTACAGTACTCCTTCAGTCCCATAGAATTGAATAGAGTGGTGTTCCCGAATATGCACTACTACAGTAATCCATTCACACAGGGAACTCAGAGACCCTAGTCACTTATTTCCAAAACTGTTTTGTCATGGATTCTTTGAGACGACATATGACCCTGTACAAAAAATCATCTTTGTGTCTACATAGTCTCCATATACACAGTATTTCATGGGCATATGTGGGCGGAATAGCACATACTATAACTATAGAGGGAAAGGCTGTCTGAAGACAGAGAAATTTGAGTGGCAGTGTAGAGAAATGAGGAATAACACAGTAGCTGATATATCCTACTACAGATAAATGGTTGCCTGGACAGCTGGGGGTTTCCAGGCTAAAATACTGATGACTTATACTAAGGATAATTCATCAACCTCAGATCCTTGAGGGTTTTACACCCAGCACCCTGATCGATCACATATTCTCCAGAACTGATACATAGAGAATAGAACAGAAAACAGACATCTTGGGCCAGAACTGGTTATTGCAGATTGAATGAGAGCTAACCTGCTACACACAGAACAGCGCTGTCTACTTCCTGCTCTATTCTTTGTATCAGAGAACAGCTGATCAGTAGGGGAGCTGGTTGTTGGATCACCACCTATCTGATACTGATGACCTGTCTGAAAAGCCCCTTTAAGATAATAACACATATTCCTCTTTTTAGGTTTACGCTGTCATCTTGCAATATTTGTACTACAGAATATATTACGGCACTCATATGTCTTTTTTTGGTCATACTGAGTGTGATAGAAATTATGCACTTTCAGTATGGGGGTGGAACGTTACAGGATGCCAAAGAGATGCCCTTTATATTTGCCTTCGGCAGAATTAGACACAGATTTCGTAGCAAACCATCGCTTTGATATTTTTCCTTTTATAACAGATTGCTAGACAATAACCCTGCACTGCAGAGAATTTACATAAAGCAGCAGCACAGTTTACAGAATAGAATGACAGAAGCAAGGAGTGCTAAAATAAAAGAAATATTTTGTCTTGGTATTGAGGCTTTGGGTAAGAAAGAGCTCTGCAGTGTGTTATAAAGAGATGTGTACAGTAGAGGTTAAAGTAATTGAATGCGTGCATTAAATCCAATTCAGATCTGCTTTTCCTTGTGATATTGCAGCTTTAAACAGCTCCATTTGTCAGATTCAGTTCATGGGCATAAAAGAGTGCAGATAGAATCTATCGGTACAATATGGCAGCCATTAATGTTTCAGTGGCTGTAATTTAATCCCGATGGGGAAGCTGCAAAATATGCCTCTCAAAGGCTGAACCAGATGTTTCCAGAACCTAGAAATGGGGGAGGAATGAAAAGGATCCCTAAACCATGAAACTCCATTCTCCAGAGAGGCAGATAAATAGTCGTGTTGGTCTTGTCAAAAAAGATTTGGATGCCTGCCCCTCAGCTTTAAACCACCAGGTGATGACTGAAACGGCAGCCATTTTGGATCCTGAGGGCTCTGTCGCTGTTATTTACTTGCCTTTTTTGGATTTTACGAACAGGATTAATGATAGATGAAATATTATCCGAGATACTAAGCCATAGAAAACATCAACTATAGCTGGCTATACAATTAAAATGTACCAAAGCTTTTGAACAACTTTTAATTTTCTGGAAGCATTGGTTCAATATTTTTTTATAATATACTTTATTAATGGAATTTTGGCTCTTTTCTGTCAAATCATTCTCTAAAATACCCTTTCTTTCCTCTGTTACTGGCAGCAGAAATCCTCACTGCTTCTCACTGAGAGTATGGGGAAGTATAAGTACAAGTAAACCCGCAGACCCCATAGACCATAATGGGTACGCCGGGTTTACGCAAGGTTTCCTTTAGGTTTCCACCCAAAATTGGCAGAGAGAAAAGTCCTGCTTGCTTGCATATTTTAAGCGAAATGGGGGACGGAGTCCCCGGATGGTCACCCAATGCAGCCTTAAGTGTATAAAGTGACTCCCCTCCAGCCTCAGCTTCTCTGTATTCCCCCAATACTCCCTCATACTCACAATCAGAAGCAGTGAGGATTTCTGCTTCCAATAGTAGGGAAAAGAATACAGGGGACAGAAAGTGGATTTCAGAGCAGAATATCATGGAAAAGAGCAAGATATAGTAAAAAAATTATTAATGGTACAAATGCCGCCAGAAAATCAAAAGTTTTTTTCGAAAGACTTGTTTTAAGATGAAATTCATCTGAATCTACAGATTTAGGTAAGATTGGCTGGCAATCTCAATTGTATGAGATCTAATTGCAGTCTCCTGGCAGTATATACATTGTCAAGGAGAAATAAAGGTTGCAGACCCCAATAAGCTGTTAATTTGATACGGCATCTTCCCACCTTAGAAACCTAGACTACCTGATACCATATTGCAGCCACATATGGGAGGGGTGGTCCTTTTGGCTGCAATATGGTATCAGATAGATAGATAGACAGACAGACAGATAGATAGAGCTTTCTTAAGAAATATGGAAATAAGGATCAAGTCAAATGGAGCATGCCAAAAGCCTCATGTTTTCAAATCCGAATACAGAACCCTCTGACGCTCTGACATGCCCCCATTGCACTTGAGCCCTATATACATATTTAAAACAGCTTTTTCAAGGAGATGGTACATCTATTGAACTATCTAAAGGTATGATGGAGCTCAGCATAATGTCCCTTACAATGTACTGTGACTGGTTTTATTTTCAATTTCCTGGTGAAAGACTCTCTTTTAGGCTCAGACCCCACATAGCAAACCGCAGAAAGTCCGCAGCGTTTTCCTCTGCAGACTTTCTGTCCCTACTATACCTATATAGAAAACACCAGCATTTCTGTAGGTATCATTGATATGCTGCGATTTACAAAAACGCAATGGTTTTTGAAATTGCAGCATTTATTTTGCAGATATTTTTTTGCAATGTGTGGATGGAGTTAGCCACAATCCCATCCACTTTGCAGGTACTGTAAAACACCACAGTTTTTGCTGCGTTTTTCACAACGTGGGGACTCGGCCTAAGGTAGGGTGCACATGCAACAATAATTTGCCATTCAGTTAAATACCATGGAGCAAAACACACATGTTTTGATGCAATATGCGTAACAGTTTTTGGCTGCACATTTTTTACAGGTTAACATATTTATAACATATTTCACCTTTAAAACTGCAGCAATTTGCAGGAAAACATATGTCTCATAATTATTGGCCATGTACCATGTTATCACTATGTGTGAAACCAACATACACTGCCCCACCATACACTGTCCCCACCATACACTGTCACCAACATACACTGTCCCCAACATACACTGTCCCCACCATACAATGTTCCCACCATACACTGTCCCCACCATACACTGTCCCCACCATACACTGTCACCAACATACACTGTCCCCACCATACAATGTTCCCACCATACACTGTCCCCACCATACACTGTCCCCAACATACACTGTCCCCACCATACACTGTCTCCACCATTCACTGTCCCCACCATTCACTGTCCCCACCATACACTGTCCCCACCATACACTGTCACCAACATACTGTCCCCAACATACACTGTCCCCACCATACAA
Source organism: Leptodactylus fallax (assembly GCA_947044405.1). Taxonomy (NCBI): domain Eukaryota; kingdom Metazoa; phylum Chordata; class Amphibia; order Anura; family Leptodactylidae; genus Leptodactylus; species Leptodactylus fallax. Next base: position 7,549,434 of record CAMRHE010000062.1, read on the forward strand.
TGTTCCCACCATACACTGTCCCCACCATACACTGTCCCCAACATACATTGTCCCCACCATACACTGTCCCCACCATTCACTGTCCCCAACATACACTGTCCCCACCATACACTGTCCCCACCATACACTGTCCCCACCATACACTGTCCCCAACATACAATGTTCCCACCATACACAGTCCCCACCATACACTGTCCCCAACATACACTGTCCCCACCATACACTGTCCCCACCATTCACTGTCCCCACCATACACTGTCCCCAACATACAATGTTCCCACCATACACTGTCCCCACCATGCACTGTCCCCACCACGAAATTTTGCGCAGTTGCGCCTTTTGTGCGCCCTTTAAATTTCTGCCGTGATTCACTAATCAGGCGCAAACATTTTTTTTTGTGCCTACATAATAAATACGGCGCAGACACAGAACAGAATGGTATTTAAAGAAGCAGAAACAAGTGGCTTCTCTGGATCTGCAAAGATGGCTTCAAATCCATTCCGTTTGTCCAAAGAAGAGAGCTCCTCTGATTTTTCTGTGTCAGAGCAAACTTTGGCCACCAAATCCAAAATGAAAAATAATTTCTTAAAAGAAGAGTGTGGCTGGTCCGCCGCCCCCTGCTGGCTACGCCTCTGCTCTGCATTCTTGATGCGGCTTGCAGCCATGCAGCTATACACTTGAGCTGACAATGCATTTTAGGATTTGACACAAGTAATTGAATGTGATTTCTAAAATTAATGTACATGTTAAGTCTGCTAACTTTGCATAGTTTTGTGTGTGTCTTATCCTTGTACAATTGTGTCCTGTAGTCTGCGCTACAGTTTTGTACGTGACTCCCCAAGTGGAGTGACTTTGTGCCTATTTATGCACCTTTTTTTAAAAGGAGCGAGAAAGGCACAGCTCACGCTAAAATCAGGCGCAAACACGTTGATAAATGTGCCCCAATGTCTACAGGGCTAACATATCAGTATAGCACTGTAGCCCCTATATGCATGTAAGCCTTAGTATGCATACATGACCACTGCTACATTCTAACTCATTTCAGTCCAGCAATGAAGTGCAACAGGTGGCTCAGGACCCTTGTTCTAGTGATCGTGGGATCCCAGTCGTACATTTACCACTTAGCCTTTGGTTTGGTCATAAATGTTTTTATGGAAATACCGTTTAAGTTATTGCCAAGAATTTCTTTGGTCACAACTCACAGTTTTAATATAGCAACATCATTAAACTGCACAGATCATTGCAAGTAACCATTATGCCTATAGCCAGACGATTTCCTTATTTCACATTTCTGAGTTTAAGGTGAATATTACCCTCTGCATTTCTTGCTTGTTTGTTTATTCTAATACAGATCCTCAAACAATATTTTAATGCATTTATAGTGGGGTTTGTATAAGAAAGACTGAAATGTCCTGGAATATTAGCTTGTTAGATTTATATGTGATTCATGTTATAAAGTGGAGTATTAGTCGCGTCGAGAACAGTGGACATTTAAAGGGGTAATCCGGTTTAGAAACCCCCATTTTCCAATTCCTTATTGGGAAGCTAAAAATTGGAATTCCCATTCAGTCCCCTCAACAGTAAGTCAGAGACAAAAGAAGCTACAAAGAAGATCTGTTGCATGTCTCTGCAACACATAGTTAGAACATTAAAGTCAATGCTTAATTTCTCCTGCAGTGGCGCTAGAGGGACAATTATACAATTGTTGCTGGCTTCAGACATGCTATAAATTTAGGATGGGTGAAGTCTCGAGCAACAATCCCCCTACCAGACTTTAGGCACATGAAAGTATATTAGTATATTTTAGTTGTCCCTACCTTCAGAAATGTATTTGGTCACTCATGTTATCTTTTAGATGTATTAGAGAAAAACATGCGTTTTGTGTAAAATAAGGTAATGCTCTGTGTTCCAGCCTTTAATGTGATCTTCACATCACTCTGCTGTATTATTCCCCATTATTACATTTTCAGCTTGTCATAAGAGAACAGCCACAAGTTATAGTCAATAACAGTTGCTGTGTGGTTCATGTTGTGAAAGGGAATGTGAGGAGCTGTGTTCCTCCTACAGTGCACCGGGCTCAGCGCTGACTCACACAACATGTTTTCTGAGAGCTTGTGTCAGCTATGACCTACATAGGCTCGCTCGCCATACTTTCATCAGGAACAAGGGGAATTCGGGAATTGTATATGTCCATAGAAACCATATACGTTCCCTTACATAAGAGGGACTATAATATACCGAAGCTCCCTAATACTGTATATACACCTGATAGGTAAATTGCACTGTTTACAGGAGGGAGCAAATAAGTAACTCCTGGTGTCAGCAAGAAAATACAATTACAGCTTACTGACACTTGTACGTGGTCTCTTAAGTCTCTTGTGATAAGTTCAAGGAATAGACGCTATTGCAATAAAATAACTAAAAGTACACCTATATTATAAAGCAATACTCTGCATAAATTACGATTTGCCCAGTCATGGTGACTGTTCATCCTGCTCTTCCTGGTTCATGGACAAGATGCCAGATTTAAAGTGCCAAACGTGGTAGCTCAGTGGTTAGCATTGTTGTCTTGCAGTGCAGCGGTCCTGGATTTTAACCCGATTTAGGATAATATCTGCATGGAGTTTGTGTGTTCTCATGGATTAAAGGGCTTGGGCACTTTAATTTAAGACTGATGTGTGTATGTATTTACTGTATTTACTATCTATTCTATCTCTGTCTTTCCATATGGTATCTATCTGCAGATTTTAGGTGCAACTCATCCAGCTGCTACCTACAGAAGTATTCTGACGACTCTGCAATAGTGGGTCTCATCACAGATGATGATGACAGGGAGTACAGAGAACTGAACCAGGACTTTGTGGACTGGTGCCACCGGAACCACCTGAAGATTAACGCGGGGAAGACCAAGGAGATGGTGGTGGACTTCCATAAAGGCAGATGCCCTCCTAAACCAGTGGACATCCTGGGGACGGGCATCGAGATTGTGAACACCTATAAGTACCTGGGTTTGCTCCTTAATAATAAGCTGGACTGGGCAGATCATATGGAGGCCCTGTACAGGAAGGGCCACAGCAGGCTCTACCTGCTTAGGAAACTGAGAGCCTTTGGAATCCGGGGGGCACTTCTTAGGACTTTCTTCAACTCGGTAGTGGCATCAGCCATCTTCTTTGGAGTGGCCTGCTGGGGGAGCAGTATATCAACCAGGGACAGAAATAAACTTGACAAGCTGATTAGAAGGGCCAGCTCTGTCCTGGGGAGCCCACTGGACCCAGTGCAGGTGGTGGGTGACAGAAGGATACTGTCCGTGGTGAGCTCCATGCAGAAGAAGAAGTCCCATCCCATGCATGAGACTGTGATCGCGCTGAGCAGTACTGTCAGTGACCGACTGCTCCACCCTAGGTGTGAGAAGGAGCGCTATCGGAAGTCTTTCCTCCCCACCGCGGTTAGGCTGTACAACCAACACCGACCTAAGCGGAGATCATTACACACAGAGAACTGAAATATCTCTCTGCCTGTTAAATCCCCCCCCCCCCCTGCTACGTCCTATCTGTCTGTCTGCTATTAATGTAATGCCTCTCACCTTGGAACATTCCTGTACATGTTGTATTTGTATCTGCTTATCTTTGCTGCTGTAACACACTGAATTTCCCCATTGTGGGACTATTAAAGGACTATTATTATTATTATTATTATTATCTATCTATCTATCTATCTATCTATCTATCTATCTATCTATCTATCTATCATCTATCTGTCTGTCTATCTAGTACCAAAAAGAGAGCAACACTATAAATATGCACAGTGGGTGCAAGCCTTCAGTCAGTGTCAAGATGACTAAATTAGCAAAGTGAAAAAGAGACAGCACTCTAAAATTAATGCAAAAAAGTGGACTTTTTTTAGCCCAGTGGGCAAATATAGTTTACTTTTCTTTTGCATTAATTTTGTAGTGCTGTCTCCTTTTTACACTAGGTTCACACTAGTGTTCGGCTTTCCATTCTTCTGGTCCGCTTGGGGACCCGAAAAAACGGAAACCTAATACACTTAAAAAGCGGTTACCCGCAGAACAAATGCGGAGACTTGCAGGACTTTTCTCTCCGCATTATTCAGTTGGATTCGGAGAAGAAACCCTGAATCATATTATCTATCTATCTATCTATCTATCTATCTATCTATCTATCTTATCTGTCTTATCTGTCCATGTCATATAGGTATGAACATTTTTTATTATCATTCTCTTTGTTGAGTTCTTCACATCTGTGGCAATGAGAAAGTTAAAAGTCGAGTAAGGACGTCATGGCACAGCTGTGTCACTATCTGCCAAAACCCCTTAAAGAAAGGAGAAAAAACAAAAAAAACAAATCCTTGCGCCAGTCATAGCCAGACTTAATAACGCCTTGAGGATTTTGGCTGCATGAACACAAAAGGACAAGTGGTTAAAACTCTGGCTAGGCTTCTTTTATGATTAAGAGAATTAAGGGAATCCTTTCAGAGGATTGAGGGGCAAAATCTGACTTGTAAAGACAGCAGTCCACACAATCTCTTATAGGAAGAAGACAAAAACAATAATGTGCCTGCCAAGTTAATACAAGATCCCATCTCCAGGATCCCGTCTACAAGAGGAAAGGGAGCTATCGCCTGGGACCTCCCATGTACGGGACATATTCTGTCCTGGGGCTGTCATGGGCTCAGATAATCCTTTCTTTGCTTGGAAGGCAGTCTGCAGGCACAACAATAAGGGGTTGCTTTACAAGAGATTTACTAGCTGGGAGACATTAGCATAATTTTATTTAGTTTGTGCTAAACCTAATACATATGTTTTCACAATCAGAGCCGAGTCTGTGTTTTCACCTCTAATCTCTATTGAAGGGGATTGTCGGGGCCATGATTATTATGTCTTCCTCGACTCTATTTGAGAAAATCTGTTTTAATGACGCTCTCACATATTGCACACAATAAAGATATTACATGAAATGAGCATCCTGATCCCAAGATTTATCGCTGGTCTGAAACAATACAAGTCAAGGATAATTTAATATTGACTCATACATTATTTATGATGTATGGTATACAGTCATGGCCAAAAGTTTTGAGAATGATACAAATATTAATTTTTACAAAGTCTACTGCTTCAGTTTTTCTAATGGCAATTTGCATATACTCCAGAATGTTATAAAGAGTGATCAGCTTAACAGCAATTACTTGCAAAGTCAATATTTGCCTAGAAAATGAACTTTATCCCCCAAAACACATTTCAACATCATTGCAGCCCTGCCTTAAAAGGACCACCTAACATCGTTTCAGTGATTGCTCCATTAACACAGGTGTGGGTGTTGATGAGGACAGGGCTGGAGATCAATCTGTCATGATTAAGTAAGAATGACACCACTGGACACTTTAAAAGGAGGCTGGTGCTTGCCATCATTGTTTCTCTTCTGTTAACCATGGTTATCTCTAAAGAAACACGTGCAGTCATCATTGCACTGCACAAAAATGGCCTAACTGGGAAGAGTATTGCAGCTAGAAAGATTGCACCTCAGTCAACAATCTATTGCATCATCAAGAACTTCAAGGAGAGAGGTTCCATTGGTGCCAAAAAGGCTCCAGGGCGCCCAAGACCGACCAGCAAGCGGCAGGACCGTCTCTTAAAAGTGTTTCAGCTGCGGGATCGGGCTACCAGCAGTGCAGAGCTTGCTGAGGAATGGCAGCAGGCAGGTGTGAGTGCATCTGCACGCACTGTGAGGCGGAGACTCTTGGAGCAAGGCCTGGTCTCAAGGAGGGCAGCAAAGAAGCCACTTCTCTCCAGAAAAAACATCAGGGACAGACTGATATTCTGCAAAAGGTACAGGGAGTGGACTGCTGAGGACTGGGGTAAAGTCATTTTCTCTGATGAATCCCCTTTTCGATTGTTTGAAACATCTGGAAAACAGCTTATTCGGAGAAGAAGAGGTGAGCGCTACCACCAGTCTTGTCTCATGCCAACTGTAAAGCATCCTGAAACCATTCATGTGTGGGGTTGCTTCTCAGCCAAGGGAATCGGCTCTCACAGTCTTGCCTAAAAACACAGCCATGAATAAAGAATGGTACCAGAATGTCCTCCAAGAGCAACTTCTCCCAACCGTCCAAGAGCAGTTTGGCGCTCAACAATGCCTTTTCCAGCATGATGGAGCACCTTGCCATAAAGCAAAGGTGATAACTAAATGGCTCAGGGAACAAAACATAGAGATTTTGGGTCCATGGCCTGGAAACTCCCCAGATCTTAATCCCATTGAGAACTTGTGGTCAATCATCAAGAGACGGGTGGACAAACAAAAACCAACAAATTCAGACAAAATTAAAGCATTGATTCTGCAAGAATGGACTGCTATCAGTCAGGATTTGGTCCAGAAGTTGATTGAGAGCATGCCAGGGAGAATTGCAGAGGTCCTGAAGAAGAAGGGTCAACACTGCAAATATTGACTTGCTGCATTAACTCATTCTAACTGTCAATATAAGCTTCTGTTACTCATAATATGAATGCAATTATATTTCTGTATGTGATAAAAACATCTGACAAACACACATAAAAACCAGAGGGCAGCCGATCATGTGAAAATATAATATTTGTGTCATTCTCAAAACTTTTGGCCATGACTGTACTTCATGGAAAAATAGCCACTTTGGTACTTGGGAATTAATACTTTTTAGCCTTTAAAGGGAGTCTGTCAGATCCAAAATGCCTCCCAAAGCAATAAAAGTGTTATTTAAGGGCATTTAATAGGAGTAGAAACATACCTTTGTGGCCACAAGGAATCAAAAAACATATTTTTATGGATCTGCAAATCAACCTGTAAGTGCATCGGGGGACAAGGCTGATTTGCCAACAGACTGTGGCAAATGTCCCAGCTCTCTGGCACAAAGCCTTTTGCAATTCAGACCCTATATGATACTGGATGGGGCAGAGATATTCTTTTCTATGGCTGCCCTGTCAGAGCTCCATTAGTACAGCCATGTACATGATCCCATCTGAGAGCTGTTCCTAAGGACTACTGTTAGATATTATTATTATTATTATTATTATTTTAATAATAATATAAACTCATTGACAAAAAAAACAAAAAAAAAACACACCCAGATAGAAATGTCAGATTGCTGAAAAACTCTGCATGTTATATCTGATTAGACACGGGTCTTTCCTCAAGAGGGCATAAAAGTGCATTCCCTGCTGTCCTATAAAAAAGCTGTCTGATGCTACTTTTGGGTAGTGTAGCTCTTGGTAAGAGATCATTGACTATTAGACATGCCTCTACAAGGCATTTTGTCATGTTGACAGACTTTAAGAAGTGGAGTGAGAGACACTGGTTGGTTGTTTCAAAATATTGCCTTCCCTCTAGGCCATTCTGTCCTAGCTGTTAGGAGAAGTGACAGCACGCTCAAATGGCAAACGGGATCAGGACAGCCCAGACAGACCCCATAACAGAGGGTGAAGAGCAGATCCTACATTTTCCTTTTCCATAATCGAGACACAAGTTGCACATTCATTACAACCCACCTATTTTCAGGCAGCCAGCAGAAAGAAATTCAGTGTCACGGTGCCCATTAGGTGTCCTGCCATTGCCAGCCAGTCACTGACACCTTTGCTTACAGTGGTGTCATGAACAGGAAACCTGAAGTGCAATGGACTTGAGCTGTATTGATTGTAGCGTTGAATTCAGATACTCTTTGGGTTCTGACAACAGTCTGGTTTCAGTAAATCCTGCCTTTGCTGTGAAATGACACCACTGTTCCCACTGCTGTTGTGATGACCTGGGAATACAACAGTTGGTCTCCTCTAGTAGTGTTATTAATTTGCATTGCCTCTGGAGGCAGGATTTCCAACTGGCATTTTTTGGTTTCCCAGGAATGTCTATCTCTATTGGTAGCCATATTTATTTCCAATTGAGCATTTATGGGACCAGCTGGCATATCAGTTTTGGCAACCTGCAGAATCTGCAGGCCCAGCTGCAACATCTGTGCACAAATCTGCCCCAGGGTACCATATGAAACCTAAGGCAGGGTTCACACTACCGTTGGAGTCTGTTATGAAGGTGTCCGTTAAAAAAAAAAAAAAAACGGACACCTATCACAACAAACAGTAACTGATGTTAATGTGTCTGTTTTTTTAACTGATCCAATTAATGGTTCAGTTAAAAAAACGGACACATTAGCATCAGGTAGTGTCCGTTAGCATCAGTTAGTGTCCGTTTTTTTTTTTTTTGTTTCTCCTTTCTGAGCATGCGCAGGAAAAAAACGGACATAAAATAACGGACAGTAACTGATGGCTATCAGTTACTGTCCGTTATAAGTCTGTTACCCATAGACTTCAATGTTAAAAAAATAACGGACACTTGCTGTCAGTCAAGAATCCGTTTTTTTCAAACGGACAAAAAGTCCTGCATGTACGATATTTTGTCTGCGAAAAAAAAAACGGACTTCTGACGGATTTGGTGTAAACGGAAATTAACAGACACAATATAAAAAACGATTGAAATTAATGGAAATTTTAACGGATTTCTGACAGTTCAGCTAGTGTCCGATGCTAAAATCTTGTAACGGACAATAGCAATGGACACCACTGGCGGTCATCAACGGTAGTGTGAACGCCCCTAAGTCTCCATGCCCAACCATATCTCATCTTTTATCCAGGATAGAGGCACCCAACAGGGTAATAGAGTCTCCTGTCAATTGTACAGTTTTCCTGAATAAATGTATCCTTTCATTCTAATATTCTAAACACTTATATATATATATTTTTTATTTTATGCTTACTTATATAGCACCATCATATTCCGCAGCGCTTTACAGATATTGTCAGTCACTGTCCCATATAGGGCTCACAATCTACATTCCCTATCAGTATGTCTTTGGACATCATTACAGTCATACATAGAACGTTTCAATCGATTCCAACAATTCCTTGTGTGTGTGTTTTTTTTTTTGTCAATGAATGTATATGTATATTCTGACAAATTTTATATACTTGTGTCATTCATTGTATAATTTGTAGATTACTATATAGGCAGTGAAGACAGTTAGTTGGTCCAACCTCATTGGCTCTGTTGGTTGGAAAGGGTTAACTCATTGTCTTCTATTGTTCCCCCTTCACGGACTGGTATTTATGATATCGGTTAGACCATTTTGGTGGTATAGATTATTTTAATTTTTTATATTTTTTTAAATTAGTTGTTGGAAATTTATATTGCTTTTTATTTTTATTGTGGTTTTTAGGTCTGGTGTATTATTAACGGTTTTTAATCATTAAGGGAAATTTAGTCCTATGTACTCAACTTACAGTATATAATGTATTGTTTCAGTGGCTTATTATTTAGATTTCTCTCTTGTTCATTCACTTTACATCTTAAATGATAAAAATAAACTATTAAGCTAAGGCCCCACGTAGCTGGCCACAGCAAAAAAGCTCTGCAGAAACGCATTGCGATTTTTTCCACAGAGCCCTTCACAGAAAGTTAACAGAGGTTTCCTGTGCAGACTTTCTGCTTCCATTATACCTATAGGGATAATAATACGTAGGTATAATTGACATGCTGTGATTTCCAAAACCGCAACAGTTTTGGACATCACAGCGTGTCCACTATGCATATTTTTCCGCAATGTATGGATGGGATTTGCTAGTTGAGCCTGACCTATCTGTGTAGCTGGTTTAATATGCTTCACCCTGGTGACAGACTCCCTTTAACACTTCTATTTTTATTTTTCCGAATTTTTTCACACCTAAAGTGTTTGTGTAGTATTGTATCACCCAGCTGTTACTGTTCCTCATTACACTACTAGGGGTGACACTGTGGTATGCAATGGCTCCCCAGATCACTACAAACAAAGAGATAATTGCTGGCTGTCAATGACATGACAGACAGTGTAATGGACACTGTGACACCAAATTTCCTTATGCTAAGTGCCTGGAAATAGTCCGGGCAGGGACAAGGGTGTGTAATGAAAGTGACACTTGTATCTGGATGGTGGACAAGTAAACAGTCGGAGCTGCTCATGGTTGCTGGTGAATCAAAAGATTCTTTCTACTGATGGTCTGTCTGTGCCACATGTGTCACTCACGTAACTATTGCTTCCAATGCCTGTAACAACTAGGTCAGAAGGGACTAGATGGCACACAGTGTGCCGAAACCACAAAATTACCAGTATATATCAATAAACCTCAAAAAACTGCAAAATCCTCTCTGTGACATGATGCCTGCGGATTTCCAGTGTGACAGGATTACTTTTAATATCTTGCAGTATATGTTCCAATAACAAGGGAAATATTTGATCATTCACCAAATCAGTAATATATTCATTATAGGAATGAATATTACTTATAGGAGTATATGTTCTTTATAGAATTAAATATTACTTATAGGAGTATATGTTCTTTATAGGAGTATTACTTATAGGAGTAAATATTCCCTATAGAAGTATATGTTCCTTATAGGGGTAAGTATTACTTATAGGAGTAAATATTCCCTATAGAAGTATATGTTCTTTATAGCAGTAAGTATTACTTATAGGAGTAAATATTCCCTATAGGAGTATATGTTCTTTATAGGAGTATTACTTATAGGAGTAAATATTCCCTATAAGAGTATATGTTCTTTATAGGAGTAAGTATTACTTATAGGAGTAAATATTACCTATAGAAGTATATGTTCTTTATAGGAGTAAGTATTACTTATAGGAGTAAATATTACCTATAGAAGTATACGTCCCTTATAGGGGTAAGTATTACTTATAGGAGTAAATATTACCTATAGAAGTATATGTTCCTTATAGGGGTAAGTATTACTTATAGGAGTAAATATTACCTATAGAAGTATATGTTCTTTATAGGGGTAAGTATTACTTATAGGAGTAAATATTACCTATAGAAGTATATGTTCCTTATAGAGGTAAGTATTACTTATAGGAGTAAATATTACCTATAGAAGTATATGTTCTTTATAGGAGTAAGTATTACTTATAGGAGTAAATATTACCTATAGACGTATATGTTCTTTATAGGAGTAAGTATTACTTATAGGAGTAAATATTACCTATAGAAGTATACGTTCCTTATAGGGGTAAGTATTACTTATAGGAGTAAATATTACTTATAGAAGTATATGTTCCTTATAGGGGTAAGTATTACTTATAGGAGTAAATATTACCTATAGAAGTATATGTTCTTTATTGGAGTATTACTTATAGGAGTAAATATTCCCTATAGAAGTATATGTTCTTTATATGAGTAAGTATTACTTATAGGAGTAAATGCTCCTTCTCGGAGGAGTAAGTATTAATTGTAACAATATATGTTCCTTATAGGAGTAAATATTACTTATAGAAACAAATCTTTGGATCTATTTGAGAATTCACTCTGGAACACTATAAATGACCTTTTCTCCACATCCATCTTCCATGTGCTACACAGCAATTTTCTATCACATTTCTACCGATTTTATTATTTTGTTAAAGAACAGTGAAAGCTTTATTCCAAAAGCGACCCTGCTGTTTTCTACATCTGTCTTCATACACACTTATTACCTACTACAGCTACACTGGCAACTTTGTTTTCTGAACATCAATAATTATGAAGTGTATATGAAGTTCTCTCTATGACAAGAGCAGTACATTGTGTGTGTCTATATATATATATATTATATATATATACAGTTTATATGTATTTTCTGCTGTATACATGTATATAGCATATCTAGCTACTCACTTTAGCATATAAGGTACAAGAATAATAGATAATTGCTCTAATATCACTGATTTATTTGATCAATTGTTTACTTATTTTACATATTTCCATCACAGTATAAAAAACTGAAAGCCCGTATGTATAACTTTGCATATGTTTTAATGACAAGTTACAAAGCATAAAATAAACATAATATCCTGTGTATTATACAAATGGTCTGTGGCCAGGATGTGTATACAGCACAATGCAAAAATTGTACATCCGATACACTATGCGGGGCACAGGTGGCTGATGATTTGTTTATTAGGAGAACATTTAAAGGGGACCTATAACATAGAAAATGCTCATCAATCTGTTGGCAGCATGTTATAGAGCAGGAGCAGCTGAGCAGATTGATATATAGTTTTGTGTGTAAAGACTCAGTATAACCTGTCATTTATACATTGAAATGTCTGCTCTTTCTATGCGGAGAAGTCAAGAAGGTGGTCCTATCAGTGATTGACAACCCCCTTCATGACTGTGTATACAGAGATCACTGATAGGACTGCCTCCCTGTTAGAAGCAGCAGAGATTTCAATGGATAAATGAAAAGTTATACTAAATCTGCTCATCTCCTCCTGCTCTATAATATGCTGCTACAGGTTGGACTGCATTTTTCCTGTGACAGGCTTCTTTTAGGTTAAGGCTCCACATAGTGGGCCGCATTTTTTCTCGCAGTGCTTATCACAGAAAGTCCGGAAACTTTTCCTCTTTGGTCTATCTGCTTCCATTATACCTATAGGGAAACCGCCAGTGTTTCTGTAGGTATAATTGACATGCTGTGATTTCCATAAACGCATTTCTGCTGCAACCATTTTTCTGCAATGCGTGGATGGGATTTGGTAGAATCCCATCCATTTTTCAGGGACTGTAAAATGCTGCGGCTAAACTGTTGCGTTACGCCACATGGGGCCCTGGCCTTAAGAGATTTTTTTCATGCCTCTGATGTTGATGACTTATCCTTAGTATAGGTTATCAATATCAGACTAAGGATGCAATACTCAGCACCCAACCTGTGTTGAAGCTACACAGTGAACAGAGTCGTAAGCAGCAGAACACATGTGACGTGCTGCCGAGCAAAAGCTTTCTTGTCAGCTGATTGCATTTTTTTTATACAACATAAAAGAGTATAAAATGTAAGATTTTCAGAATCTTATTGCCCTGTATAAACAGTGGCGCGCTGACGACCATGATAAGTTATATCGTCCATCGCCACTCACCAGCCTGACAATCGGTCAGTGTAATACAACACATACACTGGATACAACAGTCTCTGCAAATTTACTGCCTCTCAAAAGAGTGTTCTCACTCTCTGGCCACAGAAGAAAATTCACAAATAGTGAAGGGTTTACATAGAATTAAAAAACGCCATTGTGTAGTCAATGAACAGTGGCTGAAAACATTCGACGCCTACAAATAAAGGAATGAAACTGGAAACAGAACATGAGTAAATCACCATTTTGATAGGACAGCCTGCAATCTGCACTGTTTACAAACCCAATGGATAGACAGCTGGAGAGGTAAAACATGTTACAAAAATATATTCTTATAATTTACTGACTGGTAACATGTAAATAGCTGTCTTCTAACTAAATTGTTCCTGGTACATATGATAGTTGCAATGGGGTCGACATCAATCTCAGTTAGGGAATTTGAGGATTGATAATAGGTTGTGTCAGATATTTATAACATTTAAATGGGTCATAGACATCAGCTAGTAATCCCGTACACAACACGGTTACTGCTCAGTGTAAAACAAAGCAGTGAACTGTATTACAGGTCATTGGGAAAGGAATAGGGACAGCCACAAACCCCCCTTACAGGACTGGAGGAGCTAATTATATCTTCAAGTGAAGTGTGACCCATTAAATAGATGGCATCTCTGGACTATTGATGGCAGTTCAGAGGGAAATCTCAGCTTGTCGTGTCGAAAGGTTAATGTAATTACATGGTTGGGTGGTGGGATTGGCTTCAGCTGGGAATATGGTGTAGGGGAACACTTCATTCACAACATATAAAGTTGTCAGAATATATATAATTCATCTTGGCTTTCTGTGGACGATCTTCCCCTGTATTTAACCATCTCCACTTTGCAGCACTAGTTGAGCTTAGCACTTGCTAATTGCTACTTAGCATTAAAGAAGACAGACACTGGCCCACATTACTAATAGACAATGTGAACTTAGGCATATTCACTTCATGCTGATTTTTGTCCATGTGCTGTCTTTGTTTTCCACAACACATAGACCCATTGATTTCTATATGGCTATTCATATATCCTTTTTTTCATGCAGTTCTATTAAAAAAAAAATGGAAGCATGTCCTATTTTTGTCCGTTTACCAGAGCAAATATTGCCATGCAAATCAAATGGTTCATGAAAAACACGGAGAGTACACTGATGCCATTGATGTGCTGTCTTTCATTTGCACAGTCATATGATCTTTTTCAGCAAGTTAGACCTCCTTCCACTTTTTAAATGGATGTGAAAATTGGATGACATACAGATTGCTAACTACAGGCACACAGACAGAATGCGAACAAAAAATGGACATTGTCAAAGATAAAAAATAGATGTGTGAAATAAGCTTTAAGGTTAAGGCCCCACGTAGTGAGCCGCAGCCAAAAAGCACAGAAGAAAAGACTGTGGTGGAAACACATCGTGTTTTTTTCTGCAGTGCTTTTCACAGAAAGTCTACAGAATTTTCCTCTGCGGACTTTCTGTCCCTATTATACCTATACGGAAAACACCAGCGTTTCCAAAGGTATAATTGACATGCTGTGATTTACAAAAACGCGACAGTTTTTTAAATTGCAGCATTTGCGCTGCAGATTTTTTTTCAATGTGTGGATGGGATTAGCCAGAATTCCATCCACTTTGCAGGTAATGTAAAATGCTGCGTTTTCTTCGGCAGAGTTTCCGCCCTGGTCAAATTATGGTGTTTTCGCAACATGGGGCTTAGGTTAAACAATCTCTACTGCAATCCATTCTACCTCATGCATCGGCAGAACTACCCTGATTAAGCCCCCTTTTGTAACAACAATAGTAAATTTGTGGCGATATTTCTATGGCTTCTTGCTGAATATTTTTCATTTGACTGTCAAAATGAAAATATTTAGCAACATATCTGTATAGAGGTGGCATTTCCATGAACTAATGTCTAAGCTTAGGTTTACACCATGTTAAGAATTTATGCTTTGCTTGACTGCTACAGTTAAAGATGCATACGCCTGCCATTGACTATATTTAAACTACTATTTTGATATATACTGTAGTTGTGTAGAAAATCATAGCCGACTACACTTTCAATACTCTCTCACAATGAAGGTGTTTTTTGTGCATTCTACTGATTTTATATCAGTAACACAGTAGACAACTCTCAAATATCACCCAAATCTTAAAGACATAAAACACACTCTGACTACCTCACTCATTTTTTTATTCCAACCCCTGATCTCCCCACCCTGATCTCTTAAATTTTTTAAAGTTTTTAGGCTAAGGTCCCATGTGGTGTTCCAGCAGCAAAAAAGCGCTGCGGGAAAAACTGCGTCGGCAATACATTGTGGTTCTTCCCGCAGCACTTTAGACAGAAAGTTTGCAGAGAGTTCCTCTGCAGACTTTCTCTTTCAATTACACCTATTGGGAAACCGCCGGCGTTTCTGTAGGTATAATTGACATGCTGTGATTTCCAAAACCGCGCCAGTTTTGTAAATCGCCGCATGTCTACAGTTCGGTTTTTACCGCAAAGTGGGCATGGGATTCACTAGAATCACATCCACTTTGATCTGACTGTAAAACGCCGCGATTTTTTCCATGGCGTCTCTGCCACAAGCAAATTGCAGCGTTTACGTCACGTGGGGTCCCGGCCTTAAAGTATGAAACTTTTTATACCCCTAAAAAAAACACGTGTCCTAAAGTTTTATGCTATAATTTTTGATGTTAGTTATAGATATATATAATTACAGTGTTGTGTAACATTCTTGGACTGTTGTCTCACAGACACTCTAATTTTCTGGTTGTAACACGACTGCACTCATTATTATGAGTTGCGATTTAGCAGCATAACATAGTGGTCTTAAAGGGATTCTACTATCAATACTGCTGAGGAGATCAATTTTTAATCCATATGCAGATGAACTGCTCGGTGCACCAGGGGAGTAACCACAGAGGCCAGAACACCTGTTTTTGTCTCGCATATCAGGGCCCGTAAAAACTTTATGTTGTGAGAGGTGATGACAGGTAAAAACGGGTGTTCTGGCAGACGTGGCCACACTCTGGGTAGACCGAACAGGTAATTTACATATGGAGTAAAACTTGAAGTTGCCATGTAGTCCTAAGCTAAAACTTATCCCTGATAAAAAGACATTGTGGGTTGATGCCTCATGCATTGTGCTTGGTGAGAGGTGGAACTTAACAATTGTTTCCAATAAAAGCATTAAAGCCACTGTATATATGAATAGAGAGAAAAAGTTCATCTTTTTCTCTCTATTCATGTATACAGTGGCTTTGATGCACAAAATAAATAAGTAAAAAAGTAAAAGCAAATAAAACAGTAAGATGTGCAAAAAACTAATAATACGTAATAAGGCCAGATTTACATACACACATTGGGGAAATGCAGAATTTTTGATTTGTAAATGCACTGGAAAAAAAACAGTGTGCTTCAGTTCAGGGCCCCATGTGGCAAAAATCACTGCGTTTTACACTCCCTGAAAAGTGGATTACACATTGTGGAAAAATACGCACAAGGACACTCTGTGATTTCTAAGATCGTCACAGTTTTGGAAATCGAAGCATGTCAATTATACCTACGGAAATGCCGGCGGTTTCCCTATAGCTTTAATGGAAGCAGAAAGTCCGCAGAGGAAACCTCTGAAGACTTTCTGTAAAAAGCGCTGCGCGAAAAACTGTGACGCGTTGCTGCGCCTGTTTTTCCCGCAGCACTTTTTTGTTGCGGTCCGCTATGTGGGACCTTAGCCTTACAGTTCCAGAAAAGTGAATTTGTTTAATCTCATCCAAACATTGCAGAAAAAATGTTGCAGAAAAGCTATAGTTTCAAAAACACGTGCATTTTTTAAAAAAAGCAACATGTTGATTTTATGTAGAGAAACGCTGCGTTTTCCCCATGTTATGAGGAGGAAAAAAATGAAAAATACAGAAGAAAAGCAGTTTTTTCTCTGCTGCATTTTTTTCTACAGCGGTTTTAGCTGTGTTTTGCTATGTGTGGCCTTAGCCTGTAACTGTTCTCTACCATGTACAAATGATGAGAATCTTAGACAGAGAAGCCCCCTTTATTAACTGAGAAATTCCTAATAAGATATATGAAAATAGGTTCTAAACCAGACAACCCCTTTAATATATTCTCATCATTTAGATTGTGATGACTGCAAAAGATTTGTTGTTCCACCAACGAAATATCCATTGCAGAAAACATCAGAAGGAGGGGAGCAGCCCACATACAATCTATTGCATTCATTACATCCTTCAAGCTTCTTTGGTTATCAAAGTATTTAACCCTTCATACAAATTTCATTCATAGCGCTGCAAGCTGCTGGTGGGGGGTCCGCCATGCTGTGCTTAGGCTGAAGCAGAGAATTAGACAAATTGCATGATTATTTCTCTTTATTTTCTACAATTCAACATCAGAAATAATTCTCTTCCACAAGAAGAGGGTGATGGAGTCTCTTACAGTTTTCCTATTTATGTGATTGTTTATAGTGAAGTTCCATGTGATTGAGTTTAATGTACAGCATGTTTACTGTATGTAGTGTTTGTATACTGCTAATATTACAAACTGCTGTGCAACAGATGGCGAGCTAGAAATTGAATATTTTAGATTTTTTTTTTCTTGATTTAGATGAAGTAAATGGTAACTTCTACCTTATGCGTAAAGATCAATCCACTAAAATAAAAAAAGACTAATAAGTATAAACTGTATTTGTTGTATCTAAGATTTCTTACAGAAGTATCACAGGGCTTTCTTGCAATCCTGAACTGTAAATTTCCTTAACCATGCTATAATATGACATGAGGGACAGATTATAGGGAGGGGAAAACGGCACCTTCCTAGGGTTCTCCTCCACCTAAGGCCTCTAGCACTAGTACCCTACAGCTCTTCCTAGACTCTCTCAACTACAAGACATTGGTGTTTGAAAAGTGCTGAAGTACACCTCGCTGCATTGTGTAGGCAGAGGAGTAACTTGAAGCACCAGGGCCCCAATGCAAAATCTTTATTGGGGCCCCTACCTACCTTGTCCCATGTAAAATAGTGGTAATTTTATGCGAAAGAGGGACCCGGCCCCAGTAACAACTGCTACATCCACTCCAATATAGCTACACCCCTGTGTGTAGCTATCGGGGGACAGTCTAGCTACAGAAAATGATCTAAAGTTTATGTCCACTTTAAAAAAACACTCCATTTTTTCCCGTTCATTTTGTACCTATTCCCCTAGTATATATAAATCAACTAGTATTAGGTCATTTGACTGTCACTCTGACCTGATAAAATGTACAGGAGTTAATGCATAAATCCTTGACTTTCAGTATAATGGACTCTACCATATAAGCTTATCACAAGGGGAGACACAACCTTCTATCACTAACTACTGATGTGCAGACAGTTTCTGTCGCACAGTTATAATGAAGGAGCTCACAGCTCAGCCTCCCTAACTATATACTTAGATTATTTAGGAGGATATAGAGAGAAAGATAATTGCACTTCCCCACAGCAGGTAGATATAGTACAGTCTCTAGCTATCCAAGTGATGTGTGCTTATGCATTACTGGATTAATGGTACAGCAAAGAAAAATATGAAAACTAAGATGGTGTCTGATCAGGAAATGAGGAGAAGCTGGATTATAGGGATATGCATGAAAGAAACCTGAAGTGTCACAATCAGGTGATGGGTGCAGGGATATAAAAAAAATGGGTTTTGTTTGCGCTTATTTAAGGGTGGTCATAAAGGTAAATGCTGATCAAATGAGTCAGGTTTAGTATGAGGTCAACGCTCCCAGTCCTTTTGAAGATAAGTTTACTTTCTTCTCCCGATTGACAACACACGCACACTCACCTAAGTCAAATGTGCATGTGTATGGGGGGGTTTTGGAGGACTAACTTGTTGAGCCAACAGCTCATGTGTATGGCCAGCTTAAGTTAGTCATGTGTTATATGACACTGATACCAGGGAGGGAGTAGCGCATATTTTGCCCAAGGGCTTCCAACTTTAATCTGGTACTACATGGGTACATGTGTATCAATGCATAACTAGGCAGCTTTATTAGTAGTCCGGAGTCCGTATTTGCCAGGTGACATGGAGCACAAATAAAATGAAGATAATATCCCTTTAAACATGTCTCCCAATATTAGAAACCCCTTTGCTGTATATGTTGTTGTACATTTTTTAGTTGTTGCATCCTAACAAAACACTGCTATTTATGACACGACACATTTACACTCATGTATTCAGTAACTACTTTATTTTTTGTTTTATTTTGTCCAGAATGCAAACATTTGCATTAACTTTGCTATTTTACAATTTTACAAACTAGGTATAAAAAGACCATAAATAAAGAAGATAAGTTATGCGTACCTAAGTTCCAGGGAAGAGGAACCAGTTACTCTCCCCTTTGCCAAAACAAAGGCAAAAAAATTACAAATGAGACAAAATTGGAAAACATAACAAATCTAAACAATGTGTGAACCAAGAAAAAATATGCTCTGTTAGAATATTTTTTTAATTTTTTTTTCCATTTTTTAGTAGAAGCTAAATTAATATTCCTCATTTGCAGTGACACAAAACTTATAAATGTCCCTTTTACTTTTTTTTCTTTTTCTGGTTAACGTTTGGTGGGTTAGGTACAAGTGAAAAATACTGCTATTAATAAACTGGATCATACCATAATATTTTCAACCATAACTGGGCCTGTAGCATCATAGGGCTCAATTATAAGAATGGAAGTTAATAAATCCCATTAGAATTTGGGTATTGATAGGTAAACAACTCTTGAAATTACATATCGTTTTTGGCAGTAACACAAAATACTGATTCTTACTGCATATCACTCCTCACTTGCAGCAATGCCACAAAGCACTGTGATCCATTGTAGGTAATGCTAGGGGATAAAGCATTGACTGCATTTCTGTTGACATATCAAACTACTTCTAATGCCCTCCTATCATATGCCAAAGGGAGTTCTCCAAGCTAGCAATATATGTTCTAGGATTGCTGCATTGGCAAATGTTGTAAGGACTATCTATGTCGGTGTTACAGAATGGAAGAATCCTGATCTACTTTGTTACGCTTGGTACCCAAGCCTTTTTTCTATCAAATCCCTTTTGGCTGGCAGTATGTCTTTATTAGCATCATTGCTGATAATGTTCTTAACATCGATGGTTTTTGTAGCTCACATATGGAGGAAGGGAATCTCTGTAGGGAATGCAATAGGATCTGGTGATAAAACTCACTAAAGTTGTTCTGCAGGCCCCCGGACTGCCTGATATTCCTAGTTCTCCATTGTGGTCAGTCTGCACAGCACAGAGGTGAAGGAGGTTAGACAAAGACAAAGGGTAAAGCACAATAACATACGTTTATATATAGATATAACAGATCATGGCCTATTATATATATATATATAAACTTAACTGGCAGCTCCGTCTGGTTGTCACTGGTACCAGTAAGATGCCGAAACAGATAAATTGCATATTTTTTTATGTAAAAAGTAAAGTCATATTACATTACAGAGGCTGTTACAAATGAGGAGCAGGCCTTGAGCGGAGTACACCATCCTTCATTACCTTATGGGTTAAACCATAAAGCAAAATTGTCCCTTGGCCCATACCAAGCTGGGTCCCTTGTAAAGGTTAGTTTGGCTTATAATTGACTCCTTGTGACCTGCCGTTTGTCCACAATGCTTTATTCCACAAATGATCCTCTTGTTCTTTGCTTCGCAGTGTAAGAAAATCTCACCTCAAGTGCCTCTATTCCCTTTTACTGAAGAAAAAAAAACGGATAATGCTGAGTGGCCTCAGTAACACCATTTACTAAGGCAAGTACAATATCCTGGCATGAAAACATGGCATCCTTAGTAAACATCAGCTGACTTCCATTGCCTGTCTCGTAAGAGGCAGACCATAGCTGGGCATGGAGTGCACAGGAAGACCTGTCGGACGGTTTGGAAATTTTTCTTGCTGGAGAAAAAGCAGCTGTGCCGTTAAGATGGGAAATCCATGTGCTCATCTCTGTAGCTTGTAGCAACACTATGTCTTCAACGGAATGGTGTCTCCAAACCTTGAGCGTGCCATGGATGATGGAAGGAAATTGAGTGCAGCTCTCTAAAAAAAAAGAAAAGAAGGCAAATCTTGAGTGTCTACCATTTACAAGACTGGATTGTGAAGGATTCCTGCATTTAATCCAGTTATGAATTCATGCTATCTATGACTATAATCCAGCTACCGATGTCTGAGAGTTCAATAATTTATATTGCCCTCCACCAAATTTCCCAAGTGATTGTTTCAATAAAATATCCTCAAAGATTAAAAACGTCTTTCAAATCTGTAGGAAACATGATACAGCTGGAGAGAGAAATAAGATTCTTTATCTCGCTGCGCTGCCTGCAAACTAAATCCTTAGAGCAAGATGATGCTTTCAGTAGTCCATACAAAACAGCCATGGTGCAGATGGTCCAGCAATACTACACCAAAGGAATTGAAAACATACCTTCATATGCTTCTCTTCTGTGCTGCCATTAGGTAGTAGAAACACTCTTCCATCCGTAACAAAGTGTTCCAGGACAATCCTGATATATCCAGTTAGCAGATGACCAACCGACCACAGGGTCCTTTAGGCTGCCAATGACACACAGGATGTAGCTTCCAGCAGACCGCAACAATGGTCTGCATCTCCAGCAAAAGGTCACATAGTACTTCCATATTTCCACACAGACAAAAAAAAAAACACTTGCACCCATTCCAAAAGAGATGTCCATGTGACACGCAAAAACAATCCACGGAAATAAGTCTTGTATATGGTATGCATCAAGCAACATGAGCGTGCCCAGTCCACTTTCAATGGTTGTCTGTAGCTTCCTGATGTATGATCTACTGTAAGTGTGGCACAAATGACTAAATTTATTTTTGTGTTTTTAATGGATCTCACCTCACTCCTTCCGTAATTAAAGTCTCTGTCCAATGGGGTGAGGCTAATAAAAAAAAAGTGCAGTTCTTCAATTAAAGTGCATGGATGAGGTAAACTAATTTTTTCAAGAGTTCTGAGAGAAACTTTGCCCTGATGCACTACTCATTCAGACAGGAACCATCCTGCCTTGCATCTGTTGCATCTGGGTCCTCATTCCTTGGACACTGCTCAAGATCTTGTTCTGGTGCGCGGGAGAAGTGATCCCAATCCGGGTTAGGTCACTAGACAAAAATAAAAAAATATATATATATTATTTCAATACTTCTCGTCTTTACCACACAATGTATCTCAGTAATACAATACAACACTACACCACTTATATAAAATCATGGAAATACTTACTCTTGGTTGACATGGACAATTGACTCCAGGTTGTTGTATCCCGCTGCTGTAAAGTTATCTTTATATCTCTCCATTTTAATAGCCTGCAGCCAATCCACCACAGAGACCACCTGGGACCATTCGGGTGAGCTGGGGTCCAGAAGAGCTGTGTTTGTTCTGCCAGTGAAAATATAAGAATATTAGTCAAGGACGGCAAATATATTCTATGCATAATATGTGGCTGTTATTAGGAATTGGACCATACGATTAATATAGACACAATGTCGTCTTCTATCCATCACTGTGACAGACAGCCTACAACATTCCATCTGCTGATAACCAAGTCTTCGATCAATCACAATCTGGATTTTTAGGTTCACTTTTCCTATTTATTACTTTTCTATCCATTATAAATTTAGCACCAACGTTTCTTAGCTGTTTCAATATTAAAGGGTTTCTCCCAAAATAT
This sequence comes from Leptodactylus fallax, assembly GCA_947044405.1. Lineage (NCBI taxonomy): Eukaryota > Metazoa > Chordata > Amphibia > Anura > Leptodactylidae > Leptodactylus > Leptodactylus fallax. The sequence goes on from CAMRHE010000062.1 coordinate 7,572,165, forward strand.
AAACTTATCACCCATCTATAGAATAGATTCTCATAAGTAACATGAAACATTTACAGTATAACCTGTGTATAGAAGATAAGTTTAAAACTTGGGATAACACTTTTAAGCATTGCATTTTTCTGTCTCTGGCATCCAAACATACAGACAGACTACATCTAATTCCATTGGAAGTCATTTTTGGGTAGTTTTTGGAAACTAAGATAATGTTTTTCTTACACAGGTGCTAGTGTTATGTAATATTTGGAGGTTATGGTAATGGTTGGTCTAAGGTCAATTATTAGTAAGTCCTAGCAATCTGATACCTGTGAGTGGATCTTCCAGTAGTAGTACTATTGTCAGGACTGTGTGTGACTGGGGCCTTCTACAAATTCCCATTATGCATTTTCTGTCTATGAATTATGTTGTATTCAGCCTTCCTGTACTTACACTGCTTATATTGAAATCAGTCGTGGTGAAACAGCCCAATCAACTAGATCCTCAACAAGTTCTCTAAGAGCAGACAAAGCCTAGCTTGCAGGGGAGATAATCCGCTCTTTAATCAAAATGTTCCTGAACAGGCCATATGATGGAATTGGCTAGAATAAGGGGGTCTTTGATGTTGGGCATGAGGAATGTAATTCTCCTCAGTTCCCTCTGTGCCGGACCTTTGGGGTAATTGCTTTAGCAGATTCACTGCCGTGATTAGTAACATATCCAGTAGTTGATGTGCAAAAAGGCCAGGCAACTGCTGAGGGTTTTCACTCTTACGGAGAAAGAAAATCAGGGTTTTTTTTAGTTAGGAGTCGGAATATAGAAAAAGCAAACCTCATCATATTCTGAAAAATGACAAGGCACACATACACAGCTCTCAGCTGTCCCAGTTCTCAGCAGAAATATATCACTAGCAGAGTGTACGGACCCTTCCCTCACTGGTGGGCATGGAGCCGCCTGCTGATGCTGAGCTAAGACCTTCCTCTGCTCTGATTAGAAGATCAGGTTTCGGAAATGCTTTTACCAAAAAATACTTTTTATTCTTTTTCTTCCCCTATACTTAACCCCTGTAAATCTGTATGAAGCTGCAGGCACAACTCAAACACTAAAAGCAACATGGAATTGCACTGTAAGAAGCAATAGCTCCAATAAATTTTTAGTCCGAGCTTCTTCATTTCAGCCCAAGGGAGTCAGCCTGCTTTCTAAAGTATCCGATCAATATCCATAAACACAGATACTTAAAAGTCTGATCAATGCAGGTACAAATGTAAACTGATCGGAGGCTGGTTCAGGGTCAGGAGAAGAGGGGGATTCATTCCTGGTATACCTAATTAAAAATGTAACAGATTGCCGCAGATTTCCGACTACGTACCCATGGGGACTTTTAACCAGTTAATGGTCCATTGGGGTCATCAATGAATTTTAATTATAGGATCTTTACAACACTACATCATATCAGATCAGAAATAATGGATGCAGTTCTGCACACAAACCTTGAGCCTTCTAGTCCAGTCCTTTTTAAGCTATTTGGGTTTCGGATGAGTTTGTCAAGCATGCTAACAATCTGTCCAAATTTGGGTCGGTCACTGCGCTCCTTCTGCCAGCAGTCCAGCATGAGCTGATGCAGTGCAATGGGGCAATCCATGGGAGGAGGCAGACGGTATCCTTCTTCTATGGCTTTGATGACCTTAAACAAGAAATTGACAGATATATTATATAAAAAATACAGCTAGATAAAGATGTCATACAACTTGTAAGTGAGTAGATTACAACAAGTAGTCTGAACCCTACCGGAACATCTCAAGTACTTATGGCAATAAAAAACATATCAGTCACTGTATCTAGCAATAAGGCAGAAATTATCTGGAAGATCACTTTCTAGCTTATGTTTCAGGATATGTGACCAGATGACCCTCTCATTATATATCCTTGACTACCTCCCCTGCCGCAGACATGAGAGCATCATATTTCCAGATGCACCTGGACAGTGTCTACAAGGTCTACCAAGAACACAACATTGTGGTATGAACAAGGTATAAATAACTTGGATGCTCCTTTTCCGAATAGAGGGAAATCACACACAATGCAGTCTCTAGATATATACTATGAGATCAACGTTGAATGCTATACTCAGGGAAACCAAGAACAAAAAAAAAAAACAATCTTCTTCCTTGCTATTGTGTATGTGAAAATACAATGCAGGCTATTTTCCCTGTCACTATTCTTAGGTTTCAGTGGGTCATCCAGAGACAGCTGTCTGAATCTGATCCTTATGAGGCTATACAGATGGTACACTTAAAAAAGATATGCATAATTTAAGAAAGGCCATTTAAAGAATTATTTTTTTAATGTCCCCCAGAGACGGCCATTTAATTGGCTCAAGAGATAATTACACTAAGCTCATTGTGCTTTACAAAGACAGCTCTCCCAGCGGTGAGTTGGTTAATGACACATGGACCATTGCTGTTAATACTGTCTATAGCTTAGGATTTATACGTTGATGTCATATCACTAAATAACTGGGAATCCTGCAGTGACATCACCAGCGGAAAGTCTAATTAAAACAGACGGCTCCAACCAGTTCTTCAGCTGAGAGTTAATCTTGTCATAGAATTTGCCAATGAGTCAAAAATTTTTAGACTTACAAAAAATGCTACTTACATCTTGATTCGACATATCCCAGTAAGGTCTCTCTCCATAGGACATGACTTCCCACATGACAATTCCATAACTCCATACATCACTAGAAGATGTAAATTTCCTATATGCAATGGCTTCAGGGGCTGTCCATCGGATTGGGATTTTGCCTCCCTGGAATACATAAAAAATATCAAATTTAATCCATAGTTGGATCATTTATATTAAATGCATTTATTGAATCAGAATACACCAACAGAATAAATGGGTTGTTCAGGATTAGAAAAACATGGCTGCTATTTTTCAAAAACAGTGCCATGACAGTCCACAGGTTGTATGTGGTATCTCCGCTACAATGGAGATAAACTGCAATATCACACATGGCTGATGGACAGGCATGTCACTGTTTTTTAAAGAAATCAGTCATGTTTTTTTTAATCTTGGATAACCCCTTTAATTCTGCCATATGCACATTTGTCTAGAATTTTAGCGCATACATTTCCTTACTGGAAAATCTACACTAGCAGTAAATCTCAGCAAAGACCTATCTAATGCCAATCCTGTTAATGTTCGCAGGCCACTCTCACATTTTTCCATACTCTTAAAATGGACTAATGAAGATAGAAATGTCTTGTAATGTATTTCTCACCTCAACCCATACTGTCAGCACTGGCCTTAATCAATAGCTCATCTTGTGTGTCTTACAGCAAGGTGACTGCAAGTGACAGATATGGCCTGTGGTCATCAAGCTGTCACCTTGCCATTCATTATCAGAATGTATTGTATAATTCAGGCTGCTGAGCAGTGATTTATGTAACATACCAGCAGTGAAGGTGTTACACATCATCTGCAACAAGATCCGCGCTGGTATGCCTTCAATTAATGGAAAAGCCAACAAGGGCTTGGCTTCCGTAGCCGGCCTCAGTGCTTGGTTAAGTTTGTAAAGAAAGTTCTTGATTTTTATCTCTCCTCGATTCACTTGGCTGAGATCCTGCCACTGATACACCTAATTGTTGTGGTAATGCACAAAGTGTGTTCCTTTCCCCTAGCCCCCTCCTTCTCCGAGTACTTTTTTTTGTTCAGCTCCAAGCTGTTTATGTAAACTCCAAGACATGGAGACTCTGGAATGCAGCGCAGAAACAAGGCATTGCACATTGTGATATGTGAGGTTAGATGCCTAGCCAAGAATTATACAGAGATCTGTTCGCTCCTGCTCTAGTGGCAAGTGAAAGTAATACATAAGACTCTGCTTCTTCTGCTTGTGCCCACAACCACCAACTGTGACCATATGCTACGTTCATGCCAGATTGTACATTGCCATACAATAAAGGTCTACTCTGCTTTGGAGTTGTATGTCACTTTAACTTTCTACTTACCCTGGTGGTATAAGCTGCCTCTGGATCATCCTCCAGAACACGGGACATGCCAAAGTCAGAGACTTTACAGACTAAGTTACTATTGACAAGGATGTTGCGGGCAGCCAAGTCCCTGTGTACATAGCTCATATCTGAGAGATACTTCATGCCGGATCCGATACCACGGAGCATTCCTACCAGCTGGATGACTGTGAACCTGCCATCGTTCTTCTGGAAGAAAACAACTATTGTTACTTATATGTTACCTGTAGCAGAGCATAAAAAGTGGAGGAGTGACGATCAATTGTTGCTTTATGCCACTCCGTGTGAGTATACCTTAAAATATCTGTATACATTATAAGAAGGTCGGCAAAATCTACCTATTTTGGCCAGATCACTCATTCATATAATATGTATAGCGGTGGCCAAACTTCCCTCCGATGGCAAATATTGAGGGAAACAAGGATCAAACAGGCTGTTGGATGTTACATTGCTCAACCTTCAGGGAGTTGGCTGGCAGTGGCTTTCTCTCCTCTTTCCCCACTTAGCTGTGCCAAGCATACACGTATATGAGGGAATCAGCAAATACCGTATAACTGGCAGCAGAACAAGGATTCAGCAGACAGCTATGTGTAGTGTACGGTCACCTTAAGAAACCTAAACCATACATCTGCTTGGGAACTTTTGTACATAATTAACTTCAATCATTACTTTTATTATTTTAAGATGTGTAATGTGCTAGAGAAGAACAGACTCAGCAGGGAATGGGAACACAGTCATTGCCATTTTCTTGTGCAAGGCCGGAGCCCTTTTTGATGGCTTGCTGATAATTAATGGGTTAAAACTTCCCAGGGTGTAACTATTTGAAGTGCAGACTTTAATGGGAGTTTAATCACATGCTTGTGGCTTTCCTGCCATTAATCCAGTGCTGACCTGGAACCAGTGCCGTGCCTCACTTAAGGTGTTTTAGTCTAGGTCAGCTTGAGCCAAGATTTGGCAAGCGGTAACATGTAAAAAAAAACAGGACCATAAAAAATAATTACATTTACCAGAATGTGTCATTAAAGTTGTCTGGTCTGTGTAACACTAAACGTAAAGAAATGGAGTATGTGGTATTCTTGGACTTAGTTCACAGATACTACTGAATTCTGAAATACTGCCACCCAACAGTGCAGAGTCATATGGCCTTATCCACTGGATAGGAGAAAAGTGGACGATTGCTGGAGAGACTTCACAAATCACAAGAACTCAGCTCCCACCTGCCAAATTTGACGGACGTGTGTCTATGGGACTGGTGTAGATAGCCGACTACTGTATTCAACTATTTCTGTCAGACCCGTAGAAACTGAATGGATTGACAGTGCATGACCATCACTTCATTTTAATGGGGGACACTAGACGTCCATTCTTGTGAGTGGTGAAGGTTCTAGTGGTGGGAGCCTCAGGTATCAGACACTACATTTCAGCTATCCTGTGAATAGGAGGTATGTTGTTATTCTAGGACAGCTCCTTTAAGTGCGAAGAAGATAGGCAATAGTGCCAAAGTCAATTTAGGCCATCCAATCCTCTGTGTAGGCTCTCCAAAGCTTTTCCAACTTACCCGAAGGAAAGCATCCAAGGAGCCATTCTCCATGTATTCTGTGATGATCATGACTGGTTTGCCTACGACACAAATGTAACATACTTTATTGGATGTAAATAATTTGAAACGAAAACCCCATACAATTGCATTAAAACATTTTATGTGAAATATTCTTCTTCAACTATTTTCTTCCTTCAGTACTTTGCTAGAACTGTTATTTCATTGCATTTCTGACCTAGTCTATGAAACATGAATCTAGTGACAGGTTCATAGTGGGTGTCTGTTTCTTCGCATAATTACCATCTAAATGTGTATGGAAATGTAAGCACTTTTCAGTCTTAGAACTATTTTTCACGCAGCACACTTATTTTTTTCTCCTCTCTTGCAGCTATTAGAGCAGCGGCATATTTTAATACTGGGCATGTGAGGGCTTTATTCAGATTTTATGGTTTCATAAGTCACAGAGATGATAATAAGACACTGCTGGAATCTAAATCAGGAGCTCGGAATGTACGGAAAAAGCTAGGACCAGCATCGCACAACATTCACACCTCACAATGAATAATACTAAAATTAGACTCTGAGTATGTTATTCATACACCTAACTGCAACACACGGCCATACCACCAGAGCCAAAGTACTGGCATGAAGGATAAGCCAAGGTAAAAATAACAGATGGCAAGCATAAAAAGTCTATATAACCCATTAGCTACTAGGAAGAATTGAGTAGTTCTTTCTACATTACACTGTTATTGGGCTGGAAATTAAGACGACACTTGATGGCGATGCCGAGCAATTCCAAAGGACTTTGCCACAGCAGATGACTGTAATGAGATGTAATGAAAGCTGCTATCCCTGCAATGTGCCATCCATTGTCACTGATGGGCTCTATGATACAGTAAGCAGTGCCAATGAAGGTTAAAATACAGACCATGTTTTCCTTCTTCTTTCCAAAAATGAGAAGAGCTGCAGCCATCTGCTTCCTGCCTATACTTTAGCAAGTCTCAGTTTCACTCCACCCTGCAATATGTCCTACATGCGCCTCTTAAAAAACCTGCAGCACTCTCGCCTAGGGAAAGAGTATCCGTGAGAATCACCAAAGCCATTTTTATCTGACATCGAGATGGATGACTTGGTCCTGCTGCTTTAGGTAATACTGTAGCTGCGCCATCTGTCATTTTGTACCAAAATTTTATATCTACGGTGGGATGATCTATTATGCTTCTGAATATGCATGCAAAATTAAAGGAAGTTCTGCAGGACACAGATCTATAAATACTGCAGAACCGAGCTGCATGCCAATTTGAAGGAATACATTATCTCTGTTGTATAACCTGCGGGGAAACCTGTGCTACAGATCATGTGACCTGTCCGCAATCAATGCTGTCAACTACTGAAAAATTCATTCTCAGATGTTGATCGTGTATCACAGAAACTCTAACTCTACATGTAATGATGAATAGGGACTATTAAGGTTACATGACACTTACATTTAGTGACAACACCTTCCAGATGGATGATATTCGGATGATCAAACTGGCCCATTATACTGGCCTCGCTGAGAAAGTCTCGTCTTTGTTTATCCGTGTATCCAGCCTTCAAAGTCTTGATGGCCACATAAATTTCCCTTTTTCCAGGAACCTTAAGTCGACCACTACATACTTCTCCAAACTCACCTGTAAGCAAAAAAAGGGGTTAACATTCACCAATTCAGGGACAAAGATTGCAAAATATATATATACAGTATATACAGTTTAACATGTACTCACCAACGCCAATTACTTTCTCGATCTTGATACAAGAAGCATCAATCTCTTTTGCAAATTCCCGCACTGCTTGGTTAGGGTCTTCATATGTAAATGGGTCTACATAAGTCTTCACTCCTGGTAAGGAAGTCAGAAGATTAATTCCGTATTCCAAAACAAACAAAGCAAATATAAAAATATATATATCGTACATTGTATGTGATAGAGGATACTAATAAGTGTAACAACCATTACCTTGATTTAAATGCTTTTCCTCATCGGCCTCTTGTTTAGCTTTACTGTACTTGCTTCGCCTGAAGGAATAAAGAAGAAAGCAATTAGTATCATGTACATAACATTGGTACAACAAGATATATCAATGCATCCTTAAAGGGAACCTTTCACATTAACCATGCTGTCTGATCTGCAGGCAGCACATTAAAGAGCTGAATGAGCTCAGCAGATTGATATTGTTTTGATGGAAAAGAGTCAGTATAAATTGTAACTTACTGACTGAAATCACTGCACTTTCTACACCTAGGAGTCCAGTGGGCTGACCTAGTCAGTGACTGACAGCCATCTCTCTATGCACACTCATACAGGGAAGACTGCCAATCATTAAAGGGGTTTTCCCATGAATATAACCATATTCAAATTTATAGACAATAATATGATCAATTTTCAATGGATACCACCATGAATGCAAGAACTTTTTATGACCTGGCACTTGTCGGAAAACCAACCATAATAAGGATAACAGCTGAGTTTCTGACAAGTGCCAGACCATATAAAATTCCTGCATTTGGTCGTATCCAGTAGCAACCTTTCAAGACAAAAGACTCCGACTACTAAGATGAATGGGGAAAATCTTAAAAAATTTGTAAAAATGTTTAACTTTCAATTGTCTACAAATTTAAATATGATTATGTTCATGAGAAAACTCCTTTAAGTAACACTGCCCACTGGACTCCGGAGCATAGAACTTATTTGTATCTTATCTGTACCATTAAAAGTAGTCACCCGGCTTTTTGTGGCTCCTAAAATCTAAGTCTGCCAGTCATGCAGGATTATGAGAGTCAGACAAGTACTATTTGTAGGCAATATACAATAAAATTGCACATAAACACTTGTTGTACTTGTTATACTGGCTGTGGGTATAAAAAATGGGAAGAAACTGTTCAGGAAAGTTACCCGTTTCCAGGATATACGTGTATTTATCTGTTGCCGCTAGATTCCTGAGAGGTTTCTTTAAACATTTAGACAGAAAAGTAGAGAGAACTGGGATGATATGAATAGACATGGACAATTAGGACAATCGGTGGTTATATTGTATCTATGGGGGCTTTGTCCAAGCACACAGGATTACTGATAAAACACTAATTGAAGGCTTTGAGAATGTAATGACAGCTTTGCCATAAAACCCTTCCCCACGCATATCTTGTCACCTGTGTGACCTTTCATTGCCTGGGTGTGATCAGGGACACTGCTGGTTATCATTGTCGCTTCTTGGCAAAGTCTACAGGTCTTCATCAGAATAGTGAAATGCTGACATCTGAGCCAAATGTTATGTGGGCAGCGTTCAGTGTCCAAAAGTCATGGTAAAAAGAGATACTACAATTTCAAGTGGTCCCACCACTGCTACAGAGGTGGTCAGCGCTCCCCTCCTCTACAAATCACTACAGGTGAGAGGGTCAAACAAGAGGTAACTTTTCCCACAGGATTTCTCTACAAACAAAAGACTGGAAAGTATGTGCTTTGTGGAATAGTAATGTAGTGTGAGAAGTCTTCCTCGAATATCAGATACGTACACAATGAGAATAGGTGCAGGTATCAGACAGGTCAGCTTTGAACAGACTTTCAATGACCAAGATTGATGATATGGGACAAAGCAAGTGCACATGTGATACCCATCCAATTCTGTCTATATCAAGATGGTAAATATCCATACCCTACTGATATGTCATATGATGCTGCGGGAAGAATGGCCCATCTAGAGTCTCTAATTATACTTTTTATTACAAGCAGATGCAGCATACAAATGGTTAATGGCAGGAAATGTAGGGCTGACTCATATCCACCCTAATATGGAAGTCAGCTTGAAGAAAACCACATCCAAAAACACTGCTTAAAAAGCAGCATTGGAAATGAAGAGATTGAAGCCATGTACAGGGGTGCCAAGCTGCTATGAAACTACAGAGACACCATCTGCCTTCCTCGCTGTCAACTGCTTACATAACCTCATTAAAGTGCATAGGAATAAACGCTCAGAACTGTCCAGCTTGGTAAGGACATAGCACTAGAAACTCAAGGCTTATTTTAAAGGGCTAATCTCGGAAAGAAAAACATCGCTGCATTCTGTCAAAAACTACGCCTAACTTGTCCACAGGTAGTGTGGGGTATTGCAGCTCAACCCCAGTCACTTAAATTGAGATGAGCCGCAATACCAGACACAACCTGTATGTAGAATGTGAGCCCTATATGGGATACTATTGTAAAGAGCTGCAGAATATGATGGCGCTAAATAAGTAAGCAAAATAAATAATAAATAACGTGAATAACCTATTTTTCTTTCATTTTGCTAAAGTTTTCAAAAAATAAAGGACTGGAAATTCAGCACCAGCCACAGACACAAAGGCAGGCCACTTGAATGCATACCTCTCCACCTATGTGAAGTCTGTGAGCTCAGTGGGACAGAAAAGGATCCTATGAACAGTCCCTTTTTTGTCCACACCAGGTTGCATTCCCAGCAGATTCCTCCATGTATTATAGCATGAATGTCACTGGAATGCCCCTCTCTGTATTCAGTTGTACATTCCTGTCATTTCACTATGACATCTTCAATTCAGAACTGGATTCAGGATCTGACCCTTTGTTTGTATCCTTACATTTAGCTAAAAATGCATCCTTGATGGGCACTGACTTCAGACAAAGAGGAGACGTGAACATTTTTTAACCCACATGGCGCAGCACATTTTTTCTGTATTCTATTGCAGACGGAAAAACTGTTTGAATCCCCATTAGGAGCCGTGAGCCTGTCAGCTTCGAGCTTCCTTGGCTGCGTTCCCTAAGACAGCTTTACGGCTGACACTAAAGAAGAATCAATGAAAGTCCAAAGGGTCGACGTTTCATTTTTATCTAAAGTGATCCATTGAGAGCCAATCACTGCTGGCCTTCTATCGACCTGAGCCCACCCTCTCCATAGCTGTTAATGGTAGCTGCACTGACAGCTTCATAGAATGATAAACCGCCGGAGACCTGATAAAGTACAACCTGGGTAGAGGGTCTCGAAATGATTTTCTGATTATGCGGTATCAGTTGCTTTTCAGTGCCTTGCTTGCCGCAGCCGTCAAACACAGACGTACCACCTACACATCCCTTTTAAATAAACAAACAACCATTTGCATAGAGTGGCGGCATACTGGTAGATGCTCAAATAACATAAAATTGAGATCTCGGGAATTAGTGGAATTAATTTTCCATTTGAAGCGGGACTCCTGCTGCAGACATCATGCTTAAACTGCGGGGTGCTTTTTCTGCTGCTCTCGTGCTGTGGAGATCAAAGATCTTGGTAGGGGTTTGTACTGAGAATGCTATGTTTAGATGCTAATCAGAGAATATGTCTTTGTTTCAGGTCTGAACTCCACCCAGAAGAGAAAAGTACTGGCATAGAAAAGAGACAAAGGCAGAAATAGGCATTTTCCGACTCCTAAAAATACCTAACATACTTTCTCAAAAACTTCTTCCCCCTTTAAATCAAAGATATGACAGCATCTTTATATACATATAGTCTAGTCAAACTGGTTGGGCTACTCGACTGTATTCCTATTACTCTTATTGCTTTTCTTCAGGCCTTAATTATCTACGGTAATTTTTTTCCCTAATTGTTTCTCTGCCTCTTCGAACATTCGGCAAATCCCAATAGGGAGGAGGTAGACTTTAAAAAGTAATGCTGTTTTCATTCGGAGAGCAAACAAGCAAATAGAATAAAAAATGAAGCAGAAGATGGTTTTGTGACTTACTGTTTTCATCACAATCTCTGAAGATTTTCCCAACACAGCAGCCTATGAATAATTTAGCAGTGGTTTACAATGTTTTATTTTACTATTCATTTTAAAATTGGCAAAGCCGACCCCATACCTTCTGCTGATGACAAAGGCAGCGATGAGAATGACCACAAGGACAATGCTACCCGCCACAGACACCAACAGCACAGTAGGACTGGTTCCTTCACCGATCATAGGAGATGGAACTATAAATAGCAAAGGAAACACAATGCATTAGAATGAATTCAAAGCCACACAGCTGAGAGGTGCTAAAACCATACTGAGACTTCAGTTTATGGATAACATTTATCTCCTTTGTATAGGCACTAAGGCTAGATATAGTAAGCTGGCAATAAACTATACTCTGCTTGGACAAAATGCGCCAAACTTATGTACCATCGCACATAGTCTGGTCATTCACATAAGATAATGTCGACCACAGTCATTTAGTTGTCAGCTACCTCTCTTCACCCCACCAAACACATGTGCACTTGGTTTGGCCTAGCCTTGCATGTCTTCTCAATATGAAGAGAGGAGTAACCATTGCCAAGCACCTCCAGCGGCTGCTTATCTCCAAAGAACAAAAAGATTGGGCATGATGAAATCCATACTACTATTCTTCACATCTGTTGTAGAGAGAGTCGAGAGGTCCCCATACATATTAGAAGGTTGTCCAGTCCCACCAAAGTTGTCAGGTTTGGCCAGCATACATCTAACTTGCATAGTTAGCTTTACATTACATTTCAAAGGGAATAAAGATGCTTTACCTGTATTCGTGGTGAATTCGAATGGGCCACTGAACTCGCCATAACCTGCTGCAGTTCGGGCTCGGACATGGAACACATATGCAGTGAGTGGGTTAAGGCCTTTAATATCTGCACTACGTGACCCAGTCTTTACAATGCGATAACTGCGATCATTTTGGTCCTGAGCATAAACAAAAATAATTTTTTTGTAAAATGAATGGCACACAATCTAAGCAATGTTGATACAGCCATATGGAGACATCTTATCTAATATTACCTTCTCATAGTACTTGACTTCATACTCTAATATAACCCCATTGGCACGATCAGGTTCTGGCCAGGTTAGTGACACACTGTGTCTGGTGATCTCCTTAGGCTGAATCTGAGTCACAGTAGAAGGAGCTGAAAAAACAAATAAGACATTTCAATGATAATTCTTGCTATAGGAATCATATATACATATTATATATATCTGTAGAAGAGCATTCATCAAATCCAATTTAATTATTCAGCCACCCTTTTCCTGAACAACAATTCCAATATACAACCTTGTTTCTGAAAATAGCTATGCAGATTTATAGACGGGATGATATTAATTAGTAAAGCTCTTAACCTTCTGTGCTCACAGGGAACCTCCCCAAGTGCTTGCGAAACTAAGGATGTGGCCTCTACTGTAGGATGCTGGAAACACCCATAATAAGCCAAATCTACTTTTTGTAACTCAACATATTTCAATAAAGAGTGCAGATTAAGATGAGCTGCATGACTCCAGTGCTTACTCATTACTAGCAAAGACTCCTTGAATCAGCAGCTAATCCTGACACCCAGATGACATCATCAGTAAGGTCTAATAAATAAGAGACCACAAACTAGCACAAATTAATGATCGGCTCTAAAGACAGAGCATTTTTTTGTTATATTCCTCTTGTACTAAGCCTATAGTATGACATATAGGTCACTGCCCATGACAAATCAGGCTATTGTAAGAAGTCACAGGAAGTGGAAGTGGCACGGTCATGGACACCAAGACTCAGCCAATGAATCCATCAACCTGTTTTATTAGAAACTTTTTACTATGCTCAATGGATATTCATGAGACTCATCTACTGTAAAGAGAAAAGAGGATCTTGTATTTTTACTGCCTACATCACGAAGAAAAGCCATTATACATTATTTGATGCATTTACATCTGTATGAAGCTACTTGAGTAGTATTTCCTTTGACACAGAACACACTTATCCTCATTTCTTCTATGTAGAACTACCATTCAACACCTCATAATGAGACTTTTCATGTCTGTCAAATCTCAGACACAGAATATAGCTTGTAGGTAATCTGCAGATAACACTTCTAAAGTGGAAAGCATTCTGGAGTCTTTGAAGAACTCAGAATAGTAGGGCTGTCGGTTTTATTGGGGCAATTCAGCTGTTGTGCCAGTTACCCTGCAGTAAAGGTTCAGGGGCTGTAGCGATAGCACCACCACCAAACATATATGATAAAGTTCAAAGCTTGTGTGTTTCATTAGGTTTTCACATCCAAGTCGGACATGGACTTCCGCAGGCAGGGTAATTAAATACTGTAGATTTACTGGTAGCACCCATGTGCATGAGGACATCCCCACAGGCAGAACAGAGCTGGCTAAAAAAATAATACCCTCCTCTCAAGTGTCATAAAATGTTTCCAAAGGTCTGCAGAACAGGCCTAGACCCAGTCACAAATGAAGACAAGAAATTCCGAGGAGGAAGTAAACAGCCACAATAAACTCTCCACAGCCCCAAGGCAATTACAAGAGAAACAAGTACACTGACAATAACCTGTAACCTGACCTGGACTTGCAACGTATGCTATGAATAGTGACTCCAAACCAAGCAACTTTCCACATGTGAAATGCCTGATCCTTGATGCTAGATACTTGAAGATATTTAGCGATGTTCTCATTGAAGTGATCTGGCTGGTGTATGGTGACCTACTAACAGATAAAGTTCCATGGGAAAAAAACATGTAAATTAGTTCTCCTCCAGAAGAAAGAAAACTGTCCCATATCTGCCACTTGTTTCAGAATTGTTGACCCTTGCCAGTGCAGATCAGGGTACTGGATGGTTGGATGAGATGCCTTTGACATAGTTGGGGCAAGAACTCTGAAACAGCTGTCTACAGATGGGTGTCTGGTTTGGCTAGCGTGACATACATTTCTTCCTTCTGGAGGAGAGTTAATTTTCCAAAGGAAAACTCAAAGTCAATGTCAGTAAAAGGAAACAGTCTATTTTATCTTCAAAGTCTAGTAACCCTTGTGTAATCCTACTCATGCCGAGTGTTTGCTCCAATGAATCAGCCATCTCTTCCAGCTATTCAGTAATATGTCACACTTACATTGTGTGCAGTACACAGGCATTGTGTGACAACCCCAGTGTGAACAGTAATGGTTTCTGACCATAGCTTTACCAGAAACATGAACAACTAAGGGAGAAATATTCTTTAAGTGTCTGAAGTTCTGCTTTTTCTAGGTGAGTACTAGAATTTAACATACAAAAGGCCAAACTACCTCAAACCCAAGACCCCACAAGAGGAGGCCTCCGCTGTTTTAGTCCCACAGTCACCAGGGAACAGAAAGTGTTCTAACTGCTGCCTCTTTCTACACTGGAAATTCCTAGTGTTAATGAAGCATGGCTTTTATCCATTCAGGTGTACCCCAGGTTTGTCCAGACAAGGTTTTTCATTATTTTTTAATAAAAAGGGCAAATCCATAACCAAACACATAAGCTCACGTGCTCGGAGCCACCTCTGTTTATGTTGCTGCCTTTGCCAATGTGTATGCATGTCTGTACCGCATGATGTAAGCGGCTTCACTCTCCATTTCACTGGTAGGTTTAGTTTGCTTCTTCAACCACATTCCACAAAGTAAAAGTTTGTACAGTATTTTCTCATTTTGCTTTGTTATTGACTCCTAACAACCTTTCTACAATACAAGTTTCCTTTGAGGTGTTTTTAACCCTTAAACTTCCACGTTCAAATTTCCATACACCCAATGGGGAAATTTACTAAACAAAATGATACAGAATTCCAGTTTATTTTGCATTAAAAAACATGGTGTACTCCACATTTATTAAGTGTTTAAGCACATTTATAAGTGGTATGAAGGGGGCATGGTTTGTTTAAGGCTGAGGCCCCACATTGCAGAAATGCTGCTTTTTTGTTGCAGATTTTGCTGCGTTTTTTTGATTCAAAGCCAAGAATGGCTACAAAAGGAATAGGAAATGTATAAGAAGCTGTTATGCTTCTACCTTCTGCTTTGGCTTAAAAAATGCAGCAAAATCTGCAATAAAAAAAAAGTTGCATTTCCGCAACGTGGGGTCTCAGCCTAAAAGGGACAGAGTTTAGGATGGGCTACATCGCACCAATAATGCTCCAAAAATGCACCAAAATTTTTTTAACTAATAAGTACTGTAATGTTAGACACCAAATTTATCAAACAGCTGTTGATGACAGAGAATCGTCAAGAGAGTTTTAGTAAAACTGCCCCAACTGCTCTGTTCATATTCAGATTTAAATACTGTAAAAATATAAGAAATCACACTATGAAGCGCAGGGCCATCCAGTTTTTTGTTTTTTTTGCAGAATGCCCAAACCCAGGCACTTTTACGCCACATTTTTCTGTCACTGCCTCTTTAAGACCATAAAGCAATCAACGTTTTCCATAGAAACCAATCTGAGAGCTGTCTCTTCCCAAAATTGTGGTCTGGATTAGCATTCTCTGCTGCTCTTCCCCCATTTCCCCTCTACTACCTCTTTTTTCCCCATTATCCTAAATTCTGTCTTGAGGATGGGTTATCACGTGTCACATCTCCTGTTATGCTAAGTATCCACATTCTTTTGGATGATGTCATTTGTGATGCAATTTTTTTCATTTATTACAAAAATGTATTAAAACTATTTAAAATGATCATTTTTGACCACAATGAGAATATAAGACTTTATAGTTTTATCATTCTTGGGTAAATGTGAGATAAATCTTAGGCGTTTAGTTATTAAGCAGCGGAGGAGGAAGTAATTAATTAATGGCAAGGGAATTGCAGCACATTGCAGGCTAGCCCTAGGAAAAAAGTTATTAAAGTAAAGTAGATGTTGAGGAGCAGGACAGGAAAACACAGAAGTGCAATCCATCATCTTGTTAAAACACAAGCCCTGACTGTGTGTTTGATTAGTCTTGTGTCCTCCTGATTTCTTAACATTACTCAAACACCAGCTCTGTGCCCCCTCTGTTTCCCCAATCAATCATGTGGCATCGCAGGAACAGATTTGTCTCCAGGGAAGCGAAAGAAAGTTTCTGGAGAGTGAAAAGAGGCAGAGCATATTGGGAAATAAGAGTTAAGTGCTGTGTTAAGCGCTGGTACACGGCGTGTTAAAGTGCCTGGTGACAAACATGTGAAGGCGTTCTGGCTGCCGGTGGAATCCATCTTCAAGGATGATCAGTCGGGTTGTACAATCCTATCAAAAAGGTTACTAACACTATTACAAAAGCTACACAGTAAAGATCATATTCCCTTATACAAAAAAACAATAACTAAACGTAATGTGCTATTCAATCCTTGGGCTTGATTTTATAGAGCAAGAAGATCACAACAGATTATTTTTTATGGGCAAAGATTTGGTCAGTATACCTTAAAACTCATTGAATGAAATCCCTTCTTTTTTATGCTTAGGAGTCCAGTGGGCAGTCCTACTCAGTGATTAACAGCCTATAGATAACTGTCAATCATTACATAGAACCACCCACTGGACTCTTAAACATAGGCCTTGGCCAACTTATAGAATCCCATGGTTCCCATTACCATTGCTATGCTGACGACACCCAAATATATCTCTCTGGACCAGACAATACCTCTCTGTTCTCCAGAGTCCCAGAATGTCTAGCAGCTGTAGCCTCCTTTCTCTCCTCCCGCTTTCTCAAACTCAACATGGAGAAAACGGAGTTCATAATCTTCACCCCTCCACGCACAACCGCCCTACCTGACCCATCTATCAAAATTAATGGAACCACTCTCACCCCAGTACCATAAGCCCGCTGCCTTGGGATAACCTTAGACTCTGACCTATCCTTCAAGCTGCATATTCAAACACCTCCTGCCGTCTCCAACTCAAGAACATTCATCGAATCTGCCCCTTCCTCACCCCTGAAACTACAAAGATGCTAGTCCACGCCCTCATAATCTCCTGCTTAGACTACAGTAACACCCTTCTCCATGGCCTCCCAGCTAACACTCTCATCCCCCTCCAGTCCATCTTAAACTGTGCTGCTCGCCTCTCCCCCCGTTCTTCATCGGCCGCTCCCCTCTGCCAATCCCTGCCAAGTTTATATTACTAATGCTGACATACAAAGCCATCCACAACCTGTCCCCTCCATATATCTCCTAATTGACCTAATCTCCCGCTACCTGCCCACACGTAACCTCCGATTCTCCAAAGACCTCCTACTCCGCTCTGCTCTTATCCGCTCTTCACACAATCATCTCCAAGACTTCTCCTGTGCATCCCCCTCTGGAACTCATTACCAAGACACATTAGACTGACCCCCACAAACACAAGCTTCAAGAAGGCCCTGAAGACTCACCTATTCAGGAAGGCCTACAACCTCCAATAACACTACTGTCACCACACCACCATCTGTACAGCCTCCCTCACCTTCTGTCTCTATCCCTCTTCTCTCATAGATTGTAAGCCCTTGCGTGCAGGGCCCTCTATCCCACTGTGCCAGTTGGTCACTGTTAGTATTATATTTGTTTTGTACATCTTGTGTACCGTATGTAAATCCTCAAATGTAAAGCACCATGGAATTAATGGTGCTATATAAATAAACAATAATAATAATAATAATAATTGAAAGAGAATGCATTTTAGTCAATAAATTCGACTGCACGCTTAAAGGGACAGGTTCCCTTTGAGCATGGCCTTATGGACAAGGTCATAGAACAGTTCCATACAACTTCTGAGCTGTATGGACCTTTAATTGGGCAACTATAGGCATCTATAGGACGTTTATGCCATGGTATGCCTCTAGTTCCATACATAAGAAATCAGAGGTTCTTTTTTTCAGGTTTTATATAGAATGCCATGTTCCAAAGAACACTAGTTTACATGGTTAGCCACAGGGGACTCCACATGCCACTGTATACACCTCTGACATATGCATTAGGCCTAAAACATTTTTCTATGCAATTTTCTACCATTTTTTCTGCCTCCTGGGGTGATAACCACTAATGACAACCACAATGGCATTCATAGACTATGTCATCCAGCTTACATAAATTGTATATAAAGCCACTTTCTTCACATGTGACATATTTGCTGTCGAATGTCAGTGCTGCATATCTATCTATGGTGTCTGAAATAACGCGTTTAGGCATAATAATAAGGATTGTGTTAAGAAATATATAAAATGTCCTTAACTAGCAATTTCTGGAAAGTGGACGAGTACCTTGATAACTCCTGAAAGACTAAATTACCACTTACATGCTACACTGAAACATAATTCTTTTTCCTAACCTTCCTTCCCTGAATCCCCCAATTCTCCTCCTGTTACCAAGGACAAATGTGGGAGGACAGCTGCAATTTGCCAGCTCCACAGCCCAAAATATTGAAATCCTAACTCCAGGGACACAGAAACCAGCAGGGGTCAGGGCTATTTGTCCTGCCATACAAAACGCTCTTTGCCATTGGAGCAGAGCAGGTGATAGCATTTGCTTTGACAAGCCGACAGTGGTGGTCTGGCTAATAACATAATTAATATTTTACCAGGAAGTGCCCCCCATACTCATACCTCCTCATGAAGTGTATCTAAGCCCGCAGCCATTAGCTGCAGCATACGTCTTCATTACAGCTATTTTTTCTTTCACGACGCCCCAACAAAACCAGTCGCAGATAATAGTAAGTCAGAGTAATTACTGCTTAGCTCAGGGAATGTTGCTGTTTAACCCCGTGCCTGCCAACACACTGTAAACGCCATCGCTTATTAGCTACATAACTAGGACACTGAAAAAAAAAAGTGTTATGTATTGCGAAATATACGTCTCAATACTTCAAAAGCAGCCAATGAAGTGTAATTATGAAAAGCAAATGTTTCTTGGCGCTGGAAGAAAACTGGTAAGCTTCATCTATGTCACTAAATAGAGCGGAGGGAAGATGTCCTATATTGTAGACCCTGTCTGTATGGTGTATTACTCATTATCGGTGCAGATTGTTTATAGCACCCAGTGTACAGAAAGCAGCGATCACAGCAGTCAATGATTACATCTTCAGCACAGAACCCACAACAAGCCAATGTTGGTAAACAGTGAGCAAGCGGGATAGACGGTTCAGCCTCTGGGGCAAATACCTCCACCCAGACGGTGAGATGTTGTTTGTTATCCTTGTAGAGGTTAAGCATTGCTATTAAACAGATAGTAACTTCTAAAGCAAGTGGTGATTTTTTTTTTAGCTGTAGAAATCAACAATCAATTTTATGTTGCTTTTGGATTAAGGTTTTTCCCCCTAATCGACTTTTATTACCTATTCACAGTATAGGTTGTAAGTGGTGATAAGTGATTGCTAGGGTCCCAGCACCCACAGTAATCATAAGAACTGGAGGGTGTCATACTCCTTGTTACTCCTCGCTGCCTCCCATGCATTCAGGAGGAGCTTAATAAAGCGGCGGTCAAGCATACATGTTGCCACTCCATTCAAAGTCTATCAGACTGGCGAGGATAGTCAAGTACAGCACTGCAAGGAGTTGATTGTCGCAGTAGCATTCAGTTAAGAGGGGGATGTGGCACCCTGTTCTCATGATTGGTGGGGACCCAGTGGTCAGACATTTTATCTTAGACATTTTATCCTCACACAACAGTGAAAAAGAGTCATGGGATGGACGTTATTTTTCCATCACACGTCCGTTTTTAGAATAATGGAAGTCAATAGGTACCATTTTTTTAACGGATCGTGAATAATGTCCATTGACAATACAACATGTACTATTTTTGTCTGTTCTTCCTGCCTGATGGTCCCATTACAAACCTATAGGTCTATTTTTAATGTCCTACGACTGGAAAATGGATGAAAAATTATGGAAAATAAACATTAAAAATAGACCGTTAAAAAAATGGTCCATTAAAAACTGATCCATTTTTAACATCCGTTTTTTTTTTTTTTAATGTTCACGTGCATGAGGTCGTAGGTGATTAATGTTGATTTTGGGAAAATCCCAATCCCAATTAGAAGATGGCTATTTATATATTGTGAGCATTCCAAAAATAAAAGTTAAAAATCTTTTAGGAATACTGTGTCTGGGAGAAAATATCTCTGCAATATAAAACCATACTGGGTACTGTATGGCAGTACATTATACACCAGCAGCAGCCAAAAAGACACTGTGGGCAGATTTATTAAAATGGTCTAAAAGCAAAACTTAGTTGCACCAGCAACCAAACACAGCTATGGACAACTAAGACAGTTTTGCTTTTAGGCCTTAATAAATCTGCCCCAATATGTCACCACTTAGGCTCCATGTGCACAAGACCTTCAACTACATTATAATATACACCAAGCGAATAACAATAAAGCATTCCTATTCATCTGCTATAATATAAATTTCTATTCTCCAGATCTTGATGGTACTTTTGGAAAATGTTGCATTATTGTGCACAATGCAGCAGCTGAAAAGGGCCAAGTATCAATGAAAACACACCAGTGGGTGCATCTGGGGATGGTAAAAAGTGCACCACAAAGGGCTGGCAATTAGTGTGGCCATTGTCTGTGTCATTACGCATTTTTGTAATTTCACGAGACCCCATACAACACAATGCTATGATCACTGTGTTTGGCATATTTCTAAAGGGGTCTCGCATTGAGCAGCCAACAGCTGTTTAAAACTATCTGTCGCCTCTCTAAGGAAAAAGCCTTGTTCAATTTATTTACACACTTTCGGTGCTAATTGGCGTATCCTGTGTCCAGCAAGCTGTGATGTGATGGAGGGAAAGAGCAAGAGGTGACTGGTTTGGGTAACTGATCCCAAACGCGTTTTGTTTATGTCTGTTGGCAAAGCCAAGACTGCTGAGTCCTTAAATGAAATAGTATTCAGCGGAGAGGCCCCCCGTGTAAACCGAGGGGAGCAAAAGGACCAACAGAGAGTCTTTCTTTGCAGTCCTCATCTGGTTTACTTTCCGACATTTCATGGGTGATGGATTGTGATCACAATCGGCCATTTCACTCCACTATTTGTGCAGGCTGACTCCCCCAAGCCTATCTAAACACACAAATCATCTTTATGGAAACGCATAGTTTAACTTTGTAATTGTATTGGCATTAAACCTATCCTGACTTTCCTACTGCACAGCCAAAATATCGACTGTCATGGTGATCTGAGGCAGAATAACAAGGGGTGCAGGGCTTGCAGTCGCACCTGGGCCTTAGTACAAGATGGAGGCCTAAGGATAGGTTTATAAAACTGTTTAAAAGAAATAGTCTTTGTTGCCATAGCAACCAATCACTGCGCTGCTTTCATTTCTTACAGCGCTCTCCTAAAATGAAAGCTGTGCTGTGATTGGATGCTATGGATCTCCCCTGGATCATCAAATGTATTATTATGTAGGCCAGAAACTGATACATTTGTATCAAGTTCACATCTGTGTTGGAAGCTCCATTAGAAGTCTCCATCACAGAATCTGTTAAAAATTGCATGCAGGACTTTTTCAACCAGGCCAAACAACAGATGCCCAAACAAAAGACCAAAAGACCCCATTATAGACAACAGGATCTTTAGGGCTCCTTTGGTGTCCATCAGTTTAAACATCCTGTACTTCTGTTGTCCAGAACAATGGAAAGCAGGTCTGAACATAGCCTTATTCCAGTGCACTTTATATCATGACCACCATATAATAAATAGTCCCCATTGGCCCATATTTATCAATGTATTTAAGCCTTTTTTCTGGCATAATTTACTCCAAAAAGGTGTCTAATAAACCATGAGACACATTTATTAACCACCTGAGTAAAGCTATATTCACACCACAATGACTAACAGCCGTGTGTCATCCATTTTTAAACAGACAGCAGCATTCAATGCAAGTGAATGGAGGTTATGGATTGGTGTACAAACTGATGCAAGCTGCCTTTAAAAATACTGCACAAGATAAATTTCCACCAATCATTGTTAATCCAGCTAAAAACAATCTTCCAAATGCATTCAAGCACAGCCTTGTGATCTGCAGTACTGTTATCTGAATAGGACCCCATTTTTCTCCCCATGTTCCCCTTCCCTGTGGAGTTCTTGTCACAGAGCAGCACCATTCAGACTTTGAAGTCCTGTCATAAATTGATCAAGAAAAATCTCTCTCCTGATGGGTAAATGAACTGTCCATGGAAATAAAAAAATATCAATGAATTATGTAATTTGCATATTCAAATCAGCACGCTTTCTCTGCTTATTAAAATTAAAAGCGGCTGCAGACTTTCACATGGTGCAAGCTGGTGATTGCGTCATGTTCCAACTTCTTCACATGGCATCTATTGTGGTGACACTACAGCTAGACAATGAGACAGTGAGAATATGTATGCCGCCTTATTTAATGATGGGGTGGAGTGAATGTTAACACACCTGGCCCATTAATAGAGCAAGGACTAAGCTTTGAACCTCTCCATCATACTGTCAAGATAATAGTCACTGGTTATTGCTTATACAAATGGTATTAACATGGTATACTTATCATATTTACATAAAGCAAACACTGAATGCACACTTACCAGCTTGGTTCGTTGTAACCGTAACTGAAACGGCTTGGTCCGGGCTAGGGTTCTGTTTGGAGACTCCATTCACAGCCCAAATTTCAAATGTGTAGTTAGTATGGGCCTGAAGGTCTGTGATAGAGACCTTGGTGGTCTTCAAGCCATTCTGCTGGGGGCTGTAGTGAACTCCACTTCCACATGGCCGACAGCGAGTAAGGTCGGCACCGCACCTCTTACAGACTACATTGAAGGAGACATCATGCCTGCCACCTGTATTTTGAGGAGCAGTCCACTCCAAATTTACTGAGGTTTCATTGACATTGGAAATCAGGTTTTGAGGGGCTGATGGTGGTCCTGTTGGATGAAACAGAGACATGAGATTAAACATGGAGTATATTGGACAGGATCATGCAATCAACACATAAACAGAAAGATTACATATAAACCTAAAGCAATGCATGCTTCATTCTATGCTTCAAAACAAATGTATTATAGGGTTAACAGGGTTAAAACCAAGGAAAGTATGTAGTTTATAACACCATAGCAGTACTTTCCATTCTTAACACCACAGTGCTCAAGAGGGCACCTTTCCAAACGGCTATGTCCACTTTCACGTGGGAAAATGTGCCACATTGAATCAAGATCCTCAGAAAGCAAAAAGTCAGTAATTGGTATGTGGGACGAGGCCCAGGCAGCTTCTGAACACAGGGGCAGCCAAGCGGAAAACTAGGCACGCAGATGCTGGCAGGTCTGAAGAGAGAGATGGGTCAGAAAGAGCCCCCCACCCTCCCCTTCCAACATGAATGGAGATGGTCTATGTAGAGGAGGGGGTGACAGTTGAGCAGAACATCAAGGAGGAGACAGGCCAATGAAGAATAAAACCTTGACGTTATCCATGAGAATGAGTAAAAACAGAAGTGCCATTCCTGGCAGGTTGATTTCAGGCTATCTACGGAGATGATATCTTTTTCACACTTGCACATTTTTCAAGAAAACAAATATCGGAGACTGATCTCTTGCTACTGAGTTGCAATGCACTGCAGGATGTCTTATCCATTAATATAGATATTCAGAATATTTTTAAATAGATTTTTTTATAGAAAACAAATTGAAAAACCTGTAGAAAAGCTCACGGAAATCTCTTCTGCAGCCGTCGTCTTTATAGACCTGTTGTGTCTATTCTCGTCTTTTCACATACGCCATCTATTCAGCGCTAGAGACCATACAAAACCTTGGTCTTCCTTAATTAAAACTAATTTCCTAGATCTGCGGATTTCCAATCCCCTTAGATTTCTCTCCTCATACTAATCACACCAAGACCAGACTGACCTTTCCATTTCTAATCGAGTGACCTTGAAGACTCGCTTCATGGTCTTTCAATAAGAATCGCAGAATTGCTGGTATTATATCCACTCCTCCCAAATTTTCTCTATGGTTCAGGTTCTGTTTACAGTCAATTCTAGAGTCGAATTTTGTTTTTGTTGAGCTTGGCAATTTCCACATAAAGGCTCTGACACAGTCTTGGAAATTACAGTATTTTGTTTCTCTTCTAGGCGAGTTCGGACTGGAGAGGGTGTGTGTCGTGGGCTCGGATTAGTTATATAAAAAAAGACAAAGGGAAGCCTAATGCAGTGTTTTTGTGTTATTTTTGTTTCTGTACCTGATGCCAATGGTCTGTCACTCAGGATCCAAATAAGCCCTGAGCAAAATAATTAATTTCTTGCTCATAACATTGTGTAATGGTGAGCATTGACTACAATAAACTGTTAAGGTTCAGGAGATTACACCAGGAAAGTATCTGAGCTAAACTGTGAAAAAGACAGTACCGGCTAATGAGCTTATAAAGCAACTTTGTACTTATAAAGCTAGATACTTAGGATTATGTAGCGATAGAGGACAGAAGTCCCTCTAGCCTTGATACAGTCAATAGTCATGTGCATTAATGGAAATTGTTTACGAGTCTCAGGACAACCTGGGGTGTGTATAAAACACTTTAAATTATCCACGTAAGATTTACAGGCTGGTAAATTAACATTTGGACATGGGTGACTGGGAAGGATTCATCGCTCCGAGCTGAAGGCAATAAGAAGACTTTTGGTCTTGCTTTTAAGAAGGCAGGATAGTAGCTGCGGATTGATAAATAAAGTAGCAGTGTGTGACAGTTGTAAAAACAAGATCCCAGCTCTCCGTCTTCAGATAATATAACCTGAGATGCAATGTCCCAAGCCTAGCAAGTGATTAATGACCCTAAATGGAGGACGGAGGAACCAGTCTGGCTGTGTTTAAATAGAGAAGAACCAAGGTGGAACATGTAGCTTATGTTACATAATACAACGTCACGCCAAGCTTAATTACCTGAAAACAAATGTTGTTTTTATCCCATGATCAATCTCTCAACAATACGCTTCAGGTTCTGGACAAATCCCAGGAGCTGAATGGCCAAAGTGCCTAGAAGTTTACTCCTGGCACCAATTGTTGGCTACTTTCCAAAGATGACAAGCTGATGATTAAATGTGTCTGACTGGCTCCCAACACCTAGATAACTTGTAATATTACAGATTTCCTTGTCAGCTTCAATGAGGTCCTAATCTAAAAAATATTATTTGGTAACCATGAAATTACTTGCTTACAAAAAGCATATTTTAAAGGCATATGCCATTTAAAGAGGACCTGTCACCTGATATATCTGCTTTAATAAAATAACAATTCTGGAGCATCTGGCATTGGCAGCACTGATTGGACAGTGTGATAGTGTGCGGGAACATGCCCCCAGTAGCAAAAAATGGCTGCTCTTAAAGCCATGAATGTATATGGGTCTATTCTCATGTCTGTTTTTTGGGCCATTTTTGACAGCCATGAAAAAACATGTGAACAGTCCCATAGACATTCATGGTTTTTAAAACAGCCGTTCAAAAAATCGCCATCAATGTTGTTCACTGTCATGTGAATAAACCCTTTCTACGGACGTTAGCTCCGTGAAGAATGGCACTGTTGTGTGAATAAGGCTCATAGATTTCTAAGAGGAATAACAGAAGGACAGCACAATGCAGATATACAAGAAAAGATGTTTCAAAATTGTAATTCCATAAAGATTAAAATTTATTACCAAAATAGACATGTTAAGAGAGGTATCAGATTCTCTTAATGGATATGGTTCCTTTACCAGTGAGGGTCTATGAAGCTACCTTACTCTAATAGAAAGCCTCTTAAATCAGAATATTTAACCTATTTTACATTTTAGCATGCCTACATAAGTGGAAGAAAAAAAAACTTGCAACTTATTTTGCAAAATTCCAGAGACACTTTACAAAGAATTTATGAAGGAGTGGTATGCGTTTCAAGACATTTCAGCCTGCAATTAATCCCGCGTTCCCTAGAGGCTAACCGAGTTCTCAAGAGTACTGGAGTGCTTTCTAATACAATTGTGGAAGTCTAAACTTTTACAAAGGAGATTCCTATTAAACCAATGACACCATAAACTCCCTTAAGGTCAGTGCGGCTCACAATGAAGCAGCTGGTTCCTTCGGCCTAAATTGCGCTGTGTTGCTTGTGCTTTTGGGGAGGCTGGGAACCTAAGCCAGATGTGCCACCAGTCGTCTGCCAAGCTAATTAATTGTGTTCATCCTTTCAAGTGTTGTAGTCAGAGTGATGACAGAAATGGAGCTACTGTGGCCGACTTCTACTAATAACCGAGCTGGGAAAGACACAACCTCTGTCCCTCATTGGCCTTGTCAAGCAGTCATCTCATACTGTCTCGCTACTGCTTCCTTTAACACACCAATAGAGGAAAGATGAGCAAATCACTAAAATTTCTGTTCTCCCTAGCCATATATTTCATTAAAAAATCAACCAACAACCAATATGTCTTCTTTATAACACAAAAAATCTGGCTCAGTGCAAATACTAAGCCTAATAAGGCCAACACAGGACTAAATGACGTACACATAAGCTATATGTTCATGAACTTCATTAGGATCTAGTCTACTCCTTAAGTACATAATCTTGCACAGATACAAATGTGGTTGCTCATTGCTGACCACCCCATCATACGAGCAGCACAAGAACACTTAGTATTTTGTCAAAGCTAACCACCGCTCTTGCTACAATTTTGCTGCAGCGCTCTCTCAATCCGTTATGCCAGCACCCCTGGAGAAAAAAAAACAGGCACTGCAGATTCCCCCGATAATTGCTTTTGTGCAGATCTGTACGTGCTTATGAGCCAGCGAAAAGAGAAATTCAGATGAAGGTTAAAAACCATAAAGAGAAAAGCTTATATGGTAACAGCTTTAACTATTCTAATGCCGGGGAATGATCAAAACTCTGCACTGCAGATACTTCCAGCAGTGAAAAAAATATACTAAGCGTGAATAAACCCCGCTGAGAGATGTTCACCATGCACAACCCGGTGAAGAAATGCTACGCTTTCATCCTTGACCTTGGGAGCGAGCGAAGGTTGGCCGGGCTTCTCAATCTGCCCTTACATTTCAGCGAGCCAGCTCCCGGCGGCAGCGGTGGAATTCACAGGCAGGTTCCACCAGTCATTTCATTAGGGTTCATTACGCGGATAACTGTCAAGACGCATTAGAGGAAGCGACCGAGATTAATAGGGCTGCAATGGCCATTTAAAAACAATATAGTTACTTGAGGAAATAACAGCCCGAGCAGCAAATCTGATTATTTAAAGGAAAAAAAAGATATGAATGAAAGACCGGAGGAGCGTGCTGGTGGAAACCCAGAGGGCATGGATTTTATGATGGAGTCATACGCTTCATTTCAGACAAATAATCGCCTGCAAATGATTGTGTACCGGAGCAGAGTTTTCTCTATGTAAATTAAACAGGAGCAGGCAAAAATGAATTTGGTTCTCTGTGAATCTACAAAAACATTTTATGGTATTTTTATTAATCCAGTTTGGATATGTGTATGTACAGGTATACTGTATCTCTCCAACAAGTCTACATTAACAACCACTTGAGGGGATTGTTTTCTGCATTCATTATACCGGTTCGAGCTATCATGCATAGAGCGCTATCAGAAAATTACTAACAATAATCCTACTTTTAGCAATTTTTTTTAGACTTTACAATGACAATAACTGTTGCATGCCTTTAATGCATTTTAATAGTTTTAGAGCTTGCTACACTCGAATGCAGTGTTGACTTTTTAGAGAGCATTCTAGAGTGTGCCAATCCTAGCTTCACCACTTAGTTTCTATGATTATGATCTTTGAGAGCAAGCATGGCGCTGTATTCATACACAGTATTTTGCCATACTTATACACAACTTATAAAGTTCCTATAGCCTTTGTGAACCTAGCCTTAGGCCTCATTCAGACTAGTTGTACCTATGGTGCTACAAGTTTGGTTCAATATTACTGTGGGGAATTTCAGTGTCCAGAATGCAGACACCTAAATATGAATACAATATGTCCATCTGAAAGGGGTCTCAGACTACTCGGCGCTGGTGGCAGACTAGTGGTATATCAGCTGACATATCTGCTGAATTTTCAAAATGTTTCATATCTAGAGTTCCAAAAATGAGATATATTAGTGGCATTTGTTAGGGAGTTGATATATGATCACAAATGATTCCAGATGACAATGCATCGCCTCATAGTAAGCCCTAGCTGGGAGGTCACAAGGCTGTGGGAACCTCAGATCTGAGCTTCTTTTAGTGCAACATAAACCCAGGCTGCACAATGGGTGGCACCTTCAGAAATGTCCCTGTACTTGTGACAGCTGCTGTCAAGTAAGCGCGATACTGTACGGATTGTACAGTAGAAGAGATAGAAGAGGCATATATCAAGATGACAATGATTCCTGTTTAGAGAGTGACCACATGCAGAGAGACAAGAGGGGATTTAGTTTTCACTGAAAGACTGAGGCATCATGTAACTTACGGGTGCACGGCATGGAGGCAGGGTCACTGTCAGCTCGAAAATAGCCCCGATCACAGGTGCAGGAGGTAGAACCTTCTCGAAGTGCAAAGCTATGGGGAGGACACTTGGAGCACGCTTTATCCGATAAGAGGGCCTTGTAGTAGCCAACTTTGCAAGCTGTGAAGAAAAAAAAAAAAACATCACTGTGAATAAAACATGGTATAGCAATTTTATATCAATGACATACACTGAGTCGGTGTAGCTAACAAAATAATTATCGGTCATATTTTATAGTGATGGTGTAGATGTAGCAGAGTGGTATTGGTTTGTTAACTCTTTGGGTGCTACATTTTTGTGCCCTAAAAAATAATGATGACAGGTTTTGACTACAGCCCATTGGAAAACCACAGATAAGTAACAATATCATGCCTATGTGTGCCTATGATGCTCTTAGCTCTGCTATACCCACATGGCCATGTTCTGTGGATTTTATGCGAGTTGCAATTATTTGGTATGTAATATAGCTAGCGTTGATTGTTTATTTGCTCTCTGACAGATCTCATTCCAAGGGCGCAGAGTGAACTTTACTTATGTGTTACATCGGCCCGATGACTTGCTAGGTGTTTGATTAGTTTCACTTGAAAACAGGCCCATGGGAGAAATTGATAGGAATCACAAACCACAGCTTGGCAGACAGATAGGCTCAGGTCAGGCCCCTATCCCCACATCAAACACGGCCTCATCCCCTGCACACAGAATCCAAACCCAGTGGAAACTGCCTGTCACTCAGCCGTCACAGATAGACAAAGGCAGCTTGTGTACAGCCAGCCACTGTATGCAAGGAGGCCTCACTTTTCTCCTTTGGACTTGACAACATTTTAAATACGGCTGAATGAACACAGTCAGTCTCTGTGTATTTACCGCTGCATTTCATGTTACGGAGGAACAAAATGCTCCTAGTGAAATGAATATGCTTCATTTTATAACATGGCGTTGCACCGCATGCTCTATAAAATCCAGGCTTTGTGTCAGTAATGAAAAGTAAAGGGTGCATTCTTCAGAAATGAAATCAATTTCTGACCATGACATCACTTCTCAAGCATGATATCATTACTATTATTATTACTATTGGTCCTATTATCATCCATTATCAACATTTACATATATTACATAAAATGCTACTAGGTCACATTCAGAAAACTCATTCCGAGTTCATAGAGGAGTTCTACCATTCAACACCCTTATGTATTATTCAGAGCTAAGAGTGGCTACAAAGACCAGTTCTCATTCTGGAGGACCTAGCATGTTCATGCATTTTAAAGACAGACGGCTGATTTCAATAGAAACTTTGTAATCCCTTATATCTCATATGATGGCGCTGCAGGGAAACTGAACACTTGTCACAAGTCATTGCAAGGATCTATGATACGTTTATTGTTGAGGGAGCATTCTGCAAAAGGGGACTGTATAAATCTGACTAACCCTTCAAAAAATATTTCCTTGTAAAATATCTAGATGTACATCTATATGAAAAAGTCTTTCTAGAGAAGACGGATGATAAGTACCAAGCATCTCCAATACGGCTTGCATCAGATTTGTCACTAAATGTCAAGGATTATGACATTATTTCTGCCTGTATCTTACACTTGAAGTTATATCCACACAGGACTGATGTGCTGCGTATTTTCAGCAGTGGAATGTTTGCAGCAAAACCCGCAGCAGCAAAAACTGCTCTAATCGGTGATGTTTTCAATGGATGAAAACATGCATAATGTAATTGCTGTATTTTCCATCGACGTCCCCCTATGCACAGTAATGGGTGACCCCACTGAAAAAATCAACCATATAAATTAACATGTTGTGGTTTTAGAAACCGAACTGCAAGCCATTTTATGCTGCAGATTCTTTGCTGGTAGCATAATACACTGTGGATTTCCTGCGCACAATTCTGCAGCAAAAAATCTGCAAGGTATCCACTACATGTGAATATACTCATGTGAAGTTTACCGCAGAATCCCAGATGAGTATGTTCAGTGCTAAACTTCTTCCCTATCTATGTACATTTACTAAAGCCAATGGTGGATGCACCCTGCTTTCCAGAGACACTCATTAAGTGTGTATGTGACGTTATTGTGTGCCTTATTGTGCCTTGTTAATACATTCTCACACAAATCCCCATTCTCTGTGCCACAAATTAAAGTCTTTGGTGCGTGCTTAATTCTCTGTCCTCTGTTTTGTCCTTATGCTTTTCTGCTGAGGATTTGCTGGGTAAGATTGCTGGGGGAATGAGGAGGAGGAGAAGGGTTATTGCCAGAGCTTTAGGTCCATCCTCTTTGTCCCCAGCTTAGTTCACATGTTCAATACAAGCCACAAATTCAATATCTTTGGCATGGCTTTGATGAGTTTTCTTCCCCTCTTTTTCATTAGTCAACAAAAGCAGATCCACAACCCAGATGACACAGAAACACCAATGGGTTAAGGTTTAGGATCAAGACTGGTGAGAAAAGGGATCTAAAGACAACAGAAGGCTTCTCGAATACACCGACCTGTCCTAATAGATCAGCCTAATCAGGATGCACACTCACATCTCCACCCACAGAAAGTGACCCTACAACCCCCTGGGCCGATGGTCCTACACAACACCATCTATCTATCCATCTATCTATCTATCCATCCATCTATATAACCAATGGTCCAATCTAATTCACACATGGGTGATAATGGTCACAACTGTCGCATGGTTGCACCAGAAAGTATAACAAATACACATGCACACTTGCCAGCTGTCCCAAATTTGCCTATCCAACTTTCCAAAAGTTGAAACCTGGTGAACATTTTATGCAAACTTCACCCAAAATTTCACCTATTTTCCAACTGAAATGTTGGTATCTATGCACTTGTCAAATATGTTTTAGTGCAATGTCCATATTTTTTCAATTGCTTAAATTCCCATTCTCTAACATATTATAATGGGTAACCTTTATCAAAGATTTGTCACCTGTTGAACTACAAATGCCAGTAAGTAACATGACCTTGGAAACCTTGCATTAGTTGCCTTGTTTACAATCCAAATACTTTTTCTATTTCAAGAGAAGCATAAAAATGGTGGATTGCAGACCAGCATAAAGTTTCCATCATTTTAATGTAACATTTCGTATATTAGGGACACGGTAAATATGGCGACTTCCGTAGCTGCTGTCAAGCAAGAGCTGCAGCACAGGAGCCATGCATTATGCACGCCTTGATTTATACAAATTATATACATGTATTCACACGTTAAAATGCATATTTTACTGAGCTGGAAAAAGAGTCAAGTCACTGGGTTGTGACTATATTTTACCAAACCGACAGAATTATGGAATATTTCAGACACAAACCGGCTGTCACCATGATCAAGAAAATGAAAATGACATACCGAATAACTCCTTCAAGAATGCAATCTCATTTCTTTTTTTTGTGTAAGAAGCTTGAAAAGCTCAGTAAGAGGGTGCCCTGTCTGCAGAAAGCAAAAAAAAAGTGCCAGTCGCCTGGTTGCCCATGCTCAGGGCTAATTAATTGGTTAACTGCTGAGTGACAAGGGCTAATCCTGTTATTTAAAGCCCTTTCTTCTGTACTCTCACCCCTAGAGAGATGAACGGCTTTTTGCCCGTCTCCTCTGTAAATAGTTTGTATATATCCATTCATTTTCCCATAACCCACGATCTGACAGATAAATAGCATGATATAAATGGTAGGAACAGAAGCATACCTAACAAAGAATGTAAATTATGTGACACGGTAAGCAGGGCAGGGTTTCCTATCCAGTGCATCAGGTATGCTACTGCTATAATCTAACTAGTATATTACCTGCATGGATTTATAAGGGCCATATAAATAATAATGGTCATAGCATAACCCTGCAAAGATAAATTCTTAAAATGGTACTTTACTCTTGGGCTATTTGTAACACATTCAGCTTGGTGACAACCAATATGGCTGTCACTACAGCTCCCACATGGGTTGCCACTCAGCTTTCCCAGACTCCTGAGCAGCACATCTGTCTTAATATTCAGTAAAACAGCCCCATCTCCTATACATTATGTAACTATTTCAAAGATATTACCATTCAGAAGTGGCTGAACAGGAAATTAAAGGGAATGTTACATTGATTATACTGTCTGATCTGCAGGCAGCATGTTATAGAGCAGGAGGAGCTGAGCAGATTGATATATAACTTTTTAAGGGAAAAGCTTACATATAATCTGTAATTTATTATTTTTTATCTCTGCTCATTCTAAATTTAGGAGTCCAGTGGGCGTTTCTATCCAGTGATTGATAGCTAACTCTGTATGAAGGTGCATGCAGTTAGCGGAACCGCCCACTGGACTCCTAAGCAGTGATTTGAATGAATAAAATACCAAAAATACTGATTATATTCATACAAACTATATATCAATCTGCTCAGCTCCTCCTGCTCAATAACATGCTGCCCACAGACCAGACTGCATCTTCAATGTGACAAGTTTCCTTTAAAAAACTATATAGCAAAGGACTACTCAGTGTGCTATCGTCTTCAGCAAAGTGTCTTCCACTACACTGTAAGGACCTCAGCATCTTGTAAAGCAGCTACGCTCAGAACCCATCCTAACAAACTGAACAGCCATCACTTAGCAATCTGTTCAAGAGATGCAATCGGCAGAGCTGGAGGAATCAGCTGTTGTTAGCAAAGTGTTGGCAGAACAAAGTTTTCCAGTTCTGTAAAAAAAAAACTCACTCTCCAGGTTCAGCTCCACTGAATTTTCCATCTGTAAATCAGAGCTTGATGAACCAGAGCCCCCTTGTGCTGCAATTCAGCTGTATTTACTCACTTGTTGTCTACCGAGGCCAGTCGTAAAGACACAAAGTACTAGAGGCTCTGAAGCTATAAGGATGCATTCACACACAGTGTTTTTGGAAAAACGCCTCAGCTGCTTTTGATGCAGTTTTTTGAGCTAAAGACTGCAGTGGATTTAAAAGGAATGGAAAATATTACGCAAAGATTTATACTTCTCCATCTTGCTGCATACACGTCTGGCTTTGGCTCAAACTGCATCAAAAACTGCTGTATGTGAAACCAACCTAATAGTGCCCTCTCTACTGGAAATTGAGTAAAATTTCCTCTTACAGCCTCGGAGGACAATACTTTGCGTGTGGGATGCAAACCCCAAATTGAACACATTCCCCCGACCCTTTCCCAACATAACTATGAAAGAAATGAAATGAGAGGCGGACACTTTTGTTATAGGCATTGTGCATATTATTTAGGGGAGGCAGTAAATGTTCTCCGCGCCCCACCTTAGTGTTCAGTGAACATATTATTAG
Source organism: Leptodactylus fallax (assembly GCA_947044405.1). NCBI lineage: Eukaryota > Metazoa > Chordata > Amphibia > Anura > Leptodactylidae > Leptodactylus > Leptodactylus fallax. The sequence continues at coordinate 7,606,210 of CAMRHE010000062.1, forward strand.
CACTGACCTCTTTCTCCTTTCTGCTCACTACTGTTTTTGTATTTGCTCTACACTATACTTCAAGAGTCATGGTAGCCATGATGGATTATAACTTTTCCTGCCCACCAAATGCGACTACTGGCCCAAATGGGTGGTCTCCCACAAAAAGAGAAGACAAAGAAATGCAGGACATCTTCAAGGGGTTGTGACTCCTGCTGACATTTTTATGGAAGCTATGAAATACCTCTACCATTTGTTCTGCCAAGCTCTTGGAATTGTAGCCTCTTCACAAGTCTATTCTGTCCTTTTTGTAGGGGACACGCTGAGAATGTGCATGCAACCTCATTCACTGGTGTTAAAATACCAATATGAGGATACTCCAAGGTTAGTTTCACAACACAGTGGATTAAGAAGGAAATATAGGGGAAATTTGGCTAAAAAAAAAACACAATAAAAACTGTAGGAAAAAAAAACTATGTGAATCAATTCACCTTTCAATAAGTTGCCCAGTGGGGGGGAAACATTTTGATAAAGGGCTCAGAATGTGTTGAAATATTTGCTGTTCCTGTTCTGATAGTGCCCGGGCCTCTCGCTAGTCTTCCTGGTCCCTCTCAAAATAAAGGAAATGCCAATCACTGATTGAGGTAGCTCACCTCTGCTGCCAATGATTGGCTAAGTGGTCACTTCCTGTGTGTTGAGAGGAACCAGGAAGTAGAGACTGATGGGGTACCTATGCAGCGTTAGATTGGGGGAGGTGGGGGAACCTGGGTAGCATTGCTTCTTTTATGTTTTAACCATTTTTGGCCCTATAACAAGTCTTTTTCCCCACTGAACACCCCTTGAACATCAGCCCTCCCATAGTTTATGGATCCAAGAACAAGATATGACACATATAGCATACAACTTATTAACATTCATGACTAAATAAAACCAAACAATGAAATGTCCCTTGATATTATGATTACAGATACATTATAAAGATGGCAAGCATGAGCTGAAGCAATTACTATGGAAAATGATCCTCCGCTGGGAGTTGATGACTATGGGATTGACCCCAGATACTGATGAGGAGCCGTGTGTAAGGTATATACCCCATGTCATTATTTTTTCTAATCAAATTGAATGGCTTTAAAGCAAGGGAATTAATATCTACCCTTTAGTAACCTTGTCGTCACCCAACAGAGGGGGGCATCCTAATAGAAAATGTGTCTATCATGACCTGTAGGGCGGTCACTGAAAAAGACTCATTTCACATACACAGATTAGAAATATGCAGATGACCTTTGGAAATAATTGAGGCTTTCCTCATAAGAAACATATCATTTCTCTGATTGACTTCCGCTATACCATCATGTTTATGCATTAGAGCCTACAATCACTTCCAGACATGCCAGACGACCAAATTCATCAGGTAGACATGTACACAGCCCAATATATCCTGCTTATATATCCTTCACCAGATATATTAGCTGGGAGCAGCTGTGTTGAGAATTCTAACTTTCTTATATTTGTTATCGGATTGATCTTAGGCACGAAATTCAGCATTCATCATATTCCTAAGAAACGGATCTGCACCGTGGATAGGAACAAGCTGTAATTTTACTCGACTGAGTATTGATTATACATCTCATCATATTAAGCTATCAGGAGCTCCCTCATCAGTGCGAATTGGCTTTCTTCTTCAGCACAATAAGCTCCGCTTTGGAAAGAACTTGGTTGGGATTTCCTTTTTGTAAATTTGGGCAAAATGCCAGGACAACACACAGGTGGATTCCAGAAACCTTGGAAGCTCATCTCTTATGCACGGAGGGCTGGTAGGAGATGTTATCCCTCAATTCCCTGAGTTATTAATGAGCGCGGCGTCCCCTTAGCACTGGGTGCTTTATAAATCAACCTTATACAGCCAGGCAGATAATGAAGCAGCAGTTTCTCAGGCCTGTTACAAGGGGGCAGGGAACCCTGGGAGGATTTAATGTTGCAATATCCCCAAGGACATTAGAGAACCAATACCAATCATAGGTGACAGATGCCATATCACACAGTTATGAGGCCATAAAGTATTCCTGGTTGTAGCTAAACATCAGACTGTGTATAGATTTCTGTGAGTCAACTGCATTGCATACTACTCAAAAGCACTGTAATATAAGCCTAATGTAAGTATTATCCTGCTTGTGATCCAGCCAAAAGGAAGTTGCCATTGAAGAATAGCCACCTATAGGTGGCACCAGAGAGGTGGTGGGCTGGAGGGCAGCTAATTGATACTCTTAAGGGGGTTGTCTAGTTTAGAAAACCCATTTTAATATACCCTTTTAGGAAATTCTGATAACAGAGTAGGGACAGCATGTGCAAAGAACATCTCTCCTTCTGGAGGACTGACCCTGTCCTGCATTACACACTGATTTGCATGAGGCATATGTAATACTTTCTTATCCTTGTGGTGGCGCTGTAGAGAAACTGAAAACATACTGACAGATTTCCCACAGATTACAGTTGATCACAGGGGACACGGCAGGGGGAATCTTAGTGATCAGTTTATTGTGAAAAGATTCTTTCCACAAGGAGAGATAGGCCCAGAAGCCAGTTACCCCAGGGGTAGGCTGTCTAATATGGTCCACAAATTTGGCTAAATTCTCAAATTCTTTGCAAGACAAAAATCTCTCCTTATGTACAAGAGCATGTCAGAAGTGACAAGTAGAGCAGTTTTATGAGATGTGACAGACACGTCTAGTGTTCAGGGCATTTTATATTAAAATATTTCATACACTAGTTGTACAACATAATCCGTCTCTTTCTAGTAATATTTATTTCGGGTTTGTTGTTTTCACCTAGCATCTGTTCTCATTTCACAGCGATGACTGGTATGTTACCACCATGCTCCCATAGATCTGCACTACGTGTCAGGGTTCAAATCTTCAAGTACTTGTAATTTCAGCACAAACAAGACAGTCATGTCGGTGCTGAACCTCGCTCCTACTTCCTTCCTGGGTAAACAGCTCTATGGCGGCTATCCAAGGTGACAAGTGAATGTGCCTTTAAGTTGTACTTCTGCCCATATTTTGACTTCATTACCTTCCTACACTATAGGACTTCCTATTTAGGGTAATGTGTGTCTGTCATTTAGGATATATTTGTCTGTTCCAAGGTGTCAATAACAACATATATCATGAATGGTTTCTAAAGGTCTTCTAATTGCCCCCAACCGTGCCTGGATGGACAGTAGGGGATTAGAGGTGTGAAAACCTTGTGTTCCTATTTACAAAATATACAACATTGCAAATGCAAATTGGAGCTTTGTTTTCTGTATAGAGATGCTAACAGGTTCTAGTCTATGTAGGAAATAGGGCTGACACATGAATTAAAGTGTATTTAGCAGCTACAGGATATATATATACTGTCTATGCCCTAAGCTACATGGATGAATATGCTTCTAAAACCAGTTAACTTGCTTGTAATTTTAGCATATTCTTTGGTGGACCACAATACTCTTACTGCTCAATACCATAGTCCTCTTATAGAATATAATATAAGGGCAATTCCTCAGGCTAGAGGATAAATGTCTGACCACTGGGACCCCCACTGATCATGACAATGGGGTACACAAGTAAAATACATGAATGTAGCAGTAGTGTGTATTCACTTCAGTAAGACAGCCAGTCCATAAATCCCATAGAAGTGAATGGTACAGTGGTTGTACACTTGAAACCCAGAAGACCCCCAGGGACTTGATGACACCTGTTTTGGTGATCCCTGGGGACCCTGTGGTTGGACTGTCAGCAAGTAGGCTCTTATGCTGTGGATATTGCATAAGTGTCATTAGTGGGAAAACTCCTTTAAATTAGAAGAAAAATTGACTGATAACTGGAAATCTTGGTAACATTATTACATAACAATATTTATCTAAATTATGTAGATGTATATTAGATAGATAGATAGATAGATAGATTGATAGATAGATAGAATACTGCATTATATAACAGTATATAAAAGCTATATAAACAAATGTATTACAGACTGAGATAATAATAATAATTGTAATGAGTAATAATAATGAGTAATAATCTTCAATATGTAAACAAATTCTGTTTGTTTTCCTAACTAGCGGCGATTGTTAAGAAAGACGAGTACCATCACACGTTCCACCTTTCCCATCATCCTCCACAACAAGCTGGCAGATATTAATGAATTGTTCGGACTCCCATAGAGAGTTGAAAGGTGAAAATAGCAAGGAATTCTTATCAGCAAGAAGCAGTAATCGGAAGAGTTACACAAATACAGAGGAAGGAAGTAGTTTTTGTTTTACTACAACACAAAACATGTACTTAGCATGCTGCATGGGAACATTATGAGAACATGCAGGTTCTACAAAGCATAAAGAGCTCAGTCCAGCGTCAAAGGTGGCGCAGCCCTGACCCACCCTTCTGACTGTGTTACACCCAGGATTCATGGCTCTGAATCACCGGACACTTCATGTATTGTATGTGGATAAACAGAATGACTCCTGACCACAGCCTAGTTATTACCTATGGGACATGGACAACAAACACATGCACAGGGTTAAATGTGGTGGTGTTGGAGGATTCCTAGATATATATTTTACTGCTTTACATTCTGGGAAAATAAGACCTCAAGTTACAATTTTGCTATGAAAGGTGGCATTAAACAAACTCACCTTTGAAAGAAGATTTGCAGGCTAAGACTGAGGGAAATTGCATCACTTGTGGCTAGACATGACATTTAACCCTGTCAATGTATAAATGAAGATTTACTGAGCACCAAATTCAAGATAAAGTGTGAAATGGAATCCTTTCCCAAAGGGTTAACAACACTTATTCAACACCGTCCTTGGGTTATTACTACTGTCTAGGCTTCTGGTGCTTAGGAAACCTAGTATTAAAATAAAAATGACATCCTCTTTTCCAAGCACAGACGGATCATCTGGGCTATTTCTTCCAACATCCAATGCCAGAAATCTGCACTGAGGGTGAAGGTGGCACAGTATAGAAAGGAGAGCGCCAAAAACATAAAGCAGATGGGGGCGATTAAAAAAAAAAGAGGCACAGGGAAACAGAAGAGTATTGATTCAAGGAAAGCATTGACATGCTAATTTATTTGCAATGGTCCCGCTCTTGTTTTGGTCCATTGCTGGAACACTCCAAAAAGGAGACGGATTTTCAATAGTAGATGAAGTCTGTTATTTTTTTTTTTTTTTTTTTTTACTCCAGTGCTCCTCAGGCACAGAGTAAACTTGACCGGGAAACAAACTGTTCAAGGAGGGGTGGACTGGGCCCAGGGGCACCCATGGGACATTGGAAAATCCCTTCTAAAGCAGCCACAAAGCAAAACTGCTGAAAGCTAGTAATATAACTCACCCCTCATAATTCCTGGAGAGTAACACTTCTCTCGGTTTTTCCCTCTACAGGAAAATATGTTGGAAAATTCATTATGTTAGCAGCGCCACCCGCTAATACAATTGTGGAAGATAATTTGTTTTCTTTTGGCACAAGCCTGAAGGGTTTCTTTAGGGACTTACAGATGAGGGTCACTACCATGGCAAATACATTGCTGAAAAATCACAACTTGGACTATTCATACGTCTGTTGGCTTCAGTTACAAACCATTAACTTATATTGCTTTTTTTGTACACATGGTGACAACGTCTTCCAGCAGTGGCACCAATCCTAAGGGTGTCATTGTAGACCTCAATCCAAAATTAAAATCAAGGTACCATTAATGATACTATCATATTCCCAATAGTGTGGTGTACTTAAAGGGAGCTTGTGGGGTCTAAAATGCCTCCCAAACCAATAATAGTGCAGAGTAGGGGGGTTTAATAGGAGCAAAAACATAGTTTTGCGTCTACAAACTGTTAAGACAATGCTGAGTTAAGCATCATTTCATAGATATGCAAATCGGCCTTGAGTGCATTGTGGGTGTGGTCTGTTTTGTCATATTTGCCTACAGTCACAAGTGCTCTAAATGTCCTCTTAAATCTCTGCCTAATGTTTCCCCTGTAGCTGTGAATTATATTATCAGCCTCTTCCTGTGTCCCAGCAGTCTGTAGGTAAATCTGGTAAATCAGGCCCCGCCCCTAATGCATTTGCAGGCTGATTTGCATATCTATAAAAAGATATTATCTTTGTATTGTTATATTGGTTTGCCCACAAAAGTATGTTTGTGTTTCTATTAAAAGCTTCTGCATGGCACAATTATTGGTTTGGAAGGCAAGTTGGGCCTGGAAGACTCCCCCGTAATGGCGTTGGTTTGATGACATCACTTTGCTATTATAAGTTTCTAAATTATTACTAGCCTGCTATACCACACAAAGCTGAGCTTAGCATCCAGCTTTGGCGCTATGGAATTAACCCTCTTTAATACTCAAGTTTTCACCAACAAACTGCTTTTGAAACGAACTGCTAGGACTCCATGCTGGTAGGAATAAAAAACTTAGATCGGCTCAGCGAGCCTGTTTGGTGTCCTAATTACTGTTTATCCTGTGGTTCGCCCCTTATTAAAAAGCGAATAAATGTAAACCCCCACAAACCTCCCTCTTCCCAACAAAAAATTTCCCAAACCAATGGCTTACTGCTCTTTAAAACTAAATATAAAGAGGAGACACAGGGGAGAGACTATTGTGGACCCCCCCCAAAAAAATACTCTCAGGAGGTGGGTGAGAGACGGATTTAAAAGAGCAGAGACAAACTTTTGCTGCCCCTTTCTGATGTTCTGAACGGCATCTGTTTGCATTTGACACAATCAGGCGAGCCTCAATAAGTAGCAGGTTTAGGCCCCAATGCTAGGAAAAATATGTTGTTATCTCCTTTGTGACCAAAATGTACAAAGAATTATACACAATATGTAAATGACATACCATGTCATGCAATAGAAGAATGGGAGAAGCTCCACAGATAGCTGACAAACTCCATTCAGTAGGGCAGAGGACACAAAAGCAGAGAAGATGCACATAGAGATGGTTTCCTAGACAGTATTTGCTATGGGAGATGATACTCATGAATATTCATGATATCAACATGTAGTTAGGCAAATTATTGTTTGCAAAGTTGAATAATATTCACCTGCTGCTCCATTGAAATTGCTTCTGTATGTTACTAAGCAATGTCCCTATTACACATTAGCAAGGCAGAAACCTTTAACATTGGGATTTATTTGCTTGCTTAGGTATAAACAAGAAAAAAAAGGGCCTAAGATAACACTACGAGCAGAGTCAAAGCAAGAAATAAGGTATGCGCCATAGAAACTATTAGTGACCATACCCATTCATGATTATTAGGCTGACTGTTATTCCTTTTACCTTCCCATACACATGAACACTCAGTCTGACCATGCTATGATCTGAATGGGGAGAAGTGAGTAAGCTTCTGTCAGGTCTTTTTTTCTCATGCCAAAGGCCAAATGAAATTCATCTCAATATCATATAAACATTACGCTAAGTTCACATCAAGATTCTTTAGTCCGTTCTTCTGTTCCATCACAATAACAGAAGAATCAACTATTAAAGATGGATTCATCTAATGACAGACACCAACAGATCCTAAGGGACCCTACTGACTAAAATGGGGTCCATCGGGTATCCATTACTTTCTCCGTCTTTATGCCAGACAAAAAAGCCTGGAATTTTTATCTGTGATTTTAGACACATTTTGTACTACAGATGTTAAGATAGCCTAAGATGGTTGGGCAATCCAGTCAAAGCTGGTAGATTTGGCTGATCTTAATCAAATGTATATGGCCAACTAAAGATAAAGCGTTGTCAGACTGACACACAAATTTACTTTATATATACTGTACTACTGGCAAGGTAAATGTATGTAAGGGTCAAATAGATTTCAAGAACCACAAATATACAAGGCTACAGGCCAAGTGCTTCCCCATGTCGCTTTCATGTGGTGATGACTATCTATGAGCAATGCCCTGAATGATCCTGTATACTATCATAATGTGTCACTGCTTTCTATAGTTAGATGCCAGATATCAAGATATATTTTACAATTTTGAGTCCCTTCAAATTATATATGTACCATATATATATGGATAGCTTTAGGTCATGTTCAGTAGAAAATTATATCTTCCTAATCAGGTAATTGTAGACAATAGATCTCGTGTTTGCCTACTTGACCTGAGATCAATGTGTTCTTGATGCCCCTAAACCAATGAAGTAACTTTCAAAGGCCTTCAGGTTTGGGATTCTCTAGGCCTGACCCTTGTCCACCAAGAGCCAGCAGGCCTTTGTCAAACTGAAGATCTTAATCAATCTTTGGTTGTGACTAGGGAATGACAAGAAGAAGATAGATGAGGGATTGAATGACCTTAGGACCTCCTTCTTATGTTCACTCTGCTTGTATCCGACCTCCTATGGACAGTGAAGGATCAACCTGCTAGCAGGGGTCACAACCTCTAGGCTGGTATATCTTTCTTATCCTCTCACTGGGACAATTAAATTTCTCCAAATTTATGCCCATAGCTTTCATCTATATAAGATCTATGACCAAACTGGACATTGAAGCTGGACATCTCAAGAGATTGAATGAATGCGGATAATTTAATATCAGGCACAGCGCCCTGACAGCATGGAGTGAGTACCTTAGCAAGGACATGACACAAAGCCAGCCAAATGGTGTCCGGCATGCCAGATGCTGCAACCATCAAACAAAATTTTACCAACAAAGCTTAGGCCATAAGGCCATGCAAAATGAGATACATAAAGCGAGTACAAAGGATGTACCTATGTATATCCATAATACACATCTGTGTGTGTACGTGTACTACTTATACTTTCCTATCTGGCCTGCTAATGATCTTCCCTTAATCAGAGGTTTCCACACAACCTCGTCTGACAAAAGGGATTGAAGCCTGGATCAATTTAAGACTGGTGCCATAAATGCTTTACAAGAGAACTGAACCCTGAGTAATTTGCTTAAGGACCTGTGCTAGGATTATGGCACTCTGGGCCACAAAAGGGTGGCAAGACTTAAAAGCAGTTCATAGTTCTTTCAATTAAACGGATCATGGGCAACCTGTTGCTTCTTGGAAAAACCTTATTCCACTAGCAGGCCAATGTGTTCATCAAAAGAAAGAAATATTCCTTTGTCAAGTATTCCGTTTTTATATAATCAGATACCCTAATGCCATTAGACCTTCACATTGCCAAACGATGTGCCACATACAATACATCCGGTCAAGCAAGAGAATAAGCAGTAAGACAATAAATCAGATATCAGATGTCATTAGATGAAATCAGTCTTAAGAGCCTAGAATCTACTAGAAGCCAAAATACACATACAGAAAATGAAGTTTACTTTAGGTATACAGTATAGCGACGCAAAATGCAAACATGCACAATTTATGCACTCTTCTTACATATTAAATCACAAGTAAAGATTGGATAATTTCTATAAAACAGAAAATAATATATTAGGTTAACCTAGGTCGAAACTGTCAACTCCTAGAAGGTGGTGATAGTTGGAATTTCAACTTTCCTACTTCAATACTATTTTGATAGGACAATGGTTAATTCATAGTCATATGTACTCAGCCAGTACTTGAATATGTCTCCCTGCCTTCTGCCGTGCCATGTGTTCATTTTACCTCCCGTGCCAGCCCTTGCCACCTGGACCTCTTGGCCTTGCGAGTACAACCCTTCTGTCAACAGCTATCCCAGGGGATCTGCTAATTAATGGCTTGTTTCTATTCGTCTTATGTCATATTCAATTATACAATTTAACACCAGATGGAAACATACAGTTGGGTTTCCTACCTTGACACCCTCCATTGCGCTCTTCATACCCAGCATTACACAAGCAGTTCCCAATAGGGACCAGCCACTCTCCATCAGCTCCACAATACATCTTAGGCACTTCTTTCTCTTCTGAGTTATTGACACAGGAACCCCGAACTTCCACCAGTGAAGAGGTATCAGACCCTGTAATGGTGTCAGGGAACTGGGCCAGGTTTCGCACAGTCAATGGACATTTCTTGTAGAAAACACGAACTGAGACCAGAGCAATACATGCTCCCACATCCTGGAAAGCCAAGTAGAAGCCCTCCATGCTAAGTGGACCTACATCTCTGACCTCCGTGTTGAGCTTCATAATTCGGTCTCCAATGTCCACCTGTGTGAAGCTCTCATCGGCTGCAATGGTGTCAATTTTTACATACTGTGTTTCACGGATATAACGTTCCTTATCATTGTTGGATTCATAATAGTACAAATTGAAGGTCTCTTTGCAGGTGCCCATCACTCCAGGTAAGCTGTTACAGTCCCTTAAAGTGAACTTAATCTCAACATACACTCTTTGCGCCCCACTACGTGGGATCCAGTCAGTCCTTAACCAGTTATTCTGACTTGATTCCATTACGTTGCAGACTTGATAGGTTCTGATAGGAGTATTCTTCTCATCCATAATGCTAACTTCTTCCCACTGCAATAACATGAATGATTAGAAACTCTATTTTTTCTCACTAGCAGACTACGTAAACATAATAACAGATTGCGGTTGAGCCACTGGTCTCTTTCTAGCACCTCCTGTTGGTCTTAAAAAAAATAAAGTGCACATCGATTACAAAATAAAAATTATAACAAATATATTAGACAGTTGTCAAGCTTAGTATCCAAAACTGACCCGCCGAAGTTAAAAAATCAATAGACTATTCTATTCCAAAGTGTCTGTCGTCCCTATGGAATGTGAGCTTCTGTCATAAACCATCAGCCACACTGCTGACCAAAATATATTTTATTTAAGAAAACCCCTTCAGCATAAAAATATATTCATTTTTTCAGTCAATAACCTCAGCGAATACTGAGAAAGAACAAATGCTACCTACAGAGGATTTCTGACTGTCCATGTACTATTAAATTTTTCACTAGCGGTATAAAAATAGCCAGCATACGTATGCGAGGTTTGGAGGAAATTGTCATATCCACAGGGAGACAGGAGAGTGGCAAGTAAAATCAGCATCACTTAACTATTACTGTAGCCCTGACAGTCTCGATATTACCAATAACGCAAGACATTCATATTATGTCAAGTTATAGGTTACTGTCAAGATTATATGTCTATTTATAACACAGCTGCAGAAAATAGCATAAAACTGGTGTATACATATAAGAACAAACAAAAAAAGTCATCAGTTGATCTCATTAATATATGTAATATGGCTTCTATCAAATGTCCAGGTTTAGAATGTAATGTTTTCAATAAATGAAGGTGTATATTATAATAAGGCACAGGACCCAATATTGGGTAATCTACTAAAGTGGAGGAAGAAAAGTGAAGCAACCTATCAAGACGATTGCCATCATTAGGCCATAGAGCAAAATTATGGTTTGCTGCATATCTTATTTCTGCAGCATTGCCCTGCTTAATTGTTAGAAGCCTCAGTAGATAAATGATAATGTTCCTCAAGGTCATATTGAACAGTCACGGGATGGACTGCACCAAAGCTTGAAATGTATGGGATTCAGTCTCCCCGGTCTCTTGCACTGTACATGGCCCATGTGGGAAAGGGACAGGCTGTGTCTGAACAAAAGCCCTATAGGCTACAGAAATGTGAAGAACACTGTCTACTGCAACAATCAAGAAGCAAATATGAGCTGGATACGATGCCAGCTGCCTGTCAGTCATCCTGGATCCTCTGCTGCTGACATCTGCTCCGAACATTACATCAACTAGAGATGTGCTCAGAATCCAGAGGCACAGCAACTCAGATATAGGGACTGCGACTTGTTATAGTCTAATATACGTAATATTTATCTCCCTTGGGTATAATTACCTTTGTAATTAATTTATTTCACATTCACACCTCTTATGTGTTATTTATGCACTAATGGGTAGCAAATAAAGTCACAATCCAGGGATTGTAAATCTACAAAAATAATCCAAATTATAATAGTAATCTCATTGACCAAGCTGACATTATAACCTCTATCTCCATCCAATAAATACTATCCATCCAATACTAATAAAGGATCCAATACCATCTGTATTTTTACTATATAAAAAGAACATAAAAAATAAAAACACACAACATCTGTCAGTGACAGTTAACACACTAAAATCTAAGGTTTCAGGCCCAGAAAAGGTAATTGATATGGCAGACTCCAGAGATAGTAGGAGTATAATCAGTGTAACTCACATAAAGGGTCAATCATCCCATTACCTTCCGTTACATGTACAGAATCAAGAACTTACCCCTCCTTCTAAAGGACTAGCTATCCAGCCAAGTTCTCCCTGTACAGACCTGGAATCCAAGAGGGTAACTGAAAAGAGAAGAGTGTGGATAGTTGTGAGTGATATGTACCGTAAGGAATGCTTCACAATAGTCTAGGAGCTCCATCTTGGGATACTACATAGAACTGGTTCACTGTAGTCTAGGAACTCCATCTTGGGGTATTGTATAGAACCGGTTAAGTCTATGATCTATGTACAGTTTATAATCAATGAAGCAATAATTCTTATTTTATATACCAATATGGACTACTGTCATGAACATGCATGCCAAATACATAGATCCATACATATAGGTGTATACTTACATGCTATACTAGCCTGCTCAACCAGCAAATTACAGATTTATTCAAGACATTTCAGCAATAGTTAAAAGTGCAGGTCATATGATGGGATCCATAGAATATCTATGACATGTATTAATAAGAATCCCATGGCTCAGCTGTGATAAAGTATCACTTCAGATGCAACATATTCTTCAATTCTTGTATTTAATGACTGCTAAAAGATTTTCATAAACATATATATATGTATATGTATTTACATGTGTTCTATTCTTCATTAGTATAGCAGTGATATATACATTATATGTGTAGTATGTTACAGTATCATAGTATATACTAGTAGAGTCATCTCTGCCCTAAAGGCAGTAATGCGAATCACTGGTGATTATTTTCCATTATTCTTCCAAAATTGATACCAAATTTCAGCATTTTTATATTCAGGAACATATCCCTAGATCCCGCATTCACTCAGCAGCCCTGAAATCTACATCCATCTAGATTTGTATAAGGAAGATGGGAGATACAAAGAGAACAATGGGTCTCATTTTATACAAAAAGAGGGAATAAGGGGAAAAAGAATGGCAGACGTGACCAGCATTCACACTGCCTCCAGTGCAACTTTATGGCTGCCAAGTTTACCATGGGCATAAAGCTCACATATACATGGAATATAATACAATAATAATGTGGAGACACACCATCTTTTCATACATCCCATCCCCTGCACATATATTTCCAAGTATAAATATATAGTCCAGCATAGACAGTAAAATGAATATATAAATACATTATGTATCATCTGTGTATAGGATACATTGTATATTTACATCTATATACATAGATGCATTTAATAATCTCTGCTTACATAATATGTCATTTATCTCCTTACATAGCCCTAAGCACCCCTGGACCATGTACATACAAGTGACATGAACAGTCCTGGCAGCACCCTCACAGCCTACATCATATACACATCTGTATTTGCAATGACATTTGTGAAAAGGAAGGTTCAATGTACTGCTTAGATACAATGCTACATGTTCTTAGATACACTGTAATTCTAAGTTATGTGCCTTTACATATAACTCATAATAAATGCAAATATATACCTTAGACGTAACGCAATACCACGTTTAGATACTCCTCAATTCAAGGCTATATGCCCTTAGATATACCCCGGTGCTAAACTACATGCCCTCAGATACAGTCCAATGCTAACTACATGCCCTTAGATACAGTGCGAATGAGGAGTCTGTTCACTACACATAGCAAAGACTAGTGAGTGTGCACTGGGGAGAACAGGCTCCCCACTGAGTGCACTCACACCAAGTTCTCCCTGGTAGTAAGGTGAAGAGGCTCCCTGCCCGGGTATCGCAGCCCTGCAGTGTGCACACAGTGCTATGTTCTACACCTATATCCATGTATGTATCAGCATATACATAGACACAACAGTCATATCTAATATAGTCTACATACACATCACAGTAACCCGATAATCCATATATATCTTGCACTCTACTCCACATATCAATCATTCATACTAATAATCCATAACCCATATGCAAATACTATATCATAGTAACCTGGTAATCCATATATATCATTCCTCCTACTAATCCATATACATATCATTCCTCCCAATAATCTAGCAATCCATAAACACATAATTCCACCCAATAATCTACTAATCAATTTCTACATCATAATAATCTAATAATCCATATGCACATCATGCATCCTAGTATTCTACATACACAAGATTCATTCTAGTAGTCTAGTATTCCACATACACATGATACATCTCAGTAATCCACAAACATATTAACATATTATATTTCTAGTATTCCATCCGATAATCCACATATACAACAATATTTCACATACATCAAATAAAATGTCACACATAAAGTAATCTAGTGCTCCACACATATTCATTAATCCATATTAAGCAATGTGAGCTAGTAATCTAGTATTTCACACATCACACACACATTACTATCCAATCCACACATCATAACACCTAGTAATCCCATTTTCCATTTACAGATTAAATACTTCACATGTACATATTATATTCTGAAATATAATAAGAATCTAGTAATACACATACACAGCTAGTTTTTCCACTTAGAAAAAGCACCTTTCATCCCACATACACACTGATCATCCAAGAAATCTAGAAATTATCATATATAAATGTCGTAATCCAGATCTGCACTGATCAGCCTAGAAGTCTAGTAATCCACATATACATGTAGTAATCCACATGTACACAAACCATTCTATCACTCTAGTAATCCACATATATGTGTAATAATCCACATCTACAGCCTATTACTCTAGTAATTAGAAAATACACTGTATGTAGTAATCCGCATCTACTCCACAGTCAGGGCTATAGCAGTGTGTACAGGGACCACTACCCAGGACCCCAGGAGTGACGATCCAGATCAGCAGGACATCCAACTTCTCCTCCATCCAGAGTAAAACTTAGTCCTTGTCCCCTCATCCTCCAAGAAACTTCCGCGGTCGCAAGATCCTGTAGATCTCCATATATCCACCTTTGTCAAGTAGTCGGGTCACCACCATCCAGAGCCCTGACCCATGAGCTAAGTGCAAATCCGCGGAGTAGCAGTAGCCGCAGTAGTAGTGATCAGCAGTGATCCGGGGCTTACCTTCACTGGCTGGATAGATCCTAGATCCCGTAACTGCACAACTCAAGCCAAAGAGCAGAGAAGACAAGATGCAGTGTAGAATAATCCCAGCCATGGCGGCTGCAGGAGTTGTGGACGGAGGAGGATGATGATGATGATGATGATGGCTGCACACTCTGTGCCTCTACTCCCTGCAGTATCCCAGTGGAATAAATGCTTCAAGTTTTAGTGCGGCGGCAAGACATTGCCAGGGGGGCGGGGCCTCGGGGCTTTCCTTCACTCAATCTCTCTACAGCCAATCACAGGGAGAGGGGCGGGGGAACAGTGAGAGGGAAGGCTAAGCCCCGCCCCCTTTACCTGGACTGGCCCGTCAGTCTCAAACTGAGGGAGACAGCGACAGGGAGAGACGGAGACTGAGTGCGGAGCAGGCACTCTGCAGTCTGCACATCTAGTCACATCTAGCTATCTACTCATAGTCTATCTATCTATCTATCTATGTCTATCTGTCTATCATCTGTCTCTTTAGTCATATTCTAGATATCTCTTTATTCATATTCTATTATATATAGTCTATCTATCTATTGTCTATCTAGTCATAGTCTATCTATCTAGAAATATTATATATATATCTATATTCAGATTCTATCTATCTATCTATCCCATATCTATCTGTCTATCAATCTATTCATATTTTAGCTATCTATTTAATCCATATATATATATATATATATATATATACACACAAACATATTCTATATATCCCATATATATTTATTCATATTCTATCTATTTATCCTATCTGTCTATCACATATCTATATCTATCCTACCTATCTATCCTATCTATCTATCTATACTTTTATTAACCCACAGGCTGCTGCTTTCATGCTTATTGTGGTGGACATACTGCGCATATACCATAAACTGTAATAAATTTAGACTTTTTAGCCAGTCTTGATCAGATCTGACCATTGGCGGTCACTACACTATGTAAACTGTGACATTCTGTGATACAAAACTGTACATATATCTCGTGATCTTACATGTGAGACATTTTGGCAAATAGGTTTCAAATGTGTAGCTTCCATCATGTGACATCTGTAAAAAATATTTAGTGACATTTGCCAGAACACACATTAGTGTCATCTAACAGCTATCTTAAGGGTATGTTCACACAGTAAAAGTTTGAGGCAGAAAAATCTGGAACTGAATATGGCTCCAAAATCAGCACTGATAACAAGTAAACAATTATTTTGATGTGTTTTTATTTCTGTTTGGTTTTTGATGCAGAATCAGTGCCAAGAAAGGATGTCACTTTTTTTCTTTTATTTCAGCATGTAAAAAAACTGCTCCGTGTGAACATACCCTGGGTTCCCTCATAGAGACTTGGAGATTTTAATGCATAAGTCATTTCCTAAGTAAGAATAATTCTGTGATGAAGGCATTTTCTGTACACGACCCCCTGTGTCTAGTTATCCACATGTTAACTCCCCAGTGTAAGTGTAGAATGTAGCAGCAATGTGCGACACTATTCACACCTGTACTTCTCCAGGTTAGGCGGTTTGCCACTCAAGTGCGGCCATTTCCTCTGTGTCCCCAATGTCATTCACCTTGCTCTACACACATTCTGCCTCCCTGATGTGAAGTATTACAGGCAGGGAGTACACTCAGTACAGCACTGCTTCCTGCCTTTGCCTTTGCTGCAAGCAATCTTTTTGCTATTAAACCATAATCCCCCCTGGATCTGAATCTGCAGCATCTCACTTATATGTACCTATGATGCAGAACTGCATTGCACCATGGAAAATAGAAACCCTTTGCTGCCCACGACCCTTGTCCTTTACATCCTCACTTTATTCCAAACCTGATGGTGCTAATAAGATCAAGTTCAAGGTAAAATTGTAATAATCGCCTAAATATCTTTGTGGTCGGGATAAAGCAAAGAAAAAGCAGCACCAAAGATCCATCAGATCTGTCATAAACCAGGGATTAGATGGAGCAGTTTAAAGACTTTAGATGTAATGGTGCCATGATACTGGCAAAATAATGCCGCTACACCTTAATATATTGAAGAATGTCAATAAACCCATACAATAGTGCCAAAATAATAGTACTACACATTGTATTACCATCATACAGTGCCAAATAACCTACATAGTACTGACATAGCGTGCAGATGTAATACTGTCATATGGTGACACAACTGAGATGCTATGCTCAAATAACACTTTGCGGTGCCTAAATAATACCGCACCTGATTATGATGTTTCCTATAGGTTTTTCCTTTTTCTCATGCTATAATTTGGCCCTGCTTCTAGCAGTCTTCATACATGGGTTGCTTGGATCTTGTGTGTTAGGCTCTGTTCACATCACATTTATGGCCTCTTTATACCAAAGACACTTCTGATGGATGCTATACAGTGGCATGTGTCACCCATAGTGTCCCAGTGGAAAAAAAAAAAAAGTATATTGCGTGGTATACTTTTTTTTTTCCGTATGTAATAGCAAAGTGTCCTCTGCTATTCCGAACCATTTTTTAGGCATACTGATATATACCTGACAGACAGAACCCAATTGGCCTCTGTCTATCTATTGTAATCCTATGTGTAGCGCATACATGGGGAGCTTTCCTGGTGTACATGCTAAACATACATCACAAACATGATGTGAACATAGCCTTACTTGTATAGAAAGTGTCAGTGGCATCTGATGGCGCTATAATAAAGATTCAGTACCAACTAGAAATCTTATTTTATATGCTTCTAGGATTGTATTATTGATTCCTCATCATTGCCATCCATTATGTCACGCCTTCCCCCATTCACTCTCTCTGTGCTTATGTTTCTGTTTATTTTAAGTGCTCTAATACTATTGTATAATGTTAGTAAATTTGCATCTTGTAATGATAGGTATTACAAGTTCTTCTATGTCGTCTACACCTATAATTATCTCATCGCTATAAAAGGATGAGAAAGTTTTATGGAATTATTAAACAAACAAGTTCAGCATTTCATTATTGGATGGATCATTGTAAAGCCTTATTTTCTGCATCTTTGTAGAATTACTGTACATTTCTGGTGCACTTTTGGGGGATTATATATACAGAGCAATTACCATTACTGGGAACCTGTCACTAGATTGTAGGATCAGTATGTCAGTGTGTCTCAGTATACTGCTGGGGTTTAGCATGCTAAACACCCCCTCTCCAAATATTTGTGTATAAAGAGGTTATATCATAGCATGTGCTGTATGGAAATTTCCAGAGAGAAATCCTGAGATGAGTCCAGCAGCATCTTGGGCATTCATAATGTGAAGCTAAACCCAAGGCCAGTTCATCTCACATCACTGGGCACACACCAGGTACTAAGTCGCATATTTGGGACGCTACAGCTCAGCAGAATAATAACATGGTGGTGGTTTTGTGCCCTAAAATCTAGTGACAGGTTTCCTTCACACATGTGCCAAATTAACCATATAAGTACCATCAGTGACAATTGCATGCATCTTACATGATCATTCTCCAAGGAGAAGCAGGAGAATGTAATGATTATTTGATGTAAATGGTTCTATAAATGTAGATGTGAACATGAGGAACGTACCTCATGAGGAGAGAACATCTGGTGCTTTGGGGGCTGCAGTTGTCCATTCAAGGTTCTACTAGAAAGAAACAAGAACTGACATAGCAGCTATTCTGTAGATCACAGAGGAACATAGCCAAGAGCCCTCGCTGATCAGCAACAGGTCAACCCAAAATTTAATTAGAACAACCTCTTGACATAATTTAGGCTGTGTTGACGTGTCCTTTTGTTCATTCTTGTGGTCCGTTGTAGGACCAGAATGATGGAAAAAGATCCATCTAATGATGGAAAACAACAGATCCTAAGGGACCCCATTGAATATAATGGGATCCGCTGGGTGTCTGTTATTTTTTCCCAGACATCGCCTGATGGAAAAGGGGAGCTTGCAGGACTTTTTATCTGGGATTTCTGATGGACTCTGCACCAGAGACCCTGACTCAGAATTGAACGCAGCCTTATGTGTTTAGTTTATTCATTTATATAGCGCTGACATATTCCACAGTGCCGTACAGAGATTGTCATCAGTCACTTCAGTCCCTGTCCCCATTGGGGCTCACAATCTAAATTCCAAATAAAGCCATCAGTATCTTTTTGGCGGGTAGGAAAGAACTGTGGAGGAAACCCACACAAAGTGTGGAGGACTACAAACTCCAGATACATGTCCTTGATCAACTTTGTGATGCAGAGCAAAAATATAATAATATTCATATATAAGAGATACCCGATATGTATGTAGAAAGACTCAGTCCACATTAGATGGAGAGATGGTAACGTGACCATAGCATCGTCCTAGACATAAAGTCACCTTGTATCTGAGGCCTGTAACAGAAGTGACCTATATAATCTGCCAAACATCATTTCCAGATATTAAAATATGACAGATTTCCATGTAATGTATTCAGCACATTTACATTCCCAGTTATTTCCAGCAGACCATTAAGGAGCTCTAGCATGGTGGAGACTGGCAAGCGTGTTTAACTCTTGTGATGCTGATAGTGAAAGGATGCTGCAGTCGATATGGCTGCAGTCTAGGCCCTTCATGACAATACAGCCTGTCTCTCTGCACAATGTGAATAGTCTGTCTCTATATTCCAAACACTCTGCATACAAGCCCCAGTATGCATGACTCCAGGCAACCGGGCGAGCGCAGTGCAATTGTCAGTGAAAAATGGATGGCTCTGTTAATGAATTTGGTTGTTAACAGTGTTTGCGGTGCAGAAAGTGGCAATTTAAAGCCTTTTCTACTTTCATGTGGCGAGCTGCAAGCTGAACAATGATTTAAACAGTGTCCTGGGACTTCCCATAAATTGCTGCTGCTTACAACATGAAGCAACAGCGCCACCTAGTGAGCAATGTGGGATCTGTCATACTGGTGGCCTGGAATTACTAGAATTTCCTGTTTCTTTAGATCCTGAGACTAGTTTATTATCTAAAAGATTAAAAGATACATCAGTAGCTTTGTGTATTGTGAGGCTAATGCAGTTAGTAACCAGAAACCAGGTAGGCTTAAATCTGGAATCATATATGCAGTTTTTGATACAGTTTTTTTATGCCAGAAGGGGATTCGGCAGGAAGGAGAAGTATAAATCCTTCCTTTACGTTTCTCATTCCCTTTTAATTCAGTCTTGACAAAATTGTAAGCCATTATAATTCCTCAGGCTCTATTGTAAAATGCATAATATCTGCTATTGATCCTATAAACATGGAACCCACTGCACCAGTCTGAACAGGGTTGGATTCCTGGAGCGGTTGCCATCAGAGGTAACCCACAGCAATGGTCGTGTGTCCCTTTCACATGGCTGCATTTTTGCTAGGGTAAGACCTCATTTACACATTAGTGATTTCTGTCCATTTGCTGTCCGTGTTTTCCACGGATACCACACGGACCCATTGACTCCTATATATGTATTCAGGTGTCCGTCCAGAAGAGTGCACCACTTTTCTCCATTTTTTGGACAAAACACTCTTATTCAAGTCAACAGGTCAGTGAAACCAGGGACAGAATACTGATTCCATCCATGTGTGGTCCAGTTTTCATGGACCATTACTAGGAGACGCATTTCTGAGGTCATGTCACCTATTTTGGTGCGTTTCGCCAAAATTGAGCTTCTGTTTCTCAAAATGGACGTGAATAATGGATGATGTATATATGGAAAATCAGACATACAACCAGAGAATTGAAGAAAAAAAATGAACGTTTTCACTGATGAAAAACTAAACGTGTTTATGGACAGAAAACAGACACAGATGTGTGAATAAGGTCTGATGCTGATTAATATCTCTTCATTGCAATCTATTCATTGAAAGAAAACACTTCTAATCTTCATCATTATAGAACTGATTATCACTATTATTATTATTATTATTATTATTCTGTGATATTTCCACTTCAACATCTAGTATTTAATTCCAGTTTTATTTCAGTTATTATATCTTCTTATTTGTATTGTTGGTAATAATAATACTGTGATTTTACAGTTCTTCCTGGATCCATCACAAGATTTAATTCAATAGTGAAAAAGCTGAGAGATATACCTATATGAGGAATCAGGTCATCCATTCCTTTGTCCTGATCTGTTCCCGTTGATCAGTGGATGACTTTCTGGCCTCACTAATACAACACTGTTAAACATAATTCTGGCTGTAAAACATTAAAGGTGGTTCAGCAGGTAGGTGTCATGGGTGAGCGCATTCTCATTAAAATGTGAATCACAGCAAAAACCAGCGGTTAAAAATTAAATCCATCCTCTACCTTATATAGTAAATAGGTTACATGCATGTACTTCACAATATTTTACATTTTGCTAGTGACTAAATAGTAGTGTAGTCACATAAGAAATTTCGGACAGTGCTATTAAGTGGAGAAACCTAGTATACATTAAAGGAATCCTTGACTATGTTACTCTATGTATCTATAGACAGCATACTATACATACTGTGTAATAATTACCAGTATTTGTTGACAATACTAAGTCATTTAAAGGGGTCTTCTTAGTAAATCATGGCTGAGATGGGAATATGTGTGAATATACTAGATTTGGCCACACAGCCTGGAGTTACAGAGACAACATGCAGAGTTCAAGCATGCTATGCTGTTTTTGTACCTTCCTTAGAAGTAAATAGGAGTTACAGTAGCTTTGGATTTATGGAAACAGAGTAACTTGCTGTGCTACACTGTTTCTGTAGCTCCTTTTTACTGCTGTGGGATTTTGGGACCATGGACTGTTTCCATAACTCCTGACCACCTTGGGCAGTCATGGGTATTCTCATCTCAGCCTTGAAAGGCTGAGATTGGTGTATCCCTTTAAGTTGTGTCTCTAGGACTGATCCCAAACTGGGTGGAAATATCGACTTTTCGGCGTGGTTTGAATATATCCCACCCAAATTTGCTGGGATTGTTTAAAAAATGTAGGATAGTCCTGGCAAATTCAATATATTTGGCAAGTAATAGACCAGAGAAATTGAATCCACTGTACCGACTTATTTTTTCAATGGCAGTAGCTATCAGCTAGGGTAGATGCCTTTTATCTTCAGAATATCCTGACAAAATGTAATCTCTATGACCAATCTAAAGCCTCATGTATATGGCTGTATTACAGCTCTGTGCAACTGTAACATGCAGGAAAAGTACACAGTGATGACAACCCAGTTGTCATTGGAAGGTGTTTTGCTGAGAGTAGGGCAAAAGGAACAACTCTTTACATAGTCTATAGGACTGAGAACAATAACATAACAACCGCTTAGTGCTCATCTTCAACTATATGGCTGATGCAGGGGAGTCTCTTTCTCCCCCAGGTGAGATATGTGAAGAAGGTATAAGAGCTACTTCTACTGGTCGAATGTCACTGTCTTCTCACTAGGATCCAGTTAACCATTACACACTCTTCCCATCTCGGACTCCACTCTATGCTCTTTGAGGTTCTGTTGTTCAGCCTCTCCATAGTTGGTATTCTTACATGCAGAGGGATTCCCTGAGTCTTGATGCCCAGTTCCCCAACTGAACAATGCATGCCAATAACTGGGTTTTAGATATCCCAACACTCCACCCCTCTCAAACTTCTGTGTTTACCAAGCCATCAGCAATAGACCAGTGCCCCCTAGGTACACTTCATATTACACAACCTCTGACTTAGGGCCATACTGTACCACTATATACCTCCAATCTCACATGAAGGTACACAGAGGTTTTTTTATTTCAAATTCCATATGGAGGTCTGGTATTCTAGGCGCATTAGGAGCAATACAAGATCACCCTACAGTGGGACAGGGGGGTTATGAAGCTACATTTTCTGATATACAGACCATTGAATACAGCTCTGATATATGATTTTTTTTTTTCAGGGATAGACACACATAGGACAAGCCCTTTAAAACATGCCATCCCCTCCATCACTTGGACTATAAAACATTAAGCACTGAACAACACCATAAAATGCAGGTCTGAACAGTTTCCTCACATTCTCTGTCACTACTGTGTGAGTTAAAAGGTAGAATATTAGTGTAACAATGAATGGGTATAACCATCAGTATTTACTACTGCCATGTACAAGGTAAACAGGAAACGTTGGCCCAAGGCCATTAATGTGAGTAACATTTCATTCCGGTAGTCATTTGTAACAATTAGGACTGAATCTCCCTCCCAGTACCCTAACTACCTGCAATCCTTCAATACTTCAAGCTGTTGAGCAGACGGTACTGAGCGCAGGGCAAATCTGTTGTGTATTAGTTTCCAGAATAATAGGGGTCAATTTGTATCTGCAAAACTGCCCTAAACGTGGGTATGACGTAGTGTAAATATTACAGCACTTACATATGCAATGTACAATGCCCGTGTCATTGTGTTATATCCATATTCTACAATAAGTTCTTTCTTTGACCCACAAGACCTCCTCCCACACGTACAGCTGGGACGGCAACCATCAGTGGTGGAAGCTGGAGCCTGGGTTAATTCACTCTTCTGTCTTTGTCATGCCCACCTACTCCTGTCCATCCATCTCCCTGCCAGATCACTGCTGTCAGTCAGGCACTGGGCCCAGTGGGAGACCATAGAAATGTGCACATAGCTGCAGAGGCTTAGCACACACTGTGATGATGGAAGATGAGACAAGGTGCTGAATTGTATCCCTTTAGTATACAAGTCAGCAAAGTGAAGGAGCTGAATGTACAATGAGAAGCAGCTGATCTGTTGGATAACAAGGAGGAAGGCAGTCTGCCCACACTTCTACTCCCACACCTCTCCTTCCTCATCTGGTCAGTGTGTGTCATTGCTGCACACATTCCTTGCACATAGCCTGCACAATGGTCAGTAAATGGAGTAGATGTGTGACTGTTCTGCTGACACGCAATTATATTGGATGGCTAAAACTAAGTGCCTAGTGCTATTTTTTTTTGTTGGTACCCAACCTATATAATTTAGTCATATATTGTATGTGCTAATATTTCAATAAAAAAAAAAAATTATTCAAGCATATACTGTAGATATTCAACATATTTTAAATCTTAATATAGTGAACTTTAATAGTCCCTTTTTCACAGTTCAAAAAGCTGGGCGGTATGTGGTCCCCTCCAATAGATTATATGGATATGTCAATGAGGATTATGGTGACTGTATTGATGGAAAGCTGTCACCAAGATAGACCTCTGAAGTGGGCATCTTATAACACAAAACTTGTGGGTGCAATACTGGCCCTCCAAGGTACCAGTCAGGAACAAATAATATCATTAGTCAGTAGTGCCTCAGAGGTTTATGCGCCACCTTTTCCCTATCCTGCTTACAAAGGATAACATATGGTTACAGGCATATGTGGCACATCTTATTCTGTCCTGCCAGTGCATCTGTATAAAACACAACATTCTATATTATGGCTGCAGCACCTCTCATGTTTGCAGCAAACAATATTTATCCTCTTTCCATAGCATGTGGGATAAAAGTCGATCGTTGGCGGTCTGACAACTGAGATCCTCACCAAACCTGATATTGGGGGTGCTTTACCCCTGTTGTGAATGCATCCCCCATTCTGCTTAAAATAGGCAAACAGGACTTTTCTCTCCGCCCATTTCTGTATAAAATCGGCAAAAAAACAGACGGAAACCTGGAGGACCCCATTATAGTCTATGGGATTAGGTTTCCACGGGTAACCTATTTTTAAGTGGATAGGGTTTCCGTTTTTCCATTTTTAATTCAAGGTGGACTTCAATAGGTGTGTCGGAGATGGTGGAGTGCTGTACTTTTGGTATCTCTGGTGCTCCCATTGAAGTGAATGGGAGCACGGGGCGAGCGCCTTTGTTCAAGGGGGGTTTGGCAGCTTTTCCTGCGGCTACATTCACCCTGAGCGTAAAACACCCCTCTTCTCAGGATCATGGGGGATTCAACAGTCAGACCGCCACTGAACAGATATTTATCCTCTATCCTATAGATGGAGGATAAATATTCCTCATAGCATTGCCCCTTTAAAGGAAACTTGCCACAATGATAATGTTATTCCATCTCCCAGTATCATGATACAGAGCTGAGCAGAAAAGCAGAAAAGTTTTCTTATAAGTTGTAACTTATTGATTCAAATCCCATCAATCTAGGTTTAGGAGTCCAGTGGGCGGTTCTATGCTCATACAGGCAATACTTCCAGTCACTTATTTGGACCCAAACAGTAGGATTTCAGTCAATATTTACATGGTATACTAAATCTATTCCTTAAAGACTATGTATCAATCGGCTCATCTCCTTCTGTTCTATCATACTGCTGGCAGATCAAACTGCATGTGTAATGTGACTGATTCTCTTTAAGTTATGTCTTTTGAGGTTCTGCAGCAGCAAGACCTTTTCTCTATTCATTGGGATGCCTTCCAGGTCACACAGCAGTGAGGTGGTGACTTTATTTCCATACTTGTCATCTGGGCATCGTGATGTCAGAACATGCTGATTTCATTGGTACTTATCATACTTGTCAATGGAATTGTATCCTTGATGTGGTTTACGGAGATATAACACGCATATACTCATAGACTTACATTCACATCTCTCATCCATAGCAGACAATTCTGTTTATTTCCTCATTCTGCTCAGTAAAAGGAACACTATGTATGGCCTTTCTGTCCAAGTCTTTATTAAGGGGAGGACTACATAATATAAGAAATATTTATGCTGCTGATCCCATAAACATATGCTTTGCGTATAGAGGTTTTCTAAGATGTCTTGAGTTGCCTACAACATATAGGTAGACAGTAGAAAACAATGAAATAGCCATAAAACTAATGGAGAAAAATAAAACATCCATTTGGCTTTGAAACTGCTTGTGTTTTATAGAGAGATTGTTCCTATATGAAATGAGTCTTTGCCAGTAAAAGGTAAATCCTATAAGCGGGCTTAGCCAAAAATATACATAAATCATGGCCATATTGTGTTTATATGTATGTGTGTAGTTGGTGAATATTCTATAAAAATAATTTTGTGAAACAATGATATAAAACAAGTTACATAGATTACTTGCTGTAAGAGAACATGTTGAGTTCATTACATAACATGTCTGAATAAAGTTTTATAGATTTTGGTATGAAATAAAAAACCTGAAGGTTTGTTCACTAAAATTGTTCTAGTTGTAAATGACCGAATCCTGTTTTTTTCTATGCTACAGATAATGATGATAAAGATTATTGTAATAATAATAATAATAATCTCTACTGATCTTAATACATTTTTTGTTGACCTATACTTCAGGGAGCAGTAACAAATCACATTTTTTCCTTGGCTGGGCCTTCTATAGAAATTAATGGAAATTTTATAGAAAAAAAAGAGATTGCCAGCAGTTTGGCTTTATATTGGATGGCAATGTGTGTGGTACCTTCTTGTGGGTTGGGCCCTATATTGTGTACTGTGAAGCCTATGTATTAGCACTATACTATAACTGTATTAGTTGCCAGCCCCACTGGACCACTGTACAGTGTACCACTGGACCACAGCTGGGCCACTGTATAAGCAATGCTACCTCCTATGCTGTCCCTGCTGCCTCTTGTGCCACCCTTCTGCCTCATAGATTGTAAGCTCTCGCGAGCAGGGCCCTCAGTCCCAGTGTGTGAGTTGACTTGCTTCTTTGTAATGCCTTATTTTGTCTGTACTTTAACCCTACAATGTGTAAAGTGCTGTGTAATATGTTGGCGCTACATAAAATAAAATGTATTACTATTATTACCATATGCTGGTAAAATAATATAGTGAGTGGCAGCGCCATACATTACTGAAGTAAATACCACCATACAGTGACAAAAAACATCAGTGCAATGTACATTGTTGCTCGGCACAGCATACATGGATAATGCATACAATGATCTGCGATCGGTATCCCTATGATCCACCATAGACACAGTAAAGTAACAGTACAGTGCGAATGTGCAGGTAATAATCAAAGTCAAATAACATAGGGATAATAGTCTTAGTTATATCATAGTACAGGGATAATGCACACAGTGATGTCACAGTATATAAATAAAAAAGATAAAGAAAGCGTAGTGATGTCACAGAACATGTGATGTCACAGAACAGAGATACTGACATCACTGTGTACATTATTGCTGTGGTATCACAAATAATTCCTGAGAACTACAGTGATGTCAGAGCACAGGGATAAGAAACACAACATAATAATACAAGGATAATATACACAGTGATGTCACATTACAGAGATAAATACTTGCACTCCCTTATGTAGCAGTACAGCTGTTGGCCCCCAACCGACCCTAAAACCCAGATGTCACTGCATCCTCTACACTCCTATAGTTACACCCAGTGCTCTTTTTATTAATTTAAAGCTTTTTGGATGTGTTGCCCATTCTTTTCTAAGTAAATCTTAATCAGTATTTAGTGAAAAGATGTGCAAAGTTCATGTGTCTGTTAAAGGGGATGTTCGAGACTTCAAATGATGATAGATGGCCTATGATAGGTCACCATTATAAGATCTCTGAGGGTCCTACACCTGGCACCCCCCACCACTCAGCTGCATAATCTATGGAGTAAGAAGCAGACTTCACTTTGATGATAACTGAGTTGTAAAAGCATGGCACATTATATACTGTACAGAGCCGTCTGCTTCTGGCAGAAGTCAGCTTATCAGTGGGGGTACCCTACCATTCTCCTAAGGGTATGCAAATGAATAAAAAAAGCCAGCAGTCCTCGGATCATCATAAAATGGAGCCTTTATCAGGGCTTTTAAAACCACATATACGTAGCTATTCTGATGCTTTTTGGGCAAGACTACCATATGAATAAAGGCAATGTCTGTCTGAAATGCATCAAAAAGGCTATGTGCATGCAGTATTAAGGGATATAATAAAGACTCGTTTTTCTTCACTTACATGCCTGCAGTGTTCCTGACACCTCTGCGTACTAAGTGGATCAAACCAGGACTTCCAAGTTTCTGCTTGTTGTGAGCTGGTTGTGGTTTTGGTTTCCTAAGGCTAGGCATTTAATATATGACGTTTTGGACAATCGCTTTAATTGTTTACCATTTTCAAGATGTATGGGAAAATTTTTCTTTACAAGTATAGGATGCTAGCAAATTAGTACTAGTCCTGTTCACTGCTGATGGTTTGTTACAATGTAAACACCTAGGTAATTCTCTTTGAGCTAAACATAGCGGTAGAACAAATCCCTCTCTTGCCGTGTGCTCCGGTATAATAGGTCTTTCATTGAATGATACATAGTACCAAACTAATGATCTTAAATATTTATATTCACTAACATCAAGCAGACATAATGGTCTCGATAATAAATTCTATATTAAACTACAACTGAGCAATGGAAGTGCTGGATGTTTAAAATGCAGGGCACCAAAGAAGCCCAAAAGATCCCATTGTCTATAATGGGTGCTCTGGCAGGCGTGCCTATACCCCGGGTGCACCGAACATCTCATTTGCCTACAGAAAAAAAAAAAGTTTGTACTTTGATATAAAAAAGATATGTTCACTATGTCACCAACTACCTCTACAGGAGAGTTTTTGGGGGTGGTATTAAAAAGCAAAAAAATCAAAACAGTTGGTAAATATATCCAGCGTTTAATCCCATTAAAAGCAATGTCATTAATGGATGGAAATCGGAGTCATAATTCTGCTCTTGGGTTACAGATGATGGATGAGGTACTGATTTCGGGAGTGACATGAAGACCCTTTTTTCTTTTCACAGCCTTTGTTCACTGGTTTAAGTTAAAGGATGACCATTACAAACATAAACCCCTCTCATATGTCCCACCTTCCCCAGGAGACTTTCCCTTTAACAACTCAAATATCCAAATTACTTTCCCTATTTTGCCTTAATATCAACTACTGGAGAAACATAGAAATAATAAGGAATAATGTCCTTTAAAAGTAGATGTCATGGTTGGAGCAAACTACAGATTAAATGGTATCACAATTGTTTCCTCAAAGTTAACCCTCATGGAGATGAAACCTGTACAACAGCATATGGATTCCTTGAGGTTTTGTATTAAGCAGTAGATGTTCTGCATGTCAATGTATTACTGTATTATTATTAACACTGTACTCAGCTATGTCCACGGCTCCCATAGAGAATGAATAGGGCAGCAGTGCACATGCTCGGCCTGCCACTCCATCAGGATGGGAGAACAGGACCCCCATTCTCTGGATAAATTGGTCAGATCTTCACCGACTAGGAAGTTATTCCCTATCCTATCAATAGGGGATAACTTCAAATCTTGGTCAAATCTTATTGAATTTTCATTGTCACATTCCAAGAGTTATACCTTTTTTTTCCTGATGTAGTGGTATACGGGCTTGTTTGTTTTTTTGTGGGATCAAGTGTATTTTTCAATGCCACCATTTAAGGGTAAATATAGCTTACTGATTGACCCTTTCTGGGGTTAGCTTTATTATTTGGGTCATTATCATCATGGCAATAACATATACATCCATTTTTTTAAACATAGGATAGGGAATACATGACTGATCACTGGGGGCTGCCTGCTGATGCCCCCATGAATCAGGAGAATGAGGAATAAAAGTCTCCCTAACTCCCCCCTGTGAATGAAGCACCGGTATGCTTGTGTGACCTATGCTCATTCACTTTTAATGGAGCTGCTAGAGATCTGTAAAACTAGGTAATTCATACAGGAGCTTGGCTGGTTTAGGGCATCTTGCTTTCTGAAAAGAGTTTGCCCATGTAGCATTTTTTTCTGGTATTCTCTCACAGTGTATGAGAAAATGTCCATTGCAGAGCATATAAAAAATATGGGTTACAGAATGTTGCTACTTCAGCAAGTATACTAGGTCTATACATATGGCAGAGATACAAGCATGGACCCTGTATAGTGTCATACTCTTTGAGGCACTGCATTCTCTTCTATCAGTAATGCTGGTGTGTACAGCAAAAGCTATGTATTACAAAGATTAAATAAATTATAAAATAATACAAAAGGGTCAACCTAGATGGACTTATTTTTAATTCAGTTTTGTATCTGAGTGAAACAAAAAGTATATTACCCCAAATCTATAACACACGCCATCCACACAATTGTGCCCATCCCCCACTGACCCTCTGAGACCTTACACCCACATTAAAGAAGGCGTTATACATGTGCTTTGAACCATTGTACAGATGTTTCTCAGCATTAGCATAAGAGGGATTAATAGAAACTAATAATGGAATCTGTATCAGCCTTTGGTTACTTCTATTATTTCTATATTTCTTTGATAAGTAGCTAATTGTAGGGTGGAAACAAATCACATAGATTACTATCTACATAGGGGTATATTTACACCTGGCAGATTTGTTGCAGTAATGTTGAAGTCATTTGTATTCATCTTGAAGGACTTCACAGAAATCCATAGCTGCCTGCCGAATGTCTAGTTAGTGTGGTATTACACCAAAAGATTTTTCTTAACAAGCGCTGATCGGCTACAAAACATGCTAGTCAGCACTTGTTCTGCACCAGCCCCATTACACAAGCTGATGCAGAGTAATGAAGGAACAATTGCTAAAGCAATCCCAGCATATACTTTAATTGTTTGCCGGCAGCACAGACCTGTCTAGATGGGGTGACCAATGAACAATGATAACCCAATGAATGATGAAATGCTCGCTCATCAGGTAATCATCATCAGTTTTAGACTGGATTTCCTATCTGTGAAATTCTGTATTTCATTATTCTTATGTTTGCTTCTCTATTGAGAGCTGTCCCCGACTTCTCGCTGAAAATGGGCTTGTGTGTAATGAAGAAAAAATGAGGGTGGGGGGGTCATTATAAACAGTTATATCTCAGACACTATCGAACTTAGAAACTTTCTTCTGGTGTCATATGAAAGTGAAGATTCTCATCTTTTGTATAACATTAATGTCTACCTATATTATTTTCAGAGATATAATGAATTGAAAACACATCTTGGATTGGGATCGGCTGCAGCTATATATAAAAATTCCAATCACGACTGTGTTTTAAACTGATGATATCTCTGGAAATAAGACAGATAGAACTTCGTATCTTAGTGTAGTATGAAAGACACCAAACACAAGTTTCTACATTTTATAATGGCTGAGATATAACAGTTTGAACCTCCATACATTGTTCACAGTGAGTAGCAGGGTACAGCTCTAAATACAGAAGCAAGAGAAAGAATAAAGAAATGCAGGATTTCATAGAAAGGAGACAAAATGTATTAATAAAGTATATTACAAAATGTATTAATGACAAAAAAGCTGCTAGAAAATGTCAGTAAAAGTCATCTGAAAGTTTAGTTATGCTTTAAACAACCACTTATTGATGTCAACACAATTCCAAACCCATTCTTGAGTCGTCTATTTTGCAAGCAATGGCTATTTAGACAGGTGAGTTTGCCAATGATTTTTAAGGGTACATAAAAGATGCAATCACCGATAATTCAGAAATCTTTCGATCGACAGGTAGATTTAGACGGAACGATCATTGTTTGACTACGTACGATTTTAAAATTTTTACTTGATAACTTTTATGTCTAAAGAGGCCTTAAGATAGATTTTGCAGAATTGTCATTTAGGTGACAACTTAATACATATACATACATTCTTACCTCAGCATGTGTTCTTAAAAGGAGAGGTGTCTTGTAGCGTCTTTTCTCCCATTAGAACAAAGCATCCGACATGTTGAAATACAAGGTGCCCGTTCCTTTCTACCCCCCAACATCTACTGTTGTGAAGACTCAGTAGACTGGTCTGCCAAAATCAATGAGTTTGGCCAATATGTATCCATTGTTTTGGCCAATTAGTTTGTCAGACATTCGTATTAGATTTCGGAATGGAAAGTGTCTCCTCTCTATTAGCTGAGAATACCTTTCTTTAGAAATGGGGGATCAAATGAAGCAACCCCTAAAACAATTTTCCCCAGAATTCTGAAAGACATATCTATGGATTTGGAAATAATGTTGTGCTGAGAGATATATAATTCTATGTCAACAAGTAAGAATTATTAAGAACATGACAGCAGAGGACAGCTGAATGATTCTGGAGGCGGAAAAGTCAGAACTATAATTTGTTCTGGTTAGAATGGGGTAACATTTCGACTCTTGAAGCATTACATTCACTTTCATGCACAGCACATGGTAAGCACAGATTCCTCCGCAGCGCTATCATAACTTCTCATTTATCTGGAAATGAAGTGCAGACTGGAGATACATGCATTATACATAGTGAAGGAGTCCATCATTGTGCTGTGGCTTTTGTTCAAAGAATATCAGGAAAATACAAAGCGAGTGATCTAATATTATACAGCAGATGTGAGTTTGTCCTCATATGACTGAACTCATCTTTCAGACTTCATTCTGCACTGCACTGATATACGGACCCTGCCTCTTTATGTGGATACAAATCTGCTGCTTTACAGAAGGGATCTATTACCTCTGCAAACTGCCAGGTTATGTGATAATGAGAAGGTTATCTTTCTTTACAAATATCTTTTGACACTAATGTTAAAAAATGAGGTTGGCTGAAAGCGTGCTAATATATACTTTATATGGTGCTAGTTTGCAGAAATAGAAATATGTCTGCACAGTATACTTCAATCACTGCTTACACATATGTCACTTCATTGTAATTCAGTAGAAGCAGAACTGCTGATACATAAAGCAAATGTGTAAAATGTGGCTTGAGGACCACAGATTTTTTAGAGGGTTGAATACATTACAAGGCACTGCATATCTGTATAAATAAGCAAAACTACCAAAGAAGCAGACATAACAGCTGCTATGGGGTCCAACAACTAAGAGGGCCCCATTTCCACTGACATCTAAAGTGCACTTAGTAACAAACTGAGTGATGGAAGGGGATGTGGAAAGCTGAATATGCCTCCATTACTTTACTGGGATATCATAATACCTGCACGTGACATAATTACAATTACTTTCTTCATATGGCATTACATAGTATGGTTAAATAAAGATATATGTCCATCAAATTCAACCAAGGAATGGGTAGGGCATGGGTAAAGAGAAGTGTATATTACCTTTACATAAGTACTGATGCCATCCTGCTATAAAATGGCATCTAAGGCACTGTGATGTTACAGTGTATACCGTAATCTTTTTGCATGCGCCTTATTCCTGTGCTATGATGTAATAGTGCATTTTCCTACTACTGTGACATCACTTTGTTTATTATCCCTGTACTATGACATCACTGTGTGCATTGTGGTACTCTGACATCATTGTGTACATTATCCCCATACTGTGACATCAATGTTTATTATTCCTGTACTATGACATCACTGTGTACATTATCCGAGAATTCTAACATCGCTATGTGCATAATCACTATACTGTGATATCGCTGAGGATATTGCCCCTGCATTGTGATATACTGTGTACATTATCCTAGCACTGTGACATCACTGTATGCATTATTCCTGTACTTTAACATCTCTCTGTGCATTATCTTTGTACTATTGTATCACTGTGTTCATTATCCATGTACTGTGACATGACTGTTTATTATTCTTGTACTGTGACATCACTTTGTCCATTATCCCTGTACTGTGACATCACTTTGTCCATTATCCCTGTACTGTGACATTAGTGTGTTTATTATTCCTGTACTGTGACATCACTGTGTGCATTATCCCTATACTGTGACATATCTGTGTGCATTGCCCTGTGTATAAAGGAGACCAAAATAAACACTTTTTAAGTTGTAAACTTACTGTTTAAGGGGGTCAATGTAGCGCAGAGCCCCATTACAAGTTTTGTTATGGGGCCCCAAGGTTACTTGTTATGCCCCTGTCTGTATATGTTATGTGTACATGTTTTGTTACTGTTAAGGGCACCTGATAAAATAGTAAAGCATTTTCTACAAGAATTCCACAAGAATGTATAAGTGGCACACATGCCTTTAGATTGTAAGCTCTTGTGATCAGCACCCCAAGCACCAGTAAGTCATGGTTATTTTACTTCAATATATAATTTCTTTCTGTTTTACTTATAGAAAGTAATCAAATAAAACAATAAGAGGAGGGAAATACACTAATAATTACTTTCCACTTCAGCACATTTCCTGAGGACATCTCACTAATCCCAGATGAAAGTTATTAGAGCTCACAGTGGACATTTTCTTAAAACTAGCGTAATTATTATTTACAGTAGAATAAATAATTTGGATACAAGATTTTACATTGTACTCAGACGTTAGTGAGCTTGTCACTGGCGGCACAGCATGGGGCACCCCCTACAAGCAGGATGACTAGTGTTGACTTTCCTCTGAAGGGCATTGTACATATTTGCTCACCCCTCCAGCAACAAAAGGATTTACGTTTTCCCAAAGAGATTAAAAGGGTGGAGAGGCCTCTAAATAAAAAGAGGCATCCCATGGGGTCCTGTGGGGACTGTAGTAATTCCCTTGAAAATACTTCTACATTTCATAAACCACTTCAGCCCTCTATTCCCCATCAGTCAAGAATGCAAGGCCATTATTTACAATGTGTTAATTAACCCTGTTGGCAACATGTAATAATAACCACCTTTTGTGCCAGTCTTAAAATTCATCCAAACAATTTCTGGACGGCCAAACACACCTATGCTGGCAGTCAGCTTCTAAGGATTTATACCTAGAATGAACATGCGGTAGAACAGGAACACAATAATGTAGCTGATTTCACAGCTCACAACACCCGGCGGGTGGCAGTGGGAAGATTTTGTCGCTGCAGTGTTGCTTGCTGTGAACAGGGACTTTGTTTCTTTTGTTTATTGATTACACTAAACACCTAGAAAAATGGCTGCAAGGTAACACTTCTCTTATGCTCCAAATCTCCTGGTTTGTTCCTTCATTTTATTTTAACATTTGGTCTTGTATTATTACACTGTCACACACTAAAACCTTATTCACATCCGCATTTCACATATGCTATCCACATTTTGCAAGAATGAAATACATATCCATTCATTTCAATGTATTTATGTTTTTGTTAATGGAGGGTGTGTCTGTTAAAAAAAACAGAATATTTGTTTTGTTCATGGATGCATCACACCAAGTCTATGGGTCAGTGAAAAAAAAGGATAGCATCCAGTGGCGTAACGAAAGTTTTGTGGGCCCCAGTGCAAACTTTTGTTCGGGGCCCCCTACAGCAAATTCTTGATAGTGATGGTTACGGGTGTTGCAGTGGTATCTCAGATACTTGAAAGGGATACAGTTTTAGTGCCCACAACTGCAGTTATCAAGAATACGGTTAGTGAGCAGCGCAGCGCCTGGTATGTAAACAATACTGGGAGCTGCATGCTGTGGGAAACAGCTGATCTGCAGGTTCCTAACAGTCTAAGAGATGTAAAAGATCAGTGGGGGTCCAACACCCGGGGCTCCTGCTGATCAACTGTTTGAAAGTACTGTGGTGCTTTTGCAAGCGCTGTAACTCCTTCGCTATTTACATTGCACAGTATCTGTTTTATAATCACCATGCTATGTTATTACAGCCTGTAATAATAGTGCACGACTGCTATAAAACAGATGGCATGTGATGTGACTAGTGAAGGGGCCCCACACAGAATAAAATGTTCCACAGTGGCCCCCACACAGTATAATATGCTCCACAGTGGCCCCCACACAGTATTATATATTCCACAGTGACCCCGACACAGTATAATATGCTTCATAGTGGTCCCTACACAGTGCTATATTGTC
Organism: Leptodactylus fallax; assembly: GCA_947044405.1. Classification (NCBI taxonomy): domain Eukaryota; kingdom Metazoa; phylum Chordata; class Amphibia; order Anura; family Leptodactylidae; genus Leptodactylus; species Leptodactylus fallax. The sequence goes on from CAMRHE010000062.1 coordinate 7,642,080, forward strand.
AGAAATGTTGCTGCTTTAAGGTTGCCGTGTCAACATAGGGAAGACCTAGACCTGCAGGCCTTAATCAGTGCCTGAGCAGGGCTTTATAAACCATTCCCTTCTGAACCAGGATTGCTGGTAAATTCGTTTGTACTCCAGTTTGTTTGCTGACCTTGCTGTGATTACACCTATTCTGACCTCTGGCTAAGTTCCTCGATTCCTCTCTGTCTTGCGATTTTGTTCTGCCGTTCCCGATTGCATTTAGCTGTTGGCTTTGTTTTCCAGACCTGTCTCCTGTTTTGGCTCACAGAGGTGTATTACCGTTAAGTAGCATTTTCTACTGCTCACAGTTGTCAGCCCATTTCTGCTGCTGCTCTCCTGAAGACTCGTGCATTACTTACCTTGTTATTGTGGCCCTGCATCGGAATCCTAACATATATGCTCCACAGTGGCCCACACACAGTATTATATGCTTCACAGTAGCCCCCACACAGTATTATATGCTCCACAGTATAATAAATAGAGGCCCAGGGAAAGTGATTAAAAATAATAAACACTTATACTGACCTTGCCTCACTTCTCCTGAGCATCCTCGAGCCGTCTGGCTCTCTTCAGCATCTTCCTCAGTCCTTTTCTGCCTGCAACGGAGGGGACGCACCCTAGACATCACTTCTGGGGCCTGTGATTGGGCCTCAGAGGTCATGTGGGACATGCTGATGTCATTAACTCACAGGAGAGGATACTGTTGGACTGTCAGAAACTGAGGAGAAAGAATATAAGTATTTCTTATTTTTAGTCACCTCCCCTGGGCTGGCATCTATTGGAAAGGGGCCCGGCATGCTTTCCATTAACAATATGTATAATGGTTGGGGAACCAGGCTTTCCCCGATTGCCATCATGGTGGTCTGGGGCCCCTGCCATCTCCAGCTGGCCGCAGGCCTCGTACCCCTCTGGACCTGATCGTTACGCCACTAATAGCATCCATGTGTCATCCATTTTTCATGGACCCAGAGACATAGAAAAGTATAGGAAAAGTATAAGAAATGTTAAAAAAAAAAAAAATTATCCGTTTTCACAGACATGAAAAACAGATCAAGTTTGGGCAGCACATCGCCCGCAAATAAGCGAGATCACATACTGTCGCTGATTTCCACATACATCACATGTCCACAGAATATGAACATGTGAATAAGGCCTACTAGAGTCTTTACACACAGCCTGATCTACAGGGGCGAACAATGGTGTAACCTGTGTAGTTGCTCTGGGGGCCCTATCACCTTCACAGCAGCTTTCGACTGTCTATTAGATTGTGGTTAAATCCATAAACTAATAAACTTGATAGATAATGATTTCTGGTGAATTGTAGATATAAGGGTGCTCTATGGTGCTTGGGAACAAGGTGCACATAACTGTTCTTACACAGGGGCCCTCAGCTGTTTGTGTCTGTCCTTGTTGTCTGATATACTTGAACTGTATTTGGGTAGCTATAGAGCCCATTTTCGTACAAGAGCATAGTACTTCTACTTGTGATTATCGAATATCGCCCTTTTATCAGAGAAAACAATAGGTGTTGTATGTGCGCTAGATGCCTATGAAAAATGAAGGTATAATATAGGGCATACATATTCTATGTGTTGGAGCTGCGTACATCATTAAGCTAGTCTGGAAATTCTTTTCAGATGTTTTTCAACGATGATAGATTGTGACCTTAAGGATCACTTCAGCAGAAAAGTACTTTCTGGACAAATAAAACCATCCATATGTACATACGCATAGTGTATGTTCAGCTTTAGACTCCAGTAACATTAATTGCATTAAGAAACAAACACTGCTGTTATAGGGTGCCAGGGGCCCATGGCTCACTCAGACTATGCTAACTGTTACTCTTGGCTAGGATTACTTCCCCATACTCTAGCCTGCCCAAGGACAGGGCAGTCAGAACCCCACTACTACACGACAGGAACTGTAGAAAAACTCTGGTCCTGTGGCACACAAAGTGATTCAATTCTCACAGGGGTTTGTGCTCAACATTCACAGTACACAAAGAATTTGCTACACTAGCCTTCAGAAACAACAGCTTTGGCTCCAGAATTGCACCACATGGACGGATTTCCAGACTCGTAGTAATAGAGGTCCAAATGGAAGACCCAAAAGTGCGGGAAAACTTTCCCTTTATAAGAGAGTCTTCCAGTCTGATGTAACTACAAGGCATCAGGCTGTAGCCTGTGAAGACTAGAGGTCAAGTGTAGCCAAAGGAACACCACTCAGTGAACAGCCCATGTGCACAACAAAGTTTTGACTGTTTGGAGAAACATTGTAACACCCTCTTTCCAGAAAGTACCATACCGAGGTAGCCATGATGACTCAGCAGCACATACTGTTAAAGTGACAGTGTTATATTGTACGGTACAATAAGTCATCAACATATTTAGTACACATCATAAAATACAACGTTAGACACACAAAACACAAATAAATATACACAACAGTTATACAGATCACTCTTGGGTAAGGACATAAACCAGTTGCCGACCTAAGGCCATTTTTGAAGGTGGTAACTTCTACCACCATTCTAACACCATACGACCATTGTGGGTTCCATCAGGTTTCTTAAGAGACACATAAATTACTAGAACCCAAAAAAGTCAGTGAGACAGGCATCTATTTGGTGTGTGTGTCCCAACTTTCCCATGACAAATGATTTTGGGAGAAAGAAGAATCAGGAATGTTGAATTTTTCAAGCTTGATCCTTTTGTTCAAAGGGGAGACTAGCCACCAGAGTTGTCTGACAGTGGTTGACTTCCCTCATCCTAGTTAAAACACATCCATGTTTAACCCTGTTGAGCATGCATGTGTATAGGGGGTTGGTGGAAATAGCTGTCAGCCAAAGGAGTGGCTTACAGCCATCTTTACGTTTGACTGAAACAATAGTGCAGCATGCAGAACTATTCTTACCACTGAAACTACAGAACTGTCAAAGAAACCCTGACAAATTCCATTATAACTCAAATAGGACAATCTGGTGCCTTTTGTATATGTCATACAGTGGATCTAGCAAAGTGTTTCAATTATGAAAATCTTTCCAGTATCGCCTTACAGCATACAGGCTGTAACCTGTCAATGGACTGCAGACTACAAGCAACTAAAAGAAAGTAAGTCTAAGGTCTTTTAGACATCATTGAGACATCCTCAGAGCCTTTGTTCATTTTTATTGAAATGCTCCTGCTGCCTATTCCAATAATAGGCCTACAGGTGCATCTCAATAAATTAGAATATCTTTGAAATGTTCATTCATTTCAGTAATTCAGTAATACAATTCATAATCAGCGTCTTCCATGATTGTGTGTCCTACTGAACCAGACTGAGGGGCCATTTAAAGGCTTAGGAAACCTTGGCAGGTGACACACTGAATTTACAATACTGAACTTTTTTACAATATTCTAATTTTCTTAGATTTGGGTTTTCATTACCTGTAATCCATAATCAACATTTACAGAAATAAAACACTTGAAATAGAACACTCTGTGTGTAAAGAATCTAGAAAATATAGGAGGTCACTTTTTTAATTTAATTACTGAAATAAATAAACGTTTCAAAGATATTCTAATTTATTGAGTTGCACCTGTATTGGGGGATTGCTATTTAAAGAGGACCTTTCACCACCTCCACCAATTCCAGATCTTTGCATCCTTCAATAGGTGCTGTACCACTGATTCCAGTTAGAGTTTTTCTCTAACCCCTACCTTTCCTGAGCAATCTGTGCTGTTAATTTCAGCACCCAAAATGACGATTGTGCTCTCTACTATTAGGTGGGAGGTCCTGAGCTGGAGCACATAGTCTGGGACAGCCCATCTGACAATATGGAGTCTAATTAGCATATTGGGTGCTGAAACTAGCTGCACTGATTGCTCAGGAACGGTAAGGGCTAGTGAAAAAATTCCAATTGCACTGGGATGAGTGGAGCTGCACATATTGAACAATGAACAGTAAGAAAGTAGAAAGCTCCTAGTTGTGCGGGGTGTTAATGGATAAGATATCTCATTCTTTGTCTCACAATGCACTTGTGAATTATGTAGTTAACGCATCTGTAAACAAGCCGATAACTGTGTGGATGATGTTCTTATCAGCGCCATCCTCTGCAATTGTTCTGCACTACCTGGGAGTTATTCATATGTGTGGTATAGACAACAGCTAGGACTGGGGAAATGACAAGAAAATAGCAACTCTCACTAGATGAGAAGATACCTGGTGGGGTCCTGCTGTAAAGCTCACTTGATAGTAGTCACTGAATTTACTTTGGCAATCTGTATTTACCTTGATTATCAGTATTGTTCATATGCTAACAAGCTGCCAGTCTTCTCACATTCCTTCAGCTATGGGAACAATGTGCATTACAAGCCAAAATCAGCTTCATCATCACTCAACATAAAATGGGATGGAAAAAATATACCAATACCAAGGGATATTAAAGAGGGTCTGTCATAAGACTACAGTAAGCTGTCCTAAGTTAAAGGAGTGTTCCAGTTTGTTTGTCCCTGGGGCGGTTTACAATAACAAATGGTCGGTCTCCATTCAGGTATCAGTTCTTCCTGACCTTTGACCTGTGCACGAGCATATCGGCCAATCTGTGCAGCAATGCTGTGTTCAAATGGAGCATCAGTGATCAGCCGATCATAGGCAGAAAGTAGACGAAGACTGGGGACCCGAACAACTGGACCTCCAGCCAAATGGACAGGCAAGTATGCACTGTCTATTATTTTAAGCCTTTCTAGGGGTTTAAAAAAATAAACTGGAACACCCCTTTAAAGATAGTATAAAATTGTACCACATTCATGGTCACAATCGTTGTCAGTCTCATAAACATCTGACCTGGAGCCACCTAATGTTAAATGAGATTGATAGGGCAGTACTGTATGTGTAGTTACTGAGCTTCTCTATGGCTGTTGTATTATATTACTACAACACATAGTTTTCTTAAAAGGGTCTGTTAACACCTTTTTATTGATAACCTATCCTCCAGGTAGCTCCATAAGTGATCAGTGGGTGTCTGATACCCCACTGATCAGCTGTTTAAAATTGTTGCGGCGCTCTTGTAAGCGCTATGATCTCTTCACTGTTTACATCACACGCCGTATGTTTCATAGCAGGCTACCTTGCATGGGCACTATGAGACAGACCTCGTGCTCATAAGAACACTGTGGCCCCTTTAAATAGCTGATCAGCCAGGTTTCCAGGTGTTGGACACCCACTGATCTCTAATTGATGACCCATCCTGAGGATAGGATATCAATAAATAGTAATTGGACAACGTCTTTAACCACTTAGACATGTTTATGTCTAAACAGTGGGAGGTTATTGTAACGTTATGTGAATAAAACTATTAACTTTGCATAAGCCAAAAGAGGACTCTATAAGACAGATCAACCATGTTAAATTCATCTTATACGTAGCCCCTTTTTTCTTCCAGATATTTTTCTATTATTGTCACATCCAGTCACTTATTTCCATCTCATCACAGGATATGCTGTTCATGTCTGATAGGTGTATGTCCCTGTGGGATGACAATGACAAACATCTGTAACATGCATTTCTCACATAAACATCTCAAAGAGCAGGAAGAAGCCAATTTACCTCTCAGTATATGTATGGTGTGGTGGAGGAAAGCAATGCAAATACAGGGAGAATATACAAACACATGCAGATGTTGTCCTTGGTCAAATTTGCTGTGTTCATAGCAAGGCAACAGCGCTAAGCAATAAGCCACCATGCTGTCCAGCCGCCACACCGATATGAGGACAGGTCCCCAGACTATCATGAAGAGGTGGAAGTAGTGTCATCTGATCAAACAACCCTGTTGGTGCTGGTCCCATACAGTAGGTATATAGGGATACAGTATGTCGTACACTGTCACCTTCCTTTATATTAAACTAAAATCAAGTGATCAAGTGAACTCCCTGAAAATATCAGATAGGGATTTTTTTCTAAGTTTTAAAAATCCCTTTCAGTCATTTTTCATTCATTGGGAGAAGTATGTGTGTGTGGTGGGGAGGTGTTGTTTCCAGGCACAATGGTGGGGCTTAAAATGTCCCACAATTTGAGATTTAAAGGGGTTGTACTAAAAAGTTATCCCCTATCAAAAGGGTAAGGGATAATATCCTGATCAGAGGGGGTCTGACCGCTGAGATACCCACCTACCCAGGGTCGGACTGGGGTGCCTAGGGCCCACCAGTGGGATTGATTCTAGGGGCCCACCCTGCTGCCATATGAAATATCGCCCATCCAGTTTTTGGCATCACGCACGTTTAACGTGCATTTTCGCGCCCAATACAGTGTGCTAAACAGAACTGTATTGTCCTTTGTACTACATCAAAGTGAGTCTTCTCTTAATCAATGCAAGTATCACTTTTAGCTGAGCCTTAGTTTACTGTCTTTGAATAGAAAAATGTATTTTATTTTATATATGGGTATGCATATCTGAGATCTGTGTGATGCAGATCTTAAATACATTCAGGCTTGAGACCAAGCACACAAACTATATTATGTTCTACACACATACACGGAAAAGCAAACCAAAATTATTTTATTGCACAACCAAATAAATAATATTTAAATAAATAATATAAAATTAAACATTAAGTTATCCTCCATCACAGACAATAACTTCTCCTCCATCACAGATAGCGTTCAACAAACATTACAGGCACGATAGTGCAGATAGCCGGCCTGTTTTGCCAGGCAAAGTGACAAACATCAAAGTAGAAAACTGATGGACCCCATTACAGTCAAAGGGGTTCCTGTCCCTGTCAGGATTTCCATTTTCTTTTTCTATAAACGTAGTTTTAATGTATCAGACACACGATACAAATAACTAACCTTACATAGAACAGTATTAATATAGTAAGACACACAAAAAAAAAAACATTTTACACATCCAGGTTACAGCAGTAGTTTCTGAAGAACAGATGAAGATGAGTTTGCAAATCGATCAACAATGTCATCATAATCTAAAGACATGGAAATCTCCCTCTCAATGTTCATTAAAATGAGAGATTCTAAAAGTTCTTATCCAATCAATGACCTCAACCGATTTTTTTACAATTTTTTTTTTTAAAACATTCTTTCACAGGAAAGGTGCAGGCCAGAGTAAGGAGTGCCTTATATGCCACAAAAAGATTTGTATATGCAGCAGAATGCAAGTTGTGATCATATAAAAGTCTATAGCAGCAAGTCAGGCAGTTTTCACAAGCTACATGCTTTCCATCATTCATGTCATCCTCACCATCACTATCACCATCAGCTTCCATAATATCTATTGCAGAAGGGAATGGTTTTTTCAAAGTGGCATAGTTCTCTTGGAAGCCATTTTTGGCAAGGAGGCCAGGAAGGTGAAGAAAAAAACCCCATACTAACCTGTCCCCAATGCTTCGGTGTCTCCCACCACAGCCTGGTCCTGCTCCTCCCGGGTCTTGTTTAGGAGGAAGTCCTCACCTCATGTGACTCCTGAGGCCAATCAGCGGTCTAAGTAAAGTAACTGGGACGTCACCTGGGAGCAGCAGGACCAGACTGTGGTGGGAGACACCGGAGCACTGGGGACAGGTGAGAGTCTGTTTTTTTTTTTTTTTCACCTTCCCCAGCCTCCTTGCCAAAAACAGGTTATTCTGGACAACCCCTTTAACACTAACAATTTTTCTGTTCATGTACTATCTGTAAAAAAAAAAACATCATTCTTGTGCTGTCCATTTTTCACACTTATATTGCTACAGAAGTGGAGCGATGCAGGAGTGATATTTTGCGCCTGCATTTCCCCCTCCCCCCTTGCAGGAGCTGCTTGTAAATGAAAATGAATTACCGGGCAGTGCCTGCTGTGAATGCATGAGACGCCTGTCAATTCATATGAATAGCTTGTCAGCTCCTGCTTCTCCTGACCCCCAATGTGATTGTGTTACTCCTGGTCACATTGATAGGAGTAACAACAATCACACAGCCATGCCAGGGACTCTTCTGTAGCTTAGGAGTCCCTTCATTAGCTCATTCTGGGGCACAAACCTTTGAGATGAGACAGAATTCTTTCTCATCTCCAGATCCCCTGCACCAGAATAGAAGCCAGTTTCTATTTTACCACAGAAGACAGATGAAAGAAGACAGCTGTAGGTGAGTATAATTTTTTTTTTTATTACGCTGTGTTTTTCTCTTTCAGGTTACGATGATCCATTGGATTATGTCGGATTCGTTGGACTCCATCGATGATCATCATTTTTGTTTTTTTTATTTATTATTATTATTTATTATGCTTACTTATATAGTGCCATCATATTCCGCAGTGCTTTACAGTTTTTTTTTTTAATTATTTAATAAAATTGTCAAAGAGGGTTGTCTGGGGGAGTTTTTATTTCAATAAAAAAATTTTCTCTCATGTCTCGAGTTTTTTTTAAATACTTTCTTACCCCCCTTAGTAATGGCAACTGTCTGATAGACAGCATCCATTACTAAGGTGTGGCTTTGTGTCAGCTGGTGAAGGCTAGCACTAACCCTCCAATTATTACCCCGGTACCTAACACCAAAAAGAGTTGAGTATTGTCCAATACCCAGCTGTCTAAAGAGACAGCCAGAGATTGGGGCCATCGCAGGTTGGTATTATTAGGCTGGGAAGGGGCAAACACCGTGGCCCTTCCCACCCTTGTAATGTCAGGCTACTGCTTGTTATCTGTCTGGTTCAGAAATATTGGGGGAACCCTATGCTGCTTTATAATTGGAAAAAAAACGACATAGGGTCCCCCCAATTTCTCATATACAGCCGGATATAACAAGCAGCAGCAGCCTGACATTACAAGGGTGGGAAGGGCCACTGTTTTTGGGCCTTCCCAGCCTAATAATACCAGACTGCAACCACCCCAATCCCCAGCAGTCTCTTTAGACAGCTGGGTATTGGACGATACCCAGCTCTTCCCGGCACCCCTGATGGTGTTGGGTACCGGGGTAATAATTGGAGGGTTAGTGCTAGAATATTCACCATCTAACACTAAGCCACACCTTAGTAATGGATGCTGTCTAACAGACAGTCGCCATTACTAAGGGGGTAAGAAAGTAGTTAAAATAATCAAGAGACATGAGAGAAATTATTTTTATTGAAATAAAAACTCCCCCAGACAACCCTCTTTGACCATTTTATTAAAAAATTAAACAAAAACGATGATCATCGATGGAGTCCAATGAATCCGACGTAATCCAAGCGATCCATCATAACCTGAAAGATAAAAAAAAAAACACAAAAGATCCCAGCAGTATGAAAATTTTTTAAAAAACTATAGTGACCTTCAGCTGTCTTCCTTCTTATTTGGTAAATTTAATGAACACTGGCTTCTATTCTGGTGGAGGGGACCTGTAGTTGAGACAGAATCTTGACTCATCTGTGAGACAGAATTCTGTCTCATCCTAAAGGTAGGTGTGCCAGAATGAGCTAGTGAAGGGACTCCTAAGTTACATAAGAGTCCCTTCACTAGCTATGTGACCTGAGTTACTCCTGCTCACATTTAAAGTAAGCTATTGAAGTGAAATACTGTCAATGTGCCTGGGAGTAAACCAATCACAATGAAGTGTAATAATATCAATCCAGCCTGGCGGCAGCTGACAAGCTAAATGCTGTCTTAGTACCTTGGAAATCAGGGTAGTACAAGGGTACTACCCAGCTTTCCAAGATACTGACACACCTCAACACTAGATCAATATTTTAAACACTTCAATGTGGTAGGGTTGAGAGGCGGGAGCTGAATCAGCTGATTGGTGCAGGATCTGGGAGTCAGCCCCCACACCGATCAGATGCTGATGGCCTTTCCTGTGGATAGATCATCAGTATCTATTGTATTAACATCCTAGACAATCCCTTAAAAAACAAAAACAGATAACTATCAGTCAATAATAGATGTTGTGAAGCACCTACCCTGAATCACTGTCTATGCTTCCAGACCAACTGTCTGTGCAGTAGTCTCAGGTCTGCACAAGGCCATATGTTCTGGTGGATTCCACAGTTTTCACGTTAAGCCTACTGTAGATAGAAGACTGCTTATTGCTGTCATTTCATTCACTGCAGAGAGGAAACAGACTTGGGTGCTATATTATCTTATTTTATATCAGTAGGACAGTCTAATTGGGGCTTTAAAGGGGTTTTCCAAGGCTGAGTAATTGATGACCTATGCAATCATCAATTAAAAATTGGAAAGGGATCAGCACCTGTTCACATGATGTGCGTGCTGCAGCCTCTTCAGTACCTACCAAGCACAGCTCCATAGTGACTGTGCTTGGTATCACAGCTCAGCCCATTCACTTGAATGGGACTGAGCTGTGATCAGGCCATGTGATCAATGAACATAATGTCACATGTCCTGTGAAGTAGAAGCAGCACTCAGAGGGCCACTGCCTCTTTAACCAGCTGGACCACAGGGGGATAAGGTGTCAGACCCCAACAGATCTCCAATTGATGACATTTCTAAGGATAGGTCAGCAATTAAAAAAAAAAAAAAGGAAAGCCCTGGAAAACCCCTTTAAGCTAAGCCCCACATGGCGTCCCGCAGCAAAAAAGCTCTGCTGGAAAAACCACGACAGCAACGCATTGCAGTTCTTCCTGCAGCGCTTTTGATAGAAAGTTCACAGAGGCTTCCTCTGTGAAATTTCTACTTCCATTATACCTATAGGGAAACCGCCGGCATTTCCTTAGGTATAATTAACATGCAGCGATTTCCAAAACCACGACGGTTTTGGAAATCGCCGCATGTCTGCAACACGTATATTAACGCAAAGTGGGGATAGGAATTACTAGAATCCCATCCACTTTGCTGTGACTGTAAAACGCTGCTTTTTTTTCCACGACGTTTACGCCGAAGGTGAACCGCGGCGTTTACACCACGTGGGGCCCCAGCCTTAAGGACAGAGAAGTGCCCTGACTATGGCTCCTGAAATGTGGTGACACAAGTCCCCGCTGACCTACACTTCCTGCACCTGAATTCCTTACATGCTCCAGGATTATTACGAGGCCAGAGTCACCTTACTACTACTACTTTATCCATAGGACAGACCATAATGAATCCCGGTTCCTGGTCCTGAGAATGGGATTGTTTTTCTCACCACAGTGAATTTAGTCTGACTGAATCAAGGGTGAATGTAACCGTGCCCTGCTGGATAGGAAGCATCCATGCCCTCTTTTACTTTATTGGGAGTAACTGAGATAGCTGAAGTCCTGTACTTTACTATCTCAGGCACTTCCATTCAAGTTAATGGGAGCACGGTCACCTCCCGTCCAGCTGGGCACAGCTACATTCAGCCTGGATTCACTTAGAAGAAAAACACCCCGATTCTGAGGGCTCGATCCTATGGATAACAGATAACTATTCTTCATGGCATAACCCCTTTAAAAAGGTTATCCACCTTCTAATATTCTAGGCTACACTCACATGACAGTGCCCAGCACAGTGTACACCCGAGGAAAATCTGTTTTCAAGGATCCCTCATTGACATGAGTCTATTGAGAGATCCATAAAATCACCAAAAATAGCCGGTTCTATTTCTTTCTTGGATCATTCACACAGACCGTTAAAACAATGGTCGTGTGAATAGATCCACTAAAATCTATCGGACCGTGTACTGCTAATACAACAGCCAGCACACGGCCTTGGAATCCTGTTGTGTGAATGAGCCCTTAGATCTGTGGAAGTCTGACAACCTGGATCCCTGCAGATCAGCTTCACCAGGACAGCGTGACTTCCAGTAATGATTATATGCCAGGAGCCACACTGCTCACTCATTGTATAAAGTGCAGCTGCGGCTTTTGGTACTGTACTACTGCCTCATAGACTTCAATGGGACAGCGCTGCAGTACCTAAAGCCACCACTACACTTTATACGGCTAGTGAGCAGCGTGGCTCCTGGTATGGTAACATTACTGAGAGCCATGCTATTCCAATGCAGCTGATCTTCAGGGGGTCCTGCGTCTTGGAACCCTGCAGGTGGTATAACAATATTAGAATGTGGATAATCCCTTTAAAGGGGTTGTCCAGGCAAAAATGTATTTTTTAATTAGAGTGGGAGAGGTGAAAAAAAAACGAAAAAAAAAAAAAAACACATTCACCTGTCCCCGATGCTCGTGTGTTCCCCAGTCCTGCAGCTGTGTTGGCGCATGTCCCCACCACACATGACTACTAAGGCCAATCCGCAGCCACGGCGAAGGGACGTCACTATCTGTGACATCCCTGGGTCCCTTCTGTAGGCTGCTGATTGACCTAAGTAGTCATGTGACGGCCTCAGCGGAAGGGAGCTGGGACGTCACAGCCAGAAGGCAGCCAAGTAGCAGGATCGGACTGCACTGGGAGGACACTGCAGTATCGGGGACAGGTGAGTAGGGTTTTTTTTTTTTGTGGTTTTTCACCTCCCCTGGCATAAAAATTTTTTTTTTTTTTTTAACAACATATTGACAAAATTATATTATATTGGGGGTTGATTAAAAAGGTTATATCTGCCATATAAATAAATAAGCCGTGTTAAATCAGCCCCATAGTATATACACTGTATGAATAGGATGCATGACATTAAATAGGATGCATGACATTTTTTTTTAACATCATGCATCCTATTTGTATGTGTAAATACTATTTATTTATTTATTTTTCTTACTTATATAGCGCCATCGTATTCCGCAGCGCTTTACAGACATTGACAGCGACTGTCCCATATAGGGCTCACAATCTACATATGACTGTCAATGTCTGTAAAGCGCTGCGGAATATGATGGCGCTATACAAGTAAGCATATTAAATAAATAAATAAATAAATGGAGCTGATTTAACACAGCTTGTGTGCTAAAAAAAAGTGATGTACAAGCCATTAAAAAATTAACAATTATTTTGCGCAAGTGAAAATTTTTGCAAAAAAAAGAGACTTTTTGAGTTTTTCACCACTTTTCTGGCCCTGTCATTTTATCATCATTCACTTCAGTTTTCTAGTGTTAATGATGCCAGAGATCTACATCAGCAAGGAGCTGGTGTGGAGTTCTGTTTAGGTGCACAGACTCCGGAAGACGCAACTAATTTATGTGCGCACCTCATTATAAATTAGGCGCAAAACTCTGGCAGGTGGAAAACATTGTTTTTGATGAATAAGCCGTGACTCCCGTCATGTGGATCACCGTGTCGCCTTGTAACCCCTTCACTCATGTTAGTGAATGGCGTCGCATTGCAACCTGAGGGTCCCAATGCGACTCCATGCATCGTGTGAAAGAGTCCCAAGGCGACACGGCGATCTTTGGTTCCATGACGGAAGTTGTAGTGTAGCCATAGCCTTATGCTAGGTTCACAACTGCGGCCATGGGACCCGAATGACTGAGAGGCGGACTGTTAACATGGCGGTTACACACAGACACCGGCAGACCCCATTATAATGAGGTCCGCCATATTCAAACTGAAAGTGACGGACAGAAAAGTCCTCAGCGGTTTCAGCAACTTAGGTATTGTCATGCTGGAGCCCTAGAGCAGGCACCAGCATAATAATACAGTGGGATATTCGTTTTTTGTTTTTTTTTGGGGGGGGGGGGGGGGGTTGGGGGGACTACAACTCTCAACAGATCCAGAGCATCTGGAGCTGCTGGGGGTTGTAGTTCTCAGAGGGGTCAGTGAAGCTGAAAGATTTAGGGGCAAAATAAGGGGAAAAATTGTTTTGTGTGTGGGTAAATAGTACTTACCTTCCACACTGTTGTTCTGGGCTCCTCTGCTGAATCCCGCCGCCGCGCACAGCGTCATGACGTCATTGACGTGTGCAGCAATGCGCTGCAATTTGATTGGCTCCAACAGCTATCAATCAGGATGCAGGCTTCAGGAGGCGGGCCCATGACAAGGTAGGGACAGTCTTCCGCCGCTGCGCCCGCCGGCAGCGGCCATCTTTATGGTAGTAAAGTCCGGCCCCTGACCATTACTAATCCACATTTTGTCAATGTAAATGCATTGGTCAGGGGCTCGATCTGGATGGTCAGGGGCCCGATCAGGCCCCTGACCATCCAGATCGGGCCACTGACCAATGCATTTACATTGGTAAAATGTGGACTAATAGTCGGGGCTCGGGGCCCACCGGGGGATTCACCGGTTCCCCGGTGGGCCAGTCCGACCCTGCACCTACCCAAAAACAGGGTCCCATTCTCCTGTCCTGAAGGAGCAGCATTCCAAGCTTGCACACTGCCACTCCATTTATTCTCTGAGGAAGCTGAGTACATTCTGGGGATTTGTGGGAGTCCCAGCAGTGGTACCCCCACCAATGAGGAATTTTTCCCCTATCTTATTAATAGGAGATAACTACAAATCTTGGTACAACCCCTTTATTTTAGGTTCAACTCATCTAGCTGCTACCTACAGAAGTATTCTGATGACTCTGCAATAGTGGGTCTTATCACAGACGATGATGACAGGGAGTACAGGGAGCTGAACCGGGATTTTGTGGACTGGTGACAGAGGAACCACCTGAAGATTAACGCAGGGAAGACCAAGGAGATGGTGGTGGACTTCCGTAAATGCAGATGCCCTCCTAAACCAGTGGACATCCTGGGGACGGGCATCGAGATTGTGAACACCTATAAGTACCTGGGTTTGCTCCTTAATAATAAGCTGGACTGGGCAGATCACATGGAGGTCCTGTACAGGAAGGGCCACAGCAGGCTCTACCTGCTTAGGAGGCTGAGTGCCTTTGGAGTCCGGGGGGCATTTCTTAGGACTTTCTTCAACTTGGTAGTGGCATCAGCCATCTTCTTCTGAGTGGCCTGCTGGGGGAGCAGTATATCAACCAGGGATAGGAATAGACTCGACAAGCTGATTAGAAGGGCCAGCTCTGTCCTGGGAAGCCCCCTGGACCCAGTGCAGGTGGTGGGTAACAGAAGGATACTGTCCGTGGTGAGCTCTATGTGGAAGAAGAAGTCCCATCCCATGCATGAGACTGTGATAGCGCTGGGCAGTACTGTCAGTGACCGACTGCTCCACCGTAAGTGTGAGAAGGAGCGCTATCGGAAGTCTTTCCTCCCCACCACGATTAGGCTGTACAACCAACACCAACCTAAGAGGAGATCAATACACACAAAGAACTGAAATATCTTTCTTCTTGTTATATCCCCCTCCCCATCCTCTGCTACTTCTTATCTGTCTGTCTACTATCAATGTAATGCCTCTTACCTTGGAACATTCCTGTACATGTTGTATTTGTACTTGCATCTGCTTATCTTTGCTGCTGTAACACACTGAATTTCCCCATGGTGGTACCATTAAAGGACTATTATTGACTATTATTAAATGTTATTAAGTATAAGAACAGATTTATGTGGATTATCACACAATTTCCTGAAGTCTGTTTATGCAGCACATGGACAAGTAGAGATGTATAAGGGTAAAATATCTGTGCTGGTCCTATTCATCTGAAACACAGGAACAATTTTATTCCATTTATGGGTCTGAAATCAGACAAGTAAGAGGATCCTAAAAGTTG
The DNA here is from genome assembly GCA_947044405.1 of Leptodactylus fallax. Classification (NCBI taxonomy): domain Eukaryota; kingdom Metazoa; phylum Chordata; class Amphibia; order Anura; family Leptodactylidae; genus Leptodactylus; species Leptodactylus fallax. Next base: position 7,657,563 of record CAMRHE010000062.1, read on the forward strand.
ATGTCTTATTGAGTAAGAAACTGTCTGGAGTCTTAGCCTATGAAGGTGTGGTACATACGTACTGATTTTTATTTTATTATTATTTATTCCTGTATCCCATAGAAGAAAGCAGGGATTATGGGGTCCTTTTGCCCAGTATTTCCAGTGCTGCATGTCATTAACTATAACATTGTAAAATATCCAATCTTTCATGTACAGTCATAACCTGGGGGTGTAGTTGTGCTCCAGGCAATGAACCTGCAGACATCAGCTACAGAGGACGGCTTCAGAACGAGGCAACACATGTATTAATTAAACCCAGAACACTATGAGTCCCTTCATCTGTGCGGATTGTGCCAGCGCTTCCAGAACGCAGCCCAGCCAACGTCTGAGTAAACCGCTAATCATGGAATTAGAGGCAGACAGCGGCAGTGACTGTGTACTCCGAGCTGCAAAATCTGCAGAGAAAAACACCAACTGCTAGCACTGTGAATCACACAGCAGAATAGGACAGACAATGATAGCAGGAATTATGGAGTGTGGCTTCCATCATGTACAGGAGCTTTGTCCAGTGGAGTGTTAGCAGTGAATCTTAATTTAGGATCACGGGTGACATCCTGCCTCGCAACTGGTTCTCCATATTGCATTTGTTGATAACACCTCTTCTTCTTAAAGACAATGGAGAAGGAGATAACTTCTAAATGAAGATGTCACAGGTTTCCAGGGGAGTTAATTTAAGGTCACGCTTGTTCAAGGTTTGCTTTGGTCTTGAATCAAAGGCATTGAGTGGACAAATACACTAGCTGGTTGGAGCTGTGTGCATTCCTTTGTGGTTGGATGTTTATTGATGCATCAGCCACAGAACACAATGGATTTCCAGGGTCTATTCTGATTCAGCCCTTAGTTAGTACTTCATGTTTACCTTATGATAAATCTCTTCTTGTAAGTTTCTCCAAGTATCATCAGACATGTTCCTGTTTGTTTATGTACTATATGTAATTCATAGGTAAACACTAGGTAAACATTCATAGGTACATTTTTTTCCGGTGATCAAAGTAGCTAAGCCAAACCTATGAATTATTGTACTTGCTGGGTAGACGCTCACACGGGTCAGTTATTTTTATGGCTTGTTTATTTCAAAGTGATTCTAACTATAATCGTCCAGTGTAAAAACATTCCAAAAGATTTACAATAAGGTATACTGTAAAACTATAGTTTATTGATGATCTATGATAGAAATTATCACTAGGTGTCTGGATCTGTCAGCTGTATATGGGCACTGGATTCTGGATCTGTCTTAACATAATAGCTCTTTTGCACAGACCGAAAATTAGAAAAACTCATTCCTGTAAGGCCGGACAGGGGTGCGCAGCATTCGCGGGAGGCCGCCATGACATCGCCCACGGTGCTGCATGGGGGTTGCTAGGGGGTGGAGCGTCCTAGGGTGCGAGTTGTTAGGGGAGGGCTGAGGAGGCCTCCGCAGTTTCCCAGTCATTCGTGGCTGGGAAGCGAAGAGTCCTGCCCGCCCCTTTTTTCGGACAGCTTTTATGGTAGTGGGGGTGGACGATAGTTCAAGTTGTCATCTAGTCGCAGCAGTGGGGTGGCGCGGTATGGGGTCCTTGGAGTTGGCTTTGAAATTCTGGGGGGGGGGAACATGTTGGTTCGTTACCCCTTAAATTTAACGGTGTGGTCTGGCTTGCTTTTGGGCTCCTGCTGGGTGGTGTCCCGGGGAGTGGTTTTTTGGTGGTTTGGTGCTATAGCCACCTGGTTTTTGGTGCCTCGGAGCCTGTGGTTTTGTGGCTGGGGGTAAGTTGGTACTGGTGGACAGTTTTGGCGGCCAGATCATACATTTATTCTCAGGTTTCTGGTTGGGGGGTTGTTATAGTTAATTGGGGATAAGCTTTGTATATTTATAGTTATTTATTATTGATGCATATTTGGGCTTTGATAGCTCGGTTATTTATTTATTTGTTTTGTATTTATATAATAAAATGGCTGCTGTGGCCAATTAATCCAACCCATATGGTAGTGTGTTTTATTTGCGGATGGTGAAATGTGGAGAGGTGGAAAGAGAAGGGTTGGGGGTTGGGTTTGCACAGCAGTACAGTGAGCATGGTGGTACAATCCCTATTAAGCAGCATCAGCGGTGCCAATGTCATGATCATTGGCTTAAAGGGGTTCTCCAGACACAGTAAATATCTGCATGATATATGTTATAGCTATGCTTACTAATATACTTGTTATTAGGCATTTGAGCTCTAATGTGAGATTTTCTCTTACTCTCTCCTGAAAGGAAGTTGTGTAGCTTGTTTCAGCTTCAGAGCAGAGAGAGGATTGCTGTCCCCTCCTATCTGAGACGACACATCACATGTCGCTGAGCTCCACTCTGGGCCACATGGGCAGTCACACTTGCATTCTTGCTCTCTCTAAGTTACTTTTAGAATGTATGGGCTCATAGAAGGTTCACACTTAGCATTGATCCAGTTGGTGGCGGTACCTCATCTCCGAGCGTCTCAGCTGTGCGGGCTATCTGGCATTTGATGTAGCATGGTCCAAGTCACAGTCTGTAAATATGCCTCTCCAAAATGCAACCCAACCCTACCTAACCCACCTGCTTTGCTGTAGACAAAGGGGACGGTGCTTAATACGAACAGTCACAGGAGGACACGTTCACACAGGGGGTGAAGGGTGTGCTTAAACCACCTAGGGGTCCATACATTCTAGAAACTACTGTCATGTGACCACTTACATGACTTAGAGATGAGGGGAGCTCAGTGAAATGTGATGTATCATCTCAAAAAGGGATGATGGAGCAATCCTCTCACTGGGCTGAGGCGAAACTTATCTATAAACTAAGAGCTACGCAACTATCTGTCGGGACAGATAGGGTTTTCTGGGCTAAGAATATTGATGAGCTATCCTAAAGATAAGTCATCAGTATCATATCTGTGGGGGTCCATCACATCAAGTGAATGGGAGTTAATAGGCAGTAACCTGGTCTAACCACTACAATGACCTGAAACTGGTGACCTATCCTTAAGATAGATATAGATTTTGGCCTGGAAAACCCCTTTAAAAAACATGACTTTATATATTAAACACTGAGGAGTATGTACATATAATGCTGCATATTAAATATTGAACCTAAAATATTGCGTAAGTAAAGCCATAGGGTGGTTTCACATTATTTATTATTGTCCATTGCTTTCATCCATTGCAAGATGGGGGCAACGGACATTAAAAGACAGATGCAGACAGAGTCCTCTCTATCAGTCTGCGTTTATCTCATGTAAAAAACATGACGGACGCTTTCATCCGTCATGTTTTTTACTTTTCTAACGGAAGAAAAAGTCCTGCATGAGTATACAATCATGATGGAAAAAAGTGTCCATCATGTTTTTTGCATTATAGTCAATGGGAACAGACGCAGAATGATGACTGCAAGAGGCTTCAATAACGGTAATGTGAACATACCCTTAGGCTGTAAGCACATATGCCGATTTTGACATAGTTTCTTAAGCCAAGAACAGGAGTGAATAGGTAAGAAAGTTGATTCCCTTTCTCTTGAAGCCACTCCTGTATTTGGCTCAAAAACTGCTGCTAAACTGCATGTTTTGGAGCTTCTTGAAAAAAAAATATGCAAAAATGCATCATATCTGCACTGTGTGAACACTCACAAACCAATTATACTAATTTGGACTTCAATATGGTGATACTTAAAGCAGATTGTGCTCACGATCACATTATTGTTTTACTCAAATGATGACCCAAACTATTGACTGAAGGAGATGAGACTTGGATTTTGCAATACAGTTGGAAAATGACCCTACATATAAATACTGTACCAATGAAAGCAATGAGAATTTGCATTACCCTGATGAAATATGTACCATTTAGATGTGAACAAGATGTGATCACGACAGGTTTCAACTTCACACAAAGTAAGTATAGATCTTAAAAATGGTGCAGAAAAGAACTGTAACAAAAATGGTCTTATAATGTTGTGTAAGATGAAAAAGTCATATAAGTAAGTAAAATGGTTATACAATCTATGCAATATTTATAAATTGTGCAAAAAGCTGTAGAATATGGAGGATAAGGTCATGACCGGGATGACAGAGGAGCTATGGTTGAGGAAACCCAGTGGAGGAGTGATATAGCCTGAAGAAATGAGGACAATTAAAGGGCAAGGAAAATGAGATAGGAAGAGATTCTCAATGTCACTGTTCAGAGCTTGTAATAAAAAATCGGATGCATTGTACTTGTCAGACAGCTCCTAAAGATGTCTAGAACATTGCTTAGGAAAAGGTGCAGTCTGTGGAGACCGATGTAGTTACTCTCAGGTCTGCAGAGGTCTTTACAAACAGGAATGACTAGGGCTGGGGTGAACATCATGTTGCTTGCTGCTGCTCTGAAGCGGGATTTTATTTAGACTAGCTTTCTGTATATCCGTCTTAATGATGTCTCCAGTTGTGCTTCAGCATTAAAATAATTCAGACACACTTCTGTGTGCCAAAATGGAGATCAATGCCAGTCGGGAACTGTTGTAGATATTCTATATAATTCACGCCAGTCTTCAGGCATGAGTTTTGTAGGGCCAAGGCATCCTCACTCTAACCCACCTTGTTCACTGCCCTGCTCTACTAAAAAATAGCAAGTGGGGCATAGAAAGAGGGAAGTAGTGCATCTTTGGTGCAGAAAAGTGCCCCAATAATATTAATAGTAAATTTTTGGTAACCTGTATTCAGTGTATGAAGGTGTCTCTTACTCTTCTCCATAAGAATCTGTTTTATGGACTAAAAGCTTTCCGACTTTTATATTTTTAGAAAAGCATTTCAGCAGGGAACAGTCTATGATGGATAAAGTTCATAAAATCTTATGCTGTAAGCAAGTCTTTATAGCTGGTTACTTGGTGTTTAATGGAGTTAAAGGTGTTATCCAGGAAATAAAAAGTTCTTGAAGTATATTTATTACAGTAGATGGTCCGACTTACTAATATGCATGCTGCTCCCCCATTGTATCAATTCTGAACATTTTATAGCACTGCCTGGAGGATAGGAGTCTTCTAGTTCAGTCTCCTCTGCTAATACACTATTATGTGGCTTAGGGTGGGTTCACACCTGTGCTTGAGTCCGTCCACTGCCAATCCGAGTGAAAATCTCGGGAAACAGGATAGGCATCGGATACCGACAGGTTAGTGACGCATTGGTTAAAAACCCATTCATTTGAATGGGTTTTTAAAGCAAAGCGTGGGTGTCCGATTGCACCCTCTGCGCTGCGAAGCCGTTTTTTTTTCATCGGACACAAAGTCCTGCATGTCCGACTTTGTTTCCGACGATAAAAAAGGATTTGCAGCGCAGAGGGTGTAAGCACACACCCGCGCATTGCTTTAAAAATGAATGGGTTTTTAACCAATGCATCACTAACCTGTCGGTATCCGATGCCTATCCAGTTTCCCGAGATTTTCACTCGGATTGGCAGCAGACGGACTCAAGCGCAGGTGTGAACCCACCCTTACCCAGCTTTACTCCTTCTGCTTTACTTCTTCTCCTATGAGTGTGTCATGTGATCCAGAGTCAGTACATCAGGAGAGAAAACCGAACTAGAAGACTTGTGGCCCCCTGGCAGTGCTATATATTAGTAAGTGGGACCATCTACTGCAGTGAATACACTGCAAGAACTTTTTATTCCCTGGATAACTCTTTTCTTTATATAGATTGATAGTGCCTCATTATGTACCTTTCTCATGTATTATGGGGTTGATTTATTAAGACTATTCTCTGTGCCAGTCTTTATCAAGTCTACGGCTGGCACAAGATGCACCTGGATTATTAATAGGCTCTGACCTTTTAATATTTCAGGAACACTCTCGTGCGCCAGAATTGAAATCTGCAACTGGTGTAGATTTCCATTATTACAAAAGTGTTATGGAGTTATAGTGAGTATGTTGGGCCTAGGCATCCCTGACCCAGCCCAAATTGGTCTCTGCCCCCTTCCACCCATTTTATAAAAAGTGGTGAGTCACACACAGATGGAACAATATGGCACATCTTTGGTGCAAGAACGGTCCCTATTATGACATATGGGCATTATTAAGAGAGGTCCCTCCTCTATGACTAAGCACAGTATATTAGAAAGATTTTGCAACAATTAAACCATTTACACAAAACTTAAAAAATATCTGTAATATAAAATAGATCTTCTATGAGACTTGATGCCAGTCAGGTTATTTATGCCTGTATTGGTTTTCTATATTTAGTAGTAAAAAACAGACCCTCAAATGCCCCCAAAATCCAAGAATACTCCAGAGTGTGAAGAGCATGGCCGTCCACAATAATCATTGATACAGTCAGTTAATAGGTTAATAGCTTGTCTCATGTTTGTCTCGCTATCTTGGTTTCAGAGCTCTCAAGGTGTTTTGAGAAGGCATTGATGTCACAAGGTTAACACTGAGATGAAGGACACAGAATCAGTGGAGCAGTAATACTAAGTCATCTATCATATCAGCTGAAATTAGAGGACCCATATTACCAAATAGAAACCCGGCAGCCATTCAAGCATCAGAAAAATCTTGATGATACTCACAACTGCTAAATAGTTAAAGATTACAGGAAGCCTGATGGGAAGAAGTGATGTATTGAATGTCCTCTGTCTCTACCATTAGGCCTCCATACATACATACAATTTACTGATATATCTGTTGATACTAATTTTTAATAAAGAGATTTCTGTAGAACCTATTGGAGCTAAAGTTTGCTATATACATTAGATAACAGTATTTATCACCACCAACCACCTCAACAATATACATGATGGCAGGCATAATACACTGTAATACAGAAGTACTGCAGTGTATTATATGAGCAATTAAGCTTATGCAAGTTTGAGACTCTGAATTCAGCGCACTGACGGCTTTCCCGGTATGTGCCCTGGGGCTGGAGATATCGGTGGTCTTAGTTTCACGGTTCACCGTCAGAAGGGCGTTCCTGACAGTCTAACAGCTCAGCGTCATCACTGGGCTGTAAGGAACGCCCCCTCTCTCTGTACTCGTCCATAGTCCTGTACTGTCAGAGGGGGCATTCGTTACTGCCCGGCGATAACGCTGAGCTGTGAGGAACGCCCCCCCCTCCCCAGTACAAGTCTATGAACGAGTACTGTCATGGAGGGCATTCCTCACAGCCCAGTTAGACTGTCAGAAACGCCCTTCTGACTGTGAACCGTGAAACTACGACCCCCGATATCTCAAGTCCCGGGGCACATACCGGGAAAGCCGGCACTGCGCTGAATTCAGCACGCTGTCGGCTTTCTAGTGGTATATAAAACCGCATATACATGAGGACGTGAAAGGTCCTCTTTAAAAGGAATATGTCACCAGAAAATAGCCTATTTTTTAATTAAGGATGTTTTCCATACTATAGATAATAACATGGAAAATTAAAAACAACATCACCAAAAATTCTTTAAAATATGTCTAATGCTAGGTTCACACCTGCGCCTTGGATTCCATTCTTTGGGAAACCTAACCCGCTTAAAAAGTGGTTACCCGTGGAAACCCGCGGACCCCATAGACTATAATGCAGACCTGCAGGACTTTTCTCTCCACATTTTCTAAGCGGGTTCGGGGACAGAAACCCAGAACGGAATACAGGTGCAGGTGAGAACCTAGCCTAATATAAAAATTTGATTTAAGCAATAGGTCATTTCCTGGCGACACCTTTACTTTAAGGGGTTAAACAGTCTGCCATCCCAAAGCATCTAATGTTCATAAAAAGACAACATTTTTTTTCCTATCACCATGGTTAATAGTTGATATATATGAGAGCTGCAAGTTGTTCTTGTTACAAAGGTAACCATCAGCAATGTACTAGAAAGAGTTAAAGACACAATCAATAGCTATGATATTATAGAAGCGCAAAGTATAATAAGGCGGCTTTAACATTACAATAATAGAAACGCATTGATGTAGAAATACATTACTCCTGTAGAATCAATACAGATCATGTTGTATATGAAATAAATCATTATTCAATGAGGAGCATAAATGTCAGAAAAATAGTTATTAAGAAAACAGCAGTGTCACAAATGTCTATTGATCATCTAGGCAATAAAATTGTCATACTGCAAGACATAGATATGCATTCCCTGCGGCTCTCTTCTATGGAGGGGCTCCGTCTGCTGCCATATTGTGCCTCCATACAGCACAGTATTATAGAGATGTTCTGCCCTACAGGCATTCAACGCATCATTGCATTGAGCATTTGGCCATAATATGATGTCCAATTGAGCATGCCATGCTTTTTTGACATGAAAAACCTTTACACTCTGTATGAAATTTGGGGTGTACAAAGGTACAGTAATTCCACTTTGCCTTCTATGGTTATTGGATTCTGGGGATTTTATATTTTTTTGTCTGCTGGTGTCTCATTTATTTTCTTTACCCAAGGTCTGTAACATAGAAGAAGTATAGATGAAAGGGTTAGTCCCTGCCTGTTATTGCTGCCAAGATTGAAATAAGTACATCTCATCCGAACCCTAGGACAAGACTTATAGAGAAACAGCCTAGCACAGATTTACAGCGTTACAGTTACAGTTATGTGCTGTGCTGTTTCTGTAGCTCCCATTCTCCTCTATGGGAGTAAGAGGAACAGCATAGAACAGCGACTTGGGAACAGTTATTCTCATCTGGGCAGTGATTTGCCGACATGAGAATATCCCTTTAAAAGATCACATGACAGTAAAACAAATGGCTAGAGTGGAGCCTCCCTGTTGTGCCTTGTCTGCAGTAGGTCAGAAGATCATTAAAACCCAACCCTTTACTAAGCTTCACGCCCTCAACTTAGCCACCGGCCCAAGATGGAGGAGATCAACAAGATCCTTGATACTTTTGGGATGCCACAGCTCTAATTGTATTGAAGAGCATAGTTGACAACATTTTTCAGTACAAATGTATTCAAAAATTGCATATGGTGCCATAATGTTTGTCAGCTGACAATGTACGTAATTGTAAAGGCACACAGTTGCAAATGCCTGGCCATACTGTATGTTAAGTAGAACCAGTCAGACTAAATCTGCAAAAGCAGTGTGGAGTTAGATTTAGGCTAAGGCCCCTTGAATTGGACTGCAGAAAAAGTGCCACAGGAAAAAACACGGCAGTAACGCATCGCAGTTTTTCCCGCAACGATATTCACAGAAAGTCCGCAGAGGTTTCCACTGTGGACTTTCTTCTTCAATTATACCTATAGAGAAACCGCCGGCGTTTTTGTAGGAACCACAACGGTTTTGGAAATCGCAGCGTGTCCACTGCTCATATTTTTCTGCAAGGTGTGATGGTGTTCCCTAGATTCCCATCCACCTTGCAGTGACTGTCAAACGCTGTTTCCACCATGGGCAAATTGCGACATTTACGCCACGTGGAGCTCCGGCCTTAGGCTGGATTCATACTAAGCAACTATTATACATCTATATTATATCGTCGTATGACAACCACACCTAATGACCCGAACTAGCAGCACCATTGGGATGTATGATGCTCTAATTTTAGGTCATTAGAACTGCCATCAGTACAGGATTTGCAGTGGTAATACCATTTAATATGGACATATTATGGCTGTGTGAATTTAGCCTTACAGTCAATGCAAACTGGCAAATGAAAGCCAGATTTACACACATATAAACTGGTGGTGCTTTTTCATCATTCAATAGTTCAATCTAGCATCTGACTCCAAGTCCGTGTCAAATCACTATTTAACCTAACAAATATAAAGAGGATGAATGTGAATTTATTCTGAATTCCACAGATTTGTGGCTTCAAATACATAGAACAGTCCTTTTAATAAGAAAATAAAAATGGTGCTAGTCTTCCAGACACTTAGTTCCTTTTCAATGGTAGGTATTAGTAAAAGTAAATTTGGACACTGCTTGTATGTTGATGAATATAAGGAAAATGTCTCATCTCCATGAGCTGCCAGACATCGGCTCTGTTTATATGATTCACCACAACTGCCAATATTAACTGAAGAAACCTCTTAAGGAATATAAGATGTAAATTTAGTAATGTGCAAATGTTTAAGGCAGTTGTGGGAAAATGCTGAAAAGTAAGATTTAAAATACAAGTGTTAATAGTTTATTCTTGTAATTTAGCAAAATGAAGTGAATGAACAAAATAGAAATCTAAATCATATCAATTTCTGGTGTGACCACCCTTTTGGAGGAGTCCTGGAAGTGATGATATGGTCCCCACAGAGCCCTGATCTCAACTTCATCCAGTCTGTCTGGGATTACATGAAGAGACAGAAGGATTTGAGTAAGACCACATCCACAGAAGATCTGTGCTTAGTTCTCCAAGATGTTTGGAACAACCTCCCTGCTGAATACCTTCAAAAACTGTCTGAAAGTGAATGGAGAAGAACTGAAGAAAGGCAAAGGGCAGAGGTCACACCAAATATTGATGAGATTTAGATTTCTCTTTTCCTTATTCATTTCATTTTGTTAACTAAATAACTGTCCGTTATTACTGTCCATTTTTTTCTGTGCATGCTCAGAAAGCATAAAACAAAAAAAAACGGACAGCATAAAAACTGATGCTCATGTGTCCATTAAATGGATCTGTTAAAAAAAAACGTACACATTAGCATCAGTTAGTGTCCGTTAATGTCTGTTATTATAGGTGTCCGTTTTTTGTTGTTTTTTTTAACGGACACTATCATAACGGATATCCACCCTAAGGAGACATGCTTTAGTTTGGTCCATTTTGTGGACCATGGATGCCCATTAAAGTCTATGGACAACACATGGATACCATCTGTGTGCTGTGTGTTTTTCAGGGACTCAGAGACCTACAAAAGTATTGGATATTGAAATTAAAAGTCAGTGAAAAACAGATCAACCACTAATAGCACACAACTCTAAAATAAGCAGGATCATGTGCTGTCTGAGATTAACATGGACATCACACGTCTGCTAAAATTGTGTGAATGAGGTCTTATAGCATATTTCATAAAATGAACTCTGTGTAGGTAAAAAATTAGAGAAGTTTTTGCTTTTTCTAACCCGATGTGTTGATATTCCAGTCTGTTCCTTTAAGACATCTTTTCTTGCAGTCTGTCTTCACAATGCCGCCATGTATTTTTATCTGAGCTCTGGAGGCTTTGCTGCTGTTTGTATCATTCTAATTTATAGAGAATATAAAGAATCTCACAATTGAGCATAACAAACAATGTAATTTCAGGACAGCAAAGTCGCGGCGGATAAGGCGAGCGAAACAATGCGCTGATGGCGGAAATACAGAGTATAAAACAACTTAAACTCTGTCAGTTATTTACAGTACGGTTCTCTTTTGAGCCTTTAAAGGGCACTTCAGTTCTTCATCTCCGCTATTGTTTTACAGCACAATAGGGTCTAATTTGCAAATTAAAATGTGATGGATGGTGGAACAGTAGGATGTAAGATAGAAAAAGAAGGTTCTGCGATTTACCGACAGATCCAGGCAAGTTAACAAAAGCCTTGTTTGACAGAAGCCTGTCAGAGGAATGAGGTGATAATGATACTTGTCAGTGAGATGGCCGGGCAGGGTACCCGTCACTGGGAATCAGAAACTTAACACCACCAGTGCTGGAGCTAGAATGATCGCGCTTAATGTTTAGTAAATCCACTTCCATCCCCAGGCCAAGAAAATGAACAAACGCCTTTGAGGAGGAAACTGTTGTTTTATATGTCCGGCCCTAGATCACAAAACACAAAGCAAAGATGAATCAAGCAGATTCATAGTGACAGAAGGGAATGAAGGTTACATAACACCATCCTCCGCACTATTTGGAGAGTGACAGAAAATAATTCCAGCTCCATTTCTTATGCATGAAGTAGAAAAATATATTCAAAGTAAAGGCAGATGAATCAAATTGTAAGTGATGTCATGTAACGCTCCAGCTTGTTCCTGTTGTATGACAATATTGTTAAAATAGACCTATCACCTACACACATGGAGGCGTCCGTCCACACTGGGAAGCAGATTCATCGCTGAGGCTAATATTCAGGAGGTTGTAGGAACTGAAATCATGGAGATTGTATCACATCATCACATCCTCGGGAACGTAAGTTCAGCTTTACCATATACAGGTGGCAGGTGCAAATGTAAAGAACAGTAGATATACATTCAGACTATATATATATATATATATATATATATACATATATATAAATCCAAGCATCTACTCTCACTTCTAGTGGATTACATTCACAGCATACATTTATACACTGGTGAACGCTCCTGCTGTATACAAGCTATGTGTCTGTAGCATGCTGTTAGCATTTGTTTGCTCAGTATAGGTTAGCATTCAACTATATCAGAAATCACAGTGGATTATACATACTTACAATACAAAGGCAATACAAAGGCGCCATGCAAAAAATCTTATAATGTACAGGATAGGATTTTTCTTTACTATGGAAGTCAATTACAGACATATACAACAGTATATAATATATGGCATACACAAACTCTCAATCTGCTAAAGACTGTGGAGAAGAGTGGACTGTCAAGCTTTAGTGCTGTTAAATGAGGCCATGCACAGTAGATAGCTGCTGTGCTCCCACTCCGTACACATGTATACTGGGGGGAATTTAGTAACTGGTCTACAACAGTTTTCTGGCATAGGTTACTATAATATGGCCATTTTATGAGGACCACATTGCTGGCTCTGTGCCCTGCTCATCACTTTTTACAAATGTGGGCAAACAGGGTGGAGACCAAGGTGATCCAAAGCAAGAATGCCTCAATACAACAAATTAATTATAACTCACAACAGAAAACTGGCATGAGTTATACCTTAAATCTACGCCTATCCGTGGCTGACATAGATGAGAGCCTTTTAATTATGCAGCACATTTCACCCTAGTGGGGGAATTAGCAAAGACTGGCATAGGAAATGCCAGTCTCAATAAATTAGAACCACGGTTTCAAATGGGGAGGGGTGTAATAAGCAGCTGCAAGATGTATCAAAAGACCCCAGAGTATAATAATTGTTCATGGGTGGTCCACAATGGGGTATAATACTGTGTGCAGGAGCCACTATGCAGCATAATACTGTGTGCAGGGGCCACTATGGAGCATAATACTGTGTGCAGGGGCCACTATGGAGCATAATACTGTGTGCAGGGGCCACTATGGGGCATAATACTGTTTGCAGGGGCCACTATGGGGCATAATACTGTGTGCAGGGGCCACTTTGGCACATAATAGTGTGTGCAGGAACGCAGTTTTTTTGGGGGGGGGGGGTTTGGAGGGGGCGGTCCGGGGGGGCTGAGGGCGGCGGTTCGGCGGAGGGGGCCATGTCAAATGTTCGCCTTGGGGCCCAGCCATTCCTAGTTACGCCACTGTATGGCTACCTTAAGATTCTCTTTCTCTCTGCTCGAATAAATATTATTTCCATTAAGAATTAAATACTAGGTGTGTATTATTGAAATAAGCCTCATTTATCACTAGGAAATATTTGATATGTGGTAAAGGATACAATATCAATAACTTCCAAATATGTATTTGGCCCAATATACTGTAAAACATACCCGTTGGGCAAAAATCAGTTTAGTGTGGCCTCTATCAGCAGTGCCCTTCCAATGTACTACTTGTACTGTCTGTAAAGTATTGTCGAATTTGCAAAAAAGTATACATTTCAATGTTCAGAAAAATTCAAACGAAGGTAAAAATACCTTATTACTGCTGTGATCAGGCTACAATGAAATGGATATAGAAATTACATCAAATTTATGCTTAATCTACTTAAGCAGCAACTTCATTCTACCCTGCCATAACAGGAGGATTTAATAATCTACTCAGAAGAAGAACAAAGAGAAGTCAGGATCCTACATAACGCCACATACCAAAGTAAATAAGCAGCAACATGGCCAAGTAAACTCCAGATGGTGTCTCAACTTACAGAGGAGCAGTGTTATTCCAAAAATGTGAAATTAACATTGTAGGACAGTATGAGATACATGACAGCAATTAGACTTATAACAACCAATAAACGGGCAACAAGACATAAAGTATATATAGAAAAATCCCTCCCTATCTGTCCCATATGGGGTTTTTTTGTATTAAAATGGCTTTCTCTTTGCCACTACCTCATAAAAATGCTACTGGGATAGAATACAGAGAGGACATGTCTCACAGAACCTCTACCATTTTGGACATCTGAGGGTCTCCAACACTTACTCTTTCTACCTAAGTCAAAATCACAATTTAATCGGTAGAACTGGTGACTATGAGGGTGTAGGGGAGCCTTCAGTCCTTTACCCTGCCATTCATCTTGTAAGCTGGGGACTAATCGTAGCTTGGATCCTCTTTCCATGCAAGCCTAATAATAGTCACTATTTATGTGGGTTTACACTATTTATGTCCAGAAATCCCATCTAGCCAGTAGAGGTGAAGAGTTGATCAGGCCTAAATGTGTCTCTCTTAAGACTTTAGTGGAGGTGTCCAAATGCATGCGTGAACTCCACTTCTATATCTGTTGTGATAGCCTGGGTCCCAAAAATGGAATAGGGTCTACTACCAAATGTTTTTGCCCAGGGGCCTAAAGTTATCCACCAAGCACTATATGACTATATGACCATCTCAGCCATGCAAACCTATAATTCCTTCACAATTGCTATGGATGGCCTCCTCCCCACAAGACTGATTTTACATTAGGCAGAATTACATGCCATATACTGTCTATTTTTAATGATGACTTCAAAGGAAAGTTTGTTTTTTAAATGTATTTATTAAAACCAGATAGGGAAATATATCACTTTTTCTAATCTGTTTTTAGTTTCTGAGTGTAGATTTTTGTATTCTAGGTTCTGTACATGATTATGGGGCTGCCATCTTTCCTGAGCTTCTCCTCTGTTCTGTCAACAGAAATTAGTGATATTCTTTACAGCAATCTCAAGACAATAGACAGCAAGAGTCTGGAGCTGACTCATTGTGGTCTATGGACAAGTTCTCTAGATATGCTCTGTGCAGAGAGGGGGAATAGATAAACTGTGACATCATTTATAAAATCCTGTATGTGATGTAAATGAGTTCACTGCTGCAAACAAAACCCCTACAGAATTAGCAAGTGTCAGTCTATTATTAGGCTTAGTGACCAGAGTTAATATTACATGATTTAGCAAACAGAGTGAAAATTGAGTGATTTAGTGCCTCTTTGAAATATAAATAGTGACAGGGAAATGTAAAAAATATTCTTTAAATATATGTTTAACATATAAACTTGGTTTTAAAAATAGGTCATTTTCAGTCACACATTCCCTTTAAGTGTTCTCCAATGGATATGTGACTGTAAAGAGTTGCAGTATATATTGGTATTTTATCAATAAATGTTCTTATTATTATCATCATTTTGAAAAGTTTCGTATTTGGGTTTGCCCACTAAACTCTTCCATCATTTGTTATTACATCATGCTTTCAGTAGGATACAAGTGAAGATTCCTTGATGATTGCTTCTACAGTAAATCACTTTATGGCGCCCTTGATATTTTTTGTCAGAGACAACGACTTTCACAAACACTTTCCTAGGACAGTCGTCCTCTTATTTTAGCAATCTCAGATGTTCTGTCCATTTCATTGCTGCCTGTGCTTGTTATTATTGGTACATAAAGCATAACACAACACCCATAAATCAGAACAAAATCCTTGATTACAACATCCTTGATATGTCAAAAAAAACATCAAACTTCTGGCAAATTTTACCCTGTAACCTTAGTTACTGAATCATTTTAGTTGAAATGGAAATGTTTGTTATAATGTTCTATAGTATTTTACTTTTTACTTTTTCTTTGAATTTTGAACCTCCGTAATCCAGATAAAAACTTGTAACAAATGAACAAAGTCATATCAAAATCCGACTAAATAAAATGGAGTATACTCACAATCCTAGCATAGATATACAGTCATGGCCAAAAGTTTTGAGAATAATACAAATATTAATTTTTACAAAGTCTACTGCTTCAGTTTTTCTAATGGCAATTTGCATATACTCCAGAATGTTATAAAGAGTGATCAGCTTAACAGCAATTACTTGCAAAGTCAATATTTGCCTAGAAAATGAACTTTATCCCCCAAAACACATTTCAACATCATTGCAGCCCTGCCTTAAAAGGACCACCTAACATCGTTTCAGTGATTGCTCCATTAACACAGGTGTGGGTGTTGATGAGGACAGGGCTGGAGATCAATCTGTCATGATTAAGTAAGAATGACACCACTGGACACTTTAAAAGGAGGCTGGTGCTTGCCATCATTGTTTCTCTTCTGTTAACCATGGTTATCTCTAAAGAAACACGTGCAGTCATCATTGCACTGCACAAAAATGGCCTAACTGGGAAGAGTATTGCAGCTAGAAAGATTGCACCTCAGTCAACAATCTATCGCATCATCAAGAACTTCAAGGAGAGAGGTTCCATTGGTGCCAAAAATGCTCTAGGGCGCCCAAGAAAGACCAGCAAGCGGCAGGACCGTCTCTTAAAAGTGTTTCAGCTGCGGGATCGGGCTACCAGCAGTGCAGAGCTTGCTGAGGAATGGCAGCAGGCAAGTGTGAGTGCATCTGCACGCACTGTGAGGCGGAGACTCTTGGAGCAAGGCCTGGTCTCAAGGAGGGCAGCAAAGAAGCCACTTCTCTCCAGAAAAAACATCAGGGACAGACTGATATCCTGCAAAAGGTACAGGGAGTGGACTGCTGAGGACTGGGGTAAAGTCATTTTCTCTGATGAATCCCCTTTTCGATTGTTTGGAACATCTGGAAAACAGCTTATGCGGAGAAGAAGAGGTGAGCGCTACCACCAGTCTTGTCTCATGCCAACTGTAAAGCATCCTGAAACCATTCATGTGTGGGGTTGCTTCTCAGCCAAGGGAATCGGCTCTCTCACAGTCTTGCCTAAAAACACAGCCATGAATAAAGAATGGTACCAGAATGTCCTCCAAGAGCAACTTCTCCCAACCGTCCAAGAGCAGTTTGGCACTCAACAATGCCTTTTCCAGCATGATGGAGCACCTTGCCATAAAGCAAAGGTGATAACTAAATGGCTCAGGGAACAAAACATAGAGATTTTGGGTCCATGGCCTGGAAACTCCCCAGATCTTAATCCCATTGAGAACTTGTGGTCAATCATCAAGAGACGGGTGGACAAACAAAAACCAACAAATTCAGACAAAATGAAAGCATTGATTCT
Organism: Leptodactylus fallax; assembly: GCA_947044405.1. Taxonomy (NCBI): domain Eukaryota; kingdom Metazoa; phylum Chordata; class Amphibia; order Anura; family Leptodactylidae; genus Leptodactylus; species Leptodactylus fallax. The sequence continues at coordinate 7,674,750 of CAMRHE010000062.1, forward strand.
GCAAGAATGGACTGCTATCAGTCAGGATTTGGTCCAGAAGTTGATTGAGAGCATGCCAGGGAGAATTGCAGAGGTCCTGAAGAAGAAGGGTCAACACTGCAAATATTGACTTGCTGCATTAACTCATTCTAAGTGTCAATATAAGCTTCTGGTACTCATAATATAAATGCAATTATATTTCTGTATGTGATAAAAACATCTGACAAACACACATAAAAACCAGAGGGCAGCAGATCATGTGAAAATATAATATTTGTGTCATTCTCAAAACTTTTGGCCATGACTGTACAAAAATCGCTGATTTTATATTGAAAATCTGATATTACAATTTTTCTGTACTGTATTTTATGTATCCATTGGATACTTTTGATATTAATAATTGAATCTTTACTACATAAAACAGATTATAATTTATAGAATTTACAGAAGACAGTGGCATGCCATTACTAGAGGACCAGGATAGGCAGAAAAAAATATGTGTGAATTACGTGGCCTGAAGGACTGGTATATCATTTTTGGTGCTTTAAGTCTTGTACTACCCATTAAGAACCTGCACTAGGCATAGCACAATGTTTTAGTTTTTCCTGAATTATTATTTAATGTATGAAAATAGAGTAGCCACATTGTCACATAATATGAATCATACCAAAAACTTAATCTCTTTGTATTGACGTTTTTCCAGCAAAGGATGCTAGATTTCAGCTCCGGAGATTGGAGAGCTACGAAGGCAGCTCTGGGTTACAATACAAGCTGTAACTCAGGATCAGTAAAAGATCACTAGTCAAATTTTATGTACATTTATTTGATATGCAAACTGTACAGTGGTGTTGAATGCTAGAAATATTTTATATAAAGTCTGGCGTTTGTGAATGTAGCATTAGCAATAAACAAATTAAAATTGCTATTGCCTATTGACAACGGCTTAATATAGTAGCTATTTGTTACAGTTTTTATTTTATAATTTCAAGAAAGCGCAAATTTTATTATATTTCAGTGTAAAGCAAAATAGTACTACTCTTAGCTGTAAATGGTATACAAGAGTCTAACATTTTCTCACTAGTCCTCCAGTCCTCTGCCTTTATTCCTGTATGTTTCCAGCGTTCCAATGTTCTACTCTCCAATCTCAACTTTTTTCTATTAGTACTGTATATGTAGCACAAGCTTTAAACTCACGTTAGATCCTGTGTACAAACACGTTGTATTTTTGCCACTAGTAAGAGGTATATTTTATTCAAGAGAAAGTGGCGGCACAGGACTCAGTATACGCCTTGTTTGGACTCCAAGTCTCGACAAAGGCTTTTTAAAAAGTAAGATCTCAGACAAATACTTTTTCACTTTTTAGGAAACACTTCAGGAACTTGATTTGAAAACACTGAAATTTATACAAAATGTTGTGCCGAAAAGCCTTTCACTCCAAAATCGTGAGAAAGAAGCAATAAGCGTAGACGAAACAACAGTGGGCCTCCCAATTTGTCACTCCCACAACTTAGTACGCTGACACGGTTGACCTAATGATATCATACGACATATGGCCGATCTGGCAAGACTGCAAGAATAGGTACATTATTGCATTATTGTCATAGCATGAATGTGTTCAGAATCTACGCTAGAACAAACCCCCAAAAAGTAATTGAACGAAAGGAGGGGGATATCATTGTTGAAACGCAGCAAGCCGAGGAAGTAATGAGAAAGAGAACACTGGTGCCAGACCATACAAAGCGCCAATGCCAAACTAGATTGACAATGCGCGGGCGGTTTTGATGCTTCAGGGCCTCATGGCTGATGTGTGTGCCATTAGTGTCACTGTTGTGATAAATGACTTTCAGATAATTCCTATTATTGTATATCTCTGAATCCACTTTTTCTCAGCTATACAGATGTCTTCAGAATTTTTTTTTCTGTTAATTTACCACATCACTTCCAGCTGGAGAGGGTATCTACCCACACATCCCCATTGTGAATGAGGTCTTCAGTGAGGTGCCATTCACTGGAGCACTCCGGTCAAGACTTTAATTACACTAATGCAACTACTCAAACACTGGTGCCTTCACTTCTAACTTCTCATTGAGAGATTTGCTTATTCTCAAGGGTGAATTTCATCCGATCAAAAAAAAAAAAAAAAAATCCAAAGAGTCTCGTGCATAGCAAAAATAGTTTGGTTTCATTGTTTAGAAAACCATCAAATTTCTGAATTCATGGAAGGACAATAAAGAAAGAAATCCAGTAATTTAATGTTCTCCGTAACAAGATTCAGATGTGTCATGTGATGTGTGCCGTAACCACAATGAAGAAGTCTAATTACGGGACATCTTTGGAAATGTTTACTCTCGTGAAGAGCATGTCTCTAAACAAGAACAGATACAAGTCTACAAAAAGTAACAGACAGTACTCTGAATTTTGCCAGTGGTCAGTAACCTGAATGATAGATTTGTTGGAGAAGTATTGTGCACACTCTGAATCATTGCCCGAGTAAAGAAAAGCCTAGTTATGACATGGAAGCAAAGCAACTGTCCATGTATATATTCTTCTGAAGGTTACACCTCTACTGATTTGTAGATATTTCAATAAAACAGAATTCTTACAATTATGAATATTATATCCATGGTGAGCCTGGACTAGCTATATTTACAATATAATGCTAAAGTGGTAGTTATATCTATAGAAAATCAAAAAGTTGAGTGTATAGTTGCAAGAGCGGTTCTGGTGATACAATTGATGTCTCAACAAGATGGAAAGAATTGAGTCTCAGGCTCTGCGCACACTACATTCAAGCCTTACATTTGGAATGCTCCTGGCATAAGGCTCAGTTCACCTGATGGAGGGGAAAAGGATGTTATTTTGATCTCTGTTGGCATTGTACGCACTTCCATATGTTTTATTAACTGTATAGGAAGGTGCAGCAAATATTTTTTTTAACAATGGGACTTTATGGATAACATATGTCTTATTGCCGCAGTCTGCCTACACAGTGGCATATTCTGGAGCCTTCTGTCATTGATATATGCTAAGAAATCTTCCCTATACATACCACCAATAAAAAACTCAGATGCAGCCTGCACAGATCCTATGAGATAACACTATATACAGTACAGACCAAAAGTTTGGACACACCTTCTCATTCCAAGAGTTTTCTGTATTTTCATGACTATAAAAATTGTAGATTCACACTGAAGGCATCAAAACTATGAATTAACACATGTGGAATTATATACTTAACAAAAAAGTGTGAAACAACTGAAAATATGTCTTATATTCTAGGTTCTTCTAAGTAGCCACCTTTTGCTTTGATTACTGCTTTGCACACTCTTGGCATTCTCTTGATGAGCTTCAAGAGGTAGTCACCTGAAATGGTTTTCACTTCACAGGTGTGCCCTGTCAGGTTTAATAAGTGGGATTTCTTGCCTTATAAATGGGGTTGGGACCATCAGTTGTTTTGTTTAGAAGTCAGGTGGATACACAGCTGATAGTCCTACTGAATGGCTAAGTAACAGCTAACAGCTAAGTAAAAAAAAAACGAGTGGCCATCATTACTTTAAGAAATGAAGGTCAGTCAGTCCAAAAAATTGGGAAAACTTTGAAAGTGTCCCCAAGTGCAGTGGCCAAAACCATCAAGCGCTACAAAGAAACTGGCTCACATGAGGACCGCCCCAGGAAAGGAAGACCAAGAGTCACCTCTGCTGCGAAGGATAAGTTCATCCGAGTCACCAGCCTCAGAAATCGCAGGTTAACAGCAGCTCAGATTAGAGACCAGGTCAATGCCACACAGAGTTCTAGCAGCAGACACATCTCTACAACAACTGTTAAGAGGAGACTGTGTACAGCAGGCCTTCATGGTAAAATAGCTGCTAGGAAACCACTGCTAAGGACAGGCAACAAGCAGAAGAGACTTGTTTGGGCCAAAGAACACAAGGAATGGACATTAGACTTGTGGAAATCTGTGCTTTGGTCTGATGAGTCCAAATTTGAGCTCTTTGGTTCCAACCACCGTGTCTTTGTGCGACGCAGAAAAGGTGAATGAATGGACTCTACATGCCTGGTTCCCACCGTGAAGCATGGAGGAGGAGGTGTGATGGTGTGGGGGTGCTTTGCTGGTGACACTGTTGGGGATTTATTCAAAATTGAAGGAATACTGAACCAGCATGGTTACCACAGCATCTTGCAGCGGCATGCTATTCCATCCGGTTTGCGTTTAGTTGGACCATCATTTATTTTTCAACAGGACAATAACCCCAAACACACCTCCAGACTGTGTAAGGGCTATTTGACAAAGAAGGAGAGTGATGGGGTGCTACGCCAGATGACCTGGCCTCCACAGTCACCAGACCTGAACCCAATCGAGATGGTTTGGGGTGAGCTGGACCGCAGAGTGAAGGCAAAAGGGCCAACAAGTGCTAAGCATCTCTGGGAACTCCTTCAAAACTGTTGGAAGACCATTTCAGGTAACTACCTCTTGAAGCTCATCAAGAGAATGCCAAGAGTGTGCAAAGCAGTAATCAAAGCAAAAGGTGGCTACTTTGAAGAACCTAGAATATAAGACATATTTTCAGTTGTTTCACACTTTTTTGTTAAGTATATAATTCCACATGTGTTAATTAATAGTTTTGACGCCTTCAGTGTGAATCTACAATTTTTATAGTCATGAAAATACAGAAAACTCTTGGAATGAGAAGGTGTGTCCAAACATTTGGTCTGTACTGTACACACGTGGACAAAATTGTGGGTACCCCTCATTTAATGAAAGAAAAACCCACACTGGTCACAGAAATAACTTAAAAAAGCCAGACTGGAATTTGCCAAACTACATGTTGACAAGCCACAAAGTTTCTGGGAGAATGTCCTATGGGCAGATGAGACAAAAATCGACATTTTTGGCAAGGCACATCAGCTCTATGTTCACAGACGGAAAAAATGAAGCATATCTTGAAAAGAACACTGTCCCTACTGTGAAACATGGAGGAGGCTCTGTTTTGTTCGGGGGCTGCTTTGCTGCATCTGGCACAGGGTACAATGAAATCTCAAGACTATCAAGGGATTCTAGAGAGAAATGTGCTACCCAGTGTCAGAAAGCTCGGTCTCAGTCGCAGGTCATGGGTCTTGCAACAGGATAATGACCCAAAACACACAGTTAAAAACACCCAAGAATGGCTAAGAGGAAAACATTGGACTATTCTGAAGTGGCCTTCTATGAGCCCTGACCTAAATCCTATTGAGAATCTTTGGAAGGAGCTGAACCATGCCGTCTGGAAAAGGCACCCTTCAAACCCGAGACAACTGGAGCAGTTTGCTCAGGAGGAGTGGCCAAAATACCTGTTGAGAGGTGCAGAAGTCTCATTGACAGTTACAGGAATCGTTTGATTGCAGGGATTGCCTCAAATGGTTGTGCAACAAAATATTAAGTTAAGGGAACCATCATTTCTGTCCAGGCCTGTTTCAATGAGTTTTCTTTTATTAAAAATTCTGTTGAAGCATGGTTGAAAAGCAATGTCTGACTTTCATTTGTTCATTTTCATAGAATTTTTATATATGATTACTTTTGTCAGATTCAAGTTATTTCTGTTACCATTGTGGGTTTTTCTTTCATTAAACGAGGGGTACCAACAATTTTGTCCATGTGTGTATATTATATATATTACATTATTTCATTGACTACACATATCGTGAAATTGACTTTCAGCTCTAGTTATAGTTATACCTACAATGTTTGCGTGTTGAACTGGTATGGGACATCTAGGATTTACACTGGGGACATTCTCCAATGTAGAGAGCCTAGTGTTATATTATGCAGTAAAATTCAACTGTAGAAATATATTAATCTTCGTTTTAGTCTTGTAATAAAAATGTATGTCCACAGATGTATGTCCTGTGCCCGAGTGTAAAATCTGTAACAGGGACCTCAACTATTACACATCATTTATAGAACTGCTCTCCATATATGCCTTAGGATCCCAGTTTGACTGCAAGCACTGCAGCTTTATAGTTATGCCCTTGTATATGTTCTGGTAAGTTATATATATGCTGGTTATGATGATGTATGTTCTGGTAAGTTATACATGTGCTAGTTATGATGGCATTTGCACTGGTAAGTTATATGTGTGCTGGTTATGATGGTATATGCACTGGTAAGTTATACATGTGCTGGTTATGATGGTGTATGCACTGGTAAGTTATATGTGTGCTGGTTATGATGATATGTGCACTGGTAAGTTATATGTGTGCTGGTTATGATGGTATGTGCACTGGTAAGTTATACATGTGCTAGTTATGATGGCATTAGCACTGGTAAGTTATATGTGTGCTGGTTATGATGGTAAGTGCACTGGTAAGTTATACATGTGCTGGTTATGATGGTGTATGCACTGGTAAGTTATATGTGTGCTGGTTATGATGGTATGTGCACTGGTAAGTTATACATGTGCTGATTATGATGGTAAGTACACTGGTAAGTTATACATGTGCTGGTTATGATGGTATGTGCACTGGTAAGTTATACATGTGCTGGTTATGATGGTATGTGCACTGGTAAGTTATACATGTGCTAGTTATGATGGCATTTGCACTGGTAAGTTATATGTGTGCTGGTTATGATGGTGAGTGCACTGGTAAGTTATATGTGTGCTGGTTATGATGGTAAGTGCACTGGTAAGTTATATGTGTGCTGGTTATGATGGTAAGTGCACTGGTAAGTTATACATGTGCTGGTTATGATGGTAAGTACTCTGGTAAGTTATACATGTGCTGGTTATGATGGTAAGTACACTGGTAAGTTATACATGTGCTGGTTATGATGGTAAGTACTCTGGTAAGTTATACATGTGCTGGTTATGATGGTAAGTACACTGGTAAGTTATACATGTGCTGGTTATGATGGCGTATGCACTGGTAAGTGATACATGTGCTGGTTATGATGGTAAGTACACTGGTAAGTTATACATGTGCTGGTTATGATGGTATGTGCACTGGTAAGTTATACATGTGCTGGTTATGATGGTAAGTGCAGTGGTAAGTTATACATGTGCTGGTTATGATGGTATATGCACTGGTAAGTTATACATGTGCTGGTTATGATGGTATGTGCACTGGTAAGTTATACATGTGCTGGTTATGATGGTATATGCACTGGTAAGTTATACATGTTCTGGTTATGATGGTATATGCACTGGTAAGTTATACATGTGCTGGTTATGATGGTATGTGCACTGGTAAGTTATACATGTGCTGGTTATGATGGTATATGCACTGGTAAGTTATACATGTGCTGGTTATGATGGTGTATGCACTGGTAAGTTATACATGTGCTGGTTATGATGGTATGTGCACTGGTAAGTTATACATGTGCTGGTTATGATGGTAAGTACACTGGTAAGTTATACATGTGCTGGTTATGATGGTAAGTACTCTGGTAAGTTATACATGTGCTGGTTATGATGGTAAGTACGCTGGTAAGTTATACATGTGCTGGTTATGATGGTAAGTACTCTGGTAAGTTATACATGTGCTGGTTATGATGGTATGTGCACTGGTAAGTTATACATGTGCTGGTTATGATGGTAAGTACACTGGTAAGTTATACATGTGCTGGTTATGATGGTAAGTACTCTGGTAAGTTATACATGTGCTGGTTATGATGGTAAGTACTCTGGTAAGTTATACATGTGCTGGTTATGATGGTAAGTGCACTGGTAAGTTATACATGTGCTGGTTATGATGGTAAGTACACTGGTAAGTTATACATGTGCTGGTTATGATGGTATGTGCACTGGTAAGTTATACATGTGCTGGTTATGATGGTGTATGCACTGGTAAGTTATACATGTGCTGGTTATGATGGTAAGTACTCTGGTAAGTTATACATGTGCTGGTTATGATGGTAAGTACACTGGTAAGTTATACATGTGCTGGTTATGATGGTAAGTACGCTGGTAAGTTATACATGTGCTGGTTATGATGGTGTATGCACTGGTAATTTATACAAGTGCTTGTTATGATTGTACATCCACTGATAACTCATATGTAAGGTTTTTTTTTGATTGTATGTGCAAGTAAATTTTCCATATTAATCTTGTACCCTCTAATAAAAGGCAGAGCTGTCTTGTATAACAACCAATGAGATTTTGTTGGCTACAACCTATGTTCACATATTTACTAGTTAGGACTCTGTCTTCTATATCTTATATGTTTACTTCCTGAGTTTATTGATGCCAGGCTTTTATTAATACCATTCAGTTGTAATACTGTGTTTTTTTTATAATAGTTGACTTGGCGTATTGTGGATGTACTTGCCCTGTGAATGGCCTACATCCTGTGCTGGGAATCTGTGCAATTTCACAGGAAAGACATTGGATAAATTCTTAAGAAGCCAAATTGGAGATGCTTTTTTGTTGTGGTTGTGTTCTCCAACCCTCTGCCCTGACGCCTACTCATGTCATTCTACCTTACTTCTCTCCCCTCACACAAAGACCTCTGTGGAGAAAGAAGGCACTCTCCCACCTTCCAATGGTGCCTCCCTGCTGAAAGGTCCATGACACAAAAGGCTGCAAGGCACAAGTGCCATTGGTCCATTGAGTACATCCACCCACCTCCTTCTCCACTGCTAAAAGCTTTATTGTAAGCAGCCAATATGAATAGATCCTATTGATCTAACCATGGCAATCGTGAGGAAAAAGCAGTAGAAGCAAGCTGGCAAAATGATAGCTCGGCAAAAATTATCAGTTCTATGAAAAACCAAGTGTTCATTATGACCCATTTATTTTGTGTAAATATTTTATACATGTAAATGATTTTCTAGTACGCCTACACTGAATGGTCATTTTATTAGAGACACCCATCTTGCTCATGTTGGACCTCCTTTGGCCTTCAGAACCAAAGCAATTTGTCATGACATACGCAGTTATCAAAGGGCCCAGGGTGTGCCAAAAAAAACTGTTACTAAACACCATCACACCACCTCCACCAGCCTGAGCTGTTGGCACCTGACAGGAAGATTTTTCGACTCATGGTGCTTGTGCCAAATTTTGACCCTTCCATCAACATGGTGCAACAGAAATCTGGATTCATCTGACCAAGTGATGTTTTCCAATGCTCAGTGATACAATCTTTGCATTGGTAGTGTGTTGTTATGGTCCATATAGCCCATGTTAGTTGGAGCACCTACATTTCATGGAGCTGCAATCTGCTTGATTGAGCTATAATAGTGAAGTTTGGCCACTATACAATGCACAGAGTTATCTGTTTCCAACTCTGTACACTATATAGTAGCACACCCAGCAGCAGTGCTGAACCTGGACTATTGTGCGGGCCAATAGGCCATCAAAAATGAGATCTTGGAGAAAACTCCTTTAACCACTATTTTCTGAAAAGCTTAATTCAAGTACCTTCTCAAGTTTGTTGTTGCTATTTAAAAGACTTGGCTTTACTTATTGTTTCATAAATATCACACATATATTGCGTTCCTCCACAATATTGGGTCCTTCCAATTTTCTGGAAATGAACACAATGAGTTAGCAATCCATGACATGTGGTGCTGTTGCCAGTAACCTGCTCAGATGACAAATCCTTCCACAAAACAATGGACTCAATCCAGGAAATTGACACTATTTCACAGTGACATCTGGAGTTTTTCTGCTGTGAATGAGCATATCATGCCACAGGTATCACATTCACATTAATGGAAGACTATTGGGACCTCCTCAATCTGCACCACTTACTAACAACATCTGAAGAGCCATATGAAAAACAAGGAAATATATCCTAGATTTAATAATTTATTTACCACCCATAATTGTTTCTAGAATAGAGCTGACAAGTTTCTGTCACAAGCCGCAGATGTTCTGTGGGAATCCCAAGAGAAAAGTTAATAAATATTTTTTTGTAAGCATGTCAATTCAGTTCCTTAAAAACGATTGCGTATAACCAAGTCCCCAATTCCCAGGATGATTTGTATATGTGATATATATTATATACTGTATTTAGATTCTGTGCAATTATTTTCTCAAGCTTGGGTAGCAGTCAGAAAATAGAGTGCCTGTGTTGTGCATAGGGTGAGCAAGTAAGCGGAGTAAACTGTTGCTGGACATCTCTAGTGCCAGCATATCTTCCCTAAGAATGAAAGAATCTGGCATACTGAAAGGAAATAGCCATATCATTCCTTTGCCTAAAATCTACCATCAGGGTGGAGTCAGGAGGCTGCATACACAACAGATGGTTGGTAGGTCACTGGCTTCAGCCAACATTAATGGTATGTGTTTGGCCTGTTAAGACAGTGGTATTTTACCAGTTGAATAATTACAGTCATTGACAAAAAAAAATAACTCACCCATTACATGTCCTGCCATTGACAGCCAGCCACTGTCACCTTCATTTGTAGTGGTGTTGGGAAGAAGAAAGCTGGACTGCTACAAACTGGAATAATATCATCCTTAGCAATGAATCTAGGTTCTATTTTCAGGTTTGAGTATGGAGGTCTTGTGGTGAACACTTCAATCCTGCCTTTGCTGTGAAGTGAAACACTGCCCCAACTGCTGGTGTGATAATCTGGTGGGCCAGTTGGTTACCTCTAGTAGTGATACAAGGGACAGTAACAGCTTAGTTATTTATGCAGGACATCCTGCAGCCACATGTGTTGCCTTATGGCAGGATTTCCAATTGGCATTTTTCAGCAGGATAATGCTCGCCCACACACAGCGAGGGTTTCCCAGAAATGTCTCTGCCAGATTGTACCACTTCCTTGGTTGCCTTGTCACCAGATCTATTGCCAATCAAGCATTTATGGGGCCAGCTGGGATGCCAACTTCAGCAACATATGAGTGGGCAGGATGTACAGGCCCCGCTGCAACATCTGTGAGCTAATGTGCCACAGCATACCCTATAAAACCTGTATTTCTTCATACCCAATCGTATCTGATCTTGTATCCAAGTGTATCTCATCTTCTGTACAGTTTTCAATAAACGTATCCTTTTTCTCAAATATTGTCATCCATTACATATAGCATCATCACATTCACATGGAATGTTTCATTCGATTTGAACAACACCTTGGTGCATTTTTTTTTATCAATGAGTTTATATTCAGAAGAAAGAAATGGTATCTGAGTGACTTTCAAATTTTGGTGCCAGCCAAGGTGGTTTGAACGTTTCATATACTGCTGATCTTCTATGATTTTCAATTTTCCCAAATAAACTTATTTGCTCTAATATTGTAATAGCTTATATATATTATTATTACATTTACACATAGAAGGTTTCATTCCATTTCAACAACTCCTTCTTGGTGTGTAATTTTTTTTGTCAATGAGTGTATTTATCCCCATATATCCAGCATTAGAAGTATACAGCAGAACATTTTTTATGTATGATTGTTGATATAAGAACTGACAGATATTTATGTATGTGATCTACTTTATTCCATATTTTGTAGTAGGAATATATTACAGCAAGTTGCTACAATATACAATCCATGGAATAAAATACAGACCTATCATGTCTGATTCAAGGAGAAATTCCTACCATCCAAACATATGATACGCTTATTTTTTAAAACTATTGCAGAGGGAGGACTTGCCCATGATAGATCTGTGCAATATTGTACCATACTTTAGACAGATGATTTTGATAATCTCATTGATTCCTATGGATAACACATCATCAAGTACGATCCTCAAATCACAAGTATAGTAAGTAATACACCACTTCTTTGTCAATTTCCATGAGTAGAAACAGTCCAGCTAATACAGACAGGTGGCTCTACAGCCACTCTGCAACTATTCATGTAGGGTAAGAAGACATGTTAAGGCTAAGCTCACACTTGCGATTAGCTCTCCGTTGTTCAGGTCCGCCGGGGGACTCGAACAATGGTGATTACCTGCAGATCCCATAGACTATAATGAGGTCCACCGGGTATCCATCAGGTTTCCGCTGTTTTCTATGCTCAAACCGGCAGAGGAAAGTCCTAAGTGCAAGACTTTTCTCTCCACCGATTTTCGGCGGAATCTGCAGCAGAGCCTCCTACAGAGACACCAACGCAGATGTGAACCTAGTCTAAGTCTTTTTAAAGCCGTTTTTAAGCACAAATCAGAAGTGTCTAGAAAAAAAAAGATATACCATCTGTGCTTTATATGTTCTCATCTTTTAAGATCTATACCTGCTTTTGTCAGAAAACCTGACCGCGTGTCCTTACCCTCAAGTTCCATTTAACCATTAGATGTCAACAGATACGGTATCTTGTTGGATCTTGCGGTAGATCATGTGATTTTTTTTTTCTGCCAATTTATTAGCAGTCATATCTGAGAGCCAAGCATGTTAATAAGGGCACTGAGAGATCTAGACAGAAGCTTTTGTTCTTTTGTGCTCAGTTTTAGTAATGTCATCCACTAACAGTGATACATAGAGGTTTAGAAGAAATTTGACTGCCATATATTTCTATATATGAGTCTTTCCAGAAACCATCAGTCTGCCATTTATAAGTAAATTCCTGAGCTGCTTAGATACAGGTTCATCAATCAGATAGGAGAGCTGGCCTGGCATTTCGGAGTGTTGACTCTTGTAGCTGATTGATTCCTCCTCTGCTGAGGGCGCTCTCTCATACTGATAAGCCGGGTAAATATTGATAAGACCCTCCTTTAAGAGCAGGACATACACTTTGGATTGGATACTGTTGTTTTCATGATTTATAATGGTTCTAAAAAAGCAAAGTGACCCAGGCCACTGACTAATTGATCTATTAATGAGTGGATTGGGTCACTTTATGACACCCGTCTGAAGTGGAGCTCATTAGGGACGACAAGGGGCGATGAATTTAAATTTTATATTTGGTCCAAGTCATAAATCAGATACTGTGCATGTCAGAGCAATGGTGGGGTTAAACGTGGCTATATTTATACATCAGGGTTGGTATACAATCTCACATAACCTACTTCTTGGATTTACATGTTGCCCTTCTACAGAACAATAGGTCATAATCATTTTTATGGCTTGCCTAAAATGTTCATGGTCCATTTAGTTTTTGCTATGATAGTCAAGAGTAGATTTTCTATTATTTACAAGGTGAAAATTGTTGTGAGCAGCCTTGCAGGATGGAAATCGGGACCAGGGTCATGCTGTAGATCATCCAACGGATATTACTGCTGTAGTCTCCATTCAATAGGTATATTATGTAAAACACTTTGTTGTACAACCTTGTGCTTGCTTTCTTCATTAAATAGTAGTGCTAGAACATCTTTTCTTAGCATTTCACATTGTGCAATTCCTCTGGTTTTCCACCTGGAAATGTATGTTTAACAATAAGATGCGCCTTTGCAGAATATGGCACTGTCAACAGATGTTGAACAATGTCAGCATTGAGTGTTGATGCAGCTCTGTAATATGGCTTTACCTTGCTGGTGGTATATGTGTGCAGGACCTTTGGTCACATGACCATTCTGTGCAAACCCTCAAATCAGTAGCAGAAATTATTCCAAATCCAACACTTCAGTATATGAGATTCTATGGTCCAAATAAGAATGGAGAAGTCTGAAGTACCACCCACATACTTCTGGTGAATTATATAACATCACTCCCCATTGGCAAGAGGAATTAATGAGGAATGGTAACACCCAGGTGTCAAATTATTAAAGTATTTCAGGAGGAATAACATAGTAAAGGCACAACACAGAGATGTAATTTCATTATGATTCAGTATGTAAATTCAGTATGATAATAGTAGAACATAATTGTGATAGAAAAGGAATTTCAGTTATGGGGTGAAGACATTTTTCCCATTCAGTCAAAAACATCTTCACACATGAAGGCAACACAGATTGACATCTAGATAATGAAATATCTCAGTGTCTTTATGACTGGAATCTTTATTGTTCTTTGTAAACTCAATATGGTTTACTAAAGTGCCATGTGTTTGGCAAGCTGAGTTCTCAGAATCTTTTTTGTGACCCTTTAAATGTATAAGTTCTATTTTTTCCTGGTTGCAGAACCACTTTCCCTTTTAAGTCAAGTAATCTAGAAAAGTTACAAATTGAATTTGCTGGAAAATGTTGTACAGATTGTGAATGCAGGTGCTCAGAATACAGTCATCACAATGACTATATAATGCTTTCCTTATAACCTTGCTCAGTGTTCATTATCTGGAATATTGCCATGGGGCATGAGTTCAAGTCTGACCATCTGCATGAAGTTTATAAGTTCTCTATATTGGCATAGTTTTCCACAATCCTTTTATATTCCAAAAATATACATAGGTTAAAAGGCTCCCTATAAAATTGCTTGCAATGTGTGTATATGCTGATGACAGGGAAGTCTAACTGACCGACAGGATGGCTTTTTCCAGCAGTGCTAAATGTGTCACCATTTTTTATAGTTTGCAATACTTTTATGTCTACTCTTTCTCATCTCAGCTGGTGACGTATTATTTATATGTGTGCACATTAACGATTAGTATTATAGTTTTATTTACTTTATGTGTTTATATGATATATTTAGTATCTGGATATTAAAGTATCTATCTATGTATCTATCTCTCTATCTATCTGTCTATCTATTTATCAATCATCTAATAGATCTGAAGCCTCAGAGGAAGTCTTTGTGCATCATCAGTACTTCTGTAATTAGGAAGAGAATCTAAAAAGTAGCTTTATACTATATCACTCTCAAAGGTATTTACAAATGTAGCTGAAAAAGTGCATCTTTAGGCAGAACCCTTCCCAAAGTCCTTACACAGTTACCCTATACTGTCCTCTCCTAGATTTTCATCAGCATAGTGTGCCCCTGCCCCGCTCTTTAAGGAACTCAAGAGATAAAACTTAGCTATTGAGTAGTTTTTAATGGTCATTTATTTTTCAGACAACTTGGTCCAATTTCATAGAGATTTCTGGACCACTTTATTTAAAAATGTTGCTGTTTTCTGCCTGAAATACATTCCATTAGGTATCTCACTCCTTCCTAATTTGCTGTTCACTGTTGATTACTAGGGCAAGTCCCTCTTTAGAAACTAACTAGCTCAATATGGAGACAAAGGAAATGGAGAGGGGAGCAGCAGGTCTCTGAATGTTTCCACACAGCTTTCTCTGCCTGTGCATTGTACAGAGAGGAGTCTGCAGCTTCTTACAGCTCATAGCGCATGTAAGGAGAATCTATGTACTTCTATTTAGTTCTGACTAGCTGCTTGTGGTATTGCTGATGGGATGTTATAGTTATAAACAGCAAGCAGCTTTCCTGATTGTTCTTGGATTTCTGTTTTTCTTTGTCAGGAATCATAACCTGAATTGGAGTTCAGTTTCCCTCAATCTCCAATATTGAGGTCACTTGGGCTTTTCTGAGTTATTTATTTGCTATTTTATAGTTACTCCTTTCATAATTGCAGGTAAAGAAAGATGTACAATACAATACAAAGCAGTCTACCCCATCCTCATAACCCCATTACTAAATCATAGATAGGGGAGGGGGTAGACTGCTCTGTATTGTAAACACCCCTAGCCATAGAGACAAATGCAAAATGTGCTGCAGTCATAATGGGGCTATTTGCAGTAGAATAACTGATATGACACCATGAATAAAGGCTTATACAGCCAGGCAACAGGCTGTCCATGAAGACCCTGCAGATGGACAGCTTTTTTGAATGTTTTAACAACTCATGTACCCTTTAAAATGTCAATACACAAATATAAAAAAGAGAGCAGCAACATTAACTATGATATTATCATCTTCTGTAATAGTGTTCTTTTATATATTATAGTCAATGGCAAAATTATAGATAAATACATATTCCAGGAGACACTCCCTTTTTCATCTCAAATCAGACAAATTTGTAGCTTAAGAAGAGTTTTGTACATTAAGTTGCTTTTCATTTCTTTTTCTGTAAGGCATTCTGCACTGTTTTGATGCCAAGCATAAGGATTATATCATTGATCAAATATATAGCATCCATATAAAATTCACACAGTTTTGCTACAAACTTTTCTGTATATTTTCAGAAGTATTTCCACTTCTGACTGCTTTTATCTGTGATGAAATGATAAAGAGAAATTGAAAAAAAAAGTGTAAAAAAAAATTCATCAGTTCAAAATATCTGTTCCTCTATTATTCCTTAAGGTAAATAATGACTAAACTGACAAGAAGGTGTTATCAGTGTTACACACTCTAAGGGTAGGTCACACTGCAGTCATAGGGTGAGAGCAACGGACATTAATTGTAAAAAGCAGAAGGAGCTCCCTCTGTCTGGTATCCATCTGCATTAACTCTCATGTTAAAAAGGTTTCTTCTGTAATATCTTTTTACTTTTTCATGCAAGATTTTGACTTTCTTTTGTTACAAAAATAAAAATTAAACATATGTAATGGAAGAAAGCTTCCGTATTGTTGTTTACATTAGAGTCAATGGGAACAGATATGGACAGAGGGGTCTCCTTCACTCTGTCGCTGTTAAAGTCTGTTGCTCTCATCCTATGATAGATCAGAGCAATAGACATTCAAAATGCTCATATGAACTTCCCCTAATGGTGTCCAAAGAGAACTGACAATATCAGACTATGCTGGGTGAATGGTGACACCCAGCTGTCACTTTATTCCTATACTTCTAGGAGGAATAATAGAAGAACAGCACAATGTAGAGTTATACGAAAAGATGCTCCCGAATTGTTATTTCATTGGGAATACAAGAATTTTCTAAAACAGACATGTCAGGAGAGATGACAGCTCAACTTTAACAAATAAAATGTTACTTACATACTTCTCTGTAGTCAATTGTGTACCGACACTGTAATGTACTAATGCTAGTCTTAGTAAATGTAACCAGGAGACATCTTTCTGCCTCTACTGGAATTCAACTCTCAATTTGTGATGTTCAGAGGAGACATAATCTGCGAGTTTCCTGTAGATCAGTCTAATAGCCAGGTATGGCAGGTAGCTTTGTTCTTTGGCATCTATGTTCTCTGCCAGACCTGGAAAAACGGCCAATATTTTATATCGTTTTTTTTTATTTCCTAGCTAAGAAAAATATTAAAAAATATATGTAATTATGAAATAACAAAGCTATAAGATATATTATTATATCTTCAGAGGTCACATTTTATTTTTAGCCCTGAAGATATAGTGCTTTATCTTCTGTATAACATCTACTTTTAGTCAAACAATAGTCATGTCAGAAGGAACTGTGGCAAGCTTGTTAGCAGAATCAATGGCCGGAACTGATCAGCAATGCCTTTAATTGCAAGGCAAAGAAGTAATTATGACCTTTAACACTTCTACATAGATCTGTATTACCCAATTAGAGTGTAACATATGTCACTTTATGGTCGAAAAATGCTCTGCAACTTTAATATTTAAGAACATATGTGGAACTAAGTACAGATTTGTCACGGAGAATATTATTGCTATTTCATCTGCATTGCTCAAAAAATTTAGAAACCAATGAAGGAGAAAAGAGGAAAAAAAAGTTTAGGCTCAAGCCCACGTTGTGAAAAGTCAGCGTTTTACAGTACCTGCAAAGTGGATGAGATTCTGGCTAATCCCATCCACACATTGCAGAAAAAATCTGCAGTCGAAAATCTGCGTTTTCAAAAATGCCCATGGGTTTAAAAATCGTAGTATGTCAATTATACCTGCGGAAACACCGGCGGTATAATAGGGGCAGGAAGTCCGCAGAGGAAAAACGCTGAAGAAAAAAATGGATGCCATTATAGTCTAGGGGGTCTGCGGGTTTCCGAAGGTAACTGCTTTTTTAAGCGGATTAGGTTTCCGTTCAGGGGGACCCTTCCAACGGAAACCCGAACGCAGGTGCGAATCTAGCGTAACTTCACCCTCAAATCTAATACCTTGACGTTTGTCCCCAACTTTAGGCTGACACTAGGTTCACACACGCCTGGTATCTGTCCGCTTGCAAGCCGTTTAAAAAAAAAAAAACCCAAAAACTTTGGTACAAAAAGGATTCCAGATGGTTACACAGCGGATACCTAAATCCATATTTTTAGGCTGGGTTCGCACCTGCGCTTGCATTACGTTAAAAAATGCAGAGAGAAAAGTGCTGAAACCACACGGACCCCATTATAGTCTATGGGGTCCGCGGCTTTTCTAAGGTAACCGCTTTTTTATGCGAATTAGGTTTCCGTTCGGGGGGTTCCCAAGTGGACCCCCTAAACGGAAACCTGAATGCAGATGTGAACCTAGCCTAAGACAGATTAGTCAATTGGTGTCTGTTCAAAAAACTGACCATTTGTGATCATTTTTGACCAATCTGTTTTGTTTTTTTTTCCCTTTCTTCATTCTGAGGGTGGGTTCACACTTGCGCCCGGAGTTGGTCCACTGCGAATCCTAAATATTGGAAAAAAGGATAGGGAAAGGATTGGGAAAGGTTTGAGATGCATTACTTAAAAACCCATTCACTTCTATGGGTTTTTAAAGTAATGCGCGGGTGTCCAATTGCACCCTCTGCGCCGCGAAGCCGTTTTTTTTCGTTGGACATTTAGGTCAGATTCACGGCGGACGGAGTCCAGGCGCAAGTGTGAACACACCCTGAGCATGCACAGAGGGAAAAATGGATTGCAAAACAGACAGAGGCTGAGGCCTCACGTTGCGGAAATGCAGCTTTTTTTGTTGCAGATTTTGCTGCGGTTTTTTGAGCCAAAGCCAAGAATGGCTACTAAAAGGAATGGGAAATATATACGAAGCTCTTATACTTCTACTTTCTGATCAATCTAGTCCTAGCTTTGGCTCAAAAAAACGCAACAAAATCTGCAAGAAAAAAAAGCTATGTTTCCGCAACGTGCGGCCTCAGCCAGAAACTGATTGCTATCCGTTTGTAATCCATTTGTAATCCGCTTTCCATAGACCTAAATGTTAAAAAAAAACAAAAAACGAATTGGTTGCTGTCCGTTTGAAATCATTTTTTGAACAGAGAAAAAGTCCTGCAAGCCTGACTTTTTTCTCCGCTCAAAAGAGCAGATAGACAGAAATGCTCCAAACACACACCTGTTAATGGTTTTTACACCCCATTGAAATCAATAGGATTTAAAACGAACCGTTTGAAATAAGCTTTTGAGGATTTTGAGACGGTTTCAAAAACTGATTTCGTGCGGAGAGCCAAATGCAGATGTGAACGCAACCTGAGGCGCCACATTGCGGATTTTTGAGCCACAGCCAGGAGTGGATTGAGCAGAAGGTAGAAGTATAAGAGCTTCTTGTATATTTCCCATTCCTTTTGTAGTCATTCTTGACTTTGGCTCAAAACAACGCAGCAAACAAAACAGCTCAGTTTCCGCAAAGTGGGGCCATAGCTTTAGGTCAGCAATGCACAATGTTTTTTTTATTTATTTTGTATGTTTTCAAGTGTTTTTGAGGCTTTTGACAAACTTTAGGCCTTATTCACACAACAGTGAAAAACGGCCTTGTGACAGCAGTTTTTGCAACACACGACCATTTTAATAAATGGGTCTATTCACATATTATTTTTTTGATGGACCATTTCTCATGGATCATCAGTGCCCGCTCGTGTTTTCATGGCTATTACAACCATGAAAAACAGCACTATTATGTGAATAAGTCTTTAGGCTTCCTTCCTTGGCACCAGTATTTCTTAGCATATTTTAAAGAATTTTATTTTCACACACCATTTTTCCAGTGTTTTTGTCAGGCATTTTTTTCTTTAATAAAATCTATAGAAAAACCCCTAAAAAAGCCAATTTCAGACAATGGTGCATTTTGACAAAAACACCAATAATGCAAAAACTCCATGAAATGTACAAAAAGACAAAAAAAATACTTTATTTAGAGGGCTTTTCATATTATGCTATAGACTAACCTGTAACATCTGGTCACAGCATTTTTAAATGCATTTTTTTGTTAAAAAATGCTGCAAAAATCACCATAAGGCTAAGAGATTTTGGTTCCAAACATTGTGGAAGAAAAAGAGTTTTGAAAAACGCATGTTAATTTTAGCTGCAGAATCGCAAGTGTTTTTTCTATATATTAAATAAAGGAAGGAAAAGAAGCATAGAAAAATGCAGTAAAAACTCAATGACAAAAAATGTGGTGCGTTTTTGATGTGTTTTTTTCTGCAGTTTTTTTTTTAGCTGTGATTCACTCCATGGAGCCTTCAGCTAAAATGCTGAAAAAAATGCATATGTGAAACCTCTCCCTAGTATTTTTTTTTTTTTGAAAAAAAAAAGTTTTTTTTATGACTTTTTTCCCTATGAAAGTCTATATAAAAATCCTGAAAAAATGCTAGACCCAAGAAAGTTAAAAAAAAAGTGGCAAGACACAAAGGTACGGTAAGTAGGACAATTCAGAAATTACTGTTGCCTAACCTGTAACATCTAACTATGGTGTTTTCTGCAAAACAGCAAAAATATCCAAAAAATGAAGTGTACAACCTGCCTGAAGGTACTTTTATGATATTGAGTGGGCCACTAATAATTCTGATGTAATATTTTTACATTTGGCTATTTTCAGTGTGCTGACTATGGGCCTCTAAATTTTCTTAGCTCTTCTTCATGGCTGTCTGGCAGATGCAGTCACTTTGATACATTCACCAATACTCTTCAGATATGTCATTTTTTTAATGTCAGTATTATTTTTGTAAGCCAGCCTCAGGCATATACAGAATAGTTAGTGTTAATGATATTCATTATGTGTATAGCGTTCAATGATCTGCTCTGACTGGTTTGTTTCATTGGTTGGTAAAACAGGATTTTCCTCAAATACCCCTTATTAGTTAGTGATAGATATTCTGGTACATTATACCCTTCTTTTTTAATACATTACTATGTGTGCCTCTTTTGTGATCCGTTTTTAATGGATGTAGCATAGACATCAATCCATTTTTACATCCATTAAAAACTGATCCATTGATTTCCATTGGATCCATGTATCCATGAAAAAGGACAAAGATAGAGAATGTCAGTTTTTTTTACCCACCATGAAAAATGGTCTGTCAAAAAACAGACATATGAATAGACACACATTGAAATCAATATGTTCTCAGAACGGCCATGTGATTTAAATAAAACAATTTTTTTGCGAAAATCAGTGCAAAAGCCAGTGTTTGAACACAGCCAAACAAGGTTTCTTTGAGATTTGTCTTTAACCGTTTTATTAGTATTCTACACGTTAAAAATATTTGTAGGGAATGTATTATATAGTGACAAAAAGATAGTGACAAACAAGGAGCAGCGACCCCATAGCTGTCTTACTTGTCTTGTGTAATGATTAAAAAGGTTCTTGTATCTTATTAATATGTAAACTCAGGAATTCAGGCAGAAACTTTGTAGATAGGAAATCACAGACAGGTCATTAGAGATTCTGTGACTCATCCCGACATCTACAATTAATGGCAAAGTAATCTGTGGACAAAGTTATACAACCTCCTGTCCAGACAATGTACCAATAAATCCAAAAAATTAAGTTCTGGATTTGTGATCCTGGATTGTCAGATCTAAAACCACCAGTAAACTGCAAAATCATAAAACTCATCATAACAAGAAATTTGTTACATCTATTAGTATTCAGTATCATCTATGTTTTTGTTAATTCCATTAGAATTCATTATATTTTTTCTTAAAGGGGTAGTATAAAATATTATTATTTTATTCTACAAACAGTGCCACACTTGTCTATGAATTGTGCCTGGTATTGCAGCTCAGCTCCAGTTTTTGTGCGGTTTGAATGAACAACCCAAATGGTAGCAGCTGATTCATTCTCATGAGGGTCCTAGAGTTTAGACCTTTTACTAGATAAACAGTGACAGGATCCCTAAGGATATACTGTCAAAGATATGACCTTTGAAACTTTTTTAGGCTAGGACTACACTTTGAAATTACATCCCATAAGAAGCTACTAACACAAAAGGATTCCAAAAACCCGGCAGGTTTGGATTTCCGGTGATTCTCATGTTGTGACTGTGGTAGCTTGTGGGTCACAGCGCAAACCACATTCACTTTCATTAGTTACAATTCAGGCAGCACAATATTGCGATATTTGGCCATGTAGTGTGCCACGCAGGTAAGATCATTGTGTAGCTCTAGGCCAGTGGTCCTCAACCTTTCATACCACGTTCAATGCAACCATTGTAGACATCATGGTTCTAACTAATTGGACCTATTCCTGATACTTGCTAGGCATTCAATACTGATACTATCTATGCCCTTTTGATACTTCCTAAACTCACACACTGACCACACGTCACTCCTGTCCTGAAGATGGCCACTGATGGATACACATGTGATATGTTCCATCACTTAGCCGTGTTAAAATGCAACATGTTCATGGCACAGAAGTTATAATAAAGATATACTCATAGTTTTAACATATTTGACATGATTATGTAAAGTGACTTTTCAAGAATAAGCAATCTGTAATGGGGTCCTTACTGTAGTTACTTTGTGTCCTGTAGAAGAGTGGTATATTTTATGTGGCAGAGAAATCTTTGGGACCTGATAGCATGGATGAGGACAGATTGAGAACATGCTTGTCTAATCTTGGGTTATATACGAACCTATTATAAGGCAGCAAGCAGGGACAGCAGTGGAGTGAAACAGTCTGATGGAGAGTGTACGGTGCAGTGCGGAAGTTGTCTCAATCTATAGGAGGAGAAAGCAGCCACATTGTTGTTACACCCTTTCTTAGCTCCTCTTGTCGCCTTTCAAGAAGTCTGCTAAAACTACCATGTATGTACAGGTCAAGCAGACATCTGCAAGCCACACAGCATGGGCCTATTAGCCACAAGTTGGGTATCCCTGATATAGACTAAGGTCATAAAAGTATGGTATGATTGTTATAGAATATAAATTATTATAAGAAAGAGACATTTTGGCTGAGACTGTATGATCTTGAGGTGAATTTACTCTGGGTCAGTTGCTCATAAATAGCACATTCACAGCACATTCACAGCAAACCTGCAGAAGCCCAAGGATGCAACCTCAGATTTCTGTTGTGGAAATACCCAAATAATTTTATTTGGATATATGAACACACACTAACAATACATAATGATGGTGTTTTAACGTTTAGTAATTAAAAGTTATATTTTATTAGTGTACTCCTTTTTTGGTTTTGTATGGATATATGAACATAGTCTTAGAGTCTTGATGTGACAGCAAATTAGATTAGAAGATGACACGATAGGGTCTTCAATGAGGACTTACATAGTGTAATCCCTGTAGGCGAGACACCCCGAATTTGTTGTTTGCTAACCAGTGGCGACTTACATTTTGACCATAGTGGATAGAATTTAAGTAAATACCATTTACATGCTGCATAAAAAACCCACAGCATGTCAATTAATGCTGCAGGTTCTACCAGCAGATTTCAACCATTGCAATGCAAATGTTGAAAGCTGACGGCGGACTGCAGAGAAATCTGTAGGTCACCCACAGCATGTCTTTGGGAGCACCCTGCACAGTTTACACCTGCTCTGGAATGTGGAGGTATGGTCAGCCATATCTGGGACCTAAGTAGGGCTCCATAGCAGCTGCATTACATTATTTCTAATTATACATACATTATAAATGGATTTTATGGTCCTTAAAAATATATAATTATTAATTGGTCACAGGTTGTAAATAATAGAATAGCTACTTGTTAATGGCTGTTAGAGTTATCAGTCAGTAGACAAAAGATAAAGCAGTCAACAAGAAGCTTAGTCTTCCCCTATAATTGGGCAGCGCTCAGATATTGATCGGGTCTTTAACAGTGTCCAATGTTATTATAGTGAAATTAGTTCACAATCATTGGATCGAGTCTTAGCAAGAAAACTCATTAGTGTCACCAAGATTAATCTTTACCGACAAATAGACAAAGTCCAAGAAAAATCATTAAGGAGAACAAACAGCCAGGGTGATTCTCACTGCAAGTTATGGACCTTAAATACTAGTCATCATCTTTTATAATAACTTCATAAGTATATTCTGCCTACAGAGACTAGGATTGGTCACTGATCCCATAAACATTAAAATATACATTTTATAATTATATATATATATATATATATATATATATATATATATGTTACATATTTATATATTTACCAACGGGGCTTACCTGTAAATATATTATTGATTAGCTATTAACAATAAAAATATAGAATATATATATATATATATATATATATATATACAGTATATTAAAATGAGAGTACATCACATTAAACATACATACATGAACTTGACAATATTTGACAGTAACATATATACTTAAAGGAAGTCTAGCACCTCTCCCAAGCATATTAAACTGCCACCACCCCATTACAGAACATGTTACAGTTACAGTTTTGTGGATTTTGAAAAAAAAGAACTTTTAAATGTTATGTAAATGAGGCAAATGGTGCACTAGGGGCGGGCCTTCAGGCCAGGGAGCACTGCTCTTGCTGCTCAAGTAGGATAGGTGATGTCATAGCAATAGGGTGATCAACTCTCTCTGCATGGGTAGGGGTCTGAGTAGAAAAAGCAATCCTCCAGGAAACTGAAGGCCCACCCCTAATGCACCAACTGCCTCATTTGCATAAGACTTCAACGTTCATAAGATTTCAAAGATATGTTATTTATCACTCAATGTGCTCTGTAAGACGATGAATGTAACATAAGGTGACAGTTGAATATGCAGGAGGAGAGAGAGTGACATTGGATTTATATGGGTTATTTAGTAGGGAAGCACCGAGAATAGGGCTTGAGATTTTTGTGGTAATTTTGGTGCAGTTATTTTGAACCAAACACAGGTGTGCATACAAAAGACAGAAGTATCAGTCCTTTCTTTATACTTTTGTTTTTTTGCATCCTCTCCAGGCTTCAGCTAAAAAAAATAGCACAAAATTGCATGTGTAATTCCGTTCTACAGGTGCCAATGAGCCAAGAAAAAACATTGGCTTCACAGCCTCATAAAGTAATAAATAGAGCCACATAACAGGAATACGAGTCCCAATAACAGTACATTGTACATTGTTGGTGTTTTCCAAGTAGTAGCATGTGATTTTTTTTTTACACTTTAAAAAATGGATCAAAACAGGCAAAAGGGTCAGAAAGAATTATTACAAAGATTCTCGAGTTTACTGTATAGTCAATGTTAATTACAGATAGAGCTTTGCTATCTTGTACCTTAAAGGGAGTCTGTCACCAGAGCCCACCATATCATACTAACCCTGTCCGGCAGATAGATAGGTTAGGGTCACCTGAATTATGGAGAGGACTGCCAGAGTTGCTTTGGATTTCTACACATAGATGCTACATATAAACTTTGAGTTTATAAAACTCAGCAAAATCCTTGTCATCTGTTAAAGAGAGTCTGTCAGCAGAACCCAGCATATCAACCCAGCCAGAAGATAGATAGATTAGTGTCACCTGAATCAAATAGTGTATTCCCTTTATGCCCTTGTGAGTTGTTGCCTCCATTACTAAGATATCACTGTTTTTATCAATATGCAAATTAGCTTTTTGGAGCAACGGCAACACCCTTGTACTTTTTGGAGCACCGAATCACAAGTGCATAAGAGTGTACTGAATACACCATTTGATTCAGGTGACACTAATCTATATGTCTGCTTGCTGGGTGAATTTACTGGGTTCTGGTGACAGACTCCCTTTAACAGATAACAAGGATTTTGCTGAGTATTATAGACTCAAAGTTTATGTGTAGCATCTATGTGTATAAATCCAAAGTAACTCTGACAGCCCTCTCCATAATTCAGCAGGCGTTGCTCCAAGTTATAGTGTTCATAAGTAGAGGTACTGTTCCCCTTAAACACCCATCTATAGAACTCATAGTCTATGTGCACAAATTTAATGCATTCAGCAATAAACTCAGATTCTCTTGTTCATCCATCATCTCCATGTAAATTATTAATCATCTTGTTTAACACCACCCTGAAATGTCAACTCTCGATTTCATCTTCAAAAGGCATTTATATAGCCTGAAGCTGAGGCTAAAGGGGTAAACACAGGGCATGATTCATTCTAAAGGAGGTCTACTTCAGAGACAGGCCAGTCTAGAGTAAGAGGTCACACTCTCAAGCTGGACTGGCAAAGACTCCAAAGAAATTGTACATGCTTGAGGCAGCGAAACAAATTAGTAACAAGTAAAAGTCTAATATAAAACAGCATTAAACTATGTTATTGCTCGTCTCATTAAACCAGTAACAGACACAGGCAGTACAGGGCTCCTGTGCAAGAAAGGTATATGGACCCCTTTTATGTTATATCCTACTATGGAATGCCCCCCATATGTGTTTCTATTAATGTATTAGGAATTATTAGGCATGAAATTCAATAGCTGACAGATTTATATACAATCTAATTGTAGGAAGCTGATTTAGGCTGACAGTGGACCCCCTTGTCTACCGGACCCCAGTGCAGCTACACAGGTTGCACCAATGGCATGGCCAGTGGTTGCGTTACTGCTATTGTCATTGTATGTATATAAATTTAAGCTTCTTGGTGCACATATTGATCAAACTGTGAGAGCCCATCGGCCCCAACATGCGACCTCCTTCAGATGGAACCCTACACTACTGTATACGGACATACCTCTCTCAGGCCCAAAAGCTATGTCTTTATAGTGTAGAGTCCCGTCTGAAAGAGCTTATCAGGTCAGATGGACTCTTACAGTTTGATTAAAATGTGCATTAAGGACCTCAAATTTCTATACATAGATAATGGCTATAGCAGTAATGCAGCTAAAACTTTACATACTTAATTGTGCATGTCTTGGTGCCCTCAACAGTGTGCTGCTGCATTTTTCGTGCTTGTCTGTATTGCCGCCATGGTGGTATGCACCTCTTTACATTTGTTCTACTTTGGAGGTGCTGTCTGACTTTTCTTAAGGAAATCTTAAGGAAGGGTTAGAGATAGAGATATGAGGCAGTCTACAGTATTAAATGAATCATTTCTGTCAGGAGGAGGCTGAATAGTAATTCCTGATAACCCAGCTGTGTTGTGAAAAGAACTGTCTCTCTATATTTCATATGTCTCTGTGTTAGGATAAATCTCCTTTTCCTCCCCCTCCCTTCTTCATAGAGTTCTATTGTACAGATATATAATATTAAGTATATTACAAAAATTGTCATCTTGACATGAACTATGGATTTATGAAAAAAAAAAAGTTTAGTTTTGCTTTAAATCTGAACCACAGGTCAATTTTTGCTGCAGATTTGTTTCAGCAACCAACATGTGAATGAAATTGACTAAAATCTTATCTACTTTGCAGGGACTGTAAAACGCTGTGATTTATCTGCAATCGTTTCTGCAGCGTCAAAAATGCATTTCCACTTTTGCCAAGTGTCACCCAACTTATATGAAACTTTACTCACTTTCACGTATTTATTTTCACATAATCTATATAGTTACACATATATATCTATATATATAGATATAGATATATATAGTAATGTTTTCTCTAATATAACCTCCGGATGGATGTTTGCCCTATCTATGGCTTAATACATTTGTTATTGGAATAATGTTTATCTTCATCTATCTGTATACTGTTGTATATAATGCAATGTTTGTGTTTGGGGCAGTGTTGCACATGCGTGTATGTGGAGAATGGCTGCCCCCTTGGAAGAAGATAGATATGGAATCCCGTGGAGTAATTTGTTACAATGCGCATACGCAAGAGTTAAAGTGACGTGATCTTGTGGGATCTCGTTCACTTTGAGGTATAAGCAATTCAGGGAAATCCCTCTTTGTAAATCTCGCAAGAAGTGATCTCGGAGATATGCAGAGGATCTTAGTGGTGCCACTAAAGAGGATGATTTACACCTGGATATGTACTATAAATATATGGCCGCCGACTCACACTTTGCAGCCCTCTGATGAAGCGAAATGAAGTTTGGCTTTTTCTTCTTTTTTTCTTTTTTTTTCCTTTTTCTTTGGCGCTTTTTCTATATGTTTTTAATGATAATTTGGGATTAATAAAATTTATATATAAATATTGATGTTATCTTGTAATTTATTTCTTATGAACAATTTGAGTAATGATTCTAGATAGGTATATTCAACTTATATGATATGTCTGACATTGGACAAAATATAGCCGAGATAGTTACATGGCATAAAATAATAAAATCATCATGCGGTAAATGTTCAGGCCTTCCAGAACTGCCACTTTGGTGTCCCCCTCTGGCCTTTGTTCACTTAGCTGTAACATTTCCATCTACATACATGACTGCTGTATCCAATTACACCCCTCAGTGCTCTTGATCCATACACCATTGAGTCTAGTGATTGGCCTTCAGCGGTCACGTGTCTCGATGGGCAAGTCATCATTGCAGCCTTGTAAACAGAGATTGGAGCCCAGTGTAGTGGCACTAGAACAGAAGGGAATTATCCAGGCTATTTTATGGCATTGAAGCTGTTTGGCTAGATTTTTTTCTAATCCCTTATCATTCCTTTAAGACAAATCAGATGTTATTGGAAGATAAGGTGCATTTTCTTCTTCGTACAGGAATAATATGGTAGCATTTCTGCTTCTGCAGATATTATATGGTAGCCCATGCTACACTCCTTGTATACGTTCCTTGACTAGCTATCACATAGTTCAGCTGGCTGTCCATCCCCCAGTTTTAATGGTGACATATTTCCTCCTTCTATCTCATTTCACAATCACAGGCAGGCATTGAGCTGGTTATAAGTGACATAATGAGAAGGCAATGAAGGGTTGAGCAATAGGTTTTGGTTATGGTTGACAAGTTAATTTATGGTTCGGTGATCTCTGCTGCCTGCCTGCTCTTTCATAAAACCCTCTTCCCTCTAATCCCTCACCAATTATATTATTGAGTGTCCCATGAAGATGAAGAATAAGGTGTCAGAGCCACAGAGCTGAGCGTCAGCCACTAAAGCATGACGGATCATTTCCTGAGACTCACAGTCATCATGTGTGTGATACAAGTGTCCAGTAAAACAGATCATCGCCTCTCTGCTCCAGATTTACAGCTCAACACTTCATATTTTATGGACCTGCAATGCATTCACTTCCATTCTATGCAAATAAACTCCCCATTTATGTATACATTATACAATAAATGTAAAGTGCAGCAACAGGAAAGCCATAAATCATTGCTGCTGCTCATCTATAATAGTTCATGAGCTATGATCATGTCTTACACTGTAGTCACTGGGAGGTATGCTGCTGAACCATATAAACAGGATCTGTCAGCTTGGGTAATGATAATGATCACTATATGTACTCAAATAGCTCTTTGTTTCCCTTTAGAGCAACTAGTATTACTGGCTACTAGTTGAAGAGGTTTTCTGCTCCCTCTTCTCCATTCGTTTTTCATAGTGATGACCTATTTACAGAATAAGTCATCAATATCTGATTTGTGGAAGTCTGACACCCGGACCCTGCACTGGTCAGCTAATCCAGCTGCCCCCAAGTGTCAGAATCTTCAGCAAAGGACAGAGCTGTTCAAAAATTAGGAGCAGAGCTGCAGTACCCCAGCGCCACCACTACACAGTGTATGGAGCCTGCAGTTCTGGTCCTATTGTTTGAATAGGCATAAGGCTACTCCCAGCTACTTCACTGTAGCTTCCAGTGTTGGACCCACACCGATCAGATACTGTTGACCAATCCTGTGGATAGGTCATCAGTATGAAAAATGACCATGGAGGTGGAATAGTCCTTTAATGACATTAATAGCTGCCATTTTGAATATTTTCACCACTTGGTTCCAGTACATGTATATTTGGCTATGAGAACAGCAAACTACATCACTAAGCATTTTGGGTGGAGTCAGAGTGCTCCCAGGACTATATAGGTATATATATATAAGGTATGTATAGGGGACTCATATAGTACGAAGGGTCCATGTGCAGTTCTTCCAGTATACTCAGATGACACATGGACATATGGAACTACTTTTTCCAAAAATCTCCACTTGTTAGACAAGTGCAGTGCAGGAGGGAGGATTTAAGTGGAGTACAAACTAAGCCAACCTAATGGTGATATAAATTTAACAGAAGCATCTAAGGAAGAAAGCGCCAGATCATGGAATATGAACCACTGCAATAAATATAGTATCCCTTTAATTGTATATGCACTATTGTAGTTCTAAAATTTAGGTTGTGTTATTCAATTTATTCAACATGTCCTAGGTTTCTCATTATGATCACCCCCATCCTATTAGGGCATATATACATCACAGGGGGATTCCTCTTCATAGATCCCCTCTCTATAAGGCATGGCAGCCTGTCCATATACATTAGAATAGTCAGCAGGTAATACTACCGCATGACATCCACTGACAATAACAGTTGATCTGATGGTCAACTTTAGTATATAAAGGGGTTGTCATTATTGACCCCATTTCACCTTTTAGAAGTCTCAATTGTTCAAAAATGGAGGTTTTAATGTGGTTGTAGTTAGTCTTGTACTAAAGGGAATATGAAGGTAATCATGACATCAAAAGAGTAAATACATAATATCTACAATTTGATAATCCAGTTAAATTACTTGTATTGACCTTATATGTCTGTTGTGGCATTGTCATGGCAAACAGTTTCATGTAAGATATGTTTCCCTCGCGCTGCTGGGATGCATGATATTCACGATACTGCAGATTTCCTAATATGTTATTATTGGAATCAGTCCCATTTACTACAAATGCATTCCAATAAAAACACTTTGTAAAATGCAAACATGGATGTAATTACCATGGTAGCAGACATTGCAGCTGCTATAGGTCCCATTAACTAAAGGGTCCAATTATCAATGAGACATAAGGCACAGTTAGTGATAACAATGGATTAAATGTGTATTAATCCTGTAGTAAATCCTGCAGTGTAAATCCTGTAATGTACTGTGACATCATACTACATACACATTATCCCTATGATGTAACGTCACTGTATACATTATCCCACTATTGTGACATCACTGTGTTCACCATCCCTATACTGTGACTGTATGCTGTGAGTTTGTCAATGATTGTGACATCATTATGAGGATTATCCCTGCACTGCGATGTCACTGTGAGTGTGAACTTTGTAATGTGACTTTTCTGGCTGCAACATCCATTTCCTATACTTTTAAAAACAAATTAAATACTACTCCTGAACCATAGACCCTAAAAGAGAAATATTTCCTAAAAGTCCCACTAGTATCCAGACTTATATCTTAATTGCAACTTTTCTCCTCAACTGAGGTAGCCTAAAATAAAGTGATAGCTGTAAACATATGAGGGGCCGCTACTATTAAAGTGGTGAGTTGACCTAATTCACCAGCCAATAAATCTCCACATACAAACAATAAATATTGTAGTGCCCACAGATATTTCTGCCACTATTACTCCTATGAACCAATGAATTCAGTTACTATCTATAAACGCCGGGTCCCAAATACACAGGTAATGAACAAGTGTACCAATAGGAACATGGGAGAGCCATGACCATATACCGTTAAAATCATAATCTAGTGCCACCATGGGGATATAAGGGATATAGAATACCATATTACCTCTGCCCCTAAGGCTGACTAACCTGATAGAAAAGTAGCAGATATCCCTATCTATACCAATGTATGTTCATCAGTCCATAATCAGGAAGGCTGGGACTCAATCCTTCCAGCCTAAACCGCTATAAAAGCGCTGCGGAATATGATGGTGCTATACAAGTAAGCAAAATAAATAAACTATAGGACATAACCCTATACTGTGGCATTACTGTGTACAATATCAACTGTGCATTAGGGATACCAAAATAATAATAAATATCCCATGGTCTAAACTTGCTGCTGATGGTGATTTTGGAGGAGTGGAACCTTCTTACAAGCTTTGCTAAAATGCCCCATGGTTACTTGTAACCTCCTGGAAGCACTTTTTTTTATGACAGCCTTTGCTGACAGTCTACAGACAGTAAACAGGGTGATCAGTATAGGTCTGTATTACTAGGTATACACACGTGGACAAAATTGTTGGTACCCCTTGTTTAATGAAAGAAAAACCCACAATGGACACAGAAATAACTTTAATCTGACAAAAGTAATAATATATAAAAATTCTATGAAAATGAACAAATGAAAGTCAGACATTGCTTTTCAATCATGCTTCAACAGAATTTTTAAAAAAAGAAAACTCATGAAACAGGCCTGGACAGAAATGATGGTTCCCTTAACTTAATATTTTGTTGCACAACCTTTTGAGGAAATCACTGCAATCAAACGATTCCTGTAACTGTCAATGAGACTTCTGCACCTCTAAACAGGTATTTTGGCCCACTCCTCATGAGCAAACTGCTCCAGTTGTCTCGGGTTTGAAGGGTGCCTTTTCCAGACGGCATGTTTCAGCTCCTTCCAAAGATTCTCAATAGGATTTAGGTCAGGGCTCATAGAAGGCCACTGCAGAATAGTCCAATGTTTTCCTCTTAGCCATTCTTGGGTGATTTTAGCTGTGTGTTTTGGGTCATTATCCTGTTGTAAGACCCATGACCTGTGACTGAGACCAAGCTTTCTGACACTGGGCAGCACATTTCTCTGTAGAATCCCTTGATAGTCTTGAGATTTCATTGTACCCTGCACAGATTCCAGACACCCTGTGCCAGATGCAGCAAAGCAGCCCAGAACATAACAAAGCCTCCTCCATGTTTCACAGTAGGGACAGTGTTCTTTTCAAGATATGCTTAATTTTTCTGTCTGTGAACATAGAGCTGATGTGCCTTGCCAAAAATGTCGATTTTTGTCTCATCTGTCCATAGGACATTCTCCCAGAAGCTTTGTGGCTTGTCAACATGTAGTTTGGCAAATTCCAGTCTGTCACATTCAAGTTATTTCTGTGACCAGTGTGGGTTTTTATTTAATTAAATGAGGGGTACCAACAATTTTGTCCACGTGTGTATATTCTGTAGTGGTTGTGCCCAGTACTACATGTAGCTTTGTCCGATTGACTTGAACAAATCTACAGCACTGGGCCTAGTAAACAATGAAGAGGCTTCAATGCTTACTTAGAACAGCTGATCTGAGAGATGCTGAGGGTGCCAATGAGATATTGATGACCTATCCTAAGGCTAGATCATTAATGTTAAAGGGAGTCTATCACTACTACATGACAGTGATAAACAGCATACCTTTGTTATGTATGTCACTTTTGTAGATTGGGGAAAAACAAGTTTGAAGTGATATGCAAATGAGCAGTTAGTGTACTGGGGTGGGCCTTAAGCTCTGGCAGAACTGCTCTTACTGCTAGGATATGTGATGTCATCAGGGCCGGCTCCAGGTTTGTGTGGGCCCTTTGGCAACAGAGACTCAGTGGGCCCCTGTGGGAGCAACTCATACGCAGACAAAAAACAACCGAAATTGGGTGTTTTTTGTTGAGGCAGACCTACTGGAGTGAACTGTAATATAGTCCATGCCATATAAGTAGATAGAACCTGTTCAGACATTGGAAAGTAAAGAGGAAAAGGAAGTGGATATCTTCCTCGGATTTCTTTTATTCTCTACCTCTGGCTTATGGTGGTGGATGCAGAGTATCAGTATTCCGCTGCAACTTTGCACTACCAAATGAATGAACCTAATTAGTGGGAAGTCTCAAGATGCAGCCTCCGAATCAGCTGCAGAATCCGCAGCAAGATCAAGCAGGACACTTTTTTTCAGCGTCCTGCTCCAGTTGTTTTCAATGGGAGGCAGAATGAGGAAAAAATCTGCCACTGATTTGGGGGCGAAATCCACCGCAAAATCAGTGCCAGATTCCACCCTATGAACGCTTTCATCTGTATTAATGGAAGTGCTCAATGCAGAAACTGAGTTGTCCCCTACAGATGCTCTCTCTCTATATCTCTCTCTCTAAATATACAATATAAGAGATATATATATATATATATATATATATATATATATATACACACACAGGGGTATAACTAGCAAAGACTGGGCCCCATAGCAAACTCCCCCCCCCCCCACACACACACATAGCACCGGCTTTCCTGGCCCCCACACAGTATATCATCCCATTTACAAATGCTAACAGTGGCCCCTCCACACAGTATAATGTCCCATAGCGACCACTTCACACAGTATAATGTCCTATAGCGCCCCTGCACACAGTATAATGTTCTACAGTGGCCCCTTCACACAGTATTGTGTCCCATAGTGGCCCCTATGTTGTTCATTGCAAATACCACAGAACCTGAAATTTTTGGGGTTCACCAACTGTGAACTATTATTATACTCTGGGGTCTCTTCAGATCCCAGAATATAATGATGCAGGCCCAGGGGAGGTGATAAAACATAAAAAAGTGTTGCTCACCTCTCCTGGGCTCTGTCGCGACTCCCTGCTGTCTTCGGCCCTCTTCAATGATGTCACAGACGTGGGTTACGCCAGCGTCATTATTCGTTGTGATGCTGGCCTGGTCTGTGACATCGTTGAAGAGGCCCGAAGACAACAGGGAGTCGCTCCACAGCCCAGGACAGGTTTACTGTTTTTTATGTTTGATCACCTCCCCTGGGTCTATCGATCATTATATTCTGGATGTATCCGGTCTGAACGAAACTGCCAGGCAATCCTTGCGAAGCGAATCTCACTAGGTTTGCCCAACAAATACTCTTGCTGAGGGCCCACAGCCTTACTTACCGGTCCATGCTCCTGCCCATGGCCACCTTCGCTTTCACTTCAGTCTTCCAGGTAGCCCCATGCATCCCATATCATGTCTCTGTCAGTACTGTCCTGACACTGATCATAGTCAGGGATGTGATATGAGACACACTAGGCTCCCTGGAGGGCTGAAGGGGACGCTGTCGGGAGGAATGGGGTTCGGTAAGTAAATAGGGCTCATTACTTGCTGCGGTTACTCCAGAAGATGACAGCCTATTAAAAAAAAAAAAAAAAGCAGGTACCCAGTCAGCACCCGTCAGCCAAGTGGGCCCCCTCAGAACCAGTGGCGTGAGTACCATGGTAGCAGCCGTAGCCGCTCCAGCAGGTAACGTACCCAGGGGCGCACCGCTAATGAGGTGAAGTGAGGCGGTGGCCTCAGGCGGCGCTATCTTGTCAGTTTCGAGGGGCGGCATTTTGATTGACCTAAATCAGCCCAAGACAAGCCGCTTTAAAAAACATGCTGAGCGGGATCTGTCCTGGGCTGGTTTAGCATTTTAGGCAGGGGAGGAGAGCGGTAGCTCGGGGCGGCCGTGCAGAGACAGCGCTGCTTCAACACTCACCTATTGGCAGCAGTGCTGCTCCAGCGGCCCACCCTCAAGCATTCACTTAGCCTGCTCCTAGCTCTCCGCCTCTGCCCCCATTCACTTAGCCTGCTCCTTGCTCTCCGCCCCCGCCCGCACCCATGCTTGGCTGCGTGCATCACGTGACGTGACCTGATGTGATAGGACACACAGTGGCTCCTGCGCGGTCTCCTAAGGTGTCCCTGCTCTCAAAAGCGCTACTGAGGTAAGTGTTTCATATTAGATAAATATTGCTTTTCTAAGTATTTATCAGATTGATGATGATGGCGGGTTAGGTGACGGGGGGGGGGTGGGTGAGGCAAGGTTTGGGGTGCGGTGGATATGTTGGGTGTCGCAGGGGGGGCGGGTGAGGCAAGGTTTGGGGTGCGGTGGATGTTGGGTGTCACAGGGGGGGCGGGTGAGGCAAGGTTTGGGGAACGGTGGATGTTGGGTGTCGCAGGGGGGGACAGGTGAAACAAGGTTTGGGGTGCGGTGGATGTTGGGTGTTGCGGGGGGGCGGGTGAGGCAAGGTTTGGGGTGCGGTGGATGTTGGGTGTCGCAGGGGGGGCGGGTGAGGCAAGGTTTGGGGTGCAGTGGATGTTGGGTGTCGCAGCGGGGGACAGGTGAGACTAGGTTTGGGTTGCAGTGGATGTTGGATGTCGCAGGGGGAGGGGCATTGGCAGAAAAAGCCTCCAAGCAAAGACTATCCTCTGTGATAAGGAGCAGGGATTATGTGCCCAGTACTGTAAGGGTAGCTCATGCCAGGCCCATATAACCTTACACTGCGGCTCAAACCATCACATTACAGTTATAGTTTTATCGGCTAATCTCTGTAGCATGAAGAGTTAAAAGGCTATATGTTGAGACATTGTTTGAAAAATCACAAAAACAAATGCAAAGTATTTTTATGTAAATAAAGCTTAGGCTCCATTCATGTCTCAGGTCATGTCATGGTTTGTCATTGTGATAATCCTGAATGTATTCTGCTGTTTTTCCCTACCCAGTAAAAAGAGGGACCGCAGCGTCGCTACGCACGCGGAGGGACCATGACTGGGGCGGGCAGTGCAGGGAGCCAGTCGGAGGGTGGGGGCCAGGAGAGGAGGGGGCGGAGCTTCGCGGGACCACTTTTGTCATAGCGGTTAGCCCGCGAAGCGCCATTCCAGGTAGGCGTCGGACAAGTTAGGTTGTCCCGCCTGTGCTCTCCCTGCCCTCGCTCATCCATGGCCTCCCTTGAAGAGCTCCTGGGGCAGCTTAGGGCTGCCGCCGGCGACAGGGGAGAGATCTGGCTCAGGGAGCAAGTGGAGGGGCTGCTCCAGAACGCCCCTCCGCCATTCACCGCCGAGACCAGCAGCAGCGCTCGGGCAGCGGCCTAGGAGGGCCAGACCGCCTGAGCGTTTGAGCCCCGTTTGAGCCCCCGCCGCACCCAGCCTTCCCCATCCACGTGGTGCACAGCCCTCGGTCCCCTCCTGTGATGTTCCGACGGGAGGGGGACCTGATCAGCTATCTCAAGGCTTCCCGGAGCTCTTGGTACCGAGTCAAGCCGGTGGTGTGTCGAACAGCAGGCAGCAAGGCGCTGGCCTTCACCTTCATGCGGCTCACTCCAGGCCTGAGCTACATCCCACGCCCTCCAGAGGTCACGCAGGTGCAAGCCAGATGCCCGGATCATCCACCTCCTGCTGCAGCTGCCGTCATGAAGACCCACAGCCATCCCCTGCGGCAAACATCCTCCTCTACAGTGAATCGGGTCCACAGGATTCCGGAATTCCGACTGGCGGAAACACAGCACCTGCGCCGTCCGGTGAGTATCCGTCTCTGTCTTGTCCGTTTTCCCCTATGTTTATGTCTCAGGGTATAGCAAGTGAACCGGTAGTGTCCCCTGCAAATAGCAGTTTAGCTGGGGAGGGGATTAGGGAACTCTTAGGTAGTGTAAGGGATTTGCTGGCTATGTGTGAACAGAGTGTAGGTGGCTCCCCGGTGTCGGCGTGGGTCCCCCCGGCGCAGCCTATTGTCGCGGCGGTGTCTACGGCGGTGGGAGGGGCAACGGGGGTGACGGTGTCAGTCCAAACTGAGAAGGAAAAGGTGGATTCGATTCGTTTAGACGATAGGGCACGTGGAGAAGTTTATGTTTGTTTTGAAGGCCCGCTGGGGGCGCATTTGAAGAAGGAGGTCAGGGAAAAGATCTGGAAGGATGAATATGTGGAGATCTTTTCTTTGCTTCCTTTGGCTAAGTTTAACCTGGATAAGAGTAAGAAGGAGGACAGTAAGAAAGAGGAGGAAAAAAAGAGGAGGTGGCGGCTTATACCGCAGACCTTCACCAACTGGTTACAAGCCTTTTCTATTTTAGCGAGCGTTATAGGCGAGAAGGCCTCGGATAATTGCTCGGGCCTTTTCTGTTATATGGACTCGATAGGGGAGGCATATAGGGTTTATGGAGGTCAGATGTGGCTCAGGTACGATGAGCAATTTCGGCAACGAAAGGCGGTTAGGCCCAGTATTAGGTGGGATCAGAAGGATATAGGGCTGTGGTTGAGAGTGATGGCGCCGGCACGTTTCGGGCAGCCCTTTCCCCGGGTCAGCCGGGGGAGCCGGCCAGGGAGGTACAGGTGGATTTCCAGGGGGTTCGGACCAGCAGACATCACAGCGTTCAATGCTGGCAGTTCAATGAAGGCCTATGCAGGTTCGGGTTTGGATATAAATTTAAACACGTGTGCTCCTTCTGTGGAGGCGCATCGCATGGGGCATCCCGGTGTTTGCGGAAGCAAAAGGGAAGGGGGCCCCAGCGGGTGGGCAAGGACAGGACCCGGTGAGCCTGGAAGCAATGCTTCCGTACCTAAATAAATACGGGGACGGGGTGGCAGCCCGTTTTTTGTTGGAAGGTTTTCGGGACGGTTTTAGAATCCCCCCCCCCCAACCATGTTGTTCCCTTTACAATAAAAAATTTGAGGTCTGCGCTAGAACATAGAGAAGTGGTGAGTAAAAAATTAACTTAGGTGGGCTTAGGCCGCATGGCAGGCCCCTTCCCGACACCGCCACTTGAGGATCTTATAGTATCCCCGTTGGGGGTTGTCCCCAAAAAAGAGCCAAATCAGTTTCGGCTCATTCACCACCTGTCGTATCCAAGGGGGGCGTCGGTCAATGATGGGATAGCGCCGGAACTGTGTTCCGTCGTGTATACTTCATTTGACGTGGCCGTTCATTGGCTGCGGCGGAGTGGTCGTGGGGCCCTTATGGCCAAGACAGACATAGAGGCAGCCTTTCGGCTCCTGCCAGTTCACCCTGATAGTATTCGTTTGTTAGGTTGTTTTTGGGAAGGGAGTTATTATGTAGACCGGTGTTTACCTATGGGCTGCTCGATCTCGTGCGCGTATTTTGAGACCTTTAGTTCTTTTTTGGAAGCCGTTATTCGGGACGTGTCCGGGGTTGACTCTGTGATTCATTACCTGGACGACTTCCTGTGTTTAGGCCCGGGCGGGTCGGGGGTCTGCGCTGCCCTGTTGGCCACTACCCAGTGGGTGGCAAAGAAATTTGGCGTTCCTTTGGCGCCGGAAAAGACCGAGGGTCCGTGCACGAGGTTGAGTTTCTTGGGTATTGAGCTAGACTCGATAGCTATGGAATTCCGCTTGCCTAGTGACAAATTGATTGATTTACGTGAACAGGTTATTAGGGCAAGACACCTTAGGAAAATACCGCTGAGGGATTTGCAGTTGGTCCTGGGTAAGCTGAATTTCTCCTGCAGGGTCATGCCCATGGGTAGGGTTTTTTGTCGGCATTTGGCGAGGGCTACGGCGGGGGGTGTCTAACCCACACCATTTTGTGCGTTTGACGGCAGAGCATAGGGAGGATTTACAGGTATGGACGGCGTTTCTGGAGCAATATAACGGGCGCTCATTGTTGCAGGGGGAGGTAGTGGATTTATTTGATTGTGAGTTGTTTACCGACGCAGCAGGCGGGGTGGGTTTTGGGGCGTATTATGGGGGCAAGTGGTGTGCAGCTCCTTGGCCCAAAGCATGGTTTGAATTAGGCCTTACGCGCAATCTCACCTTGTTGGAGTTGTTCCCTATAGTGGTAGCGGTGTCCATTTGGGGTGAAGCGGTTAAAGATCGGAAAGTTCGTTTCCATTGTGACAACCAATCGGTGGTGTCGGCCATTAACAATACTACGGCTTCTTCACCCCCTGTATTTAGGTTGCTGCGTAGACTTGTGTTGTGCTGTCTTTGTCTGAATGTGTGGGTGGTAGCGGTTCATGTCCCGGGGGTCAAGAATGACCTCGCTGAGGCGTTGTCTCCTTTCCAGTGGGACCGATTCCGTTCGCTGGCTCTGGAGGCCGAGAGGGAGGGAAGGCCATGTCTCTCGGACTTATGGAACTTGGTCTACGAGATGCCGGGTCCTTAATACGGGCGTCGTTGGCTCCGGGCACGTGGAACCGGTATGAGAAGGCGTGGTCTATATGGGAGGCCTGGGCACAGCGCCTTGGGCCAGTCTGTAGCAGGGAGGATAGGGTAGGTGTGCTATTACAATTGCTGGGTCAGTGGTCTGCTGAGGGTTGTTCCGTGTCAACGGTGGATGGGTTTATAGCGGGTCTTTCATTTGGTTTTCAATTCAAGGGAATGCTTGATGTCACAAAGCATTTTTTGGTGAAGAGGGCGCTGAGGGGTTTTAGGAGGGGTCAGAAGTGCTTGGATGGAAGATGACCGGTGACTTTTATGCTCTTAGAGCGCCTGGGTGTGGAATTGGGTAGTTGTTGTAACTCGAGTTATGAGATTGCACTTTTTCGTTTGGCTTTTTCTTTGGCATTTTTTGGTGCTTTTAGAGTGGGAGAGTTGGTGTCCCCGGCGGTAAAGCGTACAGGCGGTATCAGCGTGGGTGATGTCTGTTTAGTGGATGGATATTTAGACATTTGGATACGTCGCTCTAAGACAGACCAAGGGGGTAGGGGAAGGATGCTTCGACTGGGGCCAGTGGTGGGCTCGGCTATGTGTCCTTTGCATTGTTGGGCTGTTTTTTGTAGTGTGGGTGGTCCCTCTGATCCCGGCCCTCTTCTCCGACACCAGGACGGGTCTTTCCTCTCTAGATTTCAGTTCACCTTGATTTTTAGGCGGTGTCTCTGGGCGGCTTGGCGGGATGATAGTTCTTATGCCCCACATTCGTTCCGGATAGGGGTAGCTACGGAGGCAGCAGGTTGGGGGTTGAGTCCAGAGGTGGTCCGGAGGATCGGGAGATGGGAATCCGATAGGTACCGCCTGTACGTGCGCCTCAGTTATCGGAGATGTAACCTGTGTTAGTTGACCTGTTGTGCCTTGTGTTTTCCTTGTAGCTCGGGATTCCTGCCTTGTTTGGATCTTCGGTCACTCTTATGTGTTTTGGGGTGCGCGGAGGGCTGATGTGCGCAGGGACGGCCGGCAGCTTGGCATTTCCCGAGAAATCGCAATCGTGCGTTGGATCGGGATCAGAGGTATGGTTTGGGGCAGGGTACAAGTTTTAAGGCGTGATCGCTGTGGCGGGCAGGGTCCTTGGAGTTGGTGGTTCAGTGGATTACGGGAGGGGGAGTTAATGGTGGGCTCCACCCTCCCATGTCACAGATCATTAGTGATTTGGTGGCTTACCTGGCGTGGTGGGGGACGGTTACAGGGTTCAATGCCCTGTGAACTGGTATGTGGTAATGGGGTCATCTTACAATCATGGTGCCGCTGAGCCGGTGGTACGGCTAGCGGTAAGTTCATGTGATAACGCCAGGATGGAACTCGTTTTGGTTAGTAGCTCCAAGGACTCGGGCCCTGTTTTTCCTGTATGGTTATTTTTGGTATTTATAAAGTTAATATATTTTAATATGTTTTAGATGTTAATTGTTTAATAAACACGGCTGCTGTGGCCGATTTTATCCAACTCCTGTCTTTGTGTTTGTTTTGCGAATCGGGTGTGGGGAATATAAGAGGAGTACAGGAAGGGATACGGCCAGGCAGCGGTGAATAAGTAGGTAAGAAATACGGCACCTGCTAATCTGCATTGCCTAGTCATGCACCTGACAGACCCATTACAAATATGTTACAAAATTTAAAAAAAAACCTATGTCGGCTTTCTAGCGGTATATAAAACCTCATATTCATGAGGACATGAAAGGTTCTCTTTAATAAGGCTAGCACTGCATTGCGATCTTGGCTGTCTATTGCATGACCGAAGATCGCTGGGTCTCCCTGCGACTCCTTCACTAATGTTAGTGAATGAAGTCACATTGAGATCCTGAGGGTGCCACAACCGCAACTTCAAGCCAAGCATTGCTCAACCCTTTTGTGACTTGAAGTCACAGTTGCAAAAGCACTAGAGGTTGCAATGTGACTCCATTCACTAATATTAGTGAAGGAGTCACAGGGCAACCCAGTAATCATTGATCACGTGACAGGATACACCCAAAATTGTCATGTAGCCCTAGCCTAACCATTGCGGTTTTGGAAATCGCACCATGTCAATTATACCTATGGAAACGCCGGTGGTTTCCATATAGGTATAAATAGAAAGAGAAAGTCCACAGAGGAAACCTCTGTGGACAGTCTGTGAAAAGTGCTGCGATGCGTTGCCTCCATGTTTTTTCCTGCAGCGCTTTTTTGCTGCGGCCCGCTACGTGGAGACTTAGCCTAAGGATAGATTGTCAATATCAGATTGGTGGAAGATCTACCATAATCTGGTCTAACTACTATGCAGAGAACCATGCTGTATGGTTCCTGCGAGGTTTGGGGTGCCATGGATGTTGGGTGCCGCGGGGGGGAGTGGTTGGGGAGGGGGGCGTTTTGGGTGTCTGTCTGCTGAGACCCCCCCTTTTGCTTGAGAATTAGTTTTTTTCCCCTCCACTTGAAATTCAGCCTGACCACAGCCAGGCTGAATATAGGCTATCTGCGGCGCTCCTATTAAAGAGAATGGGAGCGTGGGTTTGTATATCCACCAAGCGGCTGCGGTCAGGCTGAACTCCCAGTGGTTGAAAAAAAGACCCAATTCTCAGGCTCAGTGGGATTCTCAGCAGATGCCCGAAACTTATAAAAATATTTTTCCCATACGGTGAATGTCATAGCGGGGAAAAATAAATCAAAAGTGCCGAACCGCAGTTTTTTCGCTGTTTTGCCTCTGATAAAAATTTGAATAAAAGGTGGTAAAAGCAATAGACATTCCCCAAAATGATATAACTAAAAAGTACACCTGGTCCTGCAAAATAAGGGGCCCTATGCATCCCCGTACACTGAAATATAAAAAAAACTGTTACGAGTGTCAGAATATGGCAACTTTAAAAAAAATTGTTTTAGATCTTTGTTATAGGATTAAAATGTAAATAAAACTATATAAGTTTTGTACCCTCGGAATTGTACAGAAACACAGAATACAGGTGACATGTCATTTTGGCTGCAGAGTGAACACCATAAAAACAAAGCCCATAAGAAAGTCGCAGAAATACACTTTTTCTTCATTTCCCCCCAATTCTGAGTTTTTTTGCAGCTTCCCAGCACATTGTACAGAATAATAAATGGTACCATTATGAAGAACAATTTGTGCCACAAACATTAAAGGGGTTGTCCAGGCAAAAATGGACAACCCTTTTAAAGTTTAAATAAGCTGGGGGCAGTGAGAAAGTGCAATTCAGAAAACTCATTTTTATTAGGCCTATTCATTTTGGTCTTATCAGCAGGTATTCTTCTTCATTTACTGCTCTGCAAACGGCCCATAATAGGGAATCGTAAGTAAAAAGAAGTGGTCCTCTTACAGGATCCTCATCTTTTGGCATGAGGGAGGGTCTTTTTCTCAGGAGGACCTGTCCTTTTCAGAATTATACAAACAACTCATTGACGTCAGGTTTCCCCATAGATTACAGCTAAGCACTGGGGAGCATGTCGGGGGGACTCTTTGTAATAAGCATTGCAATAGTTTTTATTTGTGTATTCTGTTGTCTCTTTTGTAGTTAGAGTTTGGTCAAAGACCTTGACGTTTCACCTGGCAAGAAGATGTGTTAAGTTATTTTCATTGTTAATACCGTGTTGTCTCTGATACTGAAGTAATACAGTAAGAAGATTTCTTTAAAACTGTTTTATCACTTTGTGTATTTTGTATGTTTATTGTGTGACAATAGCAGCGTGTGAAGCTAGTAGCATGGAAACTCAATTTTTTTTTTGGGGGGGGTGGGGCGCCTTATTATAGTCCGCCTCAGGCAACAAAGAGGCTAGGTTCACCACTGAACGTACCCTATTTACTGACCGCTCCTTCTCACAGTCGGGACATAATATGGGACATTATACTGTCTGGAGGCCACTTTGGGACATTATAGTGTGTGTAAATGGGGCGTTATACTGTGTGGAGGCCAGGAAAGGGGGCGCTATGCCATGGGGGACCCCAAGTCAAATGTTTGCTGGATGCCCCAGTCTTTTCAAGTTACGCTCCTGCTCAGGACCTTGGGGCCCTGGCACTTGCCTGGTTTTGCTGGGGGCTGACGCCAGCCCTGGATGCCATAGCTGTGGGAGGCTCAACACCCACTGCACTGGAGGACACAGGCAGGAGATGGTAGGGGTCTGAGTGGCAAGAGCTGTGCTCCAAGGAGCTGATGGCCCACCCCTGTGCACAAAATGTATAACTGTGTAACATTCCAAAGTTGTTGTTCTCCAAATCTACACAAGTAACATACATAACAAAGTTATGATGTTTATCACTGTAATGTGCTCTATAACATGGTGGTGGCAGTGAAATATGCTCATGAGAGGTGGTAGACTCCCTGGAAAACTTTTTAAGGTTGGAGATTTAAGGTTGGAGACACACGTACAGTTTTTGTTGCTTTTTTAATGCAGATTTTGCTGTGTTTGTTTTTTATCCTGAGCCAAAGCCAAGCCAGCTATGGTGGTTATTTTGTCCCTAGGCGCATGGCGCGACGCATCCTCTGCCAACTCCAGGGTTATGAAGACTGATGTTAATAAATATACCCCATGGGAAGAAATTTATCATTAAGGGAATTTTTAAAGTAAGTTTTGCTAGAGCTTGTGTTGGCGTAATTTGCTCCAAATTTATCAAATGTGTGATGTTTGATAAATTGGATAAATCTATAACTCTGACACATCTGTCCTGAAAGGTTATTCCACTTCTTATACCACCCACTGACTGGAGTGAGTTTGAGACAACTCTTACGACTGTTTAAAAAGCTGCAGTTGATAAATCTGGAGTACAGACATCTAGACAGCTAGACCCTGATCACTTCCCCCCCAACTTACTTTTGAAAAGTGTTGAGAGTGGTTCAGAAAAAGTCGCTAAATTCTTGTGAAAATTAGCTAAAAAAAGTTGCAACATAACAAGTTGCTAGTCCTTGGCAGTCATAGGTCTTATGTTTCAGGCCGTCTCTGGATTCAGTTTACTCCCAGTCGGAAGCGATACAGTTTGTCAGCATTCTAGATTCATGCATTGATAGAATCCGGATGA
This sequence comes from Leptodactylus fallax, assembly GCA_947044405.1. Classification (NCBI taxonomy): domain Eukaryota; kingdom Metazoa; phylum Chordata; class Amphibia; order Anura; family Leptodactylidae; genus Leptodactylus; species Leptodactylus fallax. Next base: position 7,719,287 of record CAMRHE010000062.1, read on the forward strand.
TTGTGATAGAAGTAAAATGAGGAACAACAGTCTAAATTTCTACTTCCTTTTTAAGGCAAAAGAATTTGGGTTCAATATTCCATGGTAGTCTACTCCCTGAGCTTTAATAATGTGTACAAGGTGTTTATAACAAGGTCAAATCATTTTGCCCCCAAAGTGCAATAGATATGGCATTCCCAGCAATGAGAGCCATCAGCAGTGTGTTTGATCACAACGTTCACCTTTGGACACGGTATAAAGCAGCAGTCAGACAGACAGCAGATGGAGTATGTTTATAGGATGTAAGCAGGGTGATGGATGAGGTGAACTGATAAGGAAAGAGAAGATTAACAATAAAGGAATGTGAGAGCTCTCCTGAGCAATGTTGTCCTACACTCTGACTAAGCTACAAACAGAAGAAAGGATTCAGCCTGGACGTATTTCACCAGCTTGTTGACAGGAGGCTATGACATGTAAACTTTACTTTTACTGCAGGCCATGGCATATAATAGGAGACTGGTGTGTCTTATACAGCCATTTCCAGAATCACTTCAAGTCTTTTTAATAATAGGATGTTGTGCTTTTAGCCATCAACACCGTGTTTGACTTAATCTTGATATAACTTCTGTATGGTCATCGAACCAAGTATACAATGGCATGCAAAAGTTTGGACACCCCTGGTCAAAATCACTGTTATTGTGAACAGTTAAGCAAGTTGAAGATGAAACCATCTATAAAAGGCATAAAGTTAAAGATTAACCACTTCAGTACCGGGCCAATTTCTGGTCCAGGAACAGACACATTTTAGGGTTTTTTGTATGTGCGGTTTTGAGGGCTGTAACATTTTTATCATATGCGTTATTCAACTAGTTTCTGTGTCTTTTTCGGTGACACATAGGGCTTTATTTTTATGTCGTTCTTATTTTTCCATGTGTTTAAATTTTTTTTATATCTAGGAAAATATAAACAAAAGAGAAGGGAAAACGTGTCTGTTTTTCACTTTTCATTTTTTTTATTTAATAACACAAAGTGCTACTAAAAAACTTTATAAAATAGTTTTTCCTCTCCGTTACGGTATTTTTTATTTTTTATGGTGTCGTCGGGGGTGGGGCTATAACCTGTAATAAGGTCATTTTTTTGGCGTATTATTTTATTTATTTTTTTAAATGATTTTATTTACTTTTTTTTTTTTTTTTTTTACTTTTCTGTTAATTTTTTTACATTTTTTTTTTTTACATTGTGTCCCCATAAGGTCATAATAGACCTTTGGGGACATCTGATTACTTTTTTTTTTTTTTTGTTGGGGGGGCTGATTTCCGCTGTAACTGGGGCTGGTACATTTAGCGAATCACATGACCGCCGGGTCAGAGGGCGGCCGCAAGATGGAGGCGCCCATAGCGCTGTATACACAGTGATCAGGAAGGCAGGGAAGGTAATAAACTTTCCCTGCCTTCTCTCTGGGAGCTCTGACTGAAGTTACAGCCGGTTCCCAGTTTCAGTAGCTGCACAATTTCGTGCAGCTACTGAGTTCTGCTTGGACATACCGGTACATCCTTGCAGAACTAGACAACCACCCATTGGATGTATATAGTCTATGGGCGGTACGGAAGTGGTTATTATTATTATTATTATTGTTTATTTATATAGCACCATTAATTCCACGGTGCTTTACATTTGAGGGTTTACATACGATACACAAGATATACAAACAAATATAATACTAACAGTGACCAACTGGTACAGTGGGATAGAGGGCCCTGCCTGCAAGGGCTTACAATCTATGAGGGAAGAGGGATAGATACAGAAGGTGAGGGGAGAGGCTGTACAGATGGTGGTGTGGTGACAGTAGTGTTATTGGAGGTTGTAGGCCTTCCTGAATAGGGGAGACTTCAGGGCCTTCTTGAAGCTTGTGACTGTGAGGGACAGTCTTATGTGTCTTGGTAATGAGTTCCAGAGTATGGGGGATGCACGGGAGAAGTCTTGGAGACGGTTGTGTGAGGAGCGGATAAGAGCAGAGTAGGAGATCTTTGGAGGATCGGAGGTTACATGTGGGCAGGTAGCGGGAGATTAGGTCGGAGATATATGGAGGGGACAGGTTGTGGATGGCTTTGTGGTTAAACAGACTTGTCTATAATTTTAAGCAATATCAGTGTTTTATTATGTTTGAGTATAATTTTAGAGTGAAAAAGGGAAAGGAGTACCTTGCAAAAGTTTGGAAACCCTTATAGATTTGTGTGCTCAGATAACTTTGACCAAGGTCTCAGACCTTCTTTAGCCAGTTATGGTTATGGCTTGTTCACTATCATCATTAGGAAAGGCCAAGTAATGCAAATTTTACAGCTTTATAATACCCAGCCTCCTCTAACCTTGTGCCAAAAAACAGCAGCCATGGGTCCTTCTAAGCAGCTGCCTAGCACTCTGAAAATGATGGAGGCCCACAAAGCAGGAGAAGGCTATAAGAAGATAGCAAAGCGTCTTCAAGTTGCCCTTTCTTCAGTTCAAAATGTAATTAAGAAATGGCAGTTACCAGGAACAGTGGAGGTGAAGATAAGGTCTGGAAGAGCAAGAAAAATTTCAGAGACAGCTGCTCATAGGATTGCCAGAGTGGCAAATCAGAACCCCCGCTTGACTGCAACAGACCTTCAGGAAGATTTAGCAGACTCTGGAGTTGTGGTACATTGTACTACTGCTCAGCGATACCTGCACAAATATGGCCTTTATGGAAGAGTCATCAGAAGAAAACCTCTCCTGCGTCCTCACCATGAAATTCAGCGTCAGAAGTTTGCAAAAGAACATCTACAGTCATGGCCAAAAGTTTTGAGAATGATACAAATATTAATTTTTACAAAGTCTACTGCTTCAATTTTTCTAATGGCAATTTGCATATACTCCAGAATGTTATAAAGAGTGATCAGCTTAACAGCAATTACTTGCAAAGTCAATATTTGCCTAGAAAATGAACTTTATCCCCCAAAACACATTTCAACATCATTGCAGACCTGCCTTAAAAGGACCACCTAACATCGTTTCAGTGATTGCTCCATTAACACAGGTGTGGGTGTTGATGAGGACAGGGCTGGAGATCAATCTGTCATGATTAAGTAAGAATGACACCACTGGACACTTTAAAAGGAGGCTGGTGCTTGCCATCATTGTTTCTCTTCTGTTAACCATGGTTATCTCTAAAGAAACACGTGCAGTCATCATTGCACTGCACAAAAATGGCCTAACTGGGAAGAGTATTGCAGCTAGAAAGATTGCACCTCAGTCAACAATCTATCGCATCATCAAGAACTTCAAGGAGAGAGGTTCCATTGGTGCCAAAAAGGCTCCAGGGCGCCCAAGAAAGACCAGCAAGCGGCAGGACCGTCTCTTAAAAGTGTTTCAGCTGCGGGATCAGGCTACCAGCAGTGCAGAGCTTGCTGAGGAATGGCAGCAGGCAGGTGTGAGTGCATCTGCACGCACTGTGAGGCGGAGACTCTTGGAGCAAGGCCTGGTCTCAAGGAGGGCAGCAAAGAAGCCACTTCTCTCCAGAAAAAACATCAGGGACAGACTGATATTCTGCAAAAGGTACAGGGAGTGGACTGCTGAGGACTGGGGTAAAGTCATTTTCTCTGATGAATCTCCTTTTCGATTGTTTGGAACATCTGGAAAACAGCTTATTCGGAGAAGAAGAGGTGAGCACTACCACCAGTCTTGTCTCATGCCAACTGTAAAGCATCCTGAAACCATTCATGTGTGGGGTTGCTTCTCAGCCAAGGGAATCGGCTCTCTCACAGTCTTGCCTAAAAACACAGCCATAAATAAAGAATGGTACCAGAATGTCCTCCAAGAGCAACTTCTCCCAACCGTCCAAGAGCAGTTTGGCGCTCAACAATGCCTTTTCCAGCATGATGGAGCACCTTGCCATAAAGCAAAGGTGATAACTAAATGGCTCAGGGAACAAAACATAGAGATTTTGGGTCCATGGCCTGGAAACTCCCCAGATCTTAATCCCATTGAGAACTTGTGGTCAATCATCAAGAGACGGGTGGACAAACAAAAACCAACAAATTCAGACAAAATGAAAGCATTGATTCTGCAAGAATGGACTGCTATCAGTCAGGATTTGGTCCAGAAGTTGATTGAGAGCATGCCAGGGAGAATTGCAGAGGTCCTGAAGAAGAAGGGTCAACACTGCAAATATTGACTTGCTGCATTAACTCATTCTAACTGTCAATATAAGCTTCTGTTACTCATAATATGAATGCAATTATATTTCTGTATGTGATAAAAACATCTGACAAACACACATAAAAACCAGAGGGCAGCAGATCATGTGAAAATATAATATTTGTGTCATTCTCAAAACTTTTGGCCATGACTGTAAACAAGCCTGATGCATTTTGGAAACAAGTCCTGTGGACCGATGAGGTTAAAAAGAACTCTTTGGCCACAGTGATCAAAGGTATGTTTGGAGAAAAAAGGGCATAGTAGAGTAAGGCTAGGTTCATATTAGTGCTCGGTTTCCATCCTTCGGATCCATCCTTTGGATCCACATTATAGACTATAATGGTGTCCGCCAGGTTTCCGCCTGGTTTCCAACAATTTTATACTGAAATTGGCGGAGAGAAAAGTCCTGCTTGAAGAACTTTTCTTTCCACTAATTTAAGCGGATTCTCAGGTGGATTTGCCAAACACTAGTGTGAACCTAGCGTAAGGCTAGAGTCACACAAAAGAGGTGCAAAATGACCATGAATAGCCCCCCATTCACTCACAGTGAAATTAATGCTGCCGTGTGACGTCCGTTAATGCTGATGTGTGACGTCCGTTAATGCTGTTGTGTGAATGTAGCATAAGTCTTCTTCAACATCTTACACAATGATGCCTTTTCTATTCCATCATATATTACGCACACAAGCTATCTTCTTTGAGTAAACCACAACCCTAAAAGACCACTTTAGGCCAGGGCCCCGCGTTGTGAATACATAGCGTTTTGGGCTGTGGTGTAAAAACGCTGCATATTACAGTACCTGCAAAGTGGATGGGATTAGACAGAAAATTTGCAGTGGAAATGCTTTGATTTCAAAAACCATCGCATTTTTGTAAATTGCAGCATGTCAATTATACCTACGGAAACGTTGGATAACTCTGCGGAAAAAAAATGGGATGCGTCTCCAGGGGCGCACTGCTAATGAGGCGAATTGAGGCGGCCGCCTCAGGTGGCACTGTCCGGGGGGCAGCATTTTTACTATTTCATGTAAACCAGCCCAGGACAGGCCGCTTTAAAAAAAAACAAAAAACAGAGCTGAGCGGGGCCTGTCCTGGGCTGGTTTACAAGACATCGCATCTCAGCGCAGGCGGCGATACAATGACGTCATCACGCCGCCTACGCTGAGACACAGACATCGCGGACAAGAAGAGGAGGCGGCGGCTGCATCAAGGCATCGCAGGTGAGTATAGCTTTTTTTTATATATATAAATAGGCCGTAACCTGTTGGAGTATCCCCGGCAGGTCATGGCCTATTTATTTACCTACCCCGCGTCTGCTCGTGGCCGCCCCCGCTTCCCCTTCTGCTATGGGACGCAGAAAGGGAAGTGGATGCCGCTGTGAGCGGCCGCGGGTATCGGTAAGTTAGGCCGCAAATACTACTATTATTATACTTCAGGGCCTATTCAGACCCCGGAGTATAATAATCGGAGGCCTAGGGTTGGTGAGGGAACATAAAAACCAATGTTACTCACCTCCTGCGATCCGATGTAACTCCGAGCAGGCTTGAGGCCTCTGGTGACGTCATCATGTCGCGTCGCCGGCCTGATTACGTGACGTGTGTGTGCAATTAAACAGGGCCGAAAGCTGCAAGGAGTGCACCGGTGTCCAGGATAGGTAAGTAACTCTGGTTTTTATGTTTGTATTCTCCCTTGGGTCTCCAATCATTATAGAGTATAATAATAGTTCATGGGTGGTCCACTGTGGGGCATAATACCCTGTGCAGGGACCACTGTAGAGCATAATACCCTGTTCAGGGGCCACTCTGGAGCATAATACAAGTGCAGGGGCCACTATAGAGCATAATACCAGGTGCAGGGGTCACTATGGAGCATAATACAAGTGCAGGGGCCACTATGGAGCATAATACCAGTGCAAGGGCCACTATGGAGGATAATACCAGTGCAAGGTCCACTATGGAGCATAATACCAGTGCAAGGGCCACTATAGAGCATAATACCAGTGCAGGGGCCACTATGGAGCATAATACTGTGTGCTGGGGCCACTGTGGAGCATAATACCGTGTGCAGGGGCCAATATGGAGCATAATACCGTGTGCAGGGGCCAATATGGGGCATAAAACTGTGTGCAGGAGTTGCTGTGGAACATAATACCGTGTGTAGTGGCCACTGCGGGGCATAATACTGTGAGCAGGGGCCACTATGAAGCATAATACCGTGTGCAGGGGCCGCTGCGAGGCATAATCCAGTGTGCAGGGGCCACTGCGGGCCATAAGACTGTGTAATACTGTGTGCAGGGGCTGCTGTGGAACATTATAGTGTGTGTAAATGGGGAGCTATAAACAGGGGCTATGGCACCTGTTTATATTATATGCTGTCTGTTTATACTGACCGTGTGATGTAATTCCAGCCTTGTCACATACTCTAGACATGTACAGGACGAGGCTGTAGTTACATTACATGGCCGCTATGAGATGAATTACACTGTGTAAACAGAAAAGCGGTCACGGCGCTTTCACAGGTACCATTCAAACAGCTGATCAGTGGGGGTCTTGGGTTTTTGAACCCCACTGATTAGTTTATTAATGACCTGGAAAACCTTTTAATTAGTTAACACCTGGGGTATTATTAATAAGGGGCACTATTTATACAGGGTACACACAGACATTATTAATATAAAAATGCACTTGGGAGTATTATTCATTATGGGGGGTTATATCACATATTTTATAATTGGGGGTAGCAGCAGAATGGGGGCTTTGTGTAGGTGAGGACAATGTGGGTTGGATGCCTGTAAAAGTGAGGAGCCAAAGATGTCTGTGTTGCAAACTTTACAGAGACAAGTCACAGCTGGAAGAAGTGGTCATGGCGGTCCAGAGGGAAGAGAAGGGAAATGTGAAGGATTAGTCAGAGACGTCACCGGTAAGTCACAAAATGTTACTGCCCTGTATTCACCTAAATGATAGCGGATAAATACCTGATTGATGGGGGTCTGTCTGCTGAGACCCCACTGAGCCTGAGAATTGGGTTTTTTCCCCCCACTAGGTGGGAATCCAGCCTGGCTGCAGCCATATATATAGGTGTGTCACTTAGTGGATGGACGAACCCGCGTGGCTCTCATTCACTTTAATGGGAGTGCCAAAGATAGCCGAAGTCCAGTACTCAGCTATCTGCGGCGCTCCTATTATAGAGAATGGGGGCCACGTGGGCTCGTCCATCCACCAAGCAGAAGATGTGTGAAGTTACTTTCATTGTTAATGCCGTGTTGTTGATCTGATACTGAAGTAATACAGTAAGAAGAATTCTTAAAAACTGTTTTATAACTTTGTGTATTGTGTATATTGTGCGACGATAACAGTGTGTTAAACTAGTAGCATGAAAACTCAGGTTTTTTTGTTTTTTTTTGGGGGGGGGTCGTCTTTCTATAGTCCGCCTCAGGCAGCAAAGAGGCTAGGTTCACCACTGTGCGTCTCTGTCATGGTCTTTTCCTCACCATAATCAGCTGTGGCTCGCTACGTGGGCCTTACTCACACTTATAATGCAATTTTAGGTGGTAATCTCACAGAGGTTTCACTGTATATGTTATGGATCTTAAATGGGTTATTCGATTTCTAGTATTCATGGCCTAAATAACACCCAGGACTCCAGAATAATAGGTAATTTCATATGTGTATCTCCGGCCAATGTTTCATTACATTGATCATGACGTAACAATCAAGATAAGCAAAAAGTAAACTATCAGATATGACATGACATGAGCATCATCCATAAAAACTGAAAAAATCAACAAGAAAGATATGCAAAGCATTTCATTATACAAAGCATTTATAACAAGATCATACACAACAGTTCATACTGACTTATGCAAGTGCATTATGTGTCTTGTAGATTTTTTTTGTTTCTGCTTTCGTTATTTTCATTTGTTTATTTTATGGATAATGATGATCATGTCACATTCATCACTTGATGGATTTTCAATAAATATATCTATTTCCCATGCTGGAAATGATATGCTGTAGTCTGTATTACAAATGTACTGTGGATATTTATGAGCACTCCTGATACATCAACCAGAGAGTCGTCTGTAAATATTCTACTCTGGGGACTGCAACACAGTCTACATCAACTTGTGGCTTAAATAGTCCACTTTCTTTTATGTGACCATATCAACAGTCTTGAGGTGATCCTCTAATGGGACAACTAGAGATGAGCGAAGTATTCAAAAATTCGATTCGGCAACTTCGCCAAATTTTGCAATATGATTCTATTAGATCCGAATAAAATTGCGGCGAATCGCGTACCAAAAACAGCTATTTATTGGCTGCAGAGAGCCAGGGTGGGCGGCAAAATGGCGGAACCCCTTGGATGCCGTGGTCATGTTTGACCGCTGCATCCAAGGTGTTAAAACCTGTATCGGTTATGGAGCAGGGTGTTAGGTGTCAGTTACAGATAACACCCTGCTCCATAACCGATCGGGGGGATTTAACACCTTGGATGCAGCGGTCAAACATGCCGTGTGTGCTCGCGAAGGTGTTAAAGGGATGTGACATCACAGGGCTGGCTGCTGATTGGCTGCACGCATGGCACGGTGGGTGATCCCACATTCCCAGAGTTCCTTGCCCCATGTAGAGCAGCCATTTTGAACTAAATGCGAATCATTACCATGAAGCGTGAGGAAATTCGGATTCGATGGAAATCGAATATTTCCTGAAATTCAGATCGAATTCCACTTCTGCAGCTTCGATTTGCTCACCTCTAGGGACAACATAATGCATTTTTTGAAGTCACGGCAACTCTAAGTTGATTTTGTTAAGTTTAGAGTTGTGACCTATTACTAACCAGTGCAAATGGTGAATGTTACAGTCAGCATCTAGTAGCTGATATTCAGTGAAACATGTAGCAATTGTGATACAGTTAGTATTTTCTGCCTAGCACTCAGTAGCACTGCCAGCATCCTGACGACAGGTTATCATTAGACCCGTCTAGTGGCATAATGATCGCAGTATACTGTGTGAGAGCCATGTGGAGCATATAATACTGTGTGGAGACCACCGTGGAGTATATAATACTGTGTGTGAGTCACTGTGGAGCATATTTTACTGTGAGGGAGCCACTGTGGAGCATATTTTACTGTGTGGAGCCCACTGTGGAGTATATAATACTGGATGGGGGCCACTGTGGAACATCTTTTACTGTGTAGGGGCCACTGTGAAGCATATATTACTGTGTGGGGGCCATTGTGGAGCACATTATACAGTGTGGGGGGTCACTGTGAAGCACGTTATACTGTGTGGGGGCCACTCTGGAACATATACTGTGTGGGGGCCAATGTGGAGTATATTATATTGTGTGGGAGTCACTGTGGCACATATAATACTGTGTGAGGGCCACTGTGGAGAATATTACACATACTATCTGTTTTATAGCAACCGTGCACTATTATTACAGGCTGTATAACATTGCATGGTGATTATAAAACAGATGTTGTGCAATGTAAATAGCAAAGGAGTCACGGCACTTGCAAAAGCACCACAGTATCTTTAAACAGTTGATAAACAGGGGTCCTGGGTGTTGGACCCCCACTGATCTCTTACATATGGACAAAAGTTTGCACCCATCTGTGTCTAAGGGAGAGTCAGAACACCATGGTTGCTCGATTGTACATCTAAAAGCAAGTGTTCCAAAGCTTGGATGTCCTCATGTCGCAGCTCTAGGGAGTACAGAGGTAGAAGTCAGTTCTGGGTCCTTCAGCCTCAGGGGGCCCAAAGACCTCTTTAGAACATAAGAAAACACCAATATTATTTATATCACATAGATATCATTGGGGCCCAGGGGTTACACCTCTGGCCATCACATTGACATATTAGCACGCCATGATGTGATGATGGTAGTGCAGTTATAATCAATAAATACCAGCAGAACATATTGGGAGGGCAGTGAGCGCCATACAAAGTCTTTGTGTCAGATAACCGTGTGTCATCAAAGAAGCCTTCCAACATGAATACTGTGATCTTTGCTTCCACAATTATTAAATTCCTTCCCACCTCAGCTGAAAGCTAAGTAAACCTCTATTACATTCCCCAGTAGATATAAAACTCAATCCCAGACAACAGTCCCACATGTTTTAATAACCCACAAGCCTCACGAGACTGTGTGCTGACAGTGGGCATATATACAGCGCTCCTTACTAGAGCTTTATAGCAATATAAATATTCTTGATACATTTTCACAATTATCCATGAGTACAATCTTGCAGATTTACAAGTCATCTTGCCTGTCTAGTAAAATTTAGTAAAGACAATTTAACTACAAGTAACGTTCGGGAGAATCGCACAGAATCACTTTTAATCACTCTTTTTATTAAATACTTATTCACATTAAACATATATACAAATAACTCACTAAGTTTTAATGGAATATAATAAAGTTATGTATTAGAGGCCGTATTATGTATCATCCTTTGCTCACGCAGGAAATAAAGTACTGACAGAGATGTCTGGCAGTGGCTTATACCCATTTAGACTACTTGAATACTTTCCAACTTTGGTTATAGTTGCCAAATATACACATATGCAGGTTTCTGGGGGAGAGGGTTGGGTCGAATACCCTCATTTAGAGATGAGTTCAGAGCTAATCTATCACAATGGTCTGCTTCTTATAGGATGATTTACAATGAACCTATGAGACCTTATTGATGGCATGTTCACAATGCGATGAACAGTGGACATACACATTTTCTGTATAGACTGAGAAACCTCTTCCTACAGTGGGCCCAATAAAACCCAAGTGTGACACTGAGTGCAAGATTAGACACAGCCTTTCTCTTCCCTCAAGGCATTTTATACTTTCCTGAAGGAGTTGAAAGAGAGAAGCTGGAGGACTCGAGGTCTATTGCCCATTCATCCTAGAAGGAGACTTGGGACTTGGTAATTATTATAAAGAGCTATCACTTCATGCATATGCATATCTCTTATGATTAATATACATTGAGGGAAATTTATTAAAGCTGGCAATTCCTACATGAGATATTCCAAAGTGATTAAGCAGCTTTGGCCCCTTGCATCAGAATTGAAATCTATGCCAACCAAGGGCCATGAGCTTTAAAGGGAATCTATCAGCAGGAAAATCTGTATCAGGCTAATAAATGTACCTTGTAGGATGGCGTCTACACTTTCCAGACATCCCTTTCATATTCTGCATTGCCGCTCCATTTTCATGAAATTCAGTGTTTTATTCTTATGCAAATTAGCTGAAAAGGGTTTTAGGGGTGTTTCTTCTCCTGCTGGGGCTTCATTTTCTGCTCTAGATAATTGCCCATAACTGTCGCCCAGCTCCATCCCCCATTTTTTCAGTACCATTTTCCACTTTTCACACTTTGTTTGTCGTTAGGGGCGTTTATCTAGAGTAGAGAGCAAAGCCTCGGCAGGAGAAGAAACGCCCCTAAAGCCATTTAATTTAATTTGCATATAAAATGTTGATTTCTCTAAAAATGGAACTGCAATGCCGAATAAGAAATGCATCTTTGGAAAGTGTAGAAGCCGCCCTACAAGGTACTGTCATTAGTATAATACCAATTTTCCTACTGACAGACTCACTTTAAGATACGCCTCTGACGTCCTTTGTAAATAACCTTGACAAATATGTGTTTGTGCCAATACATCTATATTATAATATTAATTATCAGACAGGAAGAGGAAGTGTATCAGATTATACTTTAACCAACAATCCATTTTAGCTTCTTACTAAGTTCACATGACCGAAGAAATGATTGTTTATTTTGCTACATCAGAGCATTGCTGAGCCTTGTATCAATACTTGTGTAGATCTATAGGCAGAGCTAACAGCATTGTTCTCTGCGGCTCTGTATACAAACCTCAATCCTTACATATTCCGAGGATGGGGATTGTCACTGGGCCACTTAATCAGGAATATAATTACGGGTCCTTAAACCAATGCAAGCAGTAGGAAGAGAGAGTTTTTAATCGCCGTGCTTGCATTTCAAAGGGCGAATCGTGCTGTAAAACAGCACCGTACAAGGTGTAAATCAGCGTTTAGAGCTCAGGCTGCATGTGACAGCCCTCACGTAACATTCATCTTCCTTAGCTGCAGAGGTACATAATTGATGTAAAGAAAAGCAGGAATAATGAAGTGGAGAATGGCACACATTGTTTAATGGCAGAACAGCTTAGTAGTCCCTCTCATGTAACAAAATACTCAGCGGAGGCCTCATTTTTCTGTCTGACACCAGCTTCACGTTCCTATATAAAAACATAATAGATTTTTCTCTTGCTAGATGTGAGAAATAATATTTCTTGCTCCATTATTTTTGTTCTGCTTGTCTTTGACCTAGCATTGTGAAATGTAGTTTACATTCGCAGCATGTTCCATTTAACATGAAACTACTATTTGTGCCAGACTGGATACTTACAATAGGACAAAACAGAACGAGGCAAAATAAAACTAATAAAGTATCTTTGTCAAAGTTTCCTGTATTAGTATAAACCTTCACTTATAAGTAAGAGAACTGCATATGAAACAATTCCCTAATATCTTGATTTACAATGATTTACTTAAGGATAACATTGCATAGAGACCAACCCTTAGGCCACAGACAGCTGAGGGTTCCTATGTAAGAACAATTATGGGCCCCTTATTGTCTAGTATCTTGCCATAGAGCACCCCTTATGTCTCTCTAACAATCCACCGGTAAACCAATCCACCATGTAGTTCATTAGTTCAGGCATTGACCCGCGTTCTAATAGACAGTAGAAAGATGATGTTAAGGTTATAGGACCCTCTGCCCTACCAGGTCCTAGCTAAGGCCTTGACCCGCACTCCAATAGACAATAGAAAGATGCTGTTAAGGTCATATGGCCCCCTGCCTTACTGGGCCCTAGCTCAGGCATTGCCTGCACTCTAATAGACAGTAGAAAGCTTCCGTTAAGATTAAAAGTCCCCCTGACCTACTGGGCCTTAGCTCAGGCATTGACCTGCACTCTAATAGACTGTCCCGGTCAGCAGGAGGTATGTCCCAGTTCCAATTCATTCGCGACTGGAAGACACAGATGAGTTGAATACAATGATGAAGTAGGAGCCGTCCACAGACAGCTCCTGTTTCACCACTGTATCCCTGCGTGCTCCGGCCCCGGGAGCTGTAGGTGCGATGTTATGACATCACTCATGTCAGTGTTTTTATTATATTAAGCTTTGGTGGCAGATGAAGAGGGATATTAAACTGGGAGCAGATGAAGGGGGAGCATTAAACTGGGAGTAGATGAAGGGGGGACATTAAACTGGGGACAGATGAAGGGGGGACATTAAACTGGGGGCAAATGAAGGGGGCATTAAACTGGGAGCAGATGAAAGGGGGACATTAAACTGGGGCAGATGAAGGGGGGACATTAAACTGGGGGCAAATGAAGGGGACATTAAACTGAGGACAGATAAAGGTTGGACATTAAACTGGAGGCAGAAGATGGGGGGACATAAAATGGGTTACAGATGGAGAGGGGAATTAAACTGGGACAGATGGGGGAACATTATAAGGTGGGGGCATACAATGTTAGGGTGACTGTAGGAGCATTATACTGTGTGGGGACACAAAGAAAAATGTATGTGTATGGGCGGAGTCAACGGCGAAGTGGGTGGAGCTAAATTTGTTGCGACGCGCATTCTGTCCCTCTTTCTATTCTTTGAAAGTTGGGAGGTATGGCTTTACTGTAGGCAAACCTGTCATACTGAAAATAGTGTCTGATCTATGGGTGGCAGAAGGGGCTGAGTGGATTCCACTGGACTCCTAAGATCAGAATTAGTAGGAATTAAAATTAAAACTGTACAAGTTATAAAGAATCTTTTATTATATAGACCTATGGCTTTCCATGGTAACTACTACAAACAACCCATGTTTTCTGATATTGCAGTCATATCCAGTCATTTTTTTTCATCTGTCCCCTAATTCTTGCTTCATTATTCATTTTAGATGTTTAAAAAGTGGTTGAGAAGCTAGACATACCTTTAAGACAGTGAAAAATAAAATTCAAGTCTTGGAAAACTACATTTGCTGATTCTGACACTGATAATGTAACTAGTAAAGCATGCACATGGAGATCTCATCCTTTTACATTGTTCTCTATCTGTCTTTGTCATTGCCCAGGGCTGTGCCAAGTGTAAGCACCATTAGTAAACCCTAATGAGATGGATGAATGTCTTCTATATGTCAGATTCCTTACACTTAATGGTCAGAGTAGAAGAAGGATCTCTTACTGATATGGAAGGACTGAAGAGAGGACAGTACAGTATGAAGCCAGTGAAACCTGACATCAAACAGGAACCACATGAGCCAGTTATCAGTAATGTGTGAGGTGAAACCCCTAGGGATGACTTCTCCAGAGGCTCACAGACCTACATTTTGCAGCCAGACATCAGGAAAGGAAACAAGAATATGTTAAACCTATGCACCTGCCTCTTAAAAGATGTGGAGAGGCAGAAACAGGAAACCAGAGCGCTCATAAAACATATCCAGCCTGTTTTTCCCCCATTGAATGGCAGTGTGAATGCTGACAGACTTAAAGGAGATAGAAATTAACACCTTTTGTGCAGGAGGGTTCCTCAATTCCTGGTCATTAACTCTCAGGATTAAAGCACAAATTAAAATCTTATGAGCAGCACACACAGTTTTATGTCATAGAGGGGCACCACTAAATCCCTCTAGCCGAATTTCCCAGACCTCATAAAAGAACCAGCTTGGCTTCCAATTTGGCTTCACCTGTGGGTAGATAAAATGGAAACATCGGGATTTGTACCCAAGCTGAGCATCTAATCGTAGAGAGTCCATCAATTCATGTCATTATATACGTTGGTTTGGCACTTTTGATTTTTTTTTTTTCCCCACTACAGCATTCACCGTACGGGAAAAATATTTTTAGAACTTTGTAGACCAGGCATTTTCAGACAGGGATACCTAATGTGTATGTGTTTCACAGTAATTTCTTTCCTTTATACTCTACTCTTATATGTATTCTAGGGAAAGGGGGGGTGATATGAACTTTTAATTCTTATTAATTTTTCTTTTTTTTTTTTTTTTATACTTTATTTATTAGACCCCCTAAGGGTCTTGAATCCAGGGGGTCTGATCACTAATACAATGCATTGCAATGCTAATGCATTGCAAAATACTGTAATTTGTATGACAGGCTACATAAAGCAGCCGGTCATGCAAATGAATGCCAGACAAGCCTGGGAGCCCTCAATAGGCTCCTGGCTATCATGGCAACAGAACGCCGGCCCACGATCTTGTTCCAAGCTGGTGATCCTAACAGTAATGGTGGCACCCATGCCAGGAATATGGTGCCTTGGTCAGCTATAACCGAGGTGTAAGGGGCCTTAATGCCCGCAATTTACAGCAGAAACCCAGTGGCTATGGTGGCCGCCATATTTCAATACCCGACATCCGCCTTACTATTACAGTGGATGTCGAGAAGGGGTTAAAGCCACAGAATGCATTGTGATGTCACAGTTCACAACATCCCATGTGGAGCCATGACAAACAGTGACATCACAAGGAGTAGTATCCCAATAATTTGAGTAATAATAATAATAATAATAATAATAGTCCTTTAATAGTCCCACAATGGGGAAATTCAGTGTGTTACAGCAGCAAAGATAAGCAGATACAAATACAACATGTACAGGAATGTTCCAAGGTAAGAGGCATTACATTGATAGCCGACAGACAGATAGGAAGTAGCAGAGGAGGGGGGGATTTAACAGGCAGAGAGATATTTCAGTTCTCTGTGTGTAATGATCTCCGCTTAGGTCGGTGTTGGTTGTACAGCCTAACCGCGGTGGGGAGGAAAGACTTCCGATAGCGCTCCTTCTCACACTTAGGGTGGAGCAGTCGGTCACTGACAGTACTGCCCAGCGCTATCACAGTCTCATGCATGGGATGGGACTTCTTCTTCTGCATGGAGCTCACCACGGACAGTATCCTTTTGTCACCCACCACCTGCTCTGGGTCCAGTGGGCTCCCCAGGACAGAGCTGGCCCTTCTAATCAGCTTGTCAAGTTTATTTCTGTCCCTGGTTGATATACTGCTCCCCCAGCAGGCCACTCCAAAGAAGATGGCTGATGCCACTACCGAGTTGAAGAAAGTCCTAAGAAGTGCCCCCCGGATTCCAAAGGCTCTCAGCTTCCTAAGCAGGTAGAGCCTGCTGTGGCCCTTCCTGTACAGGGCCTCCATATGATCTGCCCAGTCCAGCTTATTATTAAGGAGCAAACCCAGGTACTTATAGGTGTTCACAATCTTGATTCCCATCCCCAAGATGTCCACTGGTTTAGGAGGGCATCTGCCTTTACGGAAGTCCACCACCATCTCCTTGGTCTTCCCCGCGTTAATCTTCAGGTGGTTCCGGTGGCACCAGTCCACAAAAACCCGGTTCAGTTCTCTGTACTCCCTGTCATCATCGTCTGTGATGAGGCCTACTATTGCAGAGTCATCAGAATACTTCTGTAGGTAGCAGCTAGATGAGTTGCACCTAAAATCTGCAGTGTACAGTGTGAAGAGGAAAGGGGCGAGAACCGTACCCTGAGGTGCCCCCGTATTACAGATCATGGTACCTGACACACAGTCTTGGGCTCTCACGTATTGAGGTCGATTTGTGAGGTAGTCTAGGATCCAGTTGGAGAGGTGGTGGTCCACTCCAGCAAGGCCCAGCTTGTCCCTCAATAACCTGGGCTGTATGGTGTTAAAAGCACTGGAGAAATCAAAGAACATTATTCTCACCGTGTTCCCTGGTTTCTCCAGGTGAGACAGAGCCCTGTGCAGAAGATGGATGATGGCATCATCTACCCCAATGCCCGGCCGATAAGCAAACTGGAGGGAGTCCATAGCGGGGCTCACTAGAGGGCGGAGATGTGTGAGAACCAATCTCTCTAAGATCTTCATCAGGTGGGATGTCAGTGCTACAGGTCTGTAGTCGTTGAGGTCCATAGAGTGAGGTTTCTTTGGAACTGGTACCACACAAGAAGATTTCCATAATTTAGGGACTATTTCCTGCCTCAGGCTCATATTATACATATATGTAATTATACCACACAGCTGGTCCCCACAAGTCTTAATTAGCCTTGCACTGATGTCATCTGGCCCTGCGGCTTTCCTCGCCTTGATCTTTTTCATCTCCTTCCTCACCTGGGCCCATGTGAAGGTCAGACTGTGGTCAGATAAAGACGGATTTCTGGATTTACTGGTCTGTTGGGAAGTAGCCGCATGGGGTGAAGTCATTGTGGTGGGGGGAGCTGAAGGACATACTGGTGTGGGACATATTGTGGTGGGGGGAGCTGAAGGACATCCTCGGGTGTGTGGAGCTGGTGTGTGATCAAATCTGTTGAAGAATAGGTTTAGTTCATTAAGCCAATTAACATCTGCCTCAATCTGGCAGACAGACTGTTTATGACCCGAAATTGACTTAGGCCCCTCCCAGACCCCCATTATGTCTTTTCTTTCCATTTGCTTTTCCATTTTTTCCTTATAACTGGCTTTTCCCTGCCTGATTTGATGCCTCAGCTCCTTTTGTACTTCCCTCAACCCCTCCTTATCTCTTGTCCTAAATGCCATCTTTTTCTCCTTAAGTAGTGTTTTTATATCAGAGTTAATCCATGGTTTGTTGTTGGAGAAGCACCTCACCACTTTTGTGGGTACTGTGTTGTCCACACAAAAATTAATGTAGTCCATTATGCAGTGTGTGAGTCCTTCTATATCTTCTCCATAAGAATCCTGCAGAACTTCCCATGCGGTTGTGTCAAAACAATCCCTCAGAGCCTCATCACTCTCCTCGGACCATATCCTCACTGTGCGGGTGACAGCTGGTTCTCTACGTACAAGTGGCTTGTACACCGGTCGGAGATGCACTAGGTTGTGATCCGATCTTCCCAGGGGCGGTGGGGCTGATGAGTTATATGCCTCCCTCACATTGGCAAAGAACAAGTCCAGTGTTTTGTTGTCTCTTGTGTGGCAGGTTACATACTGTGTGAAACTGGGCAGTGTGGATGACGGGGAGGCGTGGTTGAAATCACCCGACACAAGAAAGAGAGCCTGGGAGTAGTAGTACTTGTAGCTGCCAGATAGCTAAACACCTGGGAAATGTACACTTGGTCAAAATTAGAAAAACACATCAGCATTCTTCCAAAAAAATGTAATTCCACAAACATTCCAAAAGCATTCTACAAATGTCCATGGGCAGGAGTATAACTTGAGGGGGTGCAGAGGGTGCGGTTGCACCCTGGCCCAGGAGCCTTATGGAGCCTATAAATTATCTCTTCCTAATATGAGACCAGTACTATATACATTAAAGTTGGGGGGGGCTGGTACAGATTTCGCATTTGGGCCAAGGAGTTCCATGTTGTGCCTTTATCCATGCTTTGTATGATTTGCATCTAGTATAACAAGTCTGCTTCATTCACTTCAACGTAGCAGAGCTGCAATAACGCAGCGTGTGGTGTTGTTTTTAGAAGTAATAAGACATGTTTTTGTACCTGTGAGTATGTGAACCCAGAGGGCTCTGTTGAGCGACCCAAGGCCAGCCCTGAAAAGGCCCTCAGCCACACCTTTGGGTGGGGGGCGTAACTCCAAAGGGGGGGGGCGTATCTCCAGAAGGCTGGAGAAACCTGCATGGAGCAGGAACTGTGGGTCCAGCCAAGGACAGAGAGAGACGGTCTGTCCCAGAAGGGCTGGGGTCCACAGGGGACTTTTGCTGCAGCTGAGCAGTAGTCAGACTAGTTAGGGGCTCAAGGAGTCAGTTAGTGCCCTAACTGTGGCCTAGGTTTTTTGTTGTTTTGTTATGTTGCACGTAAGCTGAATAAAGCCCGTTTATTTTACACTTGGACCGTCTGAACGCTATCTCTCCGGCGCCCAGTACCACGAACCACCGCTGTCCGGACCAGGAGTCTGCCGCCATTTTGAGACTAATTCCCACAAGTTGTCGCATATGGTGCTACAGATGCGGGCATAAAGAGATCCACGCAAGTCCTGGAAGACAAGTGGTTGGTGACTGCAGTACTGCTAAGTGTGCATTGTGGCCTACAGCTGGAAGAAATCTGTGATTTCAACGGAGAAACCCAGGAAGGGGTGAGTGGAATATGCGACAACTTGGGGGAATTAGTCTCAAAATGGCGGCAGACTCCTAGTCCAGACAGCGGTGGTTCGTGGTATTGGGCGCCGGAGAGATAGCGTTCAGATGGTCCAAGTGTAAAATAAACGGGCTTTATTCAGCTTACGTGCAACATAACAAAACAACAAAAAACCTAGGCCACAGTTAGGGCACTAACTGACTCCTTGAGCCCCTAACTAGCCTGACTACTGCTCAGCTGCAGCAAAAGTCCCCTGTGGACTCCAGCCCTTCTGGGACAGACCGTCTCTCTCTGTCCTTGGCTGGACCCACAGTTCCTGCTCCATGCAGGTTTCTCCAGACTTCTGGAGATACGCCCCCCACCCAAAGGTGTGTCTGAGGGCCTTTTCAGGGCTGGCCTTGGGTCGCTCAACAGCGCCCTCTGGGTTCACATACTCACAGTACCTAATAAATTATGCGCAAAATTTAGTGTAAAAAAAAAATTGCTTTTACATGTCAAGTTCTGCTTAATATTAGAACCCCATATCCACATCTGGACATTTTGGGAGGCCAAAATGAACTAGCTTTGTAGCAGCAGCATTAAAGATAGCACAGAGACATTGAATATCAAGTTCGAAGAAAAGTGAGAGAAGAGGGAAATTGTCAAATGATGGACATGCACTGTACGCATGTGCAGATTTTGCTGCAGTTTTTTAGCCAAAGTCAGGGTGGATTTAGCAGAAGGGAGATGTATGACTGCTTCCTTTATACACTCATTAACAAAAAAAATAACGCTCCAAAAAGGAGTTGTTGGAATCAAATAAAACTTTCTATGTGTGACTGTAATGATGATATATGTAAGTGATCACAATATTACAGCGAAAGGAGAAGGTTATTGGGGAAACTGTACAATTGATAGGAGGCTCTAGTACCCTGTTGGGCCGCCTCTAGTCTGGATACAAGATGAGATATGGTTGGGCATGGAGGTATGCAGGTTCTGTATGGTATCCTGTGGCACATTTGTGCACAGGTGTTGAAACTTGGCCTGTAGATCCTGCAGACTTGTAGGTTGCCAAAGCTGATGTCCCAGCTGGTACCATAAATGCTCAATTGGTGAAAAATGTGGCGAGTGGGCAGACCAAGGAAGTACAGTACAGTCTGGTAATGTCACCGTCAGGTACAGTCTGACGGTGACATTCCTGGGAAACCCTTGCTGTGTGGATGAACATTAATCTGCTTAAAATTGCAAGTTGGAACCCCGCCATGAGAGGTAACACATGTGGATGTCTTGCACATATCACTGAGCTATTAGTGTCCCTCATATTACTACTAGGGGTGACCAACTGTTGTATGCGATGTGTGGGGGACACTGAAGCATCTAATACTGTGTGGGGGACACTGAAGCATCTAATACTGTGTGGGGGACACTGAAGCATCTAATACTGTGTGGGGGACACTGAAGCATCTAATACTGTATGGGGGGCACTGAAGCATCTAATACTGTGTGGGGGACACTGAAACATCTAATACTGTATGGGGGACACTGAAGCATCTAATACTGTATGGGGGGGGACACAGAAGCATCTAATACTGTATGGGGGACACTGAAGCATATACTACTATGTGGGGGACACTGAAGCATATACTACTATGTGGGGGACACTGAAGCATATACTACTATGTGGGGGACACTGAAGCATCTAATACTGTATGGGGGACACTGTGAAGCATCTAATACTGTGTGGGGGACACTGAAGCATATACAACTGTGTGGGGGACACTGTGAAGAATCTAATACTGTGTGGGGGACACTGAAGCATCTAATACTGTGTGGGGGACACTGTGAAGCATCTAATACTGTATGGGGGACACTGAAGCATATACTACTGTGTGGGGGACACTGAAGCATCTAATACTGTATGGGGGGACACTGAAGCATCTAATACTGTATGGGGGGGACACTGAAGCATATACTACTGTGTGGGGGACACTGAAGCATCTAATACTGTATGGGGGACACTGTGAGCATATACTACTGTATGGGGAACACTGAAGCATCTAATACTGTATGGGGGACACTGTGAGCATATACTACTGTATGGGGAACACTGAAGCATATACTACTGTATGGGGGACACTGTAAAGCATCTAATACTGTATGAGGGACACTGTGAAGCATCTAATACTGTATGGGGGACACTGTGAAGCATCTAATACTGTGTGGGGGACAATGAAGCATCTAATACTGTGGGGGGGACACCGAAGCATCTAATACTGTGTGTGGGACACTGTGAAGCATATACTACTGTATGGGGGACATTGTGAAGCATCTAATACTGTGTGGGGGACACTGAAGCATCTAATACTGTATGAGGGACACTGAAGCATCTAAAACTGTATGGGGGACACTGAATCATATACTACTGTATGGAAGACACTGTGAAGCATCTAATACTGTGTGGGGGACACTGAAGCATCTAATACTGTGTGGGGACACTGTGAGCATATACTACTGTATGGGGAACACTGAAGCATATACTACTGTATGGGGGACACTGTAAAGCATCTAATACTGTATGAGGGACACTGTGAAGCATCTAATACTGTATGTGGGACACTGTGAAGCATATACTACTGTGTGGGGGACAATGAAGCATCTAATACTATGTGGGGGACACCGAAGCATCTAATACTGTGTGTGGGACACTGTGAAGCATATACTACTGTATGGGGGACATTGTGAAGCATCTAATACTGTGTGGGGGACACTGAAGCATCTAATACTGTATGAGGGACACTGAAGCATCTAAAACTGTATGGGGGACACTGAATCATATACTACTGTATGGAAGACACTGTGAAGCATCTAATACTGTGTGGGGGACACTGAAGCATATACTACTGTGTGGGGGCCACTGTGAATCATCTAATACTGTGGGGGGCTTACTGTGAAGCATATAATGTGGGGGGGCCCAAAGTGGAGCATATAATACTGTGTGGGGACCTCTATGGAGCATATAATACTGAGTGGGAGACACTCTGGAGCATATAATATTGTGCTGGGGCCACTGTGAGCATATAATACTGAGTGAGGGCCACTGTGGAGCATATAATACTGAGTAGGGGCCACTCTGGAGCATATAATACTGTCTGGAGGCCACTTCGGAGCGAATTATACTGTCTGGAGGCCACTTTGGAGCGTATTGTACTGTGTGGGGGCCTTCACTATTTATATCGCACAGTATCTGTTTTATAGCAGACGTGATATTATTTATTACAGGCTGTAATAACATTGCACGGTCAATATAAAACAGATCCTAGTTAATTTAAGGTTAAATTGCCGTGCTGGCACTTTGCGATATTTTAGTGGGTTTTGGGTTGCAGTTTGGGCACTTGGTCTCTAAAAGGTTCGCCATCACTGGTTTAGGCTGTCCATAGCCAGCCTTTTTTTTTTTCAACTGTTTATTTTAAAAGTTTTTGTCATACAGAGAGAATAACAATATACAAGAAAAATAAGATAACTGAACGTAACAAACATAGGACAGACGGGGATTACTCAGCATTCTCAATAAATTACAAGGCATTAGACAAACTGGCCAGAAATGGCCCCAAAAAGGCCAAGGAATCCGACAACAAACAGGGGCAGACACGACAGGAAGACAGAAGGGTGACAGAAGAACATCCAGGAAGTAAGGGGCCACACAGCAGCCGAATCAGTGAGGCCGGACCGCCCAAAACTCATCCCACGGTTTCCAGATCAGGCAGAACCTCTCCTCCTCATTATTAAGAAGGGCCGTCAGGTACTCCAGGGAGCGCGCATCTTTTATCCTAGCGTATAACTCCTCCAAGGCCGGGAGGCTGGATGCTGCCAGTGTTTAGCAATCAGACATCTAGCGGAAGTAAGGAGGAGCAATAGGAGCTGCAGAGCGGGCCTGCGCAAAGTATCAGGGGGGGGGAGAGGTTGAGAAGGTAACAGGGACAGGGGAAGGCTAACACCCAGGACCCCTTTCAGGAGACCCCGGACCTGGCGCCAATAGGGCTGGAGCAGGGGGCAGGTCCAAAAGAGATGGAAAATATGTGCGGGACGGGTGCCACACCGCCAGCAGCAGTCCGGGACATTCTTGTCAAAAGAGTGAAGTGCAGCTGGGGTGTGATACCAATGCATTAACATCTTAAAAATATTTTCTTTTTGTGTAACACATCTAGAAGTCCATAGCCAGCTTTTTTAAAGGGCAGTGGGGGAGGCACTTTTAAGGGTGGGTTCACACCTGCGCTTCAGTCTGTCCGTTGCCAATCCGAGTGAAAATCTCGGCGAACTGGATTGGCATCGAATACAGACAGGTCAGCGACGCATTGGTTAAAAACCCATTCATTTGAATGGGTTTTTAAAGCAATGCGAGGGTGTCCGATTGCACCCTCTGCGCTGCGAAGCCGTTTTTTTTTCGTCGGAGTCCTGCCTGTCCGACTTTGTTTCCGACAAAAAAAAAGGATTCGCAGCGCAGAGGGTGCAATCGGACACCCTTGCATTGCTTTAAAAACCCATTCAAATGAATGGGTTTTTAACCAATGTGTCGCTGACCTGTCTGTATCCGATGCCAATCCCGTTCGCCGAGATTTTCACTCGGATTGGCAACGGACGGACTGAAGTGCAGGTGTGAACCCACCCTTAATCAGATAACACTGTACACACTTGTAAAGTTTTCAGCAATTCCACACTTCTATCTGGATGTGTGTTTTTTTTGTTCAATAAGTATATATGCCTAGGCAAATAATCCTCCATTTAATAAGTGCCTTAAGCGTTTAAACACTTCTTGGCATTTCTGGGAGACATGCATTATTTTTCAGGGCATTGTACGGGACTAGTTATTTGGACATTATGTGGCACTGCGTGGTGTTATTTATCTGAGCATTTTATGGCACTAGACAATACAGGACAGTGTATTACCAGCATTACCTTGCCAGGGCTTTACTTGTTTCCTTGTTTTTCCAGGGTTTGACTGTGCTTCCTTGTTCGCTGTCTTCGTTGTGGCTCTTGTTGCATATATACAGCATATATATATATATATGTTATAGGATAAATGTATTTTCTACTTTACACAAATGGGAAATCCACAATCCCTATACCATTGGGCAATAGTACAGCTCAGCAGATGACCATAGGCAGCTGCCAATGGCAGTATTAGCTGTGATCCAAAAGAAACCATAATGAAAATGTACTTCCCGGAGGTTGGTATAAAATATAATAAATCATTTCACACATATTTTGCATCATTTTTTCCATTTCTGACAGTTCTATTTCAATTTTCCCATATGTTGACTTGTGTCCAATATAGTAACTCTGACTTTGCTGAGAGTAGAAGAGTCATTATGGAATATCATATATATGTTACATTCTGGGAAAATATACAAGAATGTTTTTTTATTTTTTATTTTTCCTTACCGGGGTAGGGTGGGTTGGGCGGGGAGGTATGTGCTTAATAGGAATACATAGGAATCAGCCAGATGTTTGTGACCCTACAGATTGCTCTTAGATCCTATTTAATCAGTTATTACATTGCATATCATTGCCATCCATACTTTTGTGTAGTCTAAAGCTGACCATATACATTACATAGCTGTCAGCCCATTGCTCCTGACTCCACCATAAACATGCATTCTGGACTTGATCATGGGCTCTTCTTTCAATAGGGAGAGGGGAATAAGACACTTGTAAGACTCCCCTGTCAGTGACATATAGAAGTTTTTCCCCTTACATCTTCTACTAAGGAAGATCTGGGAGCTGTCCATTAGATAGCTTATCCTGCCAAAATCTTCAACTTTATAGGTTCAAAACTTGTTTACATGAACAATCACCAGTCACTTATTCACTCAATGTCTATTTACCCATAAAAGGCTATATATGTTGTAGACAACTGCATACACAGTCATGGCCATAAGTGCTGGCACCCCTAAAATATTTCTAGAAAATGAAGTATTTCTCCCAGAGAATTATTGGAGTTACACGTTTTGTTATACATATGTTTTTTTCCTTTGTGTGTATTGGAACAACACGAAAAATAGAGAAAAAAAAAGACCAAAATTATATAATTTCATTAAAAAAAATTTTCAACTCCAAAAATGGGCCGCACAAAATTACTGGCACCCTCAACCTAATATTTGGTTGCACACCCTTTGGAAAAAAATAACTGAAATCAATCACTTCCTATAACCATCAACAAGCTTCTTACACTTCGCAACTGAAATTTTGGACCACTCTTCTTTTGCAAACTTCTCCAGGTTTCTCATATTTGAAGGGTGCCTTCTTCCAACAGCAATTTTAAGATCTCTCCACAGGTATTCAATGGGATTTAGATTCAGACTCATTGCTGGCCACTTCAGAACTCTTCAGTGCTTTGTTTCCATCCATTTCTGGGTGCTTTTTGAAATATGTTTTTGGGGTCATTGTCCTGTGGGAAGTCTCATGACATAGGACAGTGATGGCGAACCTTTTAGAGGCTGAGTGCCCAAACTGCAACCCAAATCCCACTAAATTATTGCAAAGTGCCAACACGGCAATTTCACCTTAAATTAACCTGCCTCCCCTGCATCCCCCATTCCCCCTCTTGCTTGCACGCAGCCTGCACCCCCCATTCCCCCCCTCTTGCACGTAGCCTGCACCCCGCATCTCTCCCCCTACACTACACCCTGCACCCCACATCTCCCCCCACACTACACCCTGCACCCCACATCTCTCCACCCACACTACACTCTGCACCCCACATCTTTCCCCCCACACTACACCCCACATCTCTCCCCCCACACTACACATACAGCTGAAAGAAACGATCGCTCACTAACAGGGAATCCTGTACCGGATTCCTCGTTAGTGAGCAAGCATGGCTACAGCGCGTGTGCCAACTGAGAGGGCTCTGCGTGCCCTCTCTGGCACGCGTGCCATAGGTTCACCATCACGGACCCAGGACGTAAACCCAGCTTTCTGACACTGGGCCCTACATTGAGACCCAAAATCCTCAAATTTCATGATGTCTTGCACACAGTCAAGGGGCCCAGTATCAGAAGCAGCAAAACAACTCCAAAACATCTTTGAACCTCCACCATATTTGACCGTTGGAACTGTGTTCTTTTCTTTGTGGGTGTGCACTTACACCCTCTGTGCCGCAAACCGTTTTTTTTCACTGGAAACAAAGTCGTACATGCCGAAAAAAAACGGCTTTGCGGCGCAGAGGGTGTAAGAGCACACCTGCATGTTGCTTTAAAAATCCATTCAAGTGAATGGGTTTTTAAGCAAAGCATCGCAAACCTTTCCCTATCCAGTTTTCCAACATTTAGGTCGAATTCGCGGTGGACGTAGTGCCGCCGCAAGTGTGAACCCACCCTTACCGTGGCACACACAGACACACAATGCAAAAATTGAATCAACTTCTCTCCTTTTTATCTGGTTTCAGGTGTTACTTGCCACAGGCAAGTTTGAACGAGAATCACATGCTTGAAACAAAGTTATTTACCTACGATTTTGAAAAGGTGTCAACAATTTTGTCCGGCCCATTTTTGGTGTTTTGTGTAAAATTATGTCCAATTTGCTTTTTTTTCTCAGTTTTTTTGTGTTGTTCCAATACAAAGGAAATAAACGTGTATAATAAAACATGTGCAATTGCAATAATTTTCTGGAAAAATGTCATGGGTGCCAACACTTATGGCCATGACTGTATATGGGTTAATAATAAATGTGAGATTGTTTCACCAGGTTCAATATTCAAAGCGAAGAATAGAATTTTAAAGATTTGTTCTCCTTTATCTGTTTTCTATATTCACTTTTCTTAATCCATTTCCATTTATAATGTATACTTTATATTCCTTGTGGGATTTAGATAATAGACATGACAGGTATTTGTGTCTGAGTGATTGACTATGGGATGGTGGATATGATTGACAGTTGCACTCCTACACTAATAGTCAGAAAACTGAGCTTTTTAACTCATTAAATACCTTGATTAATACTGATCATAGTATCAGTTTAGTGTAAACAAACAGAAAGAGCTCCCTTTGCTTTCTGACTGTGAGCCCTAGCATTGTGGTGTGAGGGCCTACGACTATGGCCAGTGATGGCTTCATTTCCAAAGTGCTTTACTTGTTCAAACTTTATTAAGACTAAAAAAAAAAATTATAAAAATATGTAATATTAGAAAAAGAATATTTTCTATGCACATCAGGCTTCCACTTTACTTCTATATGTCTCAACCGAGACAATCATGTTGCTGCAATAGGAAGTATTTCTTATTCTGTGAAGGCACTATTTAACCTGGTAAACTATGGGTTCTTCAGAAGATGGCAACAGTAAATGTAAACCACTGGGATATGGGATAGTTGTAAAAGTTTCCACGTAGTAAAAAGTGGAAAGTTGCATTGTTAAAGCCCACGAAACAAAAACATTTTGTATTCATGTATTCATTTTGTATTCATTGATAAATGTATGGTTGCTGGAGGTCTGACCATTGGGATTCACATTGAACACTGGAATGGAAGTCCTGAGTTTCAGTGGAGGAGAATGGTCAAGCATGTATACTACCACTCCATTTAATTTCTATGAGACTGATGGAAATAGCTGAGAACCACTTAAAGATATGGGCGTTTTACATATTAGCTTTTAAGATGCTCTTTAATGTGAGAGGTCTCTTTAATCTCCATTGGTCGTCTTAGCTTAAATCTCACCTTGAGAGGGTGTTTCCAGGTTTTCCATCACCCATATTATGTCTAAACTGCCTTACAGCAGTAGAAAGATTGATGTGAACACTTTCCATATGTCTTGTGGAGAGAAGATTCTGTTCAACCAAGACAAATGGGACAGGCGAATAAGAATGACTTTAGAAGTGACAGCAGAGGGACAATAAGGAGCTTAGTAGGAGGTTGACATCTCAAAACGCATCGGAGAAAACAACTCTTTTCTCTCCAGGAATGTATTTGCATGGGCGGGTCTCTGTGCTGGGTTGAAACTCTATTGTTATACCTTGTTCTCTGAGGGTTATTAAGGGCATGGACATTTCATTCCCCTGAATGCCGCAATTTCACTGGAGGCAGCTGTCGGCAATGAAACTACTGTAATTACAAGAAGAAAGACATACAATATTAGATATAATATTTTTTATTAGGTGTCAACCTATTAAAACTGTTTCGTGTAAAGGGAGCGATATGAATCAAAGCTCAAACCCTGAAATAAAATAGTAAAATGATTTACAAAAAGAACAAGGAATCAATTCACTGCTTATGGCAATACAACTATAACTATAACCAAACACGTCTGAGCCTGGTGCTAGGTAAAAGAACAGGTCCAGTGACATACTGAAAGGGGAAATCGCTATACCAGAACATGCCCAGAAAATGCCCCATTAGTGTCTATTGAATTATTATTATTATTCATTGCTCTATATAGTGCCAACATATTCCACAGTCTTTACAGACATTGTCAGTACTCACTGTCCCAAATAGTAGTAGTGTGGAGTATGGGAGAAAACTGGTGCATCTGGTGGATATCCACACAAACAATGGGAGAACTTACAAGATGCATGCAAATATTGCCAAAACCAGGACTGAAATGCTGAGAGGCATTACAGCCTAGCGTCATTGTTTGGTTATAAGGATGCCCCCCCGACAGTATTCTTCCATAGCTTTGTACTGTCAGCAAGGCATACCTCACAACCCAGCAATGACGCTGAGCCATAAGGCCTGCCCTTCTGGAGGGGTACAGTGCCAAATCTAACTGTCAGCTTTCTAGCGGTATATAATAATGCGAATGTCAGATGACATGAAAGGTCCTCTTTAAGCCAGATAACTCCTTTAAAGGTTGTACGATGTGAGATGTATACATATAAAAAATACACTCAAGACTCATTCCAATCACATAATAACATAAAGTACATGCTAAAATTTTCTATACTGAAACACTACAGCAAAAACATTAGATAACACGTAACATGGTCTATTATTTCATATTAAAGTAACATTTCACCTTTGACAAATAAATAAAAATCATAAAAATGATATGGAAATAAAAAGACAAATCTAAAATGGTCAAGTGAAGACATAAACAGTTACATGTGTGTCTGTGTGGGTATTTTGTGTCCTTTCCCTAGACTTGCCTTTGCATTTATATTTTGATATATGAATTTGATATATGGATTTTTATGTATTTATATGTAACAGGGCTGTGGAGTCAGATTCAGAACCAATTTTGGGTGGCGTCGAAAAAGTTATTCTGCCTTCAAAATAAATTGATGAATTATTTTTAATTTTATTATATGATTATTGATATTGTATAATTCATTAGATGCATACCTATTGATAATTCAGCCATATTTATTTATATATGTCAGTAAGTGTGTGGTTGTCACTTGAGTGCCCACTGTGCCATGCTCTTTGGTAACAGGAGTTCATGTGAAATATAATTATGTTTTTAGTGAATGGCCAATAAGGTGGTGTTTTCCTTTAAAACTTATTTCGAGCTAGGAACCTAACAGTAGACATTTGTCTCTGGAGACTTGGGGTCAATGACCAGAATTGGTAGGCTTCTCCCCGCAGAGCCAGAGATGCACGTTGTTGCCACCATCTATTTTATCACCCAAATGTGCCTCCCCACTGTGATATGGTTCCCTTTCCCCTTCCCAATTTTCTGTTCAACCTGTCTTGTCAATTCCAAATAACTCCACCATCCAACGCCGTCTCTCCCACCGCTAGAGACTCTGTAATGTCTCACCTACATTGTTGACTCCAGTAGGTTAAGAAATATTGAATTGATGGGCTCTCTGTGGTTCCTACATTTCCCCCATTACCTTGTGGCATCTGCGCTTACTGAATTGCAATGTTTACATTGATGTTTCATCCATTTCATTTGTCCCTGTGCAGTTGCTAAGTTGTAAAAGATTCATTATTTGTTTCTTTATGTATACAAAAATGAAAAAATCCTAATAATATCTATTCAAAAATTATAATTGACTATTTCTTTGTAATGTATCTTTTTTGTCTGTACTTGAACCCTACAAATTGTAAAGTGCTGCTTAATATGTTGGCGCTATATAAATAAAATGTATTATTATTATTATTATTAATTTCTTGCCACATTATATAGCTGTAACTTGTGTTATTGGCATCTGTTGTGTTAGTAAGAACTAACCACAGGCACAGCAATGCTCCTATAACAGAAGACATTGTCATCACTTCTAACTATGGCCAGTCCTGAATGTAATTCTGTTCTGATAAGGGCTAAGGAATATAATAGAGGCAATAAGACAACACAATACAGAGAATTCAGTGTCAATTGCATTTAAAGTGGAGAGATAAAGGCTTTCTGTCATATGATCCTTAGATAGAGCCTGACTGCAGATAACATTGGAAGAGTGAAGAAATCAGGCGATACCTTTTAGAGGCTAACTGAGATAACATTGTCTTGCTATGCACGCTATCAGATCTATGATGATTGCATGGGGTAATAATGTCCATGGATGAGTGCATTGTTGTAAACTACTGTCCTGGTCACGGGAACAGGGGTTAAAGATGGGTCATACAGAGACCTGAGAGGATACAGCTTTCTCCAGGTCCATGTCAGGGTGAACGGGTGGTGGCCATCTGCCACAAATGACCCAGTGAGTGATAGAGTCTCCACCATGTGATATGTACTGACAGCTGTCAGACTGGGAACAAAAGCGTCTCCCTCTTCTGAAAGAATTGTATTACCGCATTGATAACAGCCGCCAAGATAAGGAGAGAAAGAATAAGCACAATGTTTTCCCCAGATGTGGATTGTAATTACGCATTGTGTTGATAGATGATGACGGATCGCCTTGCTGTATTTACAATGAAAAGTGGGATGTTAGAACCTTCAGATCTAAAGCTGCCGAGTAACCCAAATGCAAAGGAGATTCAGCATTCACCATAGACGTTATCTGCTGAATACCAATTTCCTGCTGTCAACATATGCAAAGAAAATTACCGAAAAATCACTCTACGGCGACCAACTTCACCTTGAGGATGAAAATCTGTTTATGAAATCTACATGAGCTGCAGAGAGAAAGAGGTGGAGGTTGAGCGATAGAGATTAGTCTGCATGCAGGCCCAGGGAGATGGGAGGTAGTTATTAACTGGGGGTCAGAGATTATGGCGGAGGACAGGAAAAGAAGAGACAGCAGTCTGCAGGAACTGACTCTGTGTCACTGCAATGAAAAGCCAGTAACACTTCATCACAAGGAGATTTTATAGCATTAGAAATGTTCTGTGTGCTAGCTGCTGTCTACTAGGTATAGTGTGATTATATTCTTCATGTTTTACTGAGCTTCTGGAAATCCTTAAATCGGGACTTAACCAGACATACACATACGGTAGCTGCCAAGTGTACACATCTATAGGAAACTCACCCACCATGAAAGAGAACCTGTCATCTCTCCTGACGTGTTTTAGGAAAGAAATACATTCCCCAAAAATACACTTTCTTAAAGTGTGTTGTTTCTCTGTTATTCCTCCTAGAAATTTATGAATCAATTGATATCTGGGTGTTACCAGTTGGCAGTGTGTCCATACACACTGTAATGCAATCCAAACAGTACAGCGAGAATCAGATTTTGCAGAGATACACCCCTTTGACAAGTGCAAAGGTAACACCTAGTTGTCAATTTATTCACAAATTTCTAGAAGCAGGTGTGGGATGCAGGCAGGGAGAACTAAGGGAAAGAGGAGCCCGACCTGACTCTGAAACTAGCAGGTCACTAGACCCCACCACTTCACTTCCACAAGCTGAGTCAGCGTGAGTGCAGTACTTACCTCTCCTCTCCCTGGCCCCTCCTGCTCCTTCCTGCTCTGGGAGGGAATGAAACGAAGGATAGGGGATCGGTAAGTGAGGCCGCAGGCCCGCAGCAAGAGTATTTGTTGGACGAACCCCAACAAATACTACTATTATTATACTCTGGCGTCTTTTCAGACCCCAGAGTATAATGATCGGAGGGCCAGGGGAGGTGAGAAACATAAAAACCAGTGTTACTCACCTTTCCTGCACTCTGGCGTCACTCCCTTCAGTCTTCAGGCCTCTTTAGTGACGTCCCAGATGTCATGTGGCCCAGAGCAGCGTCATTATGAGTTGCAACGTTGG
Organism: Leptodactylus fallax; assembly: GCA_947044405.1. NCBI lineage: Eukaryota > Metazoa > Chordata > Amphibia > Anura > Leptodactylidae > Leptodactylus > Leptodactylus fallax. Next base: position 7,751,705 of record CAMRHE010000062.1, read on the forward strand.
CCTGGTCCACATGACGTCTTTGCTGACATTGAAGAGTGTCAAAAGCAGCGGGGAGTGCTTGGAGCCCAAGAGAGGTGAGTAACACTGTTTTTTATGTTTGTCACTTCCCCTGGGCCTCCGATCATTATACTCTGGGGTCTGAAAAGAAATAATAGTTTGTCAGTGATCCACTACTGGACATAATACTGTGTGGAGGGGCTACTGTGGGACATAATACTGTGTGCAGGGGCCACTGTGGGAAATAATACTGTGTGGAGGGGTCACTGTGGGGCATAATACTGTGTGCAGGGGCCACTATGGGACATAATACTGTGTGTAGGAACCACTGTGGGACATAATACTGTGTGGAGGGGCCACTGTGGGGCATAATACTGTGTGCAGGGACCACTATGGTACATAATATTGTGTGCAGGGATCACTGTGGGACATAGTACTGTGTGCAGGGGCCACTGTGGTACATAATACTATGTTCAGGGGCCACTGTGGAACATAATACTGTGTGGAGGGGCCACTGTGGGACATAATACTGTGTGCAGAGGCCACTGTGGGACATAATACTGTGTGCAGAGGCCACTATGGGACATAATACTGTGTGCAGGGGACACTGTGAGACATAATACTGTGTGCAGGGGCCACTGTGAGATATAATACTGTGTGGATAGGCCACTGTGGGACATAAAACTGTGTGGAGGGGCCACTTTGGGACATAATACTGTGTGGAGGGGCCGCTATGGGACATTATACTGTGTGGAGGGGCCACTGTGGGACATTGTACTGCCTGGAGGCCACTTTGAGACATTACAGTGTGTGTAAATGGGGCGTTATACTGTGTGGAGGCCAGGAGAGGGGGCACTATGCTGTGAGGGGGAGCCCAAGTCAAAATTTTGCTGGGGGCCCAGCCTTTGCTAGTTACTCCCCTACTCCAAGCCTGTACTCCATACTCAGTAAGGGCCCATGCACACAACCTTGTGCTAGTTTAGTGTGCTATCCAGTTTTTTCTCGGATAGCACACTGTCTGTGCCTCAAAACTCAAGACAGGTCCTATTCCTGTTTGGTTTTGCGTCTGTGCTGAATGGAGCCACAAAAGCATGGCCGGTGCACGGGCGGCACATGGATGACATCACAGCCGGCGGCTCGCACATGGTCGTGTGCATGAGCCCTAACGTTTAGTGAGGGGCAGAAACAACTCTCAATGCAGAAGCAAAGGAAAGAGTGAAAAAATGCAAGATTTCACAGAAAGGATCCGAAAATTTGTTAATAAAGTATATTACAAAATTTATTAATGACACAAGTACTGCCAGAAAATCAAAAGTTGTCTGAAAGTTTAGTTATGCTTCAATGCATCTAACTCTGGCACACACTAGATCAAAACTGACGTAGGAAACACCAGTCGTGATAAATTCCCCCCAACATGTGAGGAAGATCTAAGCAATGAAGAAAATTTCAATCATCAGTTCATTATCAATTAATAGATTTTAATATTAATATGCTTTTCAAAAAGAAGTCATATTAATCCATGAAAGTATTTCTTCTCCAATAAATACCAGACTGTGGGAGAAGAAAATGCTTCCCAAAACATTTCCTTTAAATTATTTGTTTCTTAGGTAGATCAGATCTGTTCTTTGGCACAAACAGGATGGACAATGTGAATGAGTCCATAACAAATGGAAAACTTTAGAATGTGTGATCCATCATCATCTGACTTTTAGTCTATAAGCATAATTTAAAGGGATCCCTACATTGTGGATTAAGTTTACAAAACAGCTTCACTGTGCTATTGATATGTCAATCACTGCAAGGACACAATCACAAAGTTAGTTGACCTGACAGTCATGTAGAGAGGTTAAAGCTTGTTTTCCCACCTCTAGTTTACTGCTGTTTCCTGGCAATCTGTCAATCAACTTCTGACGCACTCTCTGGAAAAATATCTCAAGTAGCTGTCCAATGATTGGTTGTGTACATATGATTTTTGTAGTCCCCATAAAAATACTTGCGCAAATTAGCCAAGAACCTATATTTACTGCCATAGAGAGAGGGGAACATCAGACACCTCTGGAGTGGAGAAGAACCTTAATGGGGATGTGCCGTAATGGACACTTATCCAGTACGCTTGCATGACCAGTGCTCCATTCATTTCTTTGGGGTTGCGGATGCTGTCAGAGATTACAGTCCCGGTAGCTCCATAGCAGTGAATGGAGTCACGCAAGCGCAATGGCGCTCCATTCACAAGAAGGCTTTAGGTGGATTTTTAGTTCCCGTCCTCCTGATCGCTGGGAGACCCGGTTTGATAGGGGATAAGTGTCCACAAGTGGCACAACCCTTTTAACAAAATGTATAATGGAAAGATCTGAACATCTTCTGTGTTTTGGAGCAACCCCTGGTTTTGACATCTCTATAGCCAGATTTTGAGCAATATCAGAGTCCATTTCATATGGATCAGTAATACTGTGACCACATAATGATATAGGCTCATCCTGTACCTCCATCTGCCATTGGTATTATATATTCCGAATCCAGGAAAATATAAATTCTAAAATGTACCATCACATTCCACATTACAGAGGTACTTTACACTTTACTTACAGGGGAGAATATGTACACCTCTGAGCCCAGTCATTGTCTGCAGCAGTCACAGACACAACATTGTGAAGGGCCACCAGTTCCTGCCTTTCTGGGCCCAAACTACTGTAGATATGTACTGAGTAGGCCGATGAAACACATACAGCAGCAATAACAGAGTAGCGACGGTTCTGAATTTAACATAAGCAAATCTATATTCATTGGAGTATGGTGTACCGTATAAGCAGAATCTGAAAAATAGCAGGTGGATTCTGATATAACATGATGCAATGGCTGTACTTCAGAGAGTAGTGGAAGAGTGAAGAAATCAGGCGATACCTTTTAGAGGCTAACTGAGTATATTTATAAGTAAGCTTTCAGAAGTACAAGCTTCCTTCTACTACTTTCCACTACTTTCAATGGCTAACACAGTACAACATTACACTACTTCAGAGAGTAGAACAGGGACCGGAATATTTGACATGCTGTCAGGGACCATACTCGAAAATGGCATTTACCCATTCAATATATCGAGTAGCAGCGCCCTCCATGCTATGTAGGGACACTGCCACAGAACCTTAAAGGGAGTCTACCACCTCCCCGAAGCATACTCATCTGCTATGTTACGCTAGGTTCACACCTGCACTCGGGTTTCTGTTTGGGGGGGTCCGCTTGGGGACCCCCCCGAAAGAAAACCTAATCCGCTTAAAAAAAACCCGGTTTCCACCCGAAAAGGACGAAAAATGCTGAGAGAAAAGCGCTGCAAGCATTTTTTAAGCGGAATGGGGAACGGAATCCCCCAAAAGAGCCAGCCTTACAGAGCACATTACAGTGATAAACAACATACCTCTGTTATGACATCATCCATCCTATTTAAGCAGCAAGAGCAGTGCTCCCAGGGCTGAAGGCCCGCCCCCAGTGCTCCATCTGCCTCATTTACATAAGACTTGAAAGTTGTTTTTCTCCAAATCTACAAAAGTGACATACATAATATTTGTCACTGTATTGTGCTCTGTAATGTGGTGGTAGCAATTATATATGCTTAAGGGAGGTGGTAGACTCCCTTTATAACCCTGTCTGTGACCGAAGCTGAGCTAAACAAAGGGTCTGTTTCTCTCCATGAACACCTATGAGAAATGTAGTTAAATACATGTGCTTGGCTACAAAATATACTTTATATAATATATTTTATAAGGCATGTATAATAAAGTTTGTAAGTAGTAAGGTCACATCTGGGTCAGCTTTCAGGCAAACCAGAAAGGCGCTTTTAAAGGGATAGGCTACCACACCTTACAGCACCATGACTGCCACCAAACAAACAAAAACCATCAGGAAGACCTGGAGCAGCAGCGCTATAATGGCAGGGGACCTATATACATGTATACATGTATACATGGGTCTTTTGTGTTATCTGCGCCCTTGGCTACATTTTGTCTGATATTATATATGTCTTGCTTTGACATGGTAAACAGAATACCAAGTAGTAGTAATATTCTTTGGATCCATTCTCATGTAGTATTTTACAGGAGTCTGTTCCATTTTTTTTGTTTTGGGCTTGGGCCACCCAATTTCTGTCAAGGAGCTTTAGCAGCATGTTTCCCTGAAAACCACTGTATTTTTTGCTGTAAGGGCAAGTGCAAACATTCCAAATTTTTTACAGAAATTTGCATAGAAATTCTGGGGTAAATCTGGAACAAATTTTCATGCTGCAAATAGTAAAGCCTGCAGCATGCTGTCAAATTGACTCTGTTATTTCTAAACCTCATTCATATGCGTTATACTGTACTTTGTTGCTGATTTTTGCTATACCATGTGACCAAAATGACAAATAAAACATATTTACTAACGTAAAAAGTTAGTAAATTGAAATATGTGATAAAATTAAATAAGGCTAAACAGGTCAGACAAGTGATGACAAAATTGTCCCATCCTTGTCAGTGTTAATGATCAAAGTAAAAAAAGGATGATCTTGTGGGATCATAACAGATACATTTCCAAATTTTAGTTTTCTGCAAAACTTTGTGGGGTCTGCAAAATCTTGTGTTTGGTTGTCTTACACTGTGTTCCAAATTATTATGCAAATAATATTTTCTCATATTTTCCAAAATTACCTATATGAATTGCAGTCATTGTAAATTTCCAGTCATCAACTATTCGAGTATAATTGAAAGGTTTTTGAACAAACTGCCTATGATAACAGTATATTTTAAAAAAAAATAAACACTCAAAATGCATGTTTTAAATTATTATGCACAGCAGAATTTGCCACCTTTTCATTTTTATTAAGAACAAAAAAATGGTCATTGTGAAATTATAAGCATTAGCAGGTTATTACAAACTGAAATCAAACAGTTTTCAAGCCAAAACTTTATTCGAGGTGATGTTACATTTGCACATAGGACCCCTTGTTCGAAAGAAGCTTCTGAACTCTCTCATCCATTGAATTTGTCAGTTTTTGGATGGTTTCTGCTTCAATTGTTTTGCATGAGGACAGAATACCCTCCCAGAGCTGTTGCTTAGATGTGAACTGCCTCCCGCCATCATAGACACTCCTTTTGATGATGCTCCAGAGGTTCTCAATGGGGTTGAGGTCAGGGGAGCCTTTTTATGCCCATAGCAGCCAGAGATGCAGATGTGTTATTTGCAGCATGAGACGGTGCATTATCATGCATGAAAATGATCTTTCTGCGGAATGCATGGTTCTTCTTCTTGAACCATGGCAGGAAGTGCTGTTTGAGAAACTCCACATACATTATGGAGTTCATCTTTACCCCTTCAGGGATCCTAAAGGGGCCAACAATCTCTCTCCCCATGATTCCAGCCCAAAACATTACTCCACCTCCTCCTTGTTGGCGCCGTAGCCGTGTTTGCATGGGGTGTCCATCAACAAGCCATCCTCCACTCCATCCATCTGGAACATCGAGCGTTGCATGGCACTGATCGGTGAACAAAACAGTTTTGAAGTCAGTCTTCATGTATTGTTTGGCCCACTGGAGCCGTTTCTGCTTGTGTGCAGTGGATAGAGGAGGTCGACAGGATAACTTACACACAGCTGCAAACCTCTGAAGGACCCTGCATCTTGTTGTTCGGGGGATGTTGGAGGCACCAGCAGCTTCAAAAACTTGTCTGCTGCTATGACAAGGCATTTTTGAAGCTGCTCTTTTAACCTGACGTAATTGCCTGTTGGAAAGAGTCCTCAATTTTCCCTTATCAGCACGCACACGTGTGTGCTGTGAATCAGCTACATACTTCTTGATTGTGCGATGATCACGATGAAGTGTCTTGGCAATGTTGATTGTAGTCATGCCTTGACCTAAACACTCCACAATTTGTTGCTTCTCAGCAGCCGACACATCCTTTTTCTTTCCCATTTTGGCTCAAAATGTAGGCTGCTTAATAATGTGGGACAGCCTTCTTAAGTAGTCTTGCCTTTAATTGGACACACCTGCCAAACTAAATAGCACAGGTGTCTGCAATTGCTTTCAGTAATATAAAGAGCCCTGACACACACCATCAATGAGTTTAACTGACAAACAAAAAAAATTCTTACCTTATCACTCCTAAACACTTTTAGCATAATAATTTGGAACACAGTGTAATGCAAACACCAATAGAATAGTGCCTCCCAGTGGACATATTGCACATGAAAAGCATGACTAGCTAACTTAACCCTGCCATGGTTTGTGATACCATGTATCTTGCTGTGTGTGAAGAAAAAAGTATCTAGTAAGGCTAAAATCACAACTGCAGTTTTTGTAGCGGTTTTTGGAGTGAATCCAAAAGGAAGTAAAAAGTATAAAGGAAAGTTAAACTGTCTTTGGAGTGAATCCAAAAGAAAAGGTAAAAGTGTAAAGGAATCTCCTCTCTTTTGTATCCACTTCTGTGTATAGATCTACACCACAAGCTACACTGAAAAGGTGGGAAGCTGTTTCAGTAACAGATTCTGTACTGTCCGCAGGGATCATGAGGATTTTAAAGTGGCAGAATATGTTGGCGGTAAATATTATTATTCAGAACTGACTTGTTATACCCCCGAGAACACAGCGAATGTTGTTAATCATATATAATAATATATGTATAATAATCAAATAAAGTGAAGATATATTAACTATTAAGAAGCAGTCACATTTTTCCTGAGTCTATTAAGATCACTATTTTATTTATTTATTTATTTATTATGCTTATATAGCGCCATCATATTACGCAGCGCTTTACAGATATTGTCAGTCACTGTCCCATATATGGTGTATAGTGAATGCAAGCAGGGTTTCTGCAGAGTATCAGGTCGTGGTCACTGCCCCATGCACCACGACCACGATTTTCTATCATTAGGTGCAATTCAGTAGCGTAACATTGCAACTACTTGACGTCATGTAACCTTATCTTAAATGTAAATGGCTTTGTGGATGGATAAGAGGTTGAGGTTACAAACCCGATTGCTCATTTTGTTGCATCAGAATGACAGACATACAGGGGGAAATTTATCAATCAGAAAACTGGCATAGAGCAATGATATTGTGATGCACATAGGCTCATTTTTGCACCAAACGTGCGCCACAACCTCCGTCCTGTGCTTTGCTCGCCACACTGTGCAAATGTGGGTAGAGTGGGGGGGTCGGGGTGGTGGTGCCTTGCTGTGATATATTTATTAAAACTAATGCTAGAAAGCTGTTGCCATGGAAATGTACACCAGTTCTCCACTGCCGTAGATCGCCATTCAGGTGCACGGGCGTGCGACTGAGTCATGAAGTATATCTTTATAAATAAAGCATGCCCTCTGCCAGTTGGGGTCTTTACTAAGACAAGCATATGAAACGCCAATTTTAATAAATCTGCCTCATATTATTTGGAAGGATTTTTTTTATAAAGCATAAAGGGGGAATTTAATTAAACTGTGCATGTAGTAAAAGCATTGATGATGTAAAGGAGGCATCGGTGTTTTGCACCAAAATTGCACCACTTGGTCCTTTTTTCTGCCATGCTTGAGACTTTTGAAAGCAGTGCGTGGGACAGGACAGGAATCAAGGCAGACTACAATAGGGATCCCTTGACCCAACAGATTTACTATAATTTTTGCCAGAAAAATGGCGTAAGTTATAATCAACCCCTAGCTGGTGAACATTTCAATTCTGATACATTTCAAGCAGTCACATGCATTGAAGATATGGAAATCTGATGCCAGTAGAGGAACTGATTAAGATTGGCATGGGTAATACTAGTCTTAATAAATTAATAAATTCCCCACAAAATTTCTTTGATCTACAGTCAACAACAAGTGCCAGATATTCAGACATAGAAATGTATCTCAATTGTAAATGTAGAAAACCTTCAAAGATTCTTTATTGGTTGTTTCTGCTTAGACATCTGTTTATAAGCAGCAATGGCACATGCATGGACACTACCATAAGCTAGACCTACATCATTGATGGATGATGTCAACAACGTACTGCAATAATGGTAGTGTGAACATACCATACCTTAGTGCTTAAAGAAGTTAGGACTAACAGCACACACAAGTCGCACATCACATTGTCACCGGGTACTTTACTGATGCAGTTTCCTAGTTTTTGGATACAGCAGCAGGGGACAGTAGTTTTCAGGTATAGCAGTAGTTTACAGACCATAGACAGCAACCTTTCCTAACAAGTCATAGCCCCACAGCAGCTTTCTTGCCCTACAGTAGTCACATTCATCTCTCTCATGGATCCGGCTACTGCAGATACATGCTGCAGATTTGCTTTGCTGGCTTTCTTGAAAAGTCTGGTTACAACTCCCAGCCATGGTATCTCCGCACAGATGGGTAGCTGCAGTCGCACAGAAATTTCAGGCCAGTCTTCAATTTGACGGCTGTCTCAACTACTAAAAGGCATGGGAAAAACTCCTTTTAAAGGAAGATTTTACTGCCCCAGTGTTACAGAAAAGTGTCAAGTACATCAAGTGGCGCAAAAGGCATTGCCAACCGCACAGCCAATGGACACGACAGGGTTTCAGCAGTTTTAGGAATCATCATGCTGCCCTCCAGAGAGTACCAGGATGGAGAGTAGTGTGATGACTCAGCAAAATGACTTAAAGTGGCATTGGCACACAAAAACAGTGCACTGAGTGGTCAGCATTCACATCAATGACCAGAAGAATATAGGGCAGACAATACAATGCATAGAGCATGAAGGCACACAGTAGTACACAAGAGAATACAAATCTATATTGAGTGGGGATGTTGAACACCTACGTAAGACTAAGCCTGTGGAAGAAGGTGACTTCCACCACTTTACATAGCGGCCACAGTGTCATCTCTCCACTGAATGTTATTTTGCTTTGACATCATTTTTGGCTATGTTCACAGTGAATTCTTCTATGAGGTTTTTTTTATATGTTCTTAATTTGTATTTGCTAAAATCTATAATATAATACAGTGTATATAATAAGTATATAATAAGTTCGGTTAAATAAGATGGAATAATACGTGTCAATGAAGCATATACAGGCCGTGCACAACAGTGACGTCTTTCTGAAGGAGAGCTGAGGCACTACAGAACCTTCCAGCAGATCCAAGCTGGTACGTCTGGCCTGGATTCCCCATGTGAAATCTGTTAGAGGTGGTTACATATCCACAAATAACAACAAGTGAAAAGACAGGAAAATGTCAGTGCTGTTGTTCATAGCAATTAATTTATCCATTTTTCTGGTTGTGGGCAGGGAGCTTTGTCACTGCTGGCTCACAGACATCTCCAAGATGTGCCATCTTGTGACATGTCAGCCTGCCATAAAGACCACAACCCCACATGGATAATGTCTGTCAGTTAACAGAAGTCAGAGTGGCGGAATGACACACAGATCCCTTTTTTCCCTCCTACTTTTACACCCACTCATTGGCACCATGCCATGGTTACACAAGATATAATGGAGAGACAGAAGGCTGTCCCGCTGAGGGAAGCCCAGGCTGCCATGATATGTAAAACAGAAACAAACAGAGGAGAGTCTCTCAGCCATCATGTAAAATGTACAGTAATATCATTTCAGGGGAGAGGAGATGGATTATCAAATATACCAGATAACTGGACTGACAAAAATAACTCCAAATTATTGTAATATATACATTTTCTTCTTTCTTCTGGTGGAGGTGAGCTTAGTTAGGTAAGATCCTGTCATATGATAGGGAAATCTGTTGCAACTTAGTGTCCATCCAAATGGCACAAGCTGCATAGAAAAGCGCATGCATACAATATTAGTGCAAGGACAATATAAATGTATATCATACCTTAGCACATACAGACCACAGCTGCCTGCTCTATGCTTGTTCACAGACCTAAATATATTGCGACATATCCATCAAATCCATCATACATATCTCTGCACGGGAGTTTTTATGGCTACCATTTTCATCATTGTGCACAAAAACAGCTACAACTGGTTTTAACAGCTTGACAGTACAGAAAAACTCAAAAACTTGGAAAAAAAATTTGGCAGGTGTAAGGCTGGTCACTTTAGATTTCGGACAGCTATCATCCAATTAATGATGGGATCCACCATCTACACTTACAACTAAACCTGATCAGGGAATAATGTATTGTTTTAACAAACAGCGTTGTGAGTCTTTGCAAGACTGCCCCCCACAATCACAAGCTTCAAGAAGGCCCTGAAGACTCACCTATTCAGGAAGGCCTACAACCTCCAATAACACTACTGTTACCACACCACCATCTGTACAGCCTCTACCCCCACCTTCTGTCTCTATCCCTCTTCCCTCATAGATTGTAAGCTCTTGTGGGCAGGGCCCTCTATCCCACTGTGCCAGTTGGTCACTGTTAGTATTGTATTTGTTTTGTATATTTTGTGTACCGTATGTAAACCCGCAAATGTAAAGCATCATGGAATTAATATAATAATGTACAGCATCATGGAATTAATATAATAATGTACAGCACAATGGAATTAATATAATAATGTAAAGCACCATGGAATTAATGGTGCTCTATAAATAAATAAATAAATAAATAATAATAATAAATTGGCTGACGACTGACCAAAAGCAACTGATCATTCCAAAAATTTGTATTTTTAACTAACAGCCAGCTGAAAATATCAAACATGGTCAATCCGTTTTTGGCAGACAAAAGTGTACCATTGACAAGCCTTAAGTGATCAATCGTTTCTTAATGCAGCAGGTTTTGATGCTGTTTTTTGAGCCAAACCCAAACACAAATCGAACAGGAAGGAGAAATTTAAGGGCAAATTCACATGTGTCAGTTTTGTAGCAGAAATATCCAGCTGTTCCAGTCATATGAATGGGGTTTGCAAATTTCTAAGTGCTTACTGCCAGAACAGCTCCATTCACATGAATAAAACTGATATTCAGCCGCTAAAAATTCTAACAAATCTGTTCCATGTGACTCTACTCTTACTCTGTAGTCATCTACTTATTTTAGGCTGAAACCCCATAAGGTGTAAACGCCGAAGTTTGGCCGCAGCGTTTTACAGCCGCTAGAACCCCATCCACACATTGCAGAAAAATACCCGCAGTGTAAATGCAGGTGGATGCAGCGTTTCTTACTGCAAACAAAAAAATGCTTAAAAACCCACACAAAGATGGCCTTTTGTGGAAAAAACAAATTATGGCTTGTGCGCCAGAAAACTGGCATACAAGCCATTAAAAAAGTCGCAAAATCTTTGCACAACTGAAAAATTTGCACAAAAATGCGACTTTTTGAGTTCTTATCATTTACATCAGTTTTCTGGCATAAATGCTGGCAAAAACCTATGCCAACAAGGAGCTAGTATAGATTTCTGTTTAGGCACACGGACCCTGCACCACCTCAGTAACTCCACATTCTTCCTTCAGGTTGGAGTAGGTGCCAGGTCTAAATTATTGTCCTGAGAACAAGTTCTTTTATTGTTGTGTTACCTTTACGCATCATTTTATAGTTTGTCTTCAGTAGATTACAGTTTACAGACAGGAAATTAGGGACAATAAGATTTCTTTGGCCTAGAGCTAAAATACTCGCCCAGCTTGGTTAAAATTCCTAGCAGGAGTAAGGTTACTATCAGCAAAGATGTTCTCATCATGGAGGACTCCAGAAATGTAGTACAGTATATGCATCATGTATTTATACTGTGCCGTATACTCAGCCTGATGTCACCACATGTTGTTGTGTCTACATTGATGCTTATTCCTTTTAAGTCTTGTTAAAATCCAAGTAGTCAAAGCTAACAAATTATCCATTAGGACTTTGCTTACATTGAGTATATACAATGAACATATGATACGGTTTGGGCTTTCATGATCTATATATAGGTTCATGAGTTACCCTGATGTTAGGACATCTTATGCTGTCATAAAGCTTCCATGGAGGTTGTCACCAAGCTTTCCTGTAGTCCTGATTTGCAAACTTGCCTAGTTATGCAGCAATATGGTAGCTAGGAATGCATCATTGTATAACCTGGCAGATCTAATATTCAGAAGTTATGGGAAGCTGGATGACCCGATAGAACTTTATTTGGGCTGTTGGCTGTTACCCAGTATTTCCAGTAGTAGATTTAAACCATCAGCTGATCTGTGGGAGTCCTGGGGGTAGGTCAACATCCCTTTAGGTCTTAAGCCACACATGTCAGTAAAACTGTGTTTTTTGTTGAAGATTTTGCTGTGGCTTCAGGAAGGAATGGGAAATATAAAGGAAACTCTTGTACTTCTCGTCTGCTAAATCCACTTTTGGCTTTGGCTTAAAAATACAGAAAAATCTTCAGCAAAAAACTCTGCCTTATAATAATGTTTGGCCTCTGTCTAAGGCTAAGGCCCACACTGCAGAAATGCAGCCTCTTTTTGTTGCAGATTTTGCTGCAGTTTGTTAAGCCAAAGTCAGGAATGGATTGAAACGGAATGGGAAATATGAAAGAAAGAACTTAGACTTTTCCCTTCTATTTAAACCACTCCTGACTTTGGCTAAAGCCCCACATTGCAGAAATGCAGCGTTTTTTGTTGCAGATTTTGTTGCTTTTTTTTTTTTAGCCAAAGTCAAGAGTGGATTGAGCAGAATGGAGAAGTATAAGAGCTTGGTATATATGTTCCATTCCTTTTGTAGACATTCTTGACTTTGGCTCAATAAACTGCAGCAAAATCTGCAACAAAAAAAGCTGCATTTCTCCAATGTGGGGACTCAGCCTAAGGCTAAGGCTACATGTGGCATCCTGCAGCAAAAAAGCGCTGCGGGAAAAAACGTGTCTTCAATTCTGGTTTTTCCCACAGCACTTTTCACAGAAAGTTCACAGAGGTTTCCTCTGTGGACTTTCTGCTTCAATTATACTTATAGGGAAACCGCAGGTGTTTCCGTAGTATTAATTGACATGCTGCGATTTCCAAAATTGCAATGGTTTTGGAAATCGCAGAGTGTTTGCTGCACATATTTTACCGCAAAGTGGAGATGGGATTCGCTAGAATTCCATCCACTTTACTGTGACTGTAAAACGCCGTGTTTTTTTACGCCACGTGCCTAAAGGAGTTTTTTGGGACTTAAACACTGATGGTCTATTGCATAGGTTTGTTTGTTGGTGTCTCACCCTGGAAATCCCTGATGAATGGGACAAGCTACAGTACCAGTACTACTTGTATAGACAAGCCCATGAGGGGTGCAGTCCCTTCATTGTGTTAGAATGGGTCATTAATGTTTGATCAGAGGGGTCTGACCTCTGGAACCCATACCGAACGAGGTAAAACTGCCGGGGTAAAAAATACCTCTAACAGAAAAGAACTCACTGACTAATATTTTGCTCTACTATAAGGATATGAGCTCTACAGCCTTTTTGCATCTAGCACAGGATTGTTACTCTCACCTGTACATTACCTTGCTATTCATTGTGCCCATAAACAGATTATTACAGTTTCACCAGAGGCACCAATACAGTGCCAGACTCCATAAACATCCTTAGCAATGATTACCTACTGTAACATGATGACACGATCACATGATCTCCCCATCCATTTTATAAAAAGAGTAGACGCAGGAATTTGGTGGCCTAGCATATTGTCAACCAGTCCCAAGAAAGATCTCCAGAGTGCAGCCTTTGCTTTAGCAGTGTGGAGGTGCAGAATTATGGGTGTGACTGGTGAGTATTGGGCATGACTTGTGAGATACGTCTGCTGTGATGTACTTACCAATGTAATATTTTATAGAACTTCTGTCTGCTCTTAGCCTGGAGGTTCTGGCATGCCCACATTGAACTTGAGCCTCATTTGTATATTTATAATAACAGTTTGGTCAAGGAAATGGTGCATGTATTGGTCTATGTAAAGGTATGATAATGCTCAGCATCATATCCTTATGCACTGTGGCTGATTTGATATTGAGTTTCTTGGACTCCCTTTAAGTGAACCTGTCCCCTGTCAGCATCAAATTGTAGAGCAGGAGGAGCTGAGCAGATACTGTAGATAAGCACAATGAGCAGGCAGTTAGGTTACTCAATTACAAGTTACAAGTAATGCTGGATTGTTCCCCACTGGTATATACTGTATACTGTATATATCAATCTGCTAACCTCATCCTGCTCTGTAACACCCAAATTGCACTACATATTCAATGTGGCAGGTGCTCACAGGATGTGTCATAAATTTTTATATATATATATATATATATATATATATATATATATATATACAGTATATATATTAGATATGTTAGACCAACATGTAATGCACTTTAATTAAAAATGTGTCACTAGGTGTCTCCCTTCTAGCTAATTTACAGTTACCTCACTTCAGGGCAGTTTTAACACATTGGTGGACCCAGTGCAAAGGTTTTATAAGTGAGCCCACCCCAACACCACCACTTAGAAATACCTGACTTGCACAAATTATAATGCTACCTTAGTGGCCATCACACAGTTTAATGCCTCCCTAGTGGTCCCATTCAATATAATGTCCTCCTCCAGCTACCCCCACAGTGTAATTCCCCCCTCCAGGAGCCCCCACAGTTTAATGTCCCTGCCAGCTGCCCCTACAACATAATGTCCCCCTCCAGCTATCCCCATAGTATAATGTCCCCGTCCATCTGCCCCCACAGCATAATGTCCCCCTCCAGTTGCCCCCACAGTTTAATGTCCCCCTCCAGTGACCCCCAGTTTAATGTCCCCCTCCAGCTGTCCCCATAGTTTAATGTCCCCCTCCAGCTGCCCCCGCAGTTTAATGTCCCCCTGCAGTTTTCCCCTGTTTATTGTCTCCCTCCAGCTGCCCCACAATTTAAAGTCCCTCTGTAATTGACCCCACAATATTATGTCCCTCTCCTACCAAACAAAAATAAAAAAAACACTAATACTCACCTTTCCTCGTTCCCCTGCTGTGTCTAGTCCGGAGTCTTCAGGGAGCTGCAGGCAAGTTATAAGTGATGTCATCACATCGCTCCTGCAGCTCCCCGGGAAGAGAGGGGATGAATGGTGAAGCAGGGAGCAGACAGCTCCCTGCTGCATCATTGTATGCAACTCATCGGCATCCTGAGGACACCAATGAGTTGAAGTTGGGGTAGTCCGGAA
Organism: Leptodactylus fallax; assembly: GCA_947044405.1. Classification (NCBI taxonomy): domain Eukaryota; kingdom Metazoa; phylum Chordata; class Amphibia; order Anura; family Leptodactylidae; genus Leptodactylus; species Leptodactylus fallax. The sequence continues at coordinate 7,766,780 of CAMRHE010000062.1, forward strand.
TAGCAGTACAGCTAATACAGGACTGTCCCGCTGTCCCAAGGGTCCCCCAGTACCATAGGGCCTGGTGCAAATGCACCATTGGTCCTATGCTTAAAGCGGCCCTGCCTCCATTGTTACCTGTGAAGAATATCACTAGAAGCAAGATGGAAAGACATTGAGGTGAGGGGGGAGGTTTATTTTCTCTTCCTACAGTTAATGCAGATGGAACTGATTCTCCTCACAGCCTAACACATATCTGCAAACTACAAGGACTCAACACTCATTTTACAGCTTATAATGCAAAAAAAAAAGTCTTGTATGTACTTGTATCTGCTTCTGGCTGCTTGTGTGATTACATCAGCTAATGAATCAGCTTTATGGCCTACTCATAGATTACTCTTTCCTGTGTCATGCCTGCACGGTAGATGTTAGAATGGAGTAGGTATCTGTATGTATAAGTCCTATATTTGCAGTTTGGTGTTCCTGGATCCCTTATATAATGGTCACTTTTCTCAGCTATTTGTTTGCTCTTGTACAATTACTCCTGGCAGACTTACATGCTAGGCTAGGTTCACATCTGCACAGGTCTCTCCGTCATTTGGGTCTGCCAGGGGACCTGAACGATGGAGAGATGGACCACTTTTTTAGTGGTAACACACGGACAGCGGCGAACCCTATTGACTGTAATGGGGTCCTCCTGGTGTCCACTGTTTCAAAACTGAAACCGGTGGAGAGAACAGTCCTCCATGCAAGTCTTTTCTCTCTGCCGATTTTTGGTGGTTTTGTCAGAACTTATCCTAAATAAGCCAAATTAGTTATAATGGATAGGGAAGGGGACAGACTGCTACTTATTGTACATATCCACAGCTTCAAAGCAAAATGTACTTTAGCCAAAGTGGGGACATTAGCAGCAGAAAAACTGATAGGACACCATGTATGAATGGTTATACAGTTATAGAACAGACTGCCCAGCACATATTTCAATTTTTCTTGAAAACTCAGGTACCCTTTAATACATCCAGCACTGTATATATTGATGGATTATAACCTGTGCCTTGTCCCTGTGCAGTTCAATGATGATTGATCCAACACAAATGATGAAGCCGGTGGTTGCATCCTCCTGAACAGTTCATTGCTGTTGATAAATGGCCTCCTTCCTCTCCTCCTTTACCTTATTATTCGCTTGCACTGTGTAGGAGATGGAGATGTGTCAGATCGAGGGCGGTAAACATCCTGTGAAAGGACAGGGAAGCTCTGTGATGCTGAATGAAGACACAGATCCCACACTCACATGTGCTTTAAATACATGACACTTTGATATAGAGAGAGAGTACAAGTCCAATCGCAGACGTTGTGTGGGTAGACTGAGGATTAGCAGACTGTATTTGTGATCTAGAATGCATACTTCTGTTTTCCCTCCTACATGTCACCCTGCGGCACAAAGGTGCGCACACTGCTGCGTATTGTCACTAGGGGATGTCAATACTCTGACCATAATAAGCACACAATATTATCTGCAGCACACATGTACCATGTAACAAAAACATGTCTATAGCAAACATGCATTTATACATACAGTATTATCATATATTCATGAATACTGCCCTATAAAGAACAGAGGGTTCACAAAGTAAATAATATTCTAATATGTTCAGTATATCGAGGCTCTACCTAACCAAAATATAGCTCATAGATTGTAAGTTCTTGCGAGCAGGGCCTTCACTCCTATTGTGTGAATTGATTTATTACTCTGTAATGTATCTTTTTGTCTGTTTCTGAACCCTACGATTTGTAAAGTGCTGCAGAATATGTTGGCGCTATGTAAATAAAATGGATTACTATTATAAACTCAATATTCTAATAGAGTTTACAACATGTATTCTTTTCTTTTAGGGTGTATCCTATGGAGATGTGATTGCTTACAGTACATCTACTCAGCCTTAGTAATGGGAGATCCCCTTTTAACATCAGGTAATGAAGGCTCTGGAAATGAACTTATTAAATTGTGATGCTATAAATGAAATTGACGCCCCTTCTTCAGACCTATTCAGTATATACAGTGGGGAAAAAAGTATTTAGTCAGCCACCAATTGTGCAAGTTCTCCCACTTAAAAAGATGAGAGAGGCCTGTAATTGTCATCATAGGTAGACCTCAACTATGAGAGACAAAATGAGAAAACAAATCCAGAAAATCACATTGTCTGATTTTTAAAGAATTTATTTGCAAATTAGGGTGGAAAATAAGTATTTGGTCACCTACAAACAAGCAAGATTTCTGGCTCTCACAGACCTGTAACTTCTTCTTTAAGAGGCTCCTCTGTCATCCACTCATTACCTGTAGTAATGGCTCCTGTTTGACATTGTTATCAGTATAAAAGACACCTGTCCACAACCTCAAACAGTCACACTCCAAACTCCACTATGGTGAAGACCAAAGAACTGTGGAAGGACACCAGAAACAAAATTGTAGACCTGTACCAGGCTTACTAAAAATCCTGGGGCACCCAAGAAATGGATTTTGAATCATAGAATCTACATTTGCTTGGGTTGTGGTTTGGCACCACCTAAGTCTGATGGTGGTAGTCCTTATAAGGTAGGTTACATCCTAATTTCTAGGCCTCCCACTATTTTTCAGACTTAGGGACCCCAAATCCCTGTTCTCAGCCAGAGAGCAAGTGCCTTCACTCTCCATAGAAAAGAATGGAAGTGCCAGAAATACCTGACCATGCTCATTCAGCTGTTTCAGACATTCCCATTCTTCTCAATGGAGAGGTACGGCACATGCTCATCCTGGTGAAGGTCAGAGGCATAACTTGAAACTCCTGGGCCCCCATGCAAAATCTGTAATGGGGTCCCTACCTTCCTTGTGTCTTTTAGTACATTTTATGTAGCAGAGGGACCTTTGGTTCCCCTCGGGGTTCAGGGTCAGTAGCGACTGCTACTGCTGCACCCCTATAGCTATGCCCCTGGTGAAGGTCAGTTAAGGTCAATCTAATTTACTGTTATGTCCTGTCTGATATTCGGCTATAACAGTAAATAAGGGGTGGTCACAGTAAAACCTCTTTAACATTGACATGAACCTTTGTTGTAAGTGCTATCTTAATACTGTGTTATATCTGGGGCCTTGCAGCACTGTATCTACAGATCACAATAACTGGATTTTGTCATTCATCTAAGGCCTGTCATGGGAGTTCACACTTTGTTCTATCCTTGTGTGTCACCAAATTCTCATAAGCAATTAGCTAATCAACAGAATGTTAATGAACTGAAGGTTGAGGAGATGAAGGGTAAAGATATTTCAATATACAACGTCATATTTTATTGTAGGACAAACGTCCTCTCCAGATCATTCTGCAACAGACTAGAAGTACCTGACTTATTAGTTGGAGTACTAGGTACATGACCTGTCATCATGTGGCAACTTGCAAATTTCCTGGACTGATCAGATGACTTTAGTATGCACGCCTTAGCATCATGACTGGTGGCAAACCAGAATGAAAATTACTTCTGATCCAGTCCCTCATATTCATTCTCCACTGATATAAAGAAACACAAGGTTAGTAACTATTAATAGATGCAGCTACATTCAGTGGTTCATTGATGAAGGATAACGTTATAGATAATGTACAGAGATAATACCAAATGCAAGTTTTATCAAACATACAGTGCAAGGTCCATCATCAACGTATACTTGGCAGACACCAACGTCCCCATATGCCAAGTTATTGTCACAGCTGGCTGAGCGACTGGAACTCACATGAGTAATATTTTGGCTGCTTAATTTATGCAATTTTACCAAGAAAAAAATCAGTTTCCAGTTAAGGTGGAATTACATTATACAGGAGATGCTCTGCAGACACTTCTTCCCATATACAGGTGCATCTCAATAAATTAGAATATCTTTGAAATATTTATTTCTTTCAGTAATTAAATTCAAAAAAGTGACCTCCTATATTTTCTAGATTCTATTTCAAGTGTTTTATTTCTGTAAATGTTGATTATGGATTACAGGTAATGAAAACCCAAATCTAAGAAAATTTGAATATTGTAAAAAAGTTCAGTATTGTAAATTCAGTGTGCCACCTGCTAAGGTTTCCTAAGCCTTTAAATGGTCTCTCAGTCTGGTTCAGTAGGACACACAATCATGGAAGACACTGATTGTGGATTGTATTACTGAATTACTGAAATCAATGGACGTTTCAAAGATATTCTAATTTATTGAGATGCAACTGTAACAACAATGGCTCCTAACTTTTATATGTCATAGTGACTGTCAAAATTTGTGACTGGTCTGGGTTCGGATGCTGAAATCCCACTGATTGCTAAAATGAAGTGAAGAGGGCTCATGTACCTTTGTAGATTAATGCTGTCTGCCGGATCTGAAATCTATGATAGTTCATAGCTGGGGTAAAGTTCAGGAACACACCTAGTAGCTATTAACAGATATAAAGAGCAGGACTTGTTGGAAGGGGTGAAAGATCCTCTTTAATTTAAGAAACCTACTTTCATGTAGCCTTTTATTGAATCTCCATTAACAAGAGGGGGTCCTCTGACCTCTGTTCAGTTTCCCAATATTTTAATCATGCTTATAAAGAGTGTCTCTTGTTCTGGAGGACCTGCCCTGTCCTGAATTACACAGACAAGCTTAATTTCCCCTTTGTGGCACTGCAAGGAAATACATGCAAGCAATATGTAAGGGGTATACTGACAGGTTTCCTCACAGATTACAGATAGCTGGGGATGACATCAGTTGACCACTGTATGATCAGATTATTGTTGAGGGACTTTTCTATCAAGTAGAGATTATCCAAAGCTAAACATGAGATCCACCCAGTAACCAAGTTTCATAAAGTATGTCCTGACTTCTGAACCTAAAAATATGTTAAATAAATGACTGCTGACATATATAGAACATTACATGTGTAGGTTTCTGGAGGTAATGAGAAATAAAGTATGTCTAGTAATCCCATTGAATGTCAGTGCATCTATCCAAAGATGTCTGATAATGGCTACAAACAGAAATGTTTATTCAATGGGAAATGTCTCTGGTTTTGTCAGGAGTTGAGAGCTTTTAATACAAATCTCTGAATGTTATTATTGGCTTCATTATCTAAGTCAACTTTTGCTTCAGTCGCTTTTTAAAGTGAACCTTATGGAAACATTAAAATGACTTGCCCTCATTTATCATCTTTAGGCTAAGCACACACTGGTATTTTTTGCTCTATTTTTTCCTCTGTGACCATTTTAAGTAAATGGCATAGATGACAGCAGAGAGACAGCAGTGAAAAAAATGGGTCAGCAAAGAGTAAAGGTTACTTAGCCCACCGCAAACTCCAAGACGTTAAATGTACCCTCTTCATCTTATGGAAATCTAAAATATGAATGGAAATAATTTCAGAAAAATCCTCCTGTTTCTAGATATCATCATTAGATGCCTGTGATACTGTGTTCTTTTGAGTCCCTTTCATAATGACAGCCTATGATATTGATTCTTATTAATAGTAAGAATCACTTCACTAAGACGATCCAGGTGACCTGACTCCTGAGCTACTAAGCATGTGTGACCACCAGTACTAGACACATCAGATGGCTGTTCTAAGAGGAAATCAAATGAACAGTAGGGGGCACCATAACAAGCACGTAAAAGTGATATCCAGGCACAAAAGTATTTTATTTTAATACTCGAACTGAAAAATGTTCATGTTTTATGTGATCTAATAGAGAAATGCAATATTTTATTGGGCCTTTAAAGAGAAATCAAATGCACAGTAGGGGGCACCATAACAAGCACGTAAAAGCAATATCCAGACATAGGAGCATATAACCATGTTTTAAATTTATTAAAAACAGATAGTGAACTATATCGATTTTTTTCTAATATGTTTCTATTTACTGATCAAAGATTATTTTTTTTATTCTATTCTCTTTATATGATTATGAGGGCTTCCATCTTTCCAGAGCTTTTCCCCTACATTTAGCTATATGCTTTCACAGCATAGCCATGGCCATGGGCAGCAATAGACTGGAGCTGACTCATTGAGGTCTATGGGAGAGTTTTCTTGACAATACAGGGAGGGGGAGTAAACAAGCGGTGATATCATCTATTATCAGCAGTGTATGGTTTAGTAGTGTTATCTATAGATGTATAATCTTCCATAGCAATCCTAACTGTCTTGTCTGTGATGTAAATGAGGTGACTGCTGCAAAGAAAACCCCCACAAAATTGGCATGTACAGTGCTGGCCAAAAGTATTGGCACGCCTGCAATTCTGTCAGATAATACTCAATTTCTTCCAGAAAATGATTGCAATCACAAATGCTTTGGTAATAATATCTTCATTTAATTTGTCTTCAATGGAAAACCACAAAAAGAATTGTCAAAAAGCCAAATTGGATATAATTCCACACCAAACATAAAAAAGGGGGTGGACAAAAGTATTGGCACCCTTTGAAAAATCAGGTGATGCTTCTCTAATTTGTGTAATTAACAGCACCTGTTACTTACCTGTGGCACATAACAGGTGGTGGCAATAACTAAATCACACTTGCAGCCAGTTGAAATGGATTAAAGTTGACTCAACCTCTGTCCTGTGTCCTTGTGTGTACCACATTGAGCATGGAGAAAAGAAAGAAGACCAAAGAACTGTCTGAGGACTTGAGAAGCAAAATTGTGAGGAAGCATAAGCAATCTCAAGGCTACAAGTCCATCTCCAAAGACCTGAATGTTCCTGTGTCTACCGTGTGCAGTGTCATCAAGAAGTTTAAAGCCCATGGCACTGTGGCTAACCTCCCTAGATGTGGACGGAAAAGAAAAATTGACGAGAGATTTCAACGAAAGATTGTGCGGATGGTGGCTAAAGAACTTCGACTAACATCCAAACAAGTTCTAGCTGCCCTGCAGTCCGAAGGTACAACAGTGTCAACCCGTACTATCCGTCGGCGTCTGAATGAAAAGGGACTCTATGGTAGGATACCCAGGAAGACCCCACTTCTGACCCAGAGACATAAAAAAGCCAGGCTGGAGTTTGCCAAAACTTACCTGAGAAAGCCAAAAACTTTTTGGAAGAATGTTCTCTTGTCAGATGAGACAAAAGTAGAGCTTTTTGGGAAAAGGCATCAACATAGAGTTTACAGGAAAAAAAAAGAGGCCTTCAAAGAAAAGAACACGGTCCCTACAGTCAAACATGGCGGAGGTTCCCTGATGTTTTGGGGGTTGCTTTGCTGCCTCTGGCACTGGACTGCTTGACCGTGTGCATGGCATTATGAAGTCTGAAGACTATCAACAAATTTTGCAGCATAATGTAGGGCCCAGTGTGGGAAAGCTGGGTCTCCCTCAGAGGTCATGGGTCTTCCAGCAGGACAATGACCCAAAACACACTTCAAAAAGCACTAGAAAATGGTTTGAGAGAAAGCACTGGAGACTTCTAAAGTGACCAGCAATGAGTCCAGACCTGAATCCCATAGAACACCTGTGGAGCGATCTCAAAATGGCAGTTTGGAGAAGGCACCCTTCAAATCTCAGGGACCTGGAGAAATTTGCCAAAGAAGAATGGTCTAAAATTCCAGCAGAGCAATGTAAGAAACTCATTGATGGTTACCGGAAGCGGTTGTTCGCAGTTATTTTGTCTAAAGGTTGTGCTACCAAGTATTAGGCTGAGGGTGCCAATACTTTTGCCTGGCCCATTTTTGGAGTTTTGTGTAAAATGATCAATGATTTGACTTTTTTTTCATTCTCTTTTGTGTTTTTTCATTGCAAGCAAAATAAATGAAGATATTATTACCAATGCATTTGTGATTGCAATCATTTTCTGGAAGAAATTGAGTATTATCTGACAGAATTGCAGGGGTGCCAATACTTTTGGCCAGCACTGTAGCAGTATATTATTAGGCTTACTGGCCAGACTGAAAATTTAAAGATTTAGCACTTTTTCAAAAAATATAGATGTAGACATGAAAAAATGTTACAAAAAAATCAAAAATTCTTAAAAAATATGTTTAAGATAAAGGCATGGTTTAAAAAAAATAGGTAATTTTATAGTGACAAATTTCCTTTAGGCTAATGCCCCACATTGCAGAAAAGCTGCTTTTTTTGTTGCAGTTTTACTGTGGTTTTTTGAGATAAACACAGGCATAGCAACAAAAGGAACCTGAAATATATAGGAAGCTCTTATTCTTTTCCATTCTGCCTAATCCACTCCTGACTTTGGCTCAAAATCTGCATTAAAAAAGCAACATGGGGCCTTAGCCTTAAAGTGAGTCTACCACCACCACAAACCACTTTTAAACCACTTAATGCTGTTGGGAAATCGGTTAGTGACATAGTGGACAAAATTTTCTTGTGTCAAAGTAATCTTTTTGGCAAGAAAATCTATATCCATATTTACAACGTACATGAGTTGTTTGGTGCTCTCAGAGCGGGGTCACATCTCCTGAAGCATCTTCTTTTCTGGTCACTGCAAATCTCTGTCCATGGGACATTTCAGTGTTTCTGTATTAGGGCTGATGCTGGGTGGTGACCACAAAAGAAAATGGGTACTGCAGAGGGTGTGGCCCCGTCCTGAGTGCACCAAACAGCTCATTTGCATATGGAATAATATTGGCATTTCTCAGCAGCCAAGAAAGGAATCCTCCCTATGTCACTAACCGGCCCTACAACAACATACAAGTGATTTTGGTGATGATAGACTCCCTTTAAGGGACTCCCAGAAAACGAAGTATGAATTTGATAACAAACTCTACCACCACAATTGCAAGAATTTCAATACATTCTATTTTTTGATGCTTGTTTTTTTGTTTTTTTTACATATTTCAAGTTATTTTATCTCACACTTTATCTGTTACCTATAGCTACTTAGTAAAATCAGTTTCCTCTTTAAGAAAACTGTGCCAGCCCATTAGGGAGCAGATATTTCAATTAACTAAAACCAGATGAAAATGATGCTATCTCCATACTCAGCTCATTAATAGCAAAACACTTAATTAAAATTTGTATTGCGAGCGAAGTAAACAAATGCCTTTGCAAAGCAGGACATTAATAAAAGAGAGTAATCTCCGGGAATCAGTGGTGTCAGGGCTGTACGAGAGATTGGAATAATGAGAGCACCGCTGAAGTATGATGTGTACAGATCATATATGTAAACACGCTGCGGACGACACTGGGGAACGGCTCTGCTTCCTCTTCCGTTATACTCCGTAGACACCTATCAGAATTAATAAAGAACTGTGCATCGTATACACACATACAGCATCTTTTAACCCTCCCAAGATTAAATTATGGAAATTTTGGTTAATAAACATGGGGAAGTGTAAAGTGTACATCATGTACATATTCATGTTCATTATTTAGTATAATTTATTTATCTTGTCAAGCTTATCATAAAGCATCCAACACTTCTAGTAAGGCCTCATTCACACGTCCATGATTTCTTTCCACATGATATGTGTTTACCATAGGCCATGGACCTATTGACTTCTGTATGTGTATTCAGATGTGCTTTTCTTCTGAGCATGAAAAATAATCTAGCACTCAATTGTAGTAATTATGAAGTGTCAAATTTTAGTGTGAAGCAATCCAAAACTCGTGACGATTCGGTCCTTCAAGGACATTCATCAGACAATCGGATTGCCGTATTAGCAGAGAAATAGGAGAGTGTGGGAAAGCAGAGAACCGCAAATGGAGCCTGACTGTGGTTCTCTGCTTTCTGATGATTGATGGAGGACCGAAAAGTGACGTGTTTTGGATTCCTTCCCATGTTGACAAATCCAGGAGTGGATTGAGCAGAAGGTAGAATTATAAGTATTTCCTATATATTTCCCATTCCTTTTATAGCCATTCTTGGCTTTGGCTCAAGAAGACGCAGCAAAATCAGCAACAAAAAAAGCAGTTTTTTTTCCGCAATGTGGGGCCTCAGCCTTAGGCCCCTTGCAGATGACCATGGTGTGGGTCACTGTGCTATCCATGTATTTCACGGATAGCACACTGACCCATTCTTTTCTATGGGGCCGTATACACGACCGTGATTTTCACGGTCCCGTGTGCGAGCCGACAGACAATCTGGGCCATTTCAGATAGGACATGTCCTATTCCTGTCCTATTTTGCACCCCGTGCTTCCGTGGCGTCTATTCGTTTAATGAAAGGAGCCGCGTAAGTACGGCCCGTGCACGGGCGGCACATGGGGATATCCCCGTGTCCTCCGTGTGCAGCCCGTGCTTTTAATTCACAGCAGGCCGATTGCAGCACGGTCGTCTGCAACCAGCTTTAGTCATCAGTGGTATATGCTATGAGCTTCATGTGTACCTTGAAAAGTACCAGAGGACAGTACAAATGAGATTTCCCTTCATACAAACAAATTGTATCTATCCGTGTTCTTTATGCCTTGGCCTTGAGTAGGAGACATTGTGGAGGTGCATTATAAAAGCAAGAAAATCCCTTCATTATATCATATAAAAGCTTTAAATATGACATGCATATCACATATCAGCGTAACAATGTAAGACCATATATACACTCCTCAACACTGAAATTGCAGCACAAAGTAGGAAAATCCATATGGCTATGCAAATCGAGGAAATAGCAGGTGTCACTAACATCTGCAAATAAAAAAAAATCTAGCTCCAATCTGTGGCAAGGGGGAGGGGCATAAAAGCCATATAGAACGCATTTCTTAGCCACATGAAACCTCAAGAATTGGATGAAGTGGTGTGGAATGATAGGTGCCGGACCCCTTCAGTCTTCATTTCAGGTACAGCTCAGTGGTACATTGATTTGGTTGTGGAACCAGTGATATGGCCATTTACCCAAAGTGTCTCAGAAGCCATTTTTAAGCAGGACAACACCAGTTACTCATGTTATTGTGAGCAGCCTGCATGGCCTATATGTGCTACACCTGCAGCATCTCCGGACTTGTCTCCCATCAAACACATCTGGGACCTCATCATTTGGCAATTGCAAAGCCACACCTGATGATTTGTGTGCCCAAGTGAATTCAGTGTGGCATAACATTCCTCAGACAACCATTAATAACCTCACTGATAGCATGCCAAGGCTTTGTAAGTGCGTGTATATCTGTGCATGGCACTCATACTTGATACCGAATAAATTGAGATACTTTGAATACTTTGTTTCTATATTTTCATTTCTTTATCATTTGCATATCATTAACATTCCCATCGATCCTGTGATTTCCATAACTCCAAGACTTTTCCTTCTTATTGCTGCAATGTTGCAATGTTGAGGAGTATACAGTATATATATATATATATATATATATATATATATACATACATATATATATATATATATACAAATACATGTGGAGGATGTCCTTTTTCAAGCTCAAAATGCGTTACAGGGTTAATACTAACATTGCCCTAAAGTAGCTCACAACTTGTTTTCAACGGGTAAGAAAAAAAAATAAAAGAAAAATACTAAATTAACGTGATACAAAAAAATCTCTTTGGAACAACCAACTAACATTGCACTGAAAAGGAGGGTGGTCTTTATGTTTGATAGATGGGGTGTACTGTCGTACTGTTTATTTCCACACTTCACTTACTGTGTGTGACTCTAGGTGAAGGGTTAATGTGAGTTTGTGAATGCTTCTGACCATTGTGGACAGTTTGCTGGCGATCCGCAGTTTGTGGAAGTAAGAACTCCAGGCTATTCAAGCAGATCCAATAAAGCTCTGATTATAGATGCAATTGGCGATGCTACAGTGTAACAGTAATTAGCAGATTCTCGGCTCCGCCAGAGGTGCTTTCATTAACCTGACTGATGTGGCGCCTCAGCAACTTAATTGTACAAATTAAGATTTCATGTAGAGGAAGATGTCAAGAAACATGAGAGGTTGTGTGCTGAGGTCTACCAAATGCTAAATGGGAGCAGAGCCCATGAAGAACAACCTCCTCTGATAAGTATATTTATTATACACTGCACTGCCAAATGATGAGGCCTGCTGCTTGTATGAACTCCAGTGCACCGTGAACTTACTGATCTAAGAATCATTAGTAAATCTGGATAGAAAAAAAACTTTTAATCTGACATTAAGACCAATTTAATAAGATAGAATGTCCACCAAATTAATATTTGGAGCCAAACTCTATCTTAAGCTTATATAACCTATAAAGACACATGGGTCTATACTGTCCTCACAAAAAATACTTTATTTATCATACATAAAACCCATAGACAGACATGAATTTGTAAGTATATACTTTGATCACAACAAAAATAAGGGTATCATATACCACTGGGTAAATATTTATATCAACTGTATATAAAGATATACAAAATTCCCACACCAGTATGGATATAATAACAGTATAATCAACATCTGTAAGGAGTTTGTATGTTCTCCCGTGTGTTTCCCCCAGGTACTTTGACTTCTTCCACACTCCAAAGTCATACTGACAGGGATGTAGATTGTGAGCCCTATATGGGACAGTGACTGACAACGTCTGTACAGCCCTGCAGGAATATGTTGGTGCTATACAGGAGAAATGAGAGAAATAAATCAGTATGGATATATAGTAATATAGTATACAGTCATAAATTCCACAAGATCAAACATTATAAAGTATGCATAGGGCTTAACCTCAAGGTGTCTATATGGCCACTCCTCTCTTAACACGCATTTTACACCACTTTTTCAAGATGCTTATAGCAATGAGAAGGCAATATCTATTTAAAGAGAACCTTTCACCTCCTCCAACAAGTCCAGCTCTTTATTTACATCATTTAATAGCTGCGGCTCCTCTGATTCAGGAACAGTTATAATTTTTTTTCTAGCCCCCACCATTCCTGAGCAATCAATGCTGTTAGTTTTGGCGCCTGATATGCTATTTAGGTTCTGTACTGTCAGGAGGGCGGTGTCTGGCAGGAGCAGACAAGGGGTGTGATTCTAAGCTCTGACACTGGCTGCCTCTGATTGGAGATCTGAATCACACCCTCTGCCTGATACTTGCCCTTCTGACATTACAGAGCTGAAATAGCACATCAGGCTGCAACTGGTCAGCAAGATGCTCACATGACTTCATGCAACATTATGTCTTGTCCTTAGGATGCGTTATGTCTTTTACTAAAAATTATTTGCAGGAGTGCCCGAAATTTTTTTGTCATGATCTGTCTTCTGTGTTGGGTTGGGAAACACTGCTATACAGAATGAACCTGCCTGAAGAAAATTTTTAAAATTTTGGTAAGCAAATCACGCCACGGAAATAAACATCGACTAATTATGCTGCCGACTCCACCGCATGACTTTAATGATTGTCATTAAAAATGTTACAAAGTAGCTAAGCTGCCTAATACATCCCGGAAATCACAGGGTAATATTAATTATTCAGCTTTATTATGCGTCTTCACTTCTTCTGCAGCATGCTTTGCCTATACAGACAGTTTACAGAAAATTTAGAAATTCACTTTTATGGCCTTCTGGCACTGGAAGAAGAAAGTGGAGGTCCTCGGAGATATATGAAAGATCCCCGAAGGCATAATTACCTTATTGCCATAATTCTCTGAATGTACTGAGAACAGATGGTTTTAAGACTGGAAGGTCTGGCTAATTTGTCTTATAAAGGTATTTATGAGCTCCTTTGGTCAAGAATCAGCCTGGGTGACAAGTCTTGCCTGTTCACAGATACTTTATTGGAGTTAAGATCTATGGCTGGAATGAAGCATTGCAGAAATCACTGAAGAAATCAGCGTGAAATGGCCTATTGATTGAGATACTTCCCCAGGAAATTATGTGAGGGCCACTTAATAAGGCAAAGGCAGTTTCTACAAACAAGCTTCATGTCACACAAGTCTATTGTCTCTCTTCAGCTTTTGAAGTGAACGTAATTCTAGGATTTATTGACTAACAACTTGCTGCATGACACATAGGCTATTGTTGGACAATGATTCTCTATATTGGAGAGAAGCCTAGTTCCTGATGGTCACTTTGTGAAGTATCAGTATTTCTACATATGTTTGTATTGTGCATTGAGAGCTAAAAATAGAGCATAGCAAGTATTTATTGTTAAGCCCAGTACTAGTATAGCATCTGAAAGAACCTAGAAATGTTGGTGAGCTGATGGTATAGCAGGGGTGTAATGGGTAAGGGTGGATGCATGTGGTCCCCGGAGCTGGGTGTGGGGCATAACTGGTTTCTGAACATCAGAAACTAATTAAATTGGAATACATAGGGAGGAATTTATTAAGACTGACATTCTGTACACCAGTCTTAATCTAGTCCTTGACTGACATGAGATGCACCTGAATTATTAAAAGGTTCTGGTCTCTTAATAATTCAAGCGCATTCAGGAATTGGTGTAGATTTAAGGTATAACTGACGTCAGTCTTCTGCCATGAGTGATAATAAATTTGTCAGGTCAAGGTGTCCCCCTCCCACCTTGGTATCCACCCCACTTTACCCACTGTCATAAAAAGTGGTAAGCGAGGCACAGAAGGAATAAAGTGGTGCATCTTTGCTGCAAGAAAGGGCCATGCGCCAAAGATGTGCCACATTTACACCCATCTATACCAGAAAAATTCTCTCCATAGTAATAGAATGCAGAGATTTGTATGTACTACTGTGTGGGGAAGGGGAACCAAACTGAATATTTATCCCAGGTAAAGGAAAGCTTGGTATTATCCCTGGCTATAGTATCAGTAACACGAGGCTAACATTTGAAGATGGCAACTTTTGAGTGTTATCATAATGATGTCCCTCATTCATAAAGTTCCATCCACACACTCCGGCTGCCTTATGTGGCCAGTGCCCCACACACCCATGATAACCAATGACTGCTTGGTATTTTGATGCAATAACTTTAACCCTGCTCTTCTGCTCGGGTCTATATGATCCGAAATGAAATTTGAGACCCTGTAGATTTTCATGCGGATCTGAAACTTGGGATTAATTGACTTTTCCTCATTTGAGGGGTTCTTACTATGAGTGTTTTTTTGTTGTTTACTTTTTGCTACACGCTGATTGTTACACTTATACTGTTCAGGTCAATATGACCCGAACAGTTTTACAGGTCACTAATTATTTCTGACTGCAAAATTTCAGGGTATGCGAGTTGTTCTCGATTTGACTCATGGACTAAAAGAACAAAATGTCACATGTGACAACTTTTTCACATCCTACCAACTGGGCCAGATGTTGCGAAAAAGACAATTTACCATGCTGGGTACTATACTGAATTTCCCCACTGTGGGACTATTAAAGGACTATTATTATTATTATTATTATAAGGAAAAACAAGCTGGAACTGCCGCAAGGTATCCTTAGTAAAAGAGAAGTGTATAGTTCTACTTTTTACTTTACTGGAGATACAACAGTTGTGTCTTATGTTCCCAAAAAAAATAAACAGGTAATTCTAATGAGCACAATGCACCATGACAATGCAATAAGTAATCGAGAAGACAAAAAGCCGGACATGATATTAGATTATAATGCCACAAAAGGGGCAGTTGATACACTAGATCAAGCAATATCAACATACACATGCAAACGCAAAACTAATCGTTGGCCAATGATAATATTTTACAACATTCTGGATGTTTCGGCATACAATGCATTTGTTTTATGGAGAGAAATCGACCCCAATTGGAACAGAAAGAAGCTGCATAAAAGAAGAATGTTTATTGAAGAATTAGGAAAATCCCATTTGTTTATGATCAACCATGTTCACATACAGTTTAATAATGAAATAGGTATTCAAAAAAACACTTACAGTAGCTAAAATTAACATTTTAATAGGTCGGGTCATATTGACCCGAAACAGTACAAGTGTATAGTAAATGCAAACAGTACAGCAGGGTTAAAACCAAACCCTCATTGACCATCATGGGCAGGTGGAGCTCAATCGGGGGTGCAAATAATTGATTATATGTTGGGAAATCAGGAGGCGTAGGATAGAACAGATTGTCAAAGATGTATACCTAAATAAAGCCTATGTCCAGCCAGTTTATCTCCTACTCCAACGTATATAAAATAAAAAATGAAGCTTTTGCACTAATCTCCTAATGTTTGTGTTTGCAGTGACTATGAAAATCTTTGCATCTCCATGATAACAAACACTCCCTTACATATGTTACTTGCTAGTCTACTAAATGTTTAGTACGTAAATGTTTAGTAAGAAGTAGCTTGCTGTTACGAGCTGTAGACTCATAACAGTCAGCTATTTTTATAGAAGACTATTTGCAATGTTGCTTCATTTCACATTTTAGAAGGATTACAGATACAGTGGGGAAAAAAAGTATTTAGTCAGCCAACAATTGTGCAAGTTCTCCCACTTAAAAAGATGAGGCCGGCCTGTAATTGACATCATAGGTAGACCTCAACTATGAGAGACAAAATGAGAAAACAAATCCAGAAAATCACATTGTCTGATTTTTTAAGAATTTATTTGCAAATTATGGTGGAAAATAAGGATTTGGTCAATAACAAAAGATCATCTCAATACTTTGTTATATATCCTTTGTTGGCAATGACAGAGGTCAAACATTTTCTGTAAGTCTTCACAAGGTTGGCACACACTGTTGCTGGTATGTTGGCCCATTCCTCCATGCAGATCTCCTCTAGAGCAGTGATGTTTTGGGGCTGTCGCTGGGCAACACGGACTTTCATCTCCCTCCAAAGGTTTTCTATGGGGTTGAGATCTGGAGACTGGCTAGGCCACTCCAGGACCTTGAAATGCTTCTTACGAAGCCACTCCTTCGGTGCTCTGGCGGTGTGCTTGGGATCATTGTCATGCTGAAAGACCCAGCCACGTTTCATCTTCAATGCCCTTGCTGATGCAAGGAGGTTTGCACTCAAAATCTCACAATACATGACCCCATTCATTCTTTCATGTACACGGATCAGTCGTCCTGGTCCCTTTGCAGAGAAACAGCCCCAAAGCATGATGTTGCCACCTCCATGCTTCGCAGTAGGTATGGTATTCTTTGGATGCAACTCAGCATTCACTCTCCTCCAAACACAACGAGTTGTGTTTCTACCAAACAGTTCTACTTTGGTTTCATCTGACCATATGACATTTTCCCAATACTCTTCTGGAAAATCCAAATGGTCTTTAGCAAACTTCAGATGGACCCGGATATGTACTGGCTTAAGCAGGGAGACACGTCTGGCACTGCAGGATCTGAGTCCCTGGCGGCGTAGTTTGTTACTGTCGGTAGCCTTTGTTACGTTAGTCCCAGCTTTCTGCAGGTCATTCACTAGGTCCTCCCGTGTGGTTCTGGGATTTTTGCTCACCGTTCTTGTGATCATTTTGACCCCACGGGGTGAGATCTTGTGTGAAGCCCCGGATCGAGGGAGATTATCAGTGGTCTTGTATGTCTTCCATTTTCTAATTATTGCTCCCACAGTTGATTTCTTCACACCAAGCTGCTTGCCTTTTGCAGATTCAGTCTTCCCAGCCTGGTGCAGGTCTACAATTTTGTTTCTGGTGTCCTTCCACAGCTCTTTGGTCTTCACCATAGTGGAGTTTGGAGTGTGACTGTTTGAGGTTGTGGACAGGTGTCTTTTATACCGATAACAATGTCAAACAGGTGCCATTACTACAGGTAATGAGTGGAGGACAGAGGAGCCTCTTAAAGAAGAAGTTACAGGTCTGTGAGAGACAGAAATCTTGCTTGTTTGTAATTGACGAAATACTTATTTTCCACCATAATTTGCAAATAAATTCTTAAAAAATAAGATATGTTCTAGATATGTTTTCTAATTTTGTCTCTCATACTTGAGGTCTACCTATGATGCCAATTACAGGCCTCTCTCATCTTTTCAAGTGGGAGAACTTGCACAATTGATGGCTGACTAAATACTTTTTTTTCCCCACTGAATATAAAAGGTCGCAAAGATGAGCATACATCTTAAAGGGAGTCTACTACCACCAAAATTCTAATTCTAAAACATTTATATACTGTTGTAGGGGAAGTTAGTGATATAGTGAACATACAAAAGACATTTATTGTGTCGCACTGTAGTCATGCTATCAAGATCTCAGCTGTTTGGTGTACCCAGGGCATAGCCATACCTGCTAGAGCACCAGCAAATGCGACCACAACCTGGGTGCATAGAACAACTCATTTACGTAGCGATCCACAGCCAAACAGTGCTGCGGGAAAAACTGCAGCAGAAACGCTTCACAGATTTTCCTGCAGCGCTTTTCACAGAAAGTCTGCAGAGTTTTCCTCTGTGGACTTTCTGCTTCAATTATACCTATATAGAAAATGCCAGCACTTCCGCAGGTATAAATGACATGCTGCGATTTACAAAAACACAACAGTTTTTGAAATTGCAGCGTGTCCGCTGTGGATATTTTTCTGCCATATGTGGATGGGATTAGCCAGAATTACATCCACTTTTCATGGACTGTAAAACGATGCAGCAAAATAACAGTGTTTACTCTATGTGGGGCCCACGGCCTAAAAGTTGATTTTCTTGGCAGTAAAATTGCACTTTGACACACAAAAAAGGTATATTCACTATGTCACTAACCTCCCCTAAAGCAAAAGATAAGTTTCAAAGTGTAAAACTTTAATACAGGTCCATGTTTTTCAGCAGTTTTTCATTTACACATTGCTACAAAAATTCACAGTTGGTTATAGTCAGGAGCTAGATGAAAACCATTTGGAGCAATATAGTACATTTATTCATGCAAATAAATTGATTAGTCCCAAAAGAGAGCCATTTCAGGAGCAAACATGCAATGTGTCTTTTGTGTCAAAAGTCAGGTCTGTCGATTTCTAGTAGGGATAATGTACGATTCAAGCTTTGCTGTAAAATGAACAGATGCAAATGCACATGTATCTCCCAGAACTACCTACAAATATTACTATTTGTGCTCAAAAACCTGTCATTCATCTAAAGTAATGTGAAAAAGTTTTAGACAGGTATGGAAAAATTGCTGCAAAGTATTAAGGCCTTTGTATACAAAAGTATTAATAGTTTATTTTTGGCAATTAACAAAATGAAGTGAATGAACAAAAGAAAAATCTAAATCCCCCATCAATAATTGGTGTGACCGCCCTTTGGAGGAGGCCTGGAAGCAATGATATAGCCCCCATTTGAAAGCCTTGATCTCAAAGTCACCCAGTCTGTCTGGGATTACATGGAGGAACAGAAGGATTTGAGAAAGTCTACATCCACAGAAGATCTGTGGTTGGTTCCCCAAGATCTCCCTACTGAGATTCTATAAAAACTACAAGTGTACCTAGAAGAATTGATGCTGTTTTTAGAGCAAAGGTTGATTTGATTTAGATTTCTCTTTTGCTCATTCACTTACAGCTCAGTCCCATTCAAATGAATGACGCTGAGCTCAGCATGGCTCTCAGCATGATGTAATTTCCCAGAAAGTAGAAACTAGCTATGTTTTCTAATCCTGGATGGCCCCTTTAATTTTGTTAAGTGACAAAAATAAACAATGAACACTTCTATTTTGGAAAGGATTCTTACTTTTCACCATTTTTTCCACATCTGCTTAAAGAGGACCTTTTCACCGTTCTCAAACTGTTATCTTTGGTGTCTGATATACTATTTAGTCTCTGTACTGTCAGGGCAGTGTCAGGCAGGAGCAGACAAGGGGTGTGATTATGAGCTATGACACTGGCAGTCACTGATTGGAGCTCTGAATCACGCCCCCTGTCTGACACTGCCGACCTGACATTACAGAGCTTAAATAGCACATCAGGCATCAAAGCTAACTGCACTTGTTGCTCAGGAACGGTGGGGGCTAGAGAGAAAATTCCAACTGTACCGGAATCAGGAGCGGGGCCTATCAACAGATGCTAAGAACTTGAATTGATGGAGGTAGTGAAAGGTCCTTTTTAAATATTTTGCACAGTACTGTATATAAACTAAAAAGGAGTGACAAGAGGTAAGTGCAGACATTGGATCTGCCTTAAATCTCAGGATAGGGCAGAAATATTGGATCAGCTGTTCAGGACCAGCTATACAGTGCACAGAACTGGAAGCAGACAGCACTGTATACTGTATAGTAGCGAGGGGGTGTTTCTACTGTAAAGCAATCGGTTGCAGCTCCAACTGGATAGGCTGTTAGAAAAAAATCTTGGAAAATTCCTTTAAGGAAGTAAGATTTTAAGATTTACTGAAATTGTTTTCCCCCTTCCCTCTCTGTGAGCCAGAAAGCCATGGACAATGCTACATGAAGAAGAGGACCTTGCTTGAAACAGGCCACAGGTTGGTGAAGACAGTAAAGATAGAGGGAGTCCCAGTATGGGAAAAACAAAATATTTCAACAAAGAGTTAATCCTGTCCAAATGTCCTCCGTACCCATGAATGCTTTCTATACTACATGAAAGCATACTTGTCTTAGTGATCTGCTATAAGGCCAAGCAAAACAATAGCTAGTATTTGCTATAGACAGAAATAATACTATGCATATGTACATAGAGCTAGCACCACCCTGGTTTCTGGCTGACCTTACAACCAAACCCTAGAGAGGACATCATGCATTATGGAGCGAATATAAATATATAACAAATTCTTTGTAACTGATAACAATAATGCATTTGACAAAGGAGAACGTGTAATTTAATCTGGGCAGCATTTATGTAAGCACCTGACTGTATTGTACAAGCAAATGGAGCCCTGACATGGAACAATCCCGGCTGGAGAGAGTGCATTATCTCTGGAGATAAAGCCTTGGTAATTTGTCAGCTGCATGCACTAATAACTCTTTTATTCTTCCGTTTTTTAATAACATTCATCCGAAGATGAAGAGAGAACCTCTTTAAACAAATGGGGCTTTGATGTGTCTTTTCAGCTGCTGAAAGGCTGAGTCTTGTGAGAGCTCTTCTTGTTTGGAGGCCGGTGCCCCAGTGCTTCGCAAGTCGTTGCGTGTTGACATACCTGGGAATTCAGTCTATTCAAGCTAAGGCTTAGGAATAATGCACATAAATCAAGTCACTTTCTATGTCTGCCCAACCCTATTCTGCTTCGTACTGCACTTCTTCCTATTCAATTGTCTGTAAAAAGTGGAATGAGACTGAATATCATGGTGGTTAGAGGCGGCTGTTTAGGGATGGATTTCAGGGATGATGATGACATTGTGATGCATTGGTGAAGAACATTACATTCTTCCCTGCTTCAGAGATCTCTGGAGCGTGTCTAGCACTTTATTAGTTACATGGATACTTTGCTACTTATTATACAGTCTCTATGTGCAATATATCTTCTTATGTGGCCCAAATCTCACATAATGGCTAATGCATAGCAGTAGAAACATGATAACCATGTTCGCAGAATACTACAGCATCAATCTGATGACATATGCCTGTCAATGGAATTTTTTATTTTCTTTTATTCCCATTTACACGTTGTGGTCCAAAGTTGCATACTTAACCCTATGGGTGCCATTTATTCACAGTGCATTTTGTAAGACAAAATACAATTTGTATACACAGAAAAATATAACAGCATAATATAATAACATAATAATATCATAATATAAATGTATTACACGAACACAAAATACATTCTGTATAAAGAAAAATACACAAAAAAAATATTAAAAAAATAAATTTATGTGCTCACATATTTTGTTCTGTGCACAATCACTTTTTCGGTTACAAAAGTTTATATTATGGAACCAATTTTTATTTTGTCACATAGAATGTAACTTTGTCATACAGTTTTATTTTGTGGCAGGTTTATTAAGACTCTCTTAAAAAAAGACCCCGACAGGTACAAGACACAGCTGATTTATGAAGAGGCTCCGGCCACAAAAGTCACTTGTAGATGGGGTTTTGCTAAAAATTGAACCACTCATATAGCACTAGAGCTTGGTGGTGAGGATTTTATACCCAAAATCAATGTGACAGGTTCCCTTTGATGCTTTGTTTTTTTAGTCCAAGGGATGCAACATATTTAACGACAGTCATACATCTCAGTGTAAAGAACATCTTTATATGCTTATAAACATAGTGAATGACAGCATACACAGATAACTGTCAATCACTGATAGGAGAACCCCCATAGAAAAATATATAGATCAGGCTACGTTCATTTGCGTCAGAGTCGTCATAGAGCCTGAAATCGTCGGACAAAAAGTCCTGCATTTATGGTTTTTTTGTCGGCTGCTTTGAGTTTAAAAACAAGCAACACTGGACTGACCCCTTTATACTCTGTTGTTTTAGTCTTCTATCGGACCAGTACAACAGACGGCTGATGCTAGTGTGAATCTAGCGTAAATCTTCTCACTCCTCTATATCATACTGTCTGCAGACTGGACTATTTTTTTTCATGTGACAGATTCCCTTTAAGGTTGTGTTTAGTTAGAGGGGTGTAACACACTTAGCAATAGTCATACTTCTCAGTGTAAAAATAATATTTATATGCTTAGAAAACCACTGAAAAAATACATACTATACTGAAAAAAGGTCAGGCAGTTGGATTTCAACATGCCTGATCCTTTTCTTCTCTGGGGGAGGTAAGCTGCTCCTCTTCCTACTGAGACCTTTGGCAAGCCAACCATGCATGTGTATGTGGAAAGTGGAAGAAATATTTGTCAGCTGAATGAGCATTTCATTGACATTTATATACTGTGTGTGGCCAGTGGCCAGACTTACACGGATCCCAAGTATGGCCATGTGTATGGAACCTTAAAGGGATATCCAGCTTTCTAAAATTAACTAGAAATACATCCACTGTTCCAAATACTCACTGTTCCCTTGTGCATCCTTTGCTTGGCTTTATTTTACTTGATGCTCCTTATATCACTGTTCTTTACATGCACTGAATCTGTGGACAAACTACATTTCCCATGATCCATCTGCCTACTCTCACTCTGTGCACCCCTCCCTTCACCACTCTCCCCGTGTGCAAATTCCCTCCCTGCTACAGAGTATGTTTCATGTCACAGTGTCTGCTTTTGTCTCACTTCTTCCAGTCTGTGCAACATCACTCTTGCATATCTGAGCAAGAAATAAATCACTCCCGTGAGTGGCTTCAAAGGGCAAGGAGTTCATGTGCTGCTGTGTTGTTTTGTTTGCTTGATGAACTGCTCACTGGGAGGGGGTTGGTATTGAGCTTGTAAATGAAATGTCACAGCTGAGGTTAATGACCTGATAGTAAATCAGATAAACGGTGCCGAATTTAAACAGGATATATATTAGGAAGTGTTTTGTATCGATTCTTCCAGTTATTTGGCTAATATGTTTTAAAAACTGGATAACCCCTTTAAACTTGAGGATCCAATGCAATAAGGAAACCATGGTTACCACTGAGATGTTGTGGCATCCCAGAGCTGGCTATGGCTGGGCTGAGGGTGATCTCTGTGCATTGTATTATTTCCTGTTGCTTCATAGCCTGTGTGACATAGCAGGGGGTCCTGAGTCTCACACAACACAGTGCCACCTAGTGAGCCTCACACATGCATTACACCTCCCATAGGATTGAATAGTAACCAAATGTCCAATGGGAGGACATTGCCTGGGAAAAGGGGAGGAGTCAGCTGATCACTGGGTCCCCATGGTAACACCCCTGCAGGAAGGTCCTGCGTGTGAGGAGTTAGAAGGGTGGAGTGTTAGGAGGAGGAGGTGAGGAGATAAGTGTGATGTCCTGTGAAGAAAGCAGTGAGTTTAGTGCAGGAATCTCAAGTCCTAGACAGGCCCAGGAAGGTTGGAGAGCTGACATACTCCAGCTATTCAGAAGATCCTGTCCCCTGTCTGCCTAGCCATCGCCCTGAAGGAAGTCAAGCATCATTATCTTGTCAGCATGAGACTGTGGAGAGAACATTCTGGAACACGTGCTCCATAGCAAGTATCACAGGATCCAGGGGCCAAGGCCAGACCTGTGGAATATCCTGCCACCCTGACTATTGCACCCCGAAACGCTGAGCTATCAGGACCACATAACGTGAGTGGGGAATATTATGTACTAGTATCATGGTGGGCATCCTCCTATGAGCCAAATAGGAGCCCAGACGCACCTTAGGGCTGTAACACTGAAGTATAAGGGGCTAGGAACACCTTTCATCAAGTCTACCCTGTACCTCAGGACTTTGCTGTGTCACCAGGCGTACCCCGTTGTTTTGTATTGAAGAAACTGTTTAAGCATTTGTGCCTCCACACCCATGGAAGTAAAAGTTCAACTTTACAACCGTTTCTGTGTCTGACTCTGCACCGACAACATCAGGGCGCCCCAAACACCACCAGTCGGCACAGTATAGGGGAAGCGCCCCGGGGGAACAATCACCACCAACATTTGTGCAGCCCCCTCATCACCGGTACCAGTGGTGGTAACGTGGGACAGCACCAGCGCTGCGCCCTCGTGCCCAGAGACCGTGACAAGTCTGCGCTGTTTGCACCCCGCAATCCCAACTGCAGCGTTACCTTCCATCTGGTCACCGCAAGAAAAACTGGCGTCACGAACAGGATACGAGTGTGTGCCATTTTGAGAAAGTCGCCACGAAAAGTGCGCCAAATTGTCTCCAGAGCATCGGTCTTTATTGTGGACTTTACTAAGATCAAGTTTATTCCCTGAGAGTGCTTGCCACAAAGAGGGGGAGCCCTATACCCCTGAAGTAAGCCCTAAAGACTGTCCTCTCAGTGTGTTACAGCCCTGGAAGAGTTAAAACGCCCAGGACTTGTTTGCTGCGCCACATCGCTGTGTAAGAACGCCCACAAAGGGTTAACTGTATCTTGCAAAAGTGCGGGAGATTTTTAGCACTGCCCATGAGGCCAGGAGACCCATGTGCCGCCATCTTAGGAGAGCCCAGAATGCTGAGCGCAATGCTCCAGCGCACCCATACAAGAAAGTGAAAGGCGAACGTGTCAGCGCCATTTCTGACTCTCCGGTGCCGCATCACCGTCCCTGCTGTGCACCGCTGATCTCTGGTCCACGCTGCAGTTGCTGTCAGTGAGTACTGTGCCTCCCTGTCCTTGTCTTCAGTCCTCCCATGGCCCCAGCGAGTGTTTTCCGTGTACAGTGTCCGTGGGGAGTGCCACCATTAAAGAGGGGGAGCACACCGTCAGCCTGCATCACAGTGACTCTGTTAATAGCTACAGCATTCTTAAAGGGACAGCATTCCAAGTTGTAGTCTCCATTCCCTGACAGCAAGCAGTTGAGTTTCTTAAAGAGACGGCGACCTAATTCCAGTCATACTTGCAAACAACATGACTGAGCAAAGTGACATTGTGCCATCTGTTTCTAGTGATCCAGCAGCGCCCATGGCGAGCAGCCTACCATTCTCCATGCCATTTTACCCTGGCGCACCATGGCTGCCGCGCTACAAAGGGGAGGCGCATACCCTCAGGGACTTTCGTGAGAAGATGCTGTCTCTCTTCCAGTTCTATCCTCTGAATACAGAACAGCAGATACAGATCCTGCTGGGCCAGCTTGAGGGTGCTGCAGCTAGGGAGGTCAAATCCTGGCCTGCCTCTGACAAAAGAACCCCTGGGCAAATTCTGGACAAACTCCAGGTGAACTTTGACGTGCGATCTGTCTCCGAGGTAAAGATGCGCTTCTTTTCCAGACGACAACTACCTGGTGAGACCCTGCGGGACTATGCTTTATCCCTCCAAGAGGCGTTCAGAGCTATGGTGCAAGTGGATCCACGTGAAAATGTGGACTCTGATAAAATCTTGCTTGACCGCTTCATAGAAGGGGCGGGTACCACATTGCTCCAGAGTCAGTTGCGAATGCTTGCTGCACAACATCCCAGCATCACGTTTGCTGACTTCAAGGCCCTTGCCATCCAGGTCTTGGGAAAGGAGCAGCCCCAGCCGAGCCCAGTCATCTGTGCTCCCTCACCTGGACCCTCAACAAGCATTGCTCCAGTTGTCCTGCCACTACCTCTGGGTACCTCACCTGCCGCCCAAACTGCTCAGACTACACCAGCGGACTCCAGAGATGACCTTCTGGCCCGAGTGGATCATCTGACCCGTGCCATGGAACAGATCACCGTCCGTCTAGATCGTCTGACCCAGCCGTCTTCATCGTCCAGTGATCCTTTGCGAAGTCTCAACATCTCACCTGAGTCGCCACCCAGACGTCCGTCTTCAGTGAAACCTCCGCAGAGTGAGAGGCCATACTGTACCTATTGCCATAGATATGGACACACCAGGCCTCAGTGTTTTCAGTTAAACGGGCCACCCCCGAGGCAGCGGGCCGCCCCTCGGGAGGAAAGAAGAAGGGCCCAGGTGAATCTTCAGTGCCATTGTCACGCTTCGTCTCAGCCTGCCCACACATCACAATCCTGGTGAACGGCGTCCCTCTGACAGCGTTGGTGGACACTGGATCTCAGGTAACAACCCTGCGCAAGCAGGCGTTCCTTGAACATTGGGACTTAGGTGTGTTGAATAGAACACCTGACACATGGATAAATCTGTGTGCCAGCAATGGACAGCCCATACCACAGCAGGGTTATTGGGAACCCACTATCCAGATTGGGGACTTGAAACTGCCTAGACAGGGTGTAATTGTCACTGATGTAGAGGATGATAGGTTTGCAGTTGTAATATTAGGCATGAATGTTTTACGCCATTGCTTTGCAGAAGTGTTGGATGCCTTGCATGCCTCTCTCCTTACAGCTTCTCCCAGTGACCAGCAGACCATTCAGCGGGCCATTCGTGTACTCAATGCCCAGCACAAGTTCGCCAACAAACAAGGTGAAATTGGTCGAGTCCGGATCCAAGATACCCGTCCAGTAACCCTACAGCCTGGAACAGAAACTATGGTGTGGTGCCGTGCCCGTCCGGGCATAGAAAATCAGGACTACGAGGCCTTGCTACAACCCATACAGATAGATGGCCAACCACTTGTCATGGCTGCCCGCAGCCTTGTCACAGTTTCCAATGGACGTGTTCCTGTCCGCTTAGTCAACTTGGGCGATGCTCCAGTGAACCTCCACAAGTTCCACTCTGTGGCCCTGCTACACCGGTTAGCACCAGAAGACATTCTCTCTGGTGATTCTACCGCCACACAGCATTCCACCCAAGCTGCTGAGAACATTCAGAATGGAGCCACGAAGTCCTGGTGGGATGAATTGAACGTGGGAGACGCCAATACCCCTATAGAGCACATCAATGGGGTTCGCAATGTGGCCAAGCGTTACCAAAAGGCATTCAGCAAACACCCATTGGACTTTGGTAAGACCACGACCATACAACATCGCATTCTGACTGGCGACCACCATCCAATCAAGGAGCGTCACCGTCCAATACCACCCGCGATGTACCAACCGGTGAAAAAGTTGATCCAAGAGATGCGAGATGCTGATGTCATCCGGGAGAGTAACAGCCCCTGGGCAGCCCCGCTAGTCCTTGTCAAGAAGAAAGACGGAACCCTACGATTTTGTGTGGACTATCGTAAACTCAACAATGTCACGCACAAAGACGCATACCCATTGCCACGGATTGAGGAATCTCTAACGGCTTTGGGATCAGCTACCTGTTTCTCGACCCTGGACTTAACCAGTGGATACTGGCAAGTCCCTATGGCGCCTGAAGATCGTGAAAAGACTGCGTTTACGACCCCGATGGGACTCTTTGAATTCAATAGTATGCCATTTGGGCTATGTAATGCCCCAGCCACATTCCAACGGCTTATGGAGAGGTGCCTCGGCCATGAGAATTTCCAGAGTGTGCTACTGTACCTGGACGATGTTATTGTATTCTCCCGGACATACCAAGAACACCTTCGTCACCTGTCCGAGGTATTCAAGGTACTTATACAGCACGGCCTAAAGTTGAAGCCCTCCAAGTGCTACCTGTTGAAACCCCAAGTTCACTACCTTGGGCATGTCGTGAGCGCACAAGGCGTCCAACCTGATCCTGAAAAGATCACTGCAGTCCAGAACTGGCGAAGACCAACTACTGTCAAAGAAGTCCGAAGCTTCCTTGGATTCGCAGGTTACTACCGGCGTTTCATACCACACTTCGCCCAAGTAGCCGAGCCTCTGAACGAGTTGTTGCGCGGTTGTCCCAGAGAAAACTACAACCGAAAGCTTCCGGTAGACTGGACAGCGCGTCAAGAGGAAGCCTTTCAAGCGCTTAAAGCACTTCTGACGCAACCACCAATTCTAGCCTATCCCGACTACAGTCAGCCATTCCGCTTGTACACAGATGCAAGTCACCAAGGTTTGGGTGCAGTGTTGTCCCAGGTTCAGGACAACAAAGAGCGAGTCATCGCCTACGCCAGCAGGAGTCTGAGAGGCGCGGAGAAGAACGACCAGAACTATAGTTCTTTCAAACTCGAACTTCTGGCGCTTGTCTGGGCCGTGACAGAGAAGTTTAAAGACTACCTGGCTGCCACACCCTTTACCGTGTACACAGATAACAATCCGTTGGCGCATCTGGACACTGCTCGACTGGGAGCCCTTGAACAACGGTGGGCCTCAAGACTCGCGAATTAC
This sequence comes from Leptodactylus fallax, assembly GCA_947044405.1. NCBI lineage: Eukaryota > Metazoa > Chordata > Amphibia > Anura > Leptodactylidae > Leptodactylus > Leptodactylus fallax. The sequence goes on from CAMRHE010000062.1 coordinate 7,795,121, forward strand.
AAGTTCTCTGTCAAGTATCGCAGTGGCAAGTCCAACGCTAACGCTGATGCACTCTCAAGGTTGCCTGTGGGAGAAGAACCACCCCGAGAAGACATCTGGGAAGAGGTGGAGATGCCACCATTCTACAACAAGTTTGCCCAACAGGTTGCTATTGGTGTCCCTGTAGAAGGAGAATCTCTGGCGAAAACAGCTGCCGAATCCCTCCAGGAGCCATCTCTGTGGAAAACGTTCCAAGAAGAGAGCAGAGTTTTAGGAGAATTGTCAGATTTCCTGCTTACAGGAAGAATACCAACCCGTGTAAAGAGAGGTCTTCATGACGTGGAATTAAAACGCCTTTGGCGACAAAGGAAGCGCCTGTTTGTCCAACGAGGCCTTCTACATAGAAACACTCTTGATCCTGTCACAGGTGAAAGGCTTCATCAGATCCTCGTACCAAGAAGAGACGCACAGATGATACTTGAGGCGTATCATGACAGATCTGGTCACTTCGGGGTACAAAAGACCGAAGCTACCATCCGTCGTCGCTTCTATTGGGTTGGGATGAGGAGTGACATTGAGAGTTGGTGCCGAGAGTGTCCCGCCTGTAGTATCACCAAGGAAGGTCGAAGAGATCAGAAGGCCCCTCTACATCCAATTAAGACTCAAAAGCCGTGTGAAATTGTTGCTCTGGACCATGTGAAGTTGGGTCCCACACGTTCCGGCTACAGCTACGCTCTGACAATGGTGGATCATTACTCCAAGTTCCTTGTCATCGTGCCTGTCAGAGATCTTACAGCAAGAACTACGGCTGAGACCTTCTACGCAGAGTTTGTCCGCCATTACGGTTGTCCTGAGCATATCCTCACCGACCGTGGATCGGCGTTTGAATCCCAATTGTTCCGTGAGCTGTGTCAGTTCCAAGACTGCAAGAAGTTGCGAACCACAGCGTATCACCCTCAAGGGAATGGTATGTGCGAGAAGGCAAATCAAGTGAGCATCGGCATGCTAAGAACAGCCGCAGTTACACCTGGTGTTGAGTGGCCTGAGCGTATCAAGGACTTGGCCTATATTTACAACAACACACCCCAAACATCTACGGGATACGCACCATTTTATCTAATGTTTGGAAGACAAGGTCAACTTCCTTCAGACTTAACCCTTGGTGTGAAGGTCCCTGACACCATCAATCCACTACCCATAACAGACTGGGTTGTTGAACACCGCCGACGTATGGAGGAAGCTAAAGAGATAGTTGAAACGCGCATGGATGAGGTTCGTAGGAGACAACAGGAGGATTACAACCATCACGCCCATGCAGCGCCCCTGAAAGTTGGCGACCGTGTATGGTTAAGGAATAACCATCGGAATGGGAAATTGGATCCATTCTGGGAGAAAGAACCATACAGTGTCATCTCCATACCATATCCTGAATCCGACGTGTATGAGATCTCTAAACCTGGGAGACAGCCCCAAGTAGTACACCGAAACCGTCTGAAGCTGTGCCTTAAAGAAGGACTACCCACAGAGGTGCCCCCAGCTGAGACAACGAGTACAGAGATCTTGTCACCGTATGAAGCAAAAGAGAGACACCCAACTTTAACTGAGCTTATGTGGGCGCCTAAACTACTACCATTTAGCTGTTATCCACCAATTGCTCTAGTGCAAGAGAACCCTTCGACAGATGATTTAATTGATTTCAGTGACTCTGTTCCTGATTCAAATCTCGTTCCACTTAGGCGTTCTGAGCGTACCACAAAAGGCATACCTCCAACACGCTATAGTGATGCCATGGCTGTCCTTGGGTAAAAGAGGTTAACTGTCTCTGCTCCTGTATATATGTTATTCCTGCTCTGATTACATTAATGTTTTTCCTGTGTGTATATACAGTATATATATAATATCTTGCAATGTAATATAGTATTTACATTTATATGCAACAATCCAAGCCATAGTGCCTGGCTCACCGAGCCAAGGAAGTTCTGTTACCCCATTGCGGTATGGACATTCGTGCTAGAGTGCCTACTCTTCTTTACAGAAAGGACTGTTTATTGTTTCTCAGAGAGACTCTCATGATAATGGACACTCACGAAATTTGTGCCAGAGAGCCTCTGGACCCATTTGCACTACTGTTGTTTCTATATGGACTGTCTGATGGTACCACCAAAAGGTTCCATAAGTCTGAGTTTAATTATTTCTCCGTTACCCTTCAGACTTCTCATGGACATTCCAGGACTATGCCGAGAGGTCTTACCTCAAGTTTCTAGGTATTATATTTTTCTAAACTGTTAGTGACATTTGCACTTTATTCGTATTTATTAACGTTATGTTACATTTCTCACCTTCACCCCAGCCCGTCGCCGAGGTCGGCTCAGTGAAAGAGGGGGATTATGTGGCATCCCAGAGCTGGCTATGGCTGGGCTGAGGGTGATCTCTGTGCATTGTATTATTTCCTGTTGCTTCATAGCCTGTGTGACATAGCAGGGGGTCCTGAGTCTCACACAACACAGCGCCACCTAGTGAGCCTCACACATGCATTACACCTCCCATAGGATTGAATAGTAACCAAATGTCCAATGAGAGGACATTGCCTGGGAAAAGGGGAGGAGTCAGCTGATCACTGGGTCCCCATGGTAACACCCCTGCAGGAAGGTCCTGCGTGTGAGGAGTTAGAAGGGTGGAGTGTTAGGAGGAGGAGGTGAGGAGATAAGTGTGATGTCCTGTGAAGAAAGCAGTGAGTTTAGTGCAGGAATCTCAAGTCCTAGACAGGCCCAGGAAGGTTGGAGAGCTGACATACTCCAGCTATTCAGAAGATCCTGTCCCCTGTCTGCCTAGCCATCGCCCTGAAGGAAGTCAAGCATCATTATCTTGTCAGCATGAGACTGTGGAGAGAACATTCTGGAACACGTGCTCCATAGCAAGTATCACAGGATCCAGGGGCCAAGGCCAGACCTGTGGAATATCCCGCCACCCTGACTATTGCACCCCGAAACGCTGAGCTATCAGGACCACATAACGTGAGTGGGGAATATTATGTACTAGTATCATGGTGGGCATCCTCCTATGAGCCAAATAGGAGCCCAGACGCACCTTAGGGCTGTAACACTGAAGTATAAGGGGCTAGGAACACCTTTCATCAAGTCTACCCTGTACCTCAGGACTTTGCTGTGTCACCAGGCGTACCCCGTTGTTTTGTATTGAAGAAACTGTTTAAGCATTTGTGCCTCCACACCCATGGAAGTAAAAGTTCAACTTTACAACCGTTTCTGTGTCTGACTCTGCACCGACAACATCAGGGCGCCCCAAACACCACCAGTCGGCACAGTATAGGGGAAGCGCCCCGGGGGAACAATCACCACCAACATTTGTGCAGCCCCCTCATCACCGGTACCAGTGGTGGTAACGTGGGACAGCACCAGCGCTGCGCCCTCGTGCCCAGAGACCGTGACAAGTCTGCGCTGTTTGCACCCCGCAATCCCAACTGCAGCGTTACCTTCCATCTGGTCACCGCAATGTCACATTGGGGACAGTATGATGGCAGGTCCTCACTGGGGTCCAGAAGCTTGATACTACCCTCTAGAATCTATGTGCACATGAAGAAGAAGAGATTGACTTATTACGGTTCATTCAAATCCTTCAACCTCTTTGTATTAGATATATGTTACCTGTCTAGTGCCTAAGTATTGTGAGTATTACAGCCGCTGTGTTCTTTTCACATGAAGGTCCTTGCTGCTCGGAAGAATTTCTCCATTCCTCAAGGATTGCTGGTTCCTCCAGCAGTTTCAGCTGTCACAGCTGCTTAAAGTTCATTGAGCTGTTTTTAGTTACTCATTCAAATATTCATAAGAAACCAGGACTGCAGTTTTCTGTCTGGTAACAGCTTCATTTTCTGCTCTTACAGAGATTGCCCTGTGGACTGTCTCGAGGACTCCTGATTGGCGTCTCAGATATCACGTGGCCCTTCAAAGATAATGGAGTTTCCCTGGGAGAAGTGGAGAGAGGCATGTTGTGCTTTTTATCCTTGCCTGGCCAGGCAATGAAAATAATTGCACTAGACAGTTATGGATTATCAAAGAGGGCTGCGAAATGGTAAAGCCTGTATCAAGCACTGCTCTGCGCTGCCGCAGGGAGCGTGCACTCTAAATTATTTACCTGGTGGGACATCTCATACCTCAGGAAACCAGAAAACAGTCACAGCTCTGTGCAAATATTTACCCTAGCAGTATTGTACTAAAGTAGCGTAGTAAAAACAGCCGGTGATTCTGGGAAATGTTTTGCGTAAAGGCCAATGGACTGTAACATTACATGACAGGTAGGGGGGCTGCACTTGCTAACTAGCTAGCTAGCCAAATATTACAGGACAATAAGAAAGCTATGGTAGTTGTGTGTATGTGCCCTATAACAGGACATGTCACCTGTTGGTGACATATCCATTTAGTGTCAGTTTAAGCCGAATTTGCTAATTTTTGCCTCTCTTGTATATATTTGCCCTGATTTACATCTTCAGTCATAAATTCCCCATATAAATTTAATTTACAGTTTCTAATTTTTCTATAGTTATGAGAAAACAAGAGGAGTATGTCAGGAAACATCAGCAACCTTTAACCCCTTCTTGCCACAGACATTTCTCGATTTTCGATTTTGACTCCCTACCTTTCAAACCTCATAACTTTTTAATTTTTTTTATTCACAGAGCCATATGGGGGCTTAATGTTTGCAGGGCAAATTTTACTTCGTAATGGTACTATTTAATAATCCATACATGTACTGGAGAGATGGAAAAAAATTCAGAATGAGGTGGAATTGGAGAAAAACTGTGTTTGTGCAACTTTCTTACGGGCTTGGTTTTTATGGTATTCACTGTGCAGCCAAAATGACATGTCATCTGTATTCTATGGGTCAGTATGATTCTGGGGATACCAAATTTATATAGTTTTATTTACGTTTTAACCCCTTAAAAAAACATCCAAAACTTTGCAAAAAAAAATAAAAATTTTCCTGGAGTCACCATATTCTGACACCCAGAACTTTTTTAGATTTCCATGTACAAGGATGCATAGGGCTTCGTTTTTTTGTGGGGCCAGATGTACATTTTAGTTATACTATTTTGGGGAATGCCTATTGCTTTGATCGCTTTTTATTCAAATTTTTAAGAGAGGCAAAAAGCAAAAAAAAAAATGGCAGTTTGGCTGTTTTGATATTGTTTTCCCGCTACATAATTCACCGTATTCTCAATAACTGTCTCTCTCACTCAGAAACAACCCCAGGACATATAACATTCATTCATTTTTGATTTCTAGATATTATTTTAGATTCCGCAAGGTCTGTACATAGATGTCATTGGTTAGAATCAGAGATGAGTGAACCAATTTGTAATGGATCATTATGAATTTTCAAAAAATTTTGGGTTCAACTGATCCAGCCTGAGGTCACCTGTGTGGAGTGTGGAAGTCATGACGCTTTGATGCCCAGGAGGGAACACCAAACGCCAAGGCACAGCCCAAAAAAGTATGTTTTTTTTAATTTTCTGTTATTATGCTTAGGAACCCGAAGAGACCCAGAATATAATAGCACTTCTCGCTCAGACTGAACAAAAATGATTCGAAACTAATCAGGGGAACCTCGCAAATCAAAGCAGCACTTTTCTCTCCACATGTTTCCGCATGTTTCGTGCGGAAATCTAGCGGAAACCACACGGACCCCATTATAGTCTATGGGGTCCGTGTGGTTTCCCAGGTAAACCGCTTTTTATGCCTATAGGTTTCCGTTTGGGGGTCCCCAAGCGGACTCCCCGAACGGAATGTCGAACGCAGATGTGAACCGGCCCTTATATATATACTTGTGCACATGCATCAGCAGATTGCAACATTTCTAAAGTTCTTACTTATCTCAAAAATCTTTTTAACAATGACCAATATGTGCACTGTAATGTATAACAAAATATCACTAGCAACAGCTACATACACAAAAACAATAAATGATCAAATACAGTTAAAAAAAACAAGAATAACAATAATGTAAGTGAATCTCAATGAAATGAAAGAGAACCTGTCACTTCTCATGACACGTCTATTGTAGTAGATACTTGTATTCCTTGTGAAATATCAATGCTTGAACATCTTTTCTTAGAATCTATGTTGTGTTGTTCCTTTGTTATTCCTCTTACAAAGGGGTTTGTCCCTATATAGTCTGTCACTATCTAAAAAGTGACCATGGCATCTGAGAGGTTATTGTGTGGTAGAGAGTCGTTTGGATGCTATGGTAGCCAGTAGCCTTGTAAAGACTCCCAGACCTGCCAATACTAAATTACTCTTAAACTCTACCTGTGGCAGGGCTTAATAGTAATATAGAGATTTTACCATAGACTACAATGGGAGCCAGATCCAGGGCAAAATTTGCCACGGATTCAGGGACACCAATTCAGTACTTGTACTTGGAACATACAAAGAATGCTTATTTTGGTGTGGGGTATACTTAAAGCCCATCGCTCTTTTTGTAACCCAGTTCCCAAGATTGTCCAGGCAAAATTGTAGTTGTTGTCATGTATGGTGGGCACCTCAATGTCAGGGGTCCTGGGTGTTGGGCACCTGCAAATGTTATATTGATGGCCTATCCAAAGGCAGAAACTGGATAATGTCCTTAACCCCTTAAGGACATGGCCAAAAACCACCTTAAGGACATGGTGCAATTTTTAAAAAATGACTTGTCACTTTATGTAGTAATAATTTCAATGCTTTAACTTACCCAAGTGATTTTAAGAGTTTTTTTGTCACACATTGCACTTCATGTTAATGGTGAACTTTGACTTATATTTTATGCATTTATTTATGAAAAAAATAGGAAGTTTGGTGAAATACCACTCAAATTAATTAGTAACTATTATCTACCTTATATATGCTTTATGTTGGCAGAAATATGGCAGATAATAGTTAATTATGGTAGATAATGGGTATAAACTGCTGTTTGGACACACAGCCCGGCACAGAAGGGAAGTGCTCTTCCCTTCTGTGCTCGGCTGTGTGCTCAAACAGCAGTTTATACCCACATATGATATTGTTCAATATGTTATCCTGTGTACAACAGTCATACATGTGGGCATAAACTACTGTTTGGGCATACAGCAGGGCATAGATGTGAAGGAGCACTATGTGGCTTTTGGAGCGTACATTGAGATTGTTTGGTTTTTGGAAGTGCGGTGACCAGATGGAAGGTAACGCTGCAGTTGGGATTGCGGGGTGCAAACAGCGCAGACTTGTCACGGTCTCTGGGCACGAGGGCGCAGCGCTGGTGCTGTCCCACGTTACCACCACTGGTACCGGTGATGAGGGGGCTGCACAAATGTTGGTGGTGATTGTTCCCCCGGGGCGCTTCCCCTATACTGTGCCGACTGGTGGTGTTTAGGGCGCCCTGATGTTGTCAGTGCAGAGTCAGACACAGAAACGGTTGTAAAGTTAAACTTTTACTTCCAGAATGTTCTCTCCACAGTCTCAGGCTGACAAGATAATGATGCTTGACTTCCTTCAGGGCGATGGCTAGGCAGACAGGGGACAGGATCTTCTGAATAGCTGGAGTATGTCAGCTCTCCAACCTTCCTGGGCCTGTCTAGGACTTGAGATTCCTGCACTAAACTCACTGCTTTCTTCACAGGACATCACACTTATCTCCTCACCTCCTCCTCCTAACACTCCACACTTCTCACTCCTCACACGCAGGACCTTCCTGCAGGGGTGTTACCATGGGGACCCAGTGATCAGCTGACTCCTCCCCTTTTCCCAGGCGATGTCCTCCCATTGGACATTTGGTTACTATTCAATCCTATGGGAGGTGTAATGCATGTGTGAGGCTCACTAGGTGGCGCTGTGTTGTGTGAGACTCAGGACCCCCTGCTATGTCACACAGGCTATGAAGCAACAGGAAATAATACAATGCACAGAGATCACCCTCAGCCCAGCCATAGCCAGCTCTGGGATGCCACATACTCCCCCTCTTTCACTGAGCCGACCTCGGCGACGGGCTGGGGTGAAGGTGAGAAATGTAACATAACGTTAATAAATACGAATAAAGTGCAAATGTCACTAACAGTTTAGAAAAATATAATACTTAGAAACTTGAGGTAAGACCTCCCGGCATAGTCCTGGAATGTCCATGAGAAGTCTGAAGGGTAACTGAGAGATAATTAAACGTAGACTTATGGAACCTTTTGGCGGTACCATCAGACAGTCCATATAGAAACAACAGTAGTGCAAATGGGTCCAGAGGCTCTCTGGCACAAATTTCGTGAGTGTCCATTATCATGAGAGTCTCTCTGAGAAATAATAAACAGTCCTTTCTGTAAGGAAGAGTAGGCACTCTCGCACGAATGTCCATACCGCAATGGGGTAACAGAACTTCCTTGGCTCGGTGAGCCAGGCACTATGGCTTGGATTGTTGCATATAAATGTAAATACTATATTACATGGCAAGATATTATATATATACTGTATATACACACAGGAAAAACATTAATGTAATCAGAGCAGGAATAACATATATACAGAAGCAGAGACAGTTAACCTCTTTTACCCAAGGACAGCCATGGCATCACTATAGCGTGTTGGAGGTATGCCTTTTGTGGTACGCTCAGAACGCCTAAGTGGAACGAGATTTGAATCAGGAACAGAGTCACTGAAATCAATTAAATCATCTGTCGAAGGGTTCTCTTGCACTAGAGCAATTGATGGATAACAGCTAAATGGTAGTAGTTTAGGCGCCCACATAAGCTCAGTTAAAGTTGGGGGTCTCTCTTTCGCTTCAGAAGGTGACAAGATCTCTGTACTCGTTGTCTCAGCTGGGGGCACCTCTGTGGGTAGTCCTTCTTTAAGGCACAGCTTCAGACGGTTTCGGTGTACTACTTGGGGCTGTCTCCCAGGTTTAGAGATCTCATACACGTCGGATTCAGGATATGGTATGGAGATGACACTGTATGGTTCTTTCTCCCAGAATGGATCCAATTTCCCATTCCGATGGTTATTCCTTAACCATACACAGTCGCCAACTTTCAGGGGCGCTGCATGGGCGTGATGGTTGTAATCCTCCTGTTGTCTCCTACGAACCTCATCCATGCGCGTTTCAACTATCTCTTTAGCTTCCTCCATACGTCGGCGGTGTTCAACAACCCAGTCTGTTATGGGTAGTGGATTGATGGTGTCAGGGACCTTCACACCAAGGGTTAAGTCTGAAGGAAGTTGACCTTGTCTTCCAAACATTAGATAAAATGGTGCATATCCCGTAGATGTTTGGGGTGTGTTGTTGTAAATATAGGCCAAGTCCTTGATACGCTCAGGCCACTCAACACCAGGTGTAACTGCGGCTGTTCTTAGCATGCCGATGATCACTTGATTTGCCTTCTCGCACATACCATTCCCTTGAGGGTGATACGCTGTGGTTCGCAACTTCTTGCAGTCTTGGAACTGACACAGCTCACGGAACAATTGGGATTCAAACGCCGATCCACGGTCGGTGAGGATATGCTCAGGACAACCGTAATGGCGGACAAACTCTGCGTAGAAGGTCTCAGCCGTAGTTCTTGCTGTAAGATCTCTGACAGGCACGATGACAAGGAACTTGGAGTAATGATCCACCATTGTCAGAGCGTAGCTGTAGCCGGAACGTGTGGGACCCAACTTCACATGGTCCAGAGCAACAATTTCACACGGCTTTTGAGTCTTAATTGGATGTAGAGGGGCCTTCTGATCTCTTCGACCTTCCTTGGTGATACTACAGGCGGGACACTCTCGGCACCAACTCTCAATGTCACTCCTCATCCCAACCCAATAGAAGCGACGACGGATGGTAGCTTCGGTCTTTTGTACCCCGAAGTGACCAGATCTGTCATGATACGCCTCAAGTATCATCTGTGCGTCTCTTCTTGGTACGAGGATCTGATGAAGCCTTTCACCTGTGACAGGATCAAGAGTATTTCTATGTAGAAGGCCTCGTTGGACAAACAGGCGCTTCCTCTGTTGCCAAAGGCGTTTTAATTCCACGTCATGAAGACCTCTCTTTACACGGGTTGGTATTCTTCCTGTAAGCAGGAAATCTGACAATTCTCCTAAAACTCTGCTCTCTTCTTGGAACGTTTTCCACAGAGATGGCTCCTGGAGGGATTCGGCAGCTGTTTTCGCCAGAGATTCTCCTTCTACAGGGACACCAATAGCAACCTGTTGGGCAAACTTGTTGTAGAATGGGGGCATCTCCACCTCTTCCCAGATGTCTTCTCGGGGTGGTTCTTCTCCCACAGGCAACCTTGAGAGTGCATCAGCGTTAGCGTTGGACTTGCCACTGCGATACTTGACAGAGAACTTGTAATTCGCGAGTCTTGAGGCCCACCGTTGTTCAAGGGCTCCCAGTCGAGCAGTGTCCAGATGCGCCAACGGATTGTTACCTGTGTACACGGTAAAGGGTGTGGCAGCCAGGTAGTCTTTAAACTTCTCTGTCACGGCCCAGACAAGCGCCAGAAGTTCGAGTTTGAAAGAACTATAGTTCTGGTCGTTCTTCTCCGCGCCTCTCAGACTCCTGCTGGCGTAGGCGATGACTCGCTCTTTGTTGTCCTGAACCTGGGACAACACTGCACCCAAACCTTGGTGACTTGCATCTGTGTACAAGCGGAATGGCTGACTGTAGTCGGGATAGGCTAGAATTGGTGGTTGCGTCAGAAGTGCTTTAAGCGCTTGAAAGGCTTCCTCTTGACGCGCTGTCCAGTCTACCGGAAGCTTTCGGTTGTAGTTTTCTCTGGGACAACCGCGCAACAACTCGTTCAGAGGCTCGGCTACTTGGGCGAAGTGTGGTATGAAACGCCGGTAGTAACCTGCGAATCCAAGGAAGCTTCGGACTTCTTTGACGGTAGTCGGTCTTCGCCAGTTCTGGACTGCAGTGATCTTTTCAGGATCAGGTTGGACGCCTTGTGCGCTCACGACATGCCCAAGGTAGTGAACTTGGGGTTTCAACAGGTAGCACTTGGAGGGCTTCACCTTTAGGCCGTGCTGTATAAGTACCTTGAATACCTCGGACAGGTGACGAAGGTGTTCTTGGTATGTCCGGGAGAATACAATAACATCGTCCAGGTACAGTAGCACACTCTGGAAATTCTCATGGCCGAGGCACCTCTCCATAAGCCGTTGGAATGTGGCTGGGGCATTACATAGCCCAAATGGCATACTATTGAATTCAAAGAGTCCCATCGGGGTCGTAAACGCAGTCTTTTCACGATCTTCAGGCGCCATAGGGACTTGCCAGTATCCACTGGTTAAGTCCAGGGTCAAGAAACAGGTAGCTGATCCCAAAGCCGTTAGAGATTCCTCAATCCGCGGCAATGGTTATGCGTCTTTGTGCGTGACGTTGTTGAGTTTACGATAGTCCACACAAAATCGTAGGGTTCCGTCTTTCTTCTTGACAAGGACTAGCGGGGCTGCCCAGGGGCTGTTACTCTCCCGGATGACATCAGCATCTCGCATCTCTTGGATCAACTTTTTCACCGGTTGGTACATCGCTGGTGGTATTGGACGGTGACGCTCCTTGATTGGATGGTGGTCGCCAGTCAGAATGCGATGTTGTATGGTCGTGGTCTTACCAAAGTCCAATGGGTGTTTGCTGAATGCCTGTTGGTAACGCTTGGCCACATTGCGAACCCCATTGATGTGCTCTATAGGGGTATTGGCGTCTCCCACGTTCAATTCATCCCACCAGGACTTCGTGGCTCCATTCTGAATGTTCTCAGCAGCTTGGGTGGAACGCTGTGTGGCGGTAGAATCACCAGAGAGAATGTCTTCTGGTGCTAACCGGTGTAGCAGGGCCACAGAGTGGAACTTGTGGAGGTTCACGGGAGCATCGCCCAAGTTGACTAAGCGGACAGGAACACGTCCATTGGAAACTGTGACAAGGCTGCGGGCAGCCATGACAAGTGGTTGGCCATCTACCTGTATGGGTTGTAGCAAGGCCTCGTAGTCCTGATTTTCTATGCCCGGACGGGCACGGCACCACACCATAGTTTCTGTTCCAGGCTGTAGGGTTACTGGACGGGTATCTTGGATCCGGACTCGACCAATTTCACCTTGTTTGTTGGCGAACTTGTGCTGGGCATTGAGTACACGAATGGCCCGCTGAATGGTCTGCTGGTCACTGGGAGAAGCTGTAAGGAGAGAGGCATGCAAGGCATCCAACACTTCTGCAAAGCAATGGCGTAAAACATTCATGCCTAATATTACAACTGCAAACCTATCATCCTCTACATCAGTGACAATTACACCCTGTCTAGGCAGTTTCAAGTCCCCAATCTGGATAGTGGGTTCCCAATAACCCTGCTGTGGTATGGGCTGTCCATTGCTGGCACACAGATTTATCCATGTGTCAGGTGTTCTATTCAACACACCTAAGTCCCAATGTTCAAGGAACACCTGCTTGCGCAGGGTTGTTACCTGAGATCCAGTGTCCACCAATGCTGTCAGAGGGACGCCGTTCACCCGGATTGTGATGTGTGGGCAGGCTGAGACGAAGCGTGACAATGGCACTGAAGATTCACCTGGGCCCTTCTTCTTTCCTCCCGAGGGGCGGCCCGCTGCCTCGGGGGTGGCCCCTTTAACTGAAAACACTGAGGCCTGGTGTGTCCATATCTATTGCAATAGGTACAGTATGGCCTCTCACTCTGCGGAGGTTTCACTGAAGACGGACGTCTGGGTGGCGACTCAGGTGAGATGTTGAGACTTCGCAAAGGATCACTGGATGATGAAGACGGCTGGGTCAGACGATCTAGACGGACGGTGATCTGTTCCATGGCACGGGTCAGATGATCCACTCGGGCCAGAAGGTCATCTCTGGAGTCTGCTGGTGTAGTCTGCGCAGTTTGGGCAGCAGGTGAGGTACCCAGAGGTAGTGGCAGGACAACTGGAGCAATGCTTGTTGAGGGTCCAGGTGAGGGAGCACAGATGACTGGGCTCGGCTGGGGCTGCTCCTGTCCCAAGACCTGGATGGCAAGGGCCTTGAAGTCAGCAAACGTGATGCTGGGATGTTGTGCAGCAAGCATTCGCAACTGACTCTGGAGCAATGTGGTATCCGCCCCTTCTATGAAGCGGTCAAGCAAGATTTTATCAGAGTCCACATTTTCACGTGGATCCACTTGCACCACAGCTCTGAATGCCTCTTGGAGGGATAAAGCATAGTCCCGCAGGGTCTCACCAGGTAGTTGTCGTCTGGAAAAGAAGCGCATCTTTACCTCGGAGACAGATCGCACGTCAAAGTTCACCTGGAGTTTGTCCAGAATTTGCCCAGGGGTTCTTTTGTCAGAGGCAGGCCAGGATTTGACCTCCCTAGCTGCAGCACCCTCAAGCTGGCCCAGCAGGATCTGTATCTGCTGTTCTGTATTCAGAGGATAGAACTGGAAGAGAGACAGCATCTTCTCACGAAAGTCCCTGAGGGTATGCGCCTCCCCTTTGTAGCGCGGCAGCCATGGTGCGCCAGGGTAAAATGGCATGGAGAATGGTAGGCTGCTCGCCATGGGCACTGCTGGATCACTAGAAACAGATGGCACAATGTCACTTTGCTCAGTCATGTTGTTTGCAGGTATGACTGAAATTAGGTCGCCGTCTCTTTAAGAAACTCAATTGCTTGCTGGCAGGGAATGGAGACTACAACTTGGAATGCTGTCCCTTTAAGAATGCTGTAGCTATTAACAGAGTCACTGTGATGCAGGCTGACGGTGTGCTCCCCCTCTTTAATGGTGGCACTCCCCACGGACACTGTACACGGAAAACACTCGCTGGGGCCGTGGGAGGACTGAAGACAAGGACAGGGAGGCACAGTACTCACTGACAGCAACTGCAGCATGGACCAGAGATCAGCGGTGCACAGAAGGGACGGTGATGCGGCACTGGAGAGTCAGAAATGGCGCCGGCACGTTCGCCTTTCACTTTCTTGTATGGGTGCGCTGGAGCATTGCGCTCAGCATTCTGGGCTCTCCTAAGATGGCGGCAGATGGGTCTCCTGGCCTCATGGGCAGTGCTAAAAATCTCCCGCACTTTTGCAAGGTACAGTTAACCCTTTGTGGGCGTTCTTACACAGCGATGTGGCGCAGCAAACAAGTCCTGGGCGTTTTAACTCTTCCAGGGCTGTAACACACTGAGAGGACAGTCTTTAGGGCTTACTTCAGGGGTATAGGGCTCCCCCCTCTTTGTGGCAAGCACTCTCAGGGAATAAACTTGATCTTAGCAAAGTCCACAATAAAGACCGATGCTCTGGAGACAATTTGGCGCACTTTTCGTGGCGACTTTCTCAAAATGGCACACACCCGTATCCTGTTCGTGACGCCAGTTTTTCTTGCGGTGACCAGATGGAAGGTAACGCTGCAGTTGGGATTGCGGGGTGCAAACAGCGCAGACTTGTCACGGTCTCTGGGCACGAGGGCGCAGCGCTGGTGCTGTCCCACGTTACCACCACTGGTACCGGTGATGAGGGGGCTGCACAAATGTTGGTGGTGATTGTTCCCCCGGGGCGCTTCCCCTATACTGTGCCGACTGGTGGTGTTTGGGGCGCCCTGATGTTGTCGGTGCAGAGTCAGACACAGAAACGGTTGTAAAGTTGAACTTTTACTTCCATGGGTGTGGAGGCACAAATGCTTAAACAGTTTCTTCAATACAAAACAACGGGGTACGCCTGGTGACACAGCAAAGTCCTGGGGTGCAGGGTAGACTTGATGAAAGGTGTTCCTAGCCCCTTATACTTCAGTGTTACAGCCCTAAGGTGCGTCTGGGCTCCTATTTGGCTCATAGGAGGATGCATGCCACCATGATACTAGTACATAATATTCCCCACTCACGTTATGTGGTCCTGATATCTCAGAGTTTCGGGGTGCAATAGTCAGGGTGGCAGGATATTCCACAGGTCTGGCCTTGGCCCCTGGATCCTGTGATACTTGCTATGGAGCACGTGTTCCAGAATGTTCTCTCCACAGTCTCATGCTGACAAGATAATGATGCTTGACTTCCTTCAGGGCGATGGCTAGGCAGACAGGGGACAGGATCTTCTGAATAGCTGGAGTATGTCAGCTCTCCAACCTTCCTGGGCCTGTCTAGGACTTGAGATTCCTGCACTAAACTCACTGCTTTCTTCACAGGACATCACACTTATCTCCTCACCTCCTCCTCCTAACACTCCACACTTCTAACTCCTCACACGCAGGACCTTCCTGCAGGGGTGATACCATGGGGACCCAGTGATCAGCTGACTCCTCCCCTTTTCCCAGGCGATGTCCTCCCATTGGACATTTGGTTACTATTCAATCCTATGGGAGGTGTAATGCATGTGTGAGGCTCACTAGGTGGCGCTGTGTTGTGTGAGACTCAGGACCCCCTGCTATGTCACACAGGCTATGAAGCAACAGGAAATAATACAATGCACAGAGATCACCCTCAGCCCAGCCATAGCCAGCTCTGGGATGCCACAGAAGCCATGGCATGTTTGCAGAGCACCTGTGGTGCCAGTAAAGTGGAATCCCCTAGGGAGTGACCCCATTTTGAAAACTACACCCCTCAAAGAATTTATCAAGGGGTGTAGTGGGCATTAGTTTACTTAGATGTGAATGCACAGCAGATGGTGAAAAAAGTGAATATGTAAGTTGTGTGGAGAACATTGGGTACACAAAATTCCCTACTATTTTCTAAGTAACTCTCATGATTGTGGGGTCATATTGGGGGTGACTTCTGGTATCTTTTCCCTTGTAAGTTAGCCCACTCCATGAGATACTATTAAATGGTGGTGCTGGAAGGGATTAAAGACTGAACTGAACTTTCAAACAACTTTTGATTTCTCTGGCAGCATTTGTGACATTGATATATTTTGTAATATACTTTACTTTACTTGGCTCTGTTGACTTTGTGAAATCCTGTGCTGAAATCCACTTCTGTCCCTCATTTATTCATTCCTCTTTTTCACTATTGCTAGCTGACATCTGTGCTCTGTTTTTCACCGGAAAATTGTATAATACAGAGAAAATGAGGCTGGAGGTTGGTCACTTCAAACAGTTATATCTGTGTTGATTCTCAATATGTGTTATCCTTTTTGCAGCCACCATACACCTAATTGCAGCACTGATCACAGCCATCGCTTTATGGTTGCTATGCTGACAAGTGAAGCTTCAGCTGTGTCTGCAGGGAGTCTAGGCTCTCAAGGTAGGTTGACACTAGTGTTTGAGTCTCAGTACAAGACTCTTTCCCTGATTCCGCTTAAAATCGGCAGAGAGAAAAGTCCTGCAAGAAGGACTCATAGCCAACATAGATTTCTGTCAACATTTACACCACAAAAATTGCGTAAATGATAGTAAATTTGGTGAAGACTCGGTTTAGTGGCGAATGGTGAGGCAGGTGTAAAAACCACTTGGTTGTGACTTTTTTATGCCAAAATAGTGGCGCAGATTCGTAGTGTATCTGCATCACTGTGAGTATACCCTTGCAGGTTTATAATAAGATATTAGTTCTATTTTATGGCATATAAAATAAGGGTCGTTGGGTCTGTGAGAAAGGCATTTAGAAGTCTGAAGGTGGCAGTACCTGGATGACACACTGGTACACATCCTGGATTGGAGCACAGGTGACAGCGCCCCCCTGGGTTATGATGACATTTTTAAACAGTTCATCCAGTTCCACATTCTGATGCATTGCCAGCTGTAAGTGATGGGGTATGAGAGGCCCGGACATTGTACACTGCCAAGAACAAGAACTCCATAGTCATAAATATCACAGCAGCCAGGAATACTGGAGCATTAGCACTGACATGTTTGACATAATTCCCTTTCCTCAGAAATTGATGAATACGGCCACCTGAAAACTTCAACCCACCTCTGGATGTTCTGCTCATCCTGCATCCTGCATTCTCTCTAAGACATGCTCATAAAGAACAGAATGGTTACTATACAGGACAATAACCAAGAATAGGAAAATAGGCAGCGATGGCTGCTATTTATACCCAGTGCTGCTCTCTGATTGGTGGAAATCTAGGCAGTGCCCTTTTCTGATTGGTAGAGGGCCAAGCCAGGTGACAGCTCAAAATAACTATTACCTCATGGGTGGTTCAATTTCTTTCTGAGTAGTGCCCTTTTCTGATTGGTAGAAATCCAAGCCACCCCAGAGTATTCCCTCAGTTTCAGTTAACTGTCCAGTAATAATGTCCTATCATCCCAGATAACCCCTTTAAAAAAGTCCTGTTATCTGTCTATGTAAACAAACAGATAACACTGAGTCTGGTCTCTAGAAGAATGTGCATATTATTTCATCTGCATTTACATTAGATTTCTGGTAATCATAATAAGTATTGTGATACTTCATAGTGTCCTGTTCAGCAAGCTGGGAGGGGTACAGGAAGTGAGCAGAAGAGACAGCAGGCAAAGCTGCTGAAACAGGTAGATGGGAAAACCCCTTTAAGCAAAATCTGGCCATTAAATCAAGTATTGCTTATACAGCTCAGGGTTTGTTACAGTGTACTAGTCTGTTCAATTATATTGGTTACAGTGTATTAGTGTAGACCAGGGGTCAGCAACCTTTTTAGTCTGGGATGCCAATTTGTAAAAAAAAATTTCAAGAAATGAAGTACTCAGTTTGACATGTAATAATTGTAAGGGTGTTGCCCTCCTACATCGGTGATTACCAACAGGGGCCTCAACACTCTAGAAGTATTTAGAAGGATGATCTCATGCCTTTATGCAATGTTATCTGTGTCCTTAGGATGTTTTTTGACTTTTGGTAAAAATTATTTGGCAGGGGTGCTCCAAGGAATTATTTTTTTCCAGGGGGACCCTCAGTGTGAAAAGGTTAGGAAACACTGTCATACATCAAAGTCATACAACACAAACCATAACTGCAACCAGATAGTTAGTCGATTGAGCTTACATTTCAATGTGATCCTTTAGCAAAATGATTCATATTTGGGCTGGACATGGGGCTAAGTGCAGGGCCGGCGTTAGTGGGGGGCAAACTGGGCAATTGCCCAGGGCCCCGTCCCCAAAGGGGCCCCCCGGGATCCGGAACCTGAGGTGAGTAAAAATAACTAACATTTTTACTCACCTGTCCTTAGCGTCCGACGTCATCTTCTGGCGCTGCGGACATCACCGCTGAGGCCAGGCCTCAGCCTTAGCGATCACGTGGGGCGTGCTGACAGCGATCACGTAATCGCTGAGGCCCAATCACAGGCCTCAGCAGTGACGTCCACAACGCGTGACGTCAGCCACAGAGAAGAAGAAGCCGGCGCCGGCGGGGATAGCAGAGCAGAGCGAGGAGGCCCAGCAGAGGTAAGAACAAGGTGAGTATAACTGTTTGTTATTTTACCTTACTTACCCCGGGCCTTCGATTATTATACTCTGGGGTCTGAAGAGACCCCAGAATATAATATAATAATAGCACTGTAGGGCCCCTGTGGAGCATTATATTGGGGGGCCCCTCTGGATAGCATATTATACTGTGTGGGGCCACTGTGGAGTATTATACTGGGGAAGGGGCCCTCTGGATAGCATGTTAAATTCTGTGGGGCCTCTGTGGAAAATTATAATGTGTGTGTGGGGGGGGGGGGCCTCTGGAGATAATGTTATATTATGTGGGGCCACTTTGGAGCATTATGCTCTCCAGAGGGGCCCCCCAGTATAATGCTCCACAGTGGCCCCACACAGTATAATATGCTCTCCAGAGGGGCCCCCAGTATAATGCTCCAAAGTGGCCCCACAGAATATAACATGCTCTCCAGAGCCCCCCCACTTTATAATACTCCATAGAGGCCCCACAGAATATAACATGTTCTCCAGAGGGCCCCCTCCACAGTATAATGCTCCACAGTGGTCCCACACAGTATAATATGCTCTCCAGAGCCCCCCCCCAGTATAATGCTCCACAGTTTCCCCACACAGTATAATATGCTCTCCAGAGGGTCCCCCCCAGTATATTATACTGTGCGGGGCCACTGTGGAGCATTATACTGGGGGGGGGCTCTGGAGAGCATGTTATACTGTTTTGGGCCGCTGTGGAGTATTATACTGGGGAAACCTCTCTGGGCAGTATATTATACTGTGTGGGGCCACCGTGGAGCATTATACTGGGGGGGGCCCTCTGGGGAGCATATTATACTGTTTTGGGCCGCTGTGGAGTATTATACTGGGGAAACCTCTTTGGGCAGTATATTATACTGTGTGGAGGCCATTTCTGGAGCATGTGATACTGAGTGGGGTCACTGTGGAGCATTATTCTGGGGGGGCCATCAGCAGAGCATATTATATTGCGTGGCGCCACTGTGGGGACTAATGAGCATTATACTAGGGGGCCCTCTGGGGAGCATATTATACTGGGGCCTACTGTGAAACATTATACTGGGGGGACGCTCTGGGGAGCATAATAAATTGCGTGGGGCCACTGTGGAGCAAAATACTGGAGGGGGCACTGTGAAGCATTATACTAGTGGGGGCCCTCTGGGGAGCATATTATACTATGGGCCACTGTGGAGCTTTATACTGGGGGAAGGGACAGTGTGGGGAGCCTGTTATACTGTGTGGGGCCACTGTGGAGTGTATTATATTGCGTGGGGCTTTTCGGGAGCATATGATACTCTGTGGGGCCATTGTAGAGCATTATACTGGGGGGCATTGTGGGGTGCATATTATACTGTATGGAGCATATTATATTATATATGCTGGGGAGCATATAGCACTGTCTGGGGCTACTAAGGGGTAGTATACTGTGTGGGCCACTGTGGAGTATTATACTGTGTGGAGCCTTACATACCATGTGGAGCCACTATGGGGGGCTCAGGGGAGCATTTTATACTGTGTGGGGTCACTGTGGAGCATTATATACCATGTGGGGAAACTGGAGGGCTCAGGAGAGCATTTTATACTGTGGAGCATTATATACCATGTGGAGCATTATACTGGGGGGGGGCTCACAATTCCTGCTGGCAGCCCTGTGTGCTATGTCTGCATCACAGCTCCCTCACTATAATCTTGCACATATGTGTAGTGCTCCATAGCCATGTCATTCCCCATACAGTACTGTGCATGAATTGGCCCTGGAGTTATTGGGGCCTGCACAGTATTATAGGGGCTGACTATACTGGGAACATACTCAGTAACACCGGATAGTCAGCACATATGTAAGACTTCAGTGAAGGAGCCGTGGTGTAGGCTATTAGCAGGAAGCTGTTGGGTGGGGCCCCAGAACAAGATCCTCTGGTGGGCCTAAGGCCCTTCAGTCCGACACTGTACAATGGAGAACTATTATATATAAGGGTGGGTGTGATGATTCTGCCTAAATATGGCCATAACTCAGCTATATTTTGGTCTCTGGGTATAGGATATCCCTTCTTGCTTGCTTGCATACTGTGCGCAGCTACAAGTATAGGTGCATATTGGCAGTAGCAGCCAGGCTTGAACAATAGGGCTCCATTGTATTCCTATACAGCCCTGGCTGATCAAACAATAGTGCATTGTTCAAGCCTGGGCTGTTGACCAGATATGACTGATAACAGTGTATCAACTCACTTTGTCTCATCTACATACAAAAGATCTGGACTTGATTGAATTATCTCATCAGACGCACTGTCGCCGGTGACCTCATTCTGGGAGGGGGCATAAAGGGTATAAAAGATGAGGTAAGAGGTCTGTGGGAGGAGATTATGCAGGAGATTACACTATAGAGACTATCACTAAGAGATCATGCTATGAAGACTGTGCTGGGATCATGCTACAGAGTTGTTACAGACAGACCATGAGGAGTTTTTTGTGATTGACTATTGGACTTTGACTGAGATGCTACTATGAGCAGGCAGGTTGGAATGCTGCTGATGAGCCTACAAGAGACTGAGAGAGACTGTGAGAGACTGTAAAAAGAGCATGCAGGCTGGATTATTGTACTGTGATGCCACATGCTAGGAGTTAATACCACATGCCAAGAAGCCTCCACTGGTGACTCACACATGCCATGTGTGAGCGTTGGACTATAGAACCACATCAAGGACATATGTGGTAAAGTAATCATTTCACCTTTAATCCCTTTTATTTTATTTGTACTGTATCTTGCAACTAGTAAGTGTTAATGCTTGCATATGTCTGCATATCTGTTCTGATCTGTATATGTTAGATTTTAATACCGACCCATTTAGGGGTTAATAAATATATAAAATTTAGAAGGCTTGTCTTGTATTTATCTGGTGAACCCGGCACTCACTGGAGGTGAGTGTGGTTTTTATATGAAAGAGGACTCAGGGTGTGGCCAAAGCGGTTTGGCGCACGGAGGATCTTTCACAGTGGGTTACTATATATAATTGGGAAACTTAAGTATGAGGGGGCTATTATAAGGGGGAACTATTATTTATAAGACGGGCTATTATTTATAAGGGGGGAACTATTATATACCTGTATAAGACATCCATTATAAGGGGGGAGCTATTATTTATAAGAGGGGAACTTTTTATAAGGGGGGTATAATTGTTAAGTGGGCTTATTTATAAAGGGGGCTATTAGTGATAATGGGGACTATTATTTATAAGGGTAACTATTATTTATGAGGGGGCTATTATTTATAAGGGAGCAGTATTATTTTTACGGGGTGTCTGTTACTGATAAGGGGGATATTACTGATACAGGGCACTATTTATCATTTATAAGGGAGCTATTACTGATAAAGGTGTAATATTATTTATAAGGAGGCACTATAATAACTGATGACTGGGTGCAAAATTATATTAGGGGGTACAAAGGTGCTCATTTGAATTGTGTGTGGTAAAATGGGGCTTATTACTTTTTTGTTGGCAGAAAGGAGGCGTTATAGGGGTTGCCACTGGAAGACGATGGTGTTGTTTGCATATCAGCATTTGGGGCCCCGCTTTTACTTTTGCCCAGGGCCCCACTTTGTCTAAAACCGGCCCTGGCTAAGTGTAATCTGCAGTAATCCTGCTTTGTGGGGGCAGAGAATGCCCATCACACTGCCTAGTCTTTTTGTTGAAGAAATCCAAACAAATTTTTACAATCTTATTGAAGTGAATGAAGGCAAATTTAGCTGCCATATTATACTTCGCACAGGTAATTGCTGACCTTTGACTAGGCTACTGGCCTGGACACTTAGACATTGTACCTCATGTTCCCACCACCTCCCAGTGCATCCTCCTGTCCGACTGCATTTATATGGCCGATTAGAGAGAGATTGCCACCTGGAGCAGCACTGTCATTTGTTTAAAACAGCAGAGAGAGTCCTGTTCCAGGTAGATATGCTTTGGGTGCTGACTCTGGAACCAGTGTCGGTGGTTGCTGACCCCTGGTGTAGACAATTGTTACATTGGTATATTGGTATTCAGTGAAGAGGATGCAGTGCTCACCCAAATGCTACAGCTTCTTCAGTCTGTAGAGGTCCCTGGTGTTAGACCCCACTGCAGAGAAGTGGAGCGGCTGTAACATTAGTATGAAAAAACTACCTGGGGGTCAGAAAACCTCTTTAACCTCTTAAGGACATAGTCTATATTGAACCTTCTGGATGGTTGTTTCCTTCATCCCTACATTCTGGAAACTATATTTTTTTAAATTTTTCCATTGACGTAGTTCTATGTTTTTAGCAACCTGTTAGATGATGGAAAAGTTATGTTTAAATAGGAATCATTAAAACCTTTTTCCTTCTTTAGACATTGCTGTTACATATGTGCTATGGCATCCACTGGTGTACTTTTTATATACTCTCAGGATCCCAACCTAATGTGTGCAGTTCCGGAGGTCACACATGCTCAATAGTTCAGACCAACTACCCAGATCCTACTGTACAACAGGTTGTGGAGTAATTCTTGCTATTGTGCACAATTATAATAGTTAATACATTACACATGGCTTAATTTCACCAGTACTGGACTCAGGTGGACATTTGAGAGATCATTAAAAAAAATACCAGACAGCTCCATATCAAGCCTGAAACAGAAATATCTAGTCAGGAGTATTATTTAATTATTCCAACTGTAAAACTTTCTATATTGTGGGTGATCTAACAGAGTAAATTAATATTCATTCATAAATCAACACCTTTAATTTGGAGAATTAAAAAAAATCTGAAGAAAAAAAAATCCATTGACGATGTCAATTCATTCATTTTTTTAATGTCTAGTAGAAATGCTACTCAAAGTCTATGCACTTATAGAATAGATCAGCTAAAAACAGGATTTAAAGTTTTAAAAAACCTAAAAATTTCTCATTATCCAAAATAGATAACTTTTATACGGCACATACAGAAGAAGTATACTGGAGACTGGCTGTGTAAAGCAGAGACGATAATGTAATTAGAAGTGTATTCAGGGCAGAACAAGAATGAGGAAAGGTTTAATTTAAGTGCAAGTCTCCACGCAATGTATAATGATGGGAAAATAACCACTTAAATGTATTATTGAGAAGATACTGTAGTATCTGCTTGGCCCAGGGTGTTGTGATGCTTCAGGGTATCATTCAGATGCTGAGATAATTCATTCCATAGCTGTAATTCAGTGATCCGATTAGGAGAACAGTACTCTCTGTAGTTTCTAAACTCTAGCAACATCATATAAATACTAGTAAATTCTTGCTTTTAGCTGGCATTGACTGCCGTTGTAAAAAATATACATATTTAAAAATGTAAGGGTATGTTCACAGATTTCAGATATGGTACAATTTCTGATGCAAAATTTTAACAAATCTTACACACAATCCAAAATGAGAAGTGACCTGGTTGTGCGGACTTTAAAGATATGTTCCCATAGGATTGAAACACTGCAGATTTTTTGAAAAAATGTTTTGACCATTTTGATTTTTTTTTTTCTGCTACTGCCAGACGATGTGCATCTCAATCTCCTTGTCCTGAGCGTGATACCATATATTGCAACAACTGATGGCAGAGATGGCTTTTATTTTATAAAGGATCACCTTCAAGCGAATACTCAGTCAGTAGGCGAATACTCAGATGTGTCAGTTTCTAATGCACCTGTAGAATTTTACATAGTTTATGACAAAACTTAAGGCAAACCCGTACCCTAGTATGAAGGATGCCTTACAGTTTATACTGTGCTGTACTTACAGTTCTACAGTATACCTATCAATGTTACTGAGGCATGAAGGCAGATTAGACAATTTATATTATAATTCCCATTACAGTGAATTAAGCCATTCACGCGTCCATTTTTTTCACGGAGAAACATATCATTACATGTGTTTTTCTCTTTTCTCTGCTTGTCTCAGCCATGCAAGTATATGGGTCAGTGAAAGAAAAATGAATGGACGTCATCCATGTACTGTCCATGTTTCATTTCTTTTTCACAGATAAATTGTTAGATGATGCTGAAAAATGAAGAGGACATCAATCTTTTCATGTGGACACACAAAAAAAAAAAAAAACAGATGACACACGGATGGCACACGGATGGGATATAGATCAAAAATGGAAAGACATTAGAAAACACAAACTTCATTTTTTATAGCCCTCAAACAGGTCATTCATGTGAAAGCAACCTTAACCTGACAAGCGATAGTTTGGAATAATGTTTCCAAACTTCAAAGGATATATTACATGAAAAAATATAAAATAATAATAAGTAATAGTAAAAATAATATAGAAACACTACTAAAATAATATATAAATGATAATGATAAATATACAAATAACAGTAAAAACAACAACAATAATATAAATATATAAAATTATAAACTTTAAAATAAATTATATTGATTTCAGCCATATATCAAACAGCATAATAGTGAATTGACGTAGCTGGAGAAAATGGTCTGTCAGGTTGCAAGCATGAGGAATGAAAGGGCATGTAAGCTTCTTAGATGGGACGCTGTTCTTTGAACTACTCCTTTTTTTGTTGTTTGTGAGCTCTAATAGAACGGAAATGTACGTGAAATGAGACGGAGTAACAAAGCCGAGCTATTTCTGCTGTATTTTCATAATGATTCCTAATTGCCGCACTGTTCTGCCTGGGTGTGATGCAAGAAACGAAATGGCAGTATCATGTTGTGAACAATACAGTTAATGACAATAAGGGGACTGTTTCTTCAGAGCGTGGGAACCTTGGCTTCAGCATCCACCAGGAGACCATGCGGCGGTAATGGAAGACTAAAAATAAGTCACTTATACTCAACCAACAAGGTACATCCATGAGTATGCTGAGAAATTATAAAAGTGCTAATCTGTGGAATTGGAAAATGGAGAGTAGTTTGGAGTTTAATGTTAAATGTTACCGCAACTGTATTATTTCTATATGTCCGTGGGTGCTAAGCTATGACATTATAAATATACCTAAAAATAAAATCTATATACAGTAAACCACAAAATGTCCAGCGTCAGTTTTGTCAGTATAATAAAAATGCAAGGCTACAGGCTACTTATACAGATCAGAGAACTCCAAGGAATCCCCAAATACTCCTATCATTTTCAATAGAAATTATATAATTCATTGTAATTGAACTGCTGCAGAACATCTTTTTGAAGAATAAGGCAGGGTCAACATCAGCATTGTTGTCTCTGCACCTTATCAGTTTCTGTGATCTGTCCAAAGATCAGAAAAACTGATTAGAATGGGCCATTTAAAAAACCCATTGATTTCAATGGATTTATAAAACCATCCGCCAGTGTGCGCTTGGAGCATCTCCGCCATGTATCCTTATTCTTTCGACAAACACAAAAGCTGGGCTTGCAGCACTTTTGCTCCATCCAAAAAATAAGGATACATTACAGACAGTAACAGATCCGTTTTTTTTTTTTTTCATTGAGGTCTATGGAAACAGGACACAAACAGATTACCAACGGATAAACCGTTTTTTTCATTCTTTTCTGCACATGCTCAGAATGAAGAATGAAGATAAAAGGAAAAACGGATCTGCCAAAAAAAACCTGACAGAAACAGAGTTTTTTTGATAGTTGGCAGTCGGATTATGGTATGCGCTGTGTAACCGTTTCTTTCCGTTTTTTAAAAATCTGTTGTTTTTTATTAGACAGATTCGCAATGGGTGGATACCAGGCACAGATGTGAATACAGCGTAATGTTCTGTTAACCACATGGCCACATCCTTATTCTAAAAGATGCAGTAATTAAGAACTGTATAATATATGCTGCAGCTACTCAAGAACCTCTTTTTTTTTTTTTTTAAAGAGAAAGAGCACTACATGCCAGTAACTTCCTGCATTCCACTGACATGTTTGGTGGTTATTATTATTAATACTAATTTCATTATACTTTTAACTAAATCTCTTTTTTAGAGTCCTCCTCTACCCAAAACATAATGTGACCACTATTACTTAATGGGTACCTGAGTTTTCATGAAAAGTTGAAATATGTGCACGGTCTTGCTGGGCAGTCTGTTCTAGGACTGTATAAACCCTCATACATGATGTCCTATCAGTTTTTCTGCTGCTAATAATCACATTATGGCTGAAACACAGTTTACATTTTTGTCTGAGGCTGTGGGAATGTATAATAAGAAGCAGACTGTCCCCAGCCCCATCCATTGCTGCTAATGCAAATAAAATACAAGAAAAAAATAATATCTATGAGCGCAGTCAGTAAAGCTTCTTGCTGTCTGTGAAAAATATCCCATCTGTAATCACTCAAGCATTAGATTCCAGTACATAGAAGACTTTTCTTACATTGTAAGATATTAGATTTGCAGAATCATCAGTCTTTTGCACCCAGTAACAATTTGCAGACATGTCTGTGCAAGCTGTGAGGAAAATCAACCCCTCCCCTCTCCATTCATCGTGTCAAAAGAGAAAAGGACCACCCTCTACACACACTTAGAGAAGACGGAATGAAATGTATGCAGGGGCGGACTTCCTTAGTATCAAAAGAGTGAACAGTAAATTAACTAGAAGGGAGACACCTAGTGGCAGGAACTTTAGAGAGGTTTTTCAGGCAGAAAGCAACCACATTTTAATTAAAAAAAATATTACATTTTTGTCCAGAATCACATGCTCTATGAAATGAGGCTTAGTTGTCTGAAAGGTTAGTGACCATTAAAAAAATCTGACTTCATGGCATAGCTAAGGTATAGCAGTGCAGAGACCCCTCCACCACATGATAAGGCACCAGTATCATGAATGGTGAAAGGTAAGTGAGTGGTCTTGTCACAGATTTTGCAAACCCATTTCGGATCTTCACAGAGCAGCTACGGCATTGCAAATATTTTGTAGTTTTGGTGCATTCTGAACACTGTTTAAGAGGAAGATTTACACCAGCAAGGGAGACAAATACTGCCATCTGAGAAGTACCATCTAACAAGTCACCTCTAGCTCCAGTGGGAAACTCCTACGATCTGTACCACCAGTACCTGAAACTGTTCGACTATCCGTGTTCTTCAATAAAGACTGTGAATTACCTTGTTCGCAAACTAAAAAAAATAAAATACTGTAATGCGCAAATTAAAATGCTTTGGTCACCTTGCCTTCCCCAAAAAAGCAATAAAAAACTTGTACATAACTGAAACTGGTACCGATAAAAACTGCAACTTGCCCCTCAAAAAATGTCCTCCATAGCTCCATTAACAAAAAAAAAGTTATGGACATCAGAACATGGTGACCCTTAGCAAATTCTTTATCTTTACAAAATGGATTTAATTTACTAAAAGCGATAAAACTGAAATAAATATGGTATTAACATAATCATAATGACAAAATTGTACATTTTTTTCACACTGACTCCCCAAAAACATTAATAAAAAATATTCAAAACATTATATATACACAAAGAACAGCCTTAAAGTCTTATGCAAATGAGGCATTTGGTTGCACTGGAGGTGGATCTTCACCTCCTTGGAGCACTGCTCTTTCCAGTCAGACCCTTACCAGCTCCTGCCTGCACTACCCCATGTAGTGAGGCTTGATCTTCCACATCACCCATTCAACTTGAGCAGCAAAAGCAATGCTCCAGGAGCTGAAAGCCCGCCTCCAGTGCACCAACTTCCTTATTTGCATAAGACTTCAAAGTTCTTTTTCTCCAAATCTACAAAAGCGACATGTTAAATTACTGTAATGTGCTCTGTAATGTGATGGTGGCAGTTGAATATGCTTGGGGATGTCGTAGACTCCCTTTAACAATTAAACTATCCTGAGTCCTTAAATGGTTAATGACAATTCCTGCCAGAAAATCAATACTTATTCCAAAGTTTAGGTATGCTTTAAGCATGCCTCGTGAATACATAGGTATAGCATGTAAAAATAGTAACAGAGCACGTATAAAGTGTACATGAGCTTAGTGCATACATACAATACCAGATCCAAGCCTAGTGCATAGAAGCCCACTGTATAGAAAACAAACCTATTGTAACTAGTACTTGTTGCTAGGCTTTACTATTCCTCAGTATAAACTTTGTTCCCATGATGCTGAATTATGTAGTGCATGTCACCAACAGAACTTCTCCAGTGTAGTTCCGGTCACATTTCTGCTTCTATCCTTGTAATGATGTCAGTGCTCAGAAAGACATCTTTTAGTTTCTAAAGACATCTTCTCATTACGCAAAATCCTGTAAATTGTCAAAAGGAAATGATTAATAGGTTTCCACAATAAGATGGTGGCATTAAGAAAGGGTTAAGTGATGACTGTGTAGTCAGGCACCCTTGCATGAAGTCAAAGGAGTGCAGAGGGGGCCCTAAGGCCTTTCTAGAACATAAGTAGACACCATATTATAGATAACACATGGTAAGTGGGGGAACAATTACAGATTTAGCATTGGAGTTTCAAGTTACACCTCTGCATGAAGCAGACTATTTTCAGTCTAGAATCTTCTTTTTGGTTATGCATATTGAGCTATGGATGACTAACCAGACTGTAGATCCCCAGATTAGAGCTGTCACAATTCAGCTGTGACCACATCACTTAAAGGGAACCATAATTCTGAAATAATATATAAGACTGCCCAATGGACTCCTGTAGGTATGTAGGATACGTAGGATGAACAGAGGTTTAGATGAACAAATGTCAAGTTATAAATAAATGAATTAATAATACCTTTTCCTACAAAATTATATATCAGTCTATTCGGCCTCTTCAATGTGGATTGGACTGCCTTTTCAATGTGATGGGCTCCCTTTAATGCCAGAGCCCCTAGTGGTAGCCTCACAGTAATGCACTATTTGAAGAAAATAGAATATAATTAAAACAGCTAAGTACTGGTCCTACTATTAATAAAAAGTGACTCTCACTCTCACAGATCTCTCACAGATTCTTCACAAATCCATTTCTGATACTGCTTAGAAATCCACTGGAGATGGCAGCTCAGCCGATCACTTTCTGAGGCGAGATATGGCTGCAGCCAGTGATTGATAGAGTAGACATCTCCAGACATTTAAGTCATACCTCCCAACTGTCCCAGATTCCGGATCCTGTCCCGGTCAGCAAGCGGTATGTCCCAACTTCAGATCATCTGCATTTTCCGAATGCAGATGAGTTAAATACAATACACTTCACTGTTCAGCCCCTGTCTCTGTTCCCAGTGTCTTGGGAGCTGTAAGCGTAGTATGGTGACATCACATCACGCCTGCTGCTCCCTAAAGCCTCCAGGAGCAGATAGAGAACAGAACAGCAGGGGAACAGAGTGAGTTTAGTATTAGTTTGTTTGTTTGTTTTTTTGTTTATACTGTGGGTACCTGGAGGGGACTATATATATTGTGGGGGCTGTATAATCTGGGGGAGAACTGGAGCGGGTACTGTACATTGTGGGGGCAACTGGAGGGGGACTGTAGACTGTGGGGCCATCTAGATGGGTACTGTATACTGTGGGGACAAATGGAGGGGGACTGTATAATGTGAGGGCAACTGGAGAGGGACATTATAATTTAGGGGCATGCTGTGTCAGGGACACTATAGGGGCATTACATTGTGTGGGAACACAAAAAGACATGATGGGAATAGGACAGAGCCAAAGTGGAAATGGGTGAGGCTGGGGGTGGATCTTACTATGTGTAAATCAGTCCTCTTTCAGCCCTCTTTCTGAAAGTTGGGAGGTATGTTTAAGTATCACTTTTATATGTTAAGACCCCATGTTTAGTGGTTAAATATATATTTTATTTCCTTGGAAAACCCCTTTAACCCCACAATGCCAGGACATGGACTGCTAGCATAATAGTTAACATGCTAGGAGTCCCTACCTCCCCATGTAATACTGTCCCATAGTGCTTACAGTATGGAACAGTATGTCGCTGGGAGGCAGGGACTCCTTGCATCATATATAACTATAATGCTAGGAGCCCCTCTCCCGGCATGATGTTCAGGCCAGAGACCAGTAGATCTGGCTCACTCATGAATCAAGTTTCATGGATAAAACTTGGTTGTGTGAATCTAAGCCTAACTCACGCCAGCATACTGGCATAAGTTATTGTTAGGATTCAGATGCAAGGTAAGAAATGTACGAGTCTATATGAGAGCAGCAGCAGAAAAGGGCTGACAACTGCGAGCAGTAGAAAATGCTACTTAAAGGCAAAACACCACTGCGAGCCAAGATCGGCCTCAGACGCCTTCACCAGAGCTCCTCGCAAGAAGAGGTGGCCTTTCGCTTAATCTGAAGACCGGAATTGTCACCAGAACAGAAAGTGTATTACAAATAAATGCACTGCAGCAGGAGCCTACACCAAATCTGCATGCTACTAACAAAAGAGGAATCCAGGTACACAGCCACAGGTCAGGTATAGGAGAAGTCAAATCACAGTCAGGCGCTTAGCAGGAGTTAGAGAACTGATTATCCAGCACAGCTGAGTGATAGGGAGTGGCTTAAAAAGGCTTGCTCAGGAAGCTTCCCTATGTTGTCATGGCAACCTTAAAGCAGCAACCACCAACCCTTCTTTATGTAGACCCAGCAACTTTAAAGCAGCAACAACAGGTGCAATATCCCTGACAGTTATACCACAAATCTACGCCATTTCCTGACTGGCATACCGACATACACAAGAGTTATTAAGAGGTTGAATTCTCATCTGACGTAAGAAATGCCAGTCTTAATAAATTCCCCTCCGTAGTCTTGTTATATAGTCCATCAAATTCTATATTACTGTTACTCTCCTAGGAGTGTTGCCTATAGCAATGCCTTTAAAATATGGTATTGTACAGCCCTTCTACACATGGCTCTGCTTTTTTGTATGAGACCTAGTTCCTCTGATTCTGGACATATGTATTGTTCATTCACGGGATGCATTGCAGAACCCCTGAGATCTGAAGTGAGAACAGAAATAAGAAATCCAGTCTTGTAGTCATCCATCAAAACCTTGATATCTAAATCTATAAGCGCACATCAAAATAACATAAAAACACACAATAAATACATAAATTCCATACACAGAACGGCTGCTGTATTCTAATAGGAAGGAATATATAAGCTTTACACTGAAATATAGGACACATGAATATACAGTATATTGATCATCACCTCTGTAATAAAAGGATTTCTGCAGGGCTTATCATATCTGGAAAGAATACATTGCCAGCTAATGAAGTCTACACAATTGTCTCCCGAAACGCCGTCCTGCAAATATGTCAAATACATAATTCGAGCACAAACTGTAATACAACCAACATGTTCAAACAAACTTCACTTTGTTAAATGCATTCACACTCGTCCTATATTAATGTATCAATCATTTCTAAATCACCTCAATTGTTTTCACCTAACATTTTATTTCTTCATATTTTTGATGTGCCTTTAGTTAACCATTTAGCCTAGATTAAACATTATTCTGGCTTGTGCCTCAATAGTGCCACCTACTGCTGAAATGTCTCAATGTCACCTAAATCCCGAGGCCAGCTTTTAGTACTGTTAATATTCCTCTTGTGAAGCCAGCAAGTCGGGCTAACCACGGATTTGTGCAATAATGCACCGAATGAAATACTATTTATATAAAAGGGGCCTTGGTAATGTAATATAGGGAAATTAGTAAAATGTAGCCAGTGACCTGCTTGCCTTCCAGTTATTTTACAATGATCTCATTCAGTCTAATAGCTTTTTTGTTATGTGATTTTTTCCTGAATTTCATTATAATAGTCTGGGCTGACATCTTAGCTATGGAATTAAAACAGTATGGGTCTGTGGGATTTGATTGTTCTGTTGTCGGAATAACACCTGACTATTCGCAGCCTCTGACGCTGTATTAAGCGCTGTTCCCAGATGTACCTTCTGTACATCAAGCGACAACATATATTTTATGTTATTATTGTAGAAATTGCTATTGCGTTCAGTCAGCTTAGTTAAATGGGTTTTCCCAAACGTATATACTCATTGACAAAAAATTTATGCACCAAGGAGTTGTTGGAATCTAATGAAACTTTCTATGTGTGAATGTAATGATGATATATGTAAGTAATCACAAAATTAGGGTGAAAGGAGAGGTTTATTGGGGAAAACTGTACAATTGATAGGAGTCTCGAATACCCTGTTGGGCCGCCTCTAACCTGGATACAAGATGAGATACAATTGGGAACAGAGGCATACAGATTCGGTATGGTATCCTGTGGTATATTTGCCCACAGATTTTGCAGCTGGGTTTGTAGATCCTGCACACTTGTAGTTTACCAAAGCTACTAGGTCCCATTAATGCTCAATTGGTGATAAATCTGTCAACCAAGCAGGCCAAAGAAGGGCTGCAATCTGGCAAATCCATTCATGGGAAGCCCTTGTTGTGTGTGGGCAATCATTATCCTGCTGAAAAATACCAGTTGGATGCCCTGCCATGAGAAGCAAGACATGTGGCCACAAGATTCCCTATACATATCTCTTAGTATCACTTGTATTGCTACAAGGGGTGACTGACTGTAGTGTGCGATAGCTCCCCAGATTAACACAATAGCAGTTGGGGCAAGGTGTCGCTCCATATCAAATGCAGGGTTGAAGTGCTTAACATGAGGCCTCTATACTCAAACCTGACTTGACTGTCTTTGGATTCCAAACAGAACCAGGATTTGTCACTGGAGACCATATGGTTCCAGTCTGTAGCAGTCCTGGCTACACATTCGTGACACCACTACAAGCAAAGGCGACAGTGGCTGGCTGTTAATGGCAGGACACATAATGTGCACTGTGACACCAAATTTCTTTCTGCACCGTCCAGAATTGTGTAATGAAGACGTCTGGACGGTGAACAAGGAAACTGTTGGAGCTGCTCATGCTTGTCGGGGGAACAAATGAACCTACTGGTGGTCTGTCTACACCACTTGGAGTCTTTTCACTGTGTGTGCATACTTTCACCTAACCACTGTTCCCAACATCTCCTAACAGCTACGTCAGAATAGTAGATAGTAGAACAGAGTGTGTATTGACCTATTTCCATAGGATAGCAAGCAAAGTGAATGAGATTTAATCTAATCCCATACACGCATGTTAATTTTCCTTGTGAAAATGCTATGATTTATATGGGTAGAGGCAAAATGCAAGTGAAAAGCAGTGAGAAACGCAGGGCTTTTTGCTTATTTTCTTCTGTTTTTTTCTGCAGTGTTTAGCTGTGTTTTGCTGTGTGTAACCTAGCCTATGAAGGGTTTTTGTATTTGCTCCATATTCTGCAGTATTTATTTCCACGATGTGGGTATCAGATAGAATTAAAGGTTTGTTTACCTTTGTAACAGATGATAAAGTCGTGCATGCAGGACTTTAGCTTCTCTTGTAAAAGTAAACATTTTTAACGGCTGTTTGCACCCGAAAAACACCCTCATGGGATCCGTGAAAGTGGGTAAAAATATGACGTGGTGAGGTGAAAAGCCATATTCATATGAATGGATTTTAATGTAGCTTTGTGACAGCCGTTAGTAAACAAAAAACATGTAAATGTAGGCTAAGACTTCTTTTTTATATAATGCAGCAATAAACAATACAGACATGTTTATAAAGACATGTTTATAAAGCTAATCCATGCAGTGATCACTCCTTATTCACATATCAGTGTTTAGCATCAGTGTTTGTAAGCCAAAAGCAGCAGTGGAGACTACGCAGGAGCTAACCTTTACTCTTAAAGGGGTATTCCCATGAATATAATCATATCTATATTTGTATATTTTTAAAAGTTAAACATTTTTGCAAACATAAGTAGTTCAAAATTGTGCAGAGTTTTAAAGATCTACTCTAACCATCTTAGTGGTGACAGTTTGTTGTCTTGATCGGTTGCCAATGGATACGACCACAAATGCAGAAACTTTATATGGTCTGGGACTTGTCACAAACCCAGCCATGATTTTCTTATTGTAGCTGGGTTATCAGACAGAGGCACTATGTGTATCAGACGATATCCCGGCCACAATAAGGAACTCATAGCTGATTTTCTGACCTGAGAAAGGTCCTGCATTCATGGTCGTATCCATTGGCAACCAATCAAGACAACAAGACTGTGACCACAAGATATTTAGAGAAAATCTTTAAAACTCTGCAAAATGTTTAATTACTTATACTTGCAAAAATGTTTAACTTTTAATTATCTACAAATTTAAAAATGGTTATGTTCGTGGGAATACCCCTTTAAGAGTTCTCTTAGTGAACTACTTAAATGGGAACCCAGTCCAAACCACACCCGAAAAGAAGACACCACACTAGTTATGGGTTAAGTGGGGGTTGGCCACAGCTTTATTTAACAATCCAGGTCCAAGGTATCCTTCATTCTCAATTAAACTGTGACAACTGTTAAACAACCCAAAATCCAAATGCCACCACTGGTCAGCAGTGGGCATGTGGAACTTCAAGTCCCTTTTATTCTGAGCTGTGGCATCTGAATCCTGGATCCGTCAAACAAGCCACGCAGGATGTTTCTACCTCTTGCTCAAGAACCTTAGAGACCAACCACGTGGCATCAAAGCCTAGAAGGATTAGGAAAACACTGATCATAACATGATCAGACATGTTATAAGACAAAAAATTGAAAAGTGTGTTGATGGGCGGGTGTTCCTCTCACCACTTCTGGCAGAAGGTAACCATTACCAACTCGCAACAGCTAATGGAGCCGTTATAACCCCGCCCCTTTTCCATTAGAACATAATAAATAGTTCACCTGATCCCCCTCTCTACATTTTAACCCTTTCCACATTCCTCGCAGACTCTGGCCATTTCCTTATGCACTTCATGGCCACCTAAGGTATAATGGTAAAAGATGACCAAACCTTGCAACATTTGTGGCATTCGCCCAACAGTTTAGTTTCCAGAAAAACTATTATTATACTCTGGAATCTCTTCAGACCCTAAGTATAAAAAGCAGACATACCTAGAGGAAGTGTGAATAAATAACAAACATACTCACCTTCCCTCACCACTCCTCGGTCCTCCTGGGTGACGTCAGCGGCCCCAGGGGAACACTGAGGTCTGTGATTGGACCTCAGTGGACACAAGGGATATATCAACGTCATAACATCTGTGCACCCATGTGGCCACTGAGACCCAATCACAGACCTCATCGGTACCCCAGGCCTGGAAGAGGACTGAAGACATCCACAAAGGGCATCATTGGTCTGAAGAAACCCCAGAGTATAGTAATGATTCATGGATAGAGAACCCCAAAAATTTCAGGTTCATCTGAACCCTAAATTTTTGCCAAATTCATAATGAAACTGCCTCAGTATGAACTGGTCTGTTGTCTCTAATTTGCACCTGTTTTATGTTTTAATAATAATAATAATAAATTTTATTTATATAGCGCCAACATATTCCACAGCACTGCACAATTTGTAGGGTTCAAGTACTGACAAAAAAGATACATTACAAAGAAATAGTCAATTCACACACTGGGACTGAGGGCTCTGCTCACAAGAGCGTACAATCTGTTTTTTCAACCCGCTCCCAGTTATGGCATAAAATCACTGATGTGTGAATAAGGCTAAAATGAAACGTTATACAATTTTCTAATATAATTGGTGCTTCAATTCCTCACTATGTTCAAGATCTGTGCTAGCTGTCAGTGAATAAGAGCACTTGTGTTCACAGGTTGTAAACCCATTCAGACCCAATCCTGTATGTCCAGTGTATAGTGGATGGGATTTGAGTGAATCCCATCCCCACTTTGCGGAAAAATACGCACAGCGTATATGCTGCGATTTCCAAAACCGTTGAGGTTTTGGAAATCGCAGCATTTCAATTATACCTACAGAAACGCTGGTAGTTTCCCAATAATAATAATAACTTTATTTATATAGCGCCAACATATTCCGTAGCACTTTACAAATCAGAGGACACATGAACAGACAATATGAGACATTACAATGTGACAAAGAAATAAACATATCAAACAAAAGGAGTTAGGGCCCTGCTCACAAGAGCTTACATTCTATGAGGAGATAGAATGAATGACGCAAGAGGTCAGAGGGCTTGTTTGCTACAATGGTCCAGCCATCTTTTAATAGAAAAGGTTGTGTAACTGAAGCTGTATGAACCCGTCACCAGCCAGTATCTGTGAATATACTAAGTGCAAGGAGTGCAGTGTAACTTCTAGATGGAGGGGCCAGGATCTGAGGAACAGTGGAGGAAGGATAAAAGGTGTTATTGTTCTACACCTCCGCACACTACACTGTGATCAGGTCACGTGATAAGCCTGACCATACAGATGTGATTTTAGGGCAGTTTTGAAGCTGCTGTAGTTGGGGATTAATTGGATTATCCAGGGTAAAGCATTCCAGAGCACCGGTGCAGCTCGAGAAAAGTTTTGGAGACGAGAATGGGATGTTCGGATAACAGAGGATGCAAGACTAAGGTCACTGGCAGAACGGAGAGGACGGTTAGGGCGGTAGACAGTGATGAGAGAGGAGATATAGGGGGAGCGCAGCGCTATGGATGGATTTGTGGGTCAGTGTGATAATTTTATATTGTATTCTGTGATGGATGGGCAACCAATACAGCGACTGACACAAGGTAGATGCCTCTTGTACCGGTTTGACAGAAAGATGAGTCTGGCGGCTGCATTCAGGACAGATTGTAGTGGGGAGAGTTTAGTAAGAGGAAGCCCAATTAGAAGAGAATTGCAATAGTGAAGACGAGAGAGAATCAGAGCGACAATGAGGGTTTTTGATGTTTCCACAGTGAGAAAAGGACGAATTCTAGAGATGTTTTTAAGGTGCAGGTGGCAAGAGGGTGCAAGTGTCTGAATACGTGGGGTAAAGGTGAGATCTGAGTCAAATACAACCCCCAGACAGCGGGCATGCCGCCTCAGGGTAATACCACAGCACTTTTTTTGCTGCATGGGGCCTTAGCCTAACACAGCTTTTTTTTTCTGCTCCATTTCTGCAGCAGCCAAGTGTCTCTACAATGTTGGGCCAGTGACTTCTGTAGAAATGTCCACTGGGAGGCACTATTCTATTTTATTCCAGACCCCACACAGGTTTACAGAGCAACAAAGAATGGAAAAGATTCCCTGTCACAGTATTGTGAACCGAGAGCAAGGCAGGTGGTTTGGACTCCGCAACCAGAAATGAACGCACACGCGGTAGTTCAAGAAAAAAATATATATTTACTATAAGTTAATAAAGGCTAGTTAAAGGTAAAATGACAGGGCTAAAGACAAGCAAAATATACAATATAGCATGAACAATTTCAAGGCAAATTCTGCAATGGTTTCTACTTTTACTCTGTCCACTTCTGCAGTATGGACACTGAATGAACAATATACTCAAAACTATCCCTAACTGACCCTGACTTCACATTTGGGTGCACCCCCTTTTCCCCAGTGGTCCAGGTGGACCGCTTACAGTCCGTAGAAGCGCGCGGTGGGGCCCAAAGTCGGTCCTTTCTTTTTATAGTGAAGCGTCCTCTCCTCACGGTTATCAGGATCTTGGGAGAAATGAAGTCCTCTTTAACAGACAGGGAAACCAACTGAATGCAATGTAATCCAACAGCAGATTCCACTCAGCACACTGACAGTCCTGCCGAATCCATACACTGAGCTGGGATGTAAGCCGGGATTTAGCAGGTGCCGTCCAGTACATCAACAGCACTGCGAGTCTCTATCTGTGGTATCCATATACACAGTCACAATGTCAGTCTCACTGATCAGCCACTGAGCACAGTTCCTTTCACGTGGACTCACTAGTCCTGTTGTCTCTTTACACTCTGTTTGTCTCTGGACCAAGATACAGCTTAGCTGTACAGAAAAATCTCCACACCAGTTCAATACAACACTTGCTAAGATGGCTGCTGCTCTCTCTCTCGTCACTTCCTGCTTCTCTGCTCACACTCTGTCTGCAGAACAGGCAAGCTGACATAAAAGGGGGGGGGGTCTCACTCCAGCATCATGTCACAATTACAATGGCTGCTGTCTTAAAGGAACAGAATCACAGAAATACATTCAACATTAACAGTTTATACAGACAAATGAAGCTTAAGACAACATTGGCTGTCTCTTACATATTCCCCCCCACTTTAAGATTGGCAGTCCCTGCCTATGACTGTATATCCAGAGGGTTGTACTTTTATGCACAGGGTGGTAGTATACCGATGTATGGCAGGCCAAACAAACTCATCCTGCGCATACCGAACAGGGGGAATACCGGCATTTGGCCTAGTGGTCCGTCTGAGGACCGGTGATATATTATGGGGTGCTGCAGCTATGGGCTGAGAAGGACCAGCGGATTCCGCACCAGAGGGGGCACAGGCCGGAGATACAGTAGTCACAGGTGGAACATCCCCAGGAGCAGGGATCGGCCAACAATCATCCTCCTCGTCGGAGGCCCATTCCGCACCTCAATTCTCTGACTGTGGGAGCTCATTCACATTGGCAGGCCCATCGTGATTTGTCCCTTCAGAATGACACAGGCGCAACATATTTCGGTGAAGTACTCGAACACAATCAGTTCCTTCTTTCTGGACCTGGTACACTGGCCCATTCGCATACTTGCGGCCAACAACACGATACGGCAAAGCCTCCCATCTGCTTTCCAATTTCCCTTGGGGTTTCTTGACACGAACTAGCACCAGGTCGCCTGGTTGCAATGGTGCTTCTTGCACTGGGGTCTTATCAGGATGGGGATGTTCTTGCAGGCGCTGCCGCACCAATCGATGGATCGTCTCAAGTCTCTGCCGATGCGCCCGCACCCAAGAGGTTGGATCCCTCGGAGGGAACCCATCCACATCATTCAACTGTAATTCTCCTATACTTCGCCCAGACCGCCCAAAGAGAAGTGTATAAGGAGAGTACCCCGTTGTAGAATGGACCTGATTGTTATAGGCCCACACCATTTCAGACAAGAACTGAGGCCACTGTAACTTCTTGTCTTCCTCCAGAGTCCGCAGCATCTGTAGCAGAGTTCTGTTGAATCTTTCACAGGCCCCATTTCCCTGAGGGTGGTATGGAGTCGTGTGCGACTTCTTTATCCCGTAGATACGTTGAACTTCTTTCATTACGTGTCCCTCAAAGCAGGCGCCCTGGTCGGAGTGGATGCGTTGGGGGCACCCATATACTCGAATGAAATCTTGGCACAGAGCACGAGCTGCTGACTCAGCTGTCTGGTCCTTGGTGGCGGTTACCACCGCAAATTTGGTGAAGTGATCCACCATTACGAGGCAATACTGGTGTCCGCTATTGGATGGGCCCACCATTAGATAGTCTATCATGACGATTTCTAAAGGTTCCTGGGTCACGATGGTTTGTAGGGGAGCTCTCTGTTCTATTGCCTTA
Source organism: Leptodactylus fallax (assembly GCA_947044405.1). Classification (NCBI taxonomy): domain Eukaryota; kingdom Metazoa; phylum Chordata; class Amphibia; order Anura; family Leptodactylidae; genus Leptodactylus; species Leptodactylus fallax. The sequence goes on from CAMRHE010000062.1 coordinate 7,834,711, forward strand.
TGGATCTCACAAGTTCGACAGCTGCGGCATACTTCTTCGACCATTTGACGAAGACCAGGGCAGTAAATCAGTCGCTGTAACCAACGAAAGGTCTTCTCATGACCAAAATGTCCATTCTTATTATGAGCCTCAACTGCCAACGAGCGAGCCAGTTCACTAGGCACCACAATTTGGTATCGAATGTCGATCTCAGAAGGTAAATAGACCTTTCGGCATAGCACTCCATTTTTCATCTCCAACTTTTCCCACTGACTCAAAACAGATAATATCTCACGTGTCAGTCGTTCTCTTTCCTCTCTACAGGGCTTCTGGCCTTTCTCAACACACTTGATCATCTGCGCCAGCCCCTCATGGGTCTGTTGTATCTGTGCCCATTCCTGTCGTGAGGGACCAAAGAAAGGAGCCATTTCAGTCCCCTCCATCTCAAACTGATTAGTGGCGGTCAAGGCCTGTGAAAATCTGCTGAAATCGGGCACCTCCACATGCTCCAACTCATGATCCACGTCTTCTGTGGGGGTCTGGGCAGTTACCCTAGAAAGTCCGTCAGCATTCTGGTTCTCTGTCTTGGACCGATACTTAATGCGGTAATTGAATGTAGACATTCGGGCTATCCACCTCTGCTCTAACGCCCCGAGCTTGGCATTTTCCAGGTGAGCTAGTGGGTTGTTGTCAGTCAGTACTAAAACTTCAGCACCGGTCAAATATTCAGAGAATTTCTCGGTCATGGCCCATACCAGTGCCAACAGCTCCAATTTAAATGAACTATAATTCTCGGGGTTTCTTTCAGAATCTCTCAAAGACCGGCTGCCGTACGCTATGACCCTCTCCTGGCCATCCTGAAGCTGGGAAAGCACTGCTCCAAGACCATACAGGCTTGCATCTGTATATAGCTGGAACGGCAAGTGGTAATCAGCATATGCCAAGATTGGGGCTGTTGTCAGTGCATCCTTCAATGCCTGGAAGGCTTGTTCCTGTTCAGGTCCCCACTTCACGGACCGGTTCTTTGGACCACCGGATGTGCCTCGTAGGAGAGCATTAAGTGGTGCTGCTACCTTGGCGAAATCCTTAATAAACCGTCGATAGTAACCGGCTACTCCAAGGAACGCCCTCACTTCTCGCAGGGTAGTCGGTATCGGCCAATCTTGAACAGCCGCTATCTTGTCTCTTGATGGTCTCACCCCTTCTCCTGATACGCGGTGACCCAAGTAATCAATTTCAGATTGGAACAACCGACATTTACTGGGTTTCAATTTAAGCCCATGTTCCCGCAATCTTCGAAATACTTGCCCCAACTGGTGGAGATGGTCTTCAAAGGTCGCAGAATACACTATAATGTCATCCAAGTAGATGAGAGTGAACTCAAAGTTGAAGTCACCGAGACATTTCTCCATCAACCGCTGAAACGTTCCGGGTGCATTTGTCAACCCGAAGGGCATCCGGTTAAATTCGTATAGTCCCATGGGCAAGATGAATGCCGTCTTCTCCTTGTCTTTTGTGGCCATCGGCACCTGCCAATACCCACTAGCCAGATCTAGTGAGGAGAAGTACCGGGCTCTCCCTAGCGCTGAGAGGGACTCCTCAATCCGTGGCAAGGGGTAGGAATCTCGTACGGTGCAAGCGTTTAACTTCCGATAGTCTACGCAAAATCGGATGGACCCATCTTTTTTTCTTACTAACACCACAGGAGCCGCCCAGGGACTCTGGCTTTCTTGGATGATCCCACCCTGTAGCATCTTAGCTAACAGTTCTTTCACTTCCTGATACAACTGTGGAGGAATTTGTCGGTAGCGCTCTCTAATTGGAGGGGTGTCTCCTGTGGGAATCTCATGGTAGATCCCTGTGGTACATCCAAAATCTTCAGCATACCGTGCAAAGGTGGCTTGGTTCTCCCACAACAGCTCATCTACCTTCTGCACCCATTCCAGAGAACATGAACTTACATCCATCTTCATCTGTTCTCGAATTGCACAGCCATTCCATTCAGAGGTGGGTTCCTCATCTTCTCCCATGGACACAGTTACGGTCCACTCATCCCTTTCAGTCGGCTTCAGCTGCATTGGAGTTACTTTCCTTACTTCCTCCGGAGTCACATAGATGTTAGCCAGCAGCCTCCCTGGGGTCAGGTCCACACTCTGGTCCTGAGTGTTTACACATCGAAGTGGTACTCTTCCATTGCGAACTATTGCCAAGGAACGGGCCACTAGCGGATCAACACCTCCTTCGGCTGCCTGCAGTGGTTCTACCAACACAGCTATGCCCTCTAGTTTCCGACAGGTGCCTACGGGCATGGACACTATTGTCTCCCGACTGGGTGGCAGTGTAACTTTTGTATGCAAAGGAACTGAAATTCGAGCCAGAGGACGCTGTGCATCTGAACTTTTCTGTAAGCCACATGTCCGGATCAGCCGCTGGAAAGCTGTTTGAGTAGGCCGATGGGTGGTGGTTTCTTTCCAATAACCGTGACCTTTCTTTTCAAAGAGGATCTGATCTAATTCTTTTAACACATTCATCCCCAAAATGACAGGGACCTTTACTTCATGTGACTCCTGTACCACCACAATGCCTTTCCTACCTAGATCTTGGCCACATACCCGGACATTCATCCAGGCCACTCCCACGACCGGAACTGGTAACTGGTTAGCTGCGACCACTCGTACGAATGTATGGGGATCATATTTCACATGTTGCCGGAAGTACCGTTCATAACAGTCTCTACTCAAGGTCGTTACTTGGGAACCCGTGTCAATCATCCCGGTAACCGGAATACCCTCCATTTCCACCTGTATGACAGGACTTGCAGCGATCAGGTCATCATCAGGGCATTCTCCCCACATAGTCTCCTTGTCAGTCTCCCCTACTACACGCCCTTCAGCAGCAGGGGACTTCAGTTTAACGGCGGTCTCTCATAAGTTTGTCGCTGCTCTGGACATCTAGCAGCAACGTGGCCCATCCGTCCACACTCCCAGCAGCGTATCCCCCGTCGTTCTGGCCATCTGTTTGGGCCCCTTCGGTAAGCCCCTTCGATTTCTCCTGAGCACTGCACTAAATGATTTGGACCCCTTCGGTAGGTCCTATCCTCACCCCTCCAGCGGGGTGGTGGGTGATTCTGACTTGCTGGGTGTGGATGGCTCACCCTTTCATCTCCAGTCTTCTGGAAGTCTGCAATTTTCATAGACTGCTCATCACAACGAGTGTGCAAGTGTTCCATTTGTTCTTGCAGTTTCTGCATTACTGTGAGAATTTCTTTAACCGTCCCTTTTTCTACTGTCTCTGAGCCAGAACTAGCCCCCTGTGACAAAGTAACTCCAACTGCGGTCTGCGGCCTCGGGACCATACTATTGGCACGGGAGATGGCCTCTACCTGTACATCATGGAATTTAGCATCAGTCTCTCGTCGTATAAAATCCTGCATAGTCACAGTTAAACTGCCGTCACGTATCCCCAGGACAAACTGGTCACGGAGAGTCCGATCAGGGTTACAGAAGGCTGGCGAGCCCCCTCTTTCCTTCCTTTGAATATCTCGGAGCAGTTCTTGTAGGGCATTTGCATATTGGGGAAGGCTTTCATTCTCCTGTTGTACCCTCTGGAAGAACCGAGCCTGCAGAGACCCCAGCAATGCAGTTTCTCCATAGATGGTTTCTAGAATCTGGACTACTTGCTCAAATGTCTGCCTTTGTTCAAATGGCCTCAGTATCACCGTGGTCTTAGCATCCCCTTGTAATGTCAATATTGCTAGCTCTACTAGTACTTCTGGTGCGGTCTGGTACATTCGCTGTATCATTCGTATCTGTTCCACCCACATACTCACTGACATATTATTGCCATCAAATTTAGCTAACTGACTCATTATAGCCCCTGCTGGCATTCTTCCTCCAGCACCATTCTCCCGAACGGGTGCGTCACCGTCCATTCTGGTAAGCAGATCCTGCCGACTACGCCAATTTGTGAACCGAGAGCAAGGCAGGTGGTTTGGACTCCGCAACCAGAAATGAACGCACACGCGGTAGTTCAAGAAAAAAATATATATTTACTATAAGTTAATAAAGGCTAGTTAAAGGTAAAATGACAGGGCTAAAGACAAGCAAAATATACAATATAGCATGAACAATTTCAAGGCAAATTCTGCAATGGTTTCTACTTTTACTCTGTCCACTTCTGCAGTATGGACACTGAATGAACAATATACTCAAAACTATCCCTAACTGACCCTGACTTCACATTTGGGTGCACCCCCTTTTCCCCAGTGGTCCAGGTGGACCGCTTACAGTCCGTAGAAGCGCGCGGTGGGGCCCAAAGTCGGTCCTTTCTTTTATAGTGAAGCGTCCTCTCCTCACGGTTATCAGGATCTTGGGAGAAATGAAGTCCTCTTTAACAGACAGGGAAACCAACTGAATGCAATGTAATCCAACAGCAGATTCCACTCAGCACACTGACAGTCCTGCCGAATCCATACACTGAGCTGGGATGTAAGCCGGGATTTAGCAGGTGCCGTCCAGTACATCAACAGCACTGCGAGTCTCTATCTGTGGTATCCATATACACAGTCACAATGTCAGTCTCACTGATCAGCCACTGAGCACAGTTCCTTTCACGTGGACTCACTAGTCCTGTTGTCTCTTTACACTCTGTTTGTCTCTGGACCAAGATACAGCTTAGCTGTACAGAAAAATCTCCACACCAGTTCAATACAACACTTGCTAAGATGGCTGCTGCTCTCTCTCTCGTCAC